>OX415243.1:26592500-27792500 GCA_948330725.1 Sherardia arvensis | reverse complement strand
ATACCAAGTTAATGTTACGTAAATAGGGTTGTTTTTCTAAACCTATTTTAATTAAATTAAATTATGTTCATTTTAAAAATATTTATACATGATATTGGAAAGATGCCCATCAACGACACATGATATTGGTTATACTATTAGCTATTACAGAAAATTGTAATGTCACATGAATATTAATTCCAATGACTTAAAATTAATACCACTTCATAAAGAGAAGTATCCGGAAAATAATCACTAATAGAGTCAGATACATCTGCAACATCACTTGAAACAAAGTTTGCATGATTACTGTTTTTCAAAGTGTTAGCATGATATAAGTCAAGTACATAAACACGATTTGCAACATCTCCAGATGAGAATAAGAAACGGAATCACGTAAACATGATCTGTAAATCTAGATCGAAACAAAATATAATTTAATAAAATTAGATTGAGTATATATAAACGCCAGATCTGATCGATTAAATCGAAAAATAATACTAATATGTGCATGATTCACACTTATGATCCTATCTGTTTAACCATATCCGTATCTACTATCTTTACCGGGTTCGATCTTGTGAGTTGTGAGCTTGTCGCTTTTACGATCAGGTCTATTTTACTGAGGCGTTTAAACGGCTGGGATCTCATCTGCCGATCTGGAGAGCTTTCAGAGGGATGCAACAAGCTGATGCGAATGGAGATGGAGTCATCAGTGAAACTGAGCTTGCTGAACTCATCAAATATGCCAAGAAGCTTGGGTATACTGTTTCTGAATCTGCTAAAACCAATCCATTCATGAACAAAAAATAATTATGTGTATATATATGTTGATCTTCATGTTTTTCTGTAATTGCTGAGAATAAAAATGTTATGCTTGTGTGTAATATCATATTGAATCAAGGTCATAAGATCATCAGATCAATGTATCAACTTCTGCTCTTGTTGTGACTTATTAATGTAATAAAACTCAAGAGCTTGGGCAAAGTTTTTTTAAAAATAATAATTAAAACCATCCAAAAATGGGAGGATTATTCATGACTTCTCGATCCATAAATTGCCCGTAGGCTTTACATATATTGTTCAAAAGCTATATTCCAAT
The DNA here is from genome assembly GCA_948330725.1 of Sherardia arvensis. Classification (NCBI taxonomy): domain Eukaryota; kingdom Viridiplantae; phylum Streptophyta; class Magnoliopsida; order Gentianales; family Rubiaceae; genus Sherardia; species Sherardia arvensis. The sequence goes on along the minus strand of OX415243.1, from coordinate 27,791,419 downwards.
CTATATCGGATGCAAAGTGAGATATCAGAAACGTGTCTGAAAATATTACAATAACTATCATATCTAGAAACAGATTTTCCTGTGTAAAGTTATCTCTCTAAAAATCGATAAATGAATTAAACCTTATTATTAATTATACAATAATTATAAATGCAGGTCCATGTTTACTTAATGCAGGTCTGAAAAACACAATATGTGGCCCTGAATTGTGCTAGTGCATCCAAAATATTATATTTTGGACCTGCATTAGTAAAAATGGACCTGCATGTATCACCACTCTAATTATATAGCTTATATTTTCACGTCTTTTTGCACTATAAAACACATGCACGCACAAAATTACATAAACGCACGTCTTTTTTCACTATAAAACGTATACATGCACGTACAATTTTTTCTGCACTATTAAACCTGATCAGTTAGTGATGAATTTGAATTCGATTTCCTGCACTATATATTAAACCTGTAAACAGTGCCTTTGAAATTAAATATCATGCTGCAATATAATTAAATAGTAACTAAATTATGAAAATCAATATGAACAATATAATTTATGCATATATATACCCAAACTCTTGTGAGTGTTGCTTATTGGCATCATACAGATAGGACAGCTTTGACATTTTTATCAGTCGAGTTTTTGACAGTGTCGTCTGATCTGGATTAACCAACCCCATAGATTCCCCGGCTTAATTATCAACATCTAACTCCTAAATTTTTTTGAATAATCAAGAGTAGTTAAAATTAAAGTGAATGAAATTAAATAATCACACCGTAAAAATAAACTAATTATTAGAATCAAGGAAAACTAATAAACTAATAAACAAAAAAGATGTAACAACATCCAGCACGGGTAAAAAAACACACATCATAACTTATAAAGCGTGCATAAATTATATAAAGCGTGCACGCACAACATAAATTATCGATGCACAAAAATTCATAAATAATGTCTGACAATTTTTCCATTGAAATTATGAATTTTTTCATTGAAAGATTAAATTCTGGAAAACAAAAACAAAAAAAAAGAGTACACTGCGAATCAAGGTTAGACATGGCTAAATGGATCAGATTCGAAGAGTCGATCGAATTCGGAAAAAGAATTCAAAGAAAATATATATTTAGATATATATCCGTATCAATTTCATATTTTAAAATTTTAATATTGCAAAGTGCTTCCCCATGACGATATATTAAAAATAAAATGGATTAGATCCACTTTTAAAAGTATTCTAAATATTCCAAGGAATGCTATATATTCTCATATTGTGATTAATTATTTTTGATAGAATAAATTGGAATATAATTAACTCTATCCCCAAAAATTAAATTAATCTTATATTAATTTCACGTGCGAATCAATAATATATATATGAATCTCTAGCCTCTAGGCTGAAGAATTATTTGTACAATTAATTACACAAATCATATAATTAAGCATGTTTCATCTAGGATGCACATGCTGCGAAACCACGCCTTTAACGGAGGCCATCGACACCGGCCGCCTGAGCAAGGAAGAGCTTCAGATTGCACTCATTCAGTTATATATGCGGGCCGGCTTCTCGAGGCGGCGCTTGATCGGAAAAAAATAAGTGACCATAGAGATCGGAGAATACTGAAAATGAAGCTAGAAATGTGATGGATTATGATCACTTCACACAAACAAATTCCGGCCAACGTAGTGCCGGAATAGCTAAAAGGCCTCAAAAAGAGAGAGATTAATTACTTACATCTTTTATATTTTGATTTAACTTGAAATTTCCTTTTAGCTAAAACATGGCTTTAAAAATCAGGTCCATTTAGTTCTCGCCACAATTTATTCAATTGGAAACTATTTCGATGGAATTGGGATCTAAGTTTTCATTTTTTGAGCAATTGTGTGGATTAGAAAAACAATAGAATTCAAAGAAAATAGGAAAATCGATTCACGTACGACTTCGATGAAATAATTTCCACCAATTGAATAAATTGTGGTGAGAATGTATATAGAAAATAATCAAAAATAAAAACTCTGATCAAAGTAAAACACAAGAATTGGGATCACATTTTTCATTGTTGATCAGTAGCTTAGCGAAATAATAGAATTCAAAGAAAATGGAGAATCGATAGGTCCTATATTATATTATTAATTCTTATTATATTTTTTATATTTGAAATCCTAACGGGGCCGTCTGATATAAATCGAAAACAAAGCGCAAGGTCCAAATAGATTCAACACATAAATTCATTGAAACTTCATCATAAAATCAATCGACAATATGTGGACTGATCCATCAAATTTATATAATGAATTTCAGCCACACCGGATCCAATGTGAATTTAATCGCAACACAAAATGAAAATGTCGAATCAAAATTAACTATACATCTCTGTAATTACTTCCTTCATACTCCCTTTTCAAATCTAATTACAAATCAACAGACCATATGTGTAATCATTTCGTTCATACTTCTTTTTCCAAATATGATTACATTTTCTATAAATGAAACTATAAATTAAATCCTCTCTTAAAAAACTATATTATATATATATATATATATGTATGAAATGATATAGTGTAGAAAAATACTACTGTAACATTGCTGCAAACCTTCACAAACTCCCTTGATATTTATTGGTATTTTCAGTAAATAATGATTTTATTATTGGATATAATGTAATTATTTTATTATAAATGCTACTCATTCTTTTTGTATTTTTTAAGAAAAATTTAAACACATAAAATAATCATGTAACATTATTTTTTTCATAGTAAACAATGTAAATTTACATGCAAAACTTTTATCACCGTTGTTAAATATCATTAAAAAACGTGCAATTTGCGTGCAAAATTTTTATATTGTAATTTGAGAGCAAACAAGAATATAAATCTATTTCAAACCAATTTGTGAACAAAGTAAATAAACACAGACATAAATCAAAACACTCTCCTTCACTAAATTCGAAATTAACTTAATTAGAGACCATGTTTATATCAAAGAATTATTCCAGGTATGTATACTGGCTATCCTCCTTATATTGTACTCTAATTTATGCTTACTCAATTTTAATCAACTGTCTTTTGATTCAGAGTACTCATACTGTGAGTTCTCGTTCATCGCCTCAGCTCTATACCTATACATGGATGCTGATAATGCCCGAAACTCATCATCAGCATCGTTGCCCAGGTTGTCCCGCCACTCACCTGCACCAGGGCGATCCTCTTCTTCGGCCCATTGATTCTGGAGTCTATGGGATTCTCCACCGGCGCCATAGCTTTTATCGTTCCCGTGACCAGTATAGTGGGCATTCTCATTTCATGGACATTCACAGCCAAGCTTCACGGCGTTCGTCGTCGGTGGCCACTTATTATATCTTCATCCATTCTATTCGTTTCTCAGGTACGTAGCTTCTTTTATTTATTATGTTGTTTTATTAATTCGAATGGCATGCCATAAAATGTGTTATTAGCAACTAAAATATGTTAATTCTAATGGAACTACTTAGGATTGGGTATAGGAGTTGTATTCCAGGTATGTATAAGGCCGGTCTAATTTAATTTGGGTGCAAATTTTTTATTTTGGAGCCTCATATTTTTTTGAAATTAAATTTTATTATAAATATACACTCTGTAAATAAATTTACACTACTGATCCACATAAAAAACGCGTTTTAGGAATTTAAAAGGTCCAAATTCAAGAAAATCACTATTGAAAAATGATTTAAATGTTGAAATATGTCTATATATAGTTAATTCACATGTTTGTGTCATTTGTTCTTTTTTATTGTATTTTTCTCTGTTTGTAGTTTTAATTTATGAAATACTTTAAATGAATCAATTGAGTTAGAACGACAAACAATGTTACAAACACGCAAATTATCTTAATAAACATATAAGAAATCACTCGTCCTATTATAAATCTATGGTAGAACAGTTTCACCTAGGGGTTTCAAACGGACGGGTTTGGGCGAAATTGGACTGAGTTAAAATGGGCAAATACACATTTATACACATTCGTCTAATGGGTTGGGTTTAAATGGGTTGGGTATATCTATTGGGTACCATTATGCTCAAGTACTCAAATTATAGTATTGATTTTATAATTACTAAAATTTGAAACGTAGTTTTAGGTCCCTATGTGTAAGTTCTATACATTTTCTCTTGTTTAATTTAATTGATTTTTTCAGAATTGATATGATGTTTCAAATAAGGGTTTTGAGTTTTTAGAATAATTCATGTACCAAAGAGATGGGCTACCAGATGACAAGGAGGTGTTATTGAACTATGGTTCACACAACGTCTAATTTTGTACCACCTGAAAAGGAAGACTGTTCGAAATGTAATTGCCTCCTCATATATTAATGCTTTTATAGTTGTAGAGTACAATTAGAAAAAGTACTAATGATTTCGAATTCGTTGAAAGATTGTATGTAGTGGTAGAGTGTTACTATGTTAACCTCGCTTGTTTATCACTAACTTCGACTGTAGAAGTTATCAGGGACGGAACCAAACGATAAAATTTGAGATTGTTTAAAAGAACTGAAAATAGTCGGAATTTAAAATTACACTATATATTTATCTCGAGTTATATGTTATTATAGTCTATGATATAAATTTTGAAAGTTGCGGCGCCGGCCCATGCAACATTCTAGTTCTACCCATTTGGTCGCTCATTTTTAGTTTATCTTGCGAAATCTTCATCGGAAAATTATATTGAATTTTAATTATTTAAACAAAAATAATGATTATATAACTATGAAAACAACATTTTCTTCCACATATATTAATTCAATTTCCTTTTGAGTCCACCTGGTTCTACTACTCAAACTCACGATCAGACCTCTCTCCCTTTTCGCCGGAATCTTCATCCAGCGAACAATAAGTCTGATTGGCTTTCAACAATCCCAAAAAATAATTCGGGAGAAAAAATATTCAAGGAGACTAGTTCATATAATTGTTGTAAATATGTCCTGATTCTTTCATTAGTTTTAATTTCATTTTATTTTTCTCTGTTTCATAAATCATTAAGTAAGAACAACAAATTACAAAGATTATAAACATACAAATCATTATGATAAATACTTAAGAAATCATTCGCTCTATCATAAATTTATTATACGACCGTCTCACCTAAAATCTTGTACAGTTAATAATTGGATTAGATTCTCTTCTAAAAGTATTCAAACTATTCCAAGGAATCTTATTCTACTATCCAATATTCAAATTAGATAAGTTAGAATATTTGTAACTGTTCAAATCCTCCAATATACATGTCACTCTAGGTTGAACAATCATTTGTACACAAAACCAGTGGGGAACACCGGCTTACTGTTTTTCCGACCAAATTTGGAGCTTTCCGACTTCTGATCGAGCCTACACCACCGAACTTCATTTATCTGTATTTCTAACGAAATGTTTTAGTCATTTAAACCTACACCGACATAAATTCACAAAACACTATCAAACTATCAAACCATGTTGCACCCAGGTGTTCGAGGGAGTGCTATAAAGTGTCCATGCTGCAACAACATGCCCTTAACCGAGGATCAGCTCAGGGCGTTGATGACGATGGCTGACGTCAACGGCGACGGCCGCCTGAGCAAGGAGGAGCTTGAGTACGCGTTTCGCCGGTTGGGCGCCGCCTTTCCGAGGTGGCGCGCCGGCCGGGCAATTCGCCATGCCGATAAGAACGGAGACGGGCATGTTAGTCAAGAAGAGTTTGATCGGTTGGTTATGTATGCGAGGAAGCAGAATTACGAGAACCCTGCAAGTTGTACTGCTAGTTATAAGTATAGGTTCTGATTAATTACGGATGTTTTACTTTTTGATAACTGAATTGAACTAAATTATACATAACTGTATTACGCTTTACAAAATATTTAATCTAAGCGTAAATTTCATCAAGTTATTTTTTTAATGAATTGAAGTAAGGTGAAATCAACTAAAATGAATTGAATTAAATCAAAGAAAACATTGCCTTAATTACTAATGAAGGGGATGTCATATAATTACTACGGATAAATGCATAATTTGATTTAAATATATGTAAAACACAATATTAAACTCATAATGTATTTTAAACTCTACCATTCTAGGTGGTGTAACATTTTTGTGCAATTAATTCATGTTTTTCACACATATTTGACGTTGCATGTCTAATAAAATTAATACAATTAACTGATTTTGGACAGTTTTTACAACAAATTAATATTAGATTAGGTGGAACAAGATACCAAGTTGTACTTTAATATTAGATTAGTTTGCTTAATTTGATTAGTAATAGTTTTCTTAGATTTTAATATTTATTATTTTCTGTTACAAATTAAAATTAAAATGAAAGTTATTAAAAGGATATCCAAATCTAACTTTATTAGGTCATAGTAATTTCAAAGGCAGAAGCCTTTCGATACATTCTAATTAACTTGTGATTTGTAATCCAACAGTAACTGACAAAGTATATGTTTGCCATTAGAATAAATGGATTAGATTCTCTCTAAAAATAAATCAAAAGTATTCAAACTTTTCCAAGGAATTCTATTCTCCAAAAAATAAATGGATTAGATTCTCTCTATTACTATAATGATATTTTGATTAACTCAAGAAAATCTGACACTAGTATGATTAAGTATTAGAACATCTCCTGTACGAGAGTCTTTTTTATTAAACTTAAACCACGTCACCCTAATTATATCCTAGCCAAATTTACCTCCTCAAATGCAGGGGTCTGTTCCGACTCACTTCGACGGCCGCGATCTCTACTTAACAAAAAATTGGGTGTCATATTCCAAACTTTTCTCCTGTAGTTTTTTTTATATTGATTTGGCGTTACAAGTTTCATAAAATGACTCGTTAGATTTTGAGGATCGACATTTCCGATTCAGAATAAAATTAAATTAGTTTAATTTAACGTCAAATACAATAAAATTAAAGTAGCTTTTTCTCAGATAAAGTATATTTAAATTAACCTTTGAAATAACTAAACTAGTCATTCATGTACATGAACTAAAACTAACATTAGTAAGAAAGTTTAAGTTTTGACGAACATTCAAACCATAAAACTTAGAGTTCATACACATATACACGAACTAAAACTTGTAATAAATGAGTATAATTTATTAAATCTATCATCAAACATTGCATGGTTGTGCTATATATGATTGCATGTTTTTGTTTCTGAGGTTATAAGTAAGTTCAGGGAGTCCAAAGTAAGAAGAGTGACAGCAGACAGTTTCAGTTGGGCGTTATCACCTGAAACACGACAACTTTTTATCACTTCAAAAGCGATGAAGAGTGAAGAAGATATTTCTTAATTACTTGGTGGTGAGAGGCATAAAGTATCTCCACTTGTAAGCTGGAGATTGGATGATTAGGTTTTGTTTCTCAGTATATAGTTGTGCAATTATCGCTATACTAAACTGAACTGAATTAAATCATACTTAATTATATTAATAAATGCCAACAATTTGATGAAACACGGCACTTCGCACATGTTGGCTATTATTGGATGTACCCGTATTATTGTCGCGAATGCTAATGGCTAGTGCACGTACCTTATTTATAGAGTACGGGATAAATATATAGTGGTCACACACATATATATATATATATATATATATATATATATATATATATATATATATATATATATATATGCCATCCATCTTTTAAACAAAGCATGGAAGCATCAAGCATGTGAGATATGTCGATGTTGGTATAGAATGGGTTATCCCCCAATGGATGGTACATTGAAACCCCTGATTCGTTGAGATATTTCTTAACCAACAGTTGTTTACCATAACAAAAGTTATTTTGTATGTAATTCGATGAAAGGACATGCCATTCTTTACAAACAGTTCCGAATTTTTTAATATCTTTAATCAATCTGAATTTCGATAAGATCATTCCTAAAATATCTTGTGGAAGATTGCAACTCCATTCTCCACGGTTAACTTCACACATGTTGGCTATTATTGGATGTTGAATATTCCAGCCAAAACTCAGGCCCTACTATTTCACCAGAGGTAGAAACTAGTTAACAAGCAAGAACTCTTGAACAGCGAACAAGCAGTTCAGATATTCACAACCAATCCCTTAGATTAGAGCCTTAATAGTAGCTCTTCATCAAAGACCTCTCGATCGTATCTCGCGTATTTCATTTTTTGTCAAAGCAAAGGAGTGATCCAACTCATCTAAATAGAGATTGAACAAGACCGGTGAGAGGAAGGCTGATGGTGGTTTAGTTTTAGTAAGGTCATTAGGAGATTAGGACTCAGGGCATTCTCTTGAGGAAAGGCCTTTCTGACATCTCCTTAGCAGACTTGCATCCAATTCCAACTCGAACAGTAACCAGCTCCATAGCGTCGGCGATGACTTTGTTGCCTTGGTGAGAGAGTGCCCTCATGAGTTCCTCTCCTGCATTGGCATGGGCACCTTGTTGTTCAGCAAGCTGGTCCAATAACTTATCGAACTCATGAAACAATGTGTAACCCGCCATCATTTCACCGTAGGCATTGTTAAAATTCATCACAATTTCATCAGCTCGTCCCAGATCTTCATCATCCTCCTCCCCGAAAACTATTTCCGGCGAGAGAAGACGGAGCTGAAATGACGTCACGTCGAGGCCTGCCAATAATTTCAAGATAATATTCCCAACAAATAATTTCCTCTCTTTTTTTCCAAGAACACGAAAATCGACCACTTTGAAGAAGAAAAAAGAAAAACTACCGCCTCTCTTTTTTAATGTTGAAATTTCAACTTCTTGCAACATATTATGGTTTCATTTTAGCTATGAGGCATATGCCATTTCTCTTTCTTTAATATTCATCCTTAATTTGATCCCAACTATTGAGTTAAAATTTGTGTTAATTAAGTTCAATAGATACTTCCTAGAGAAAATATATGTATTCATGTCTGTAATAATGTCTTTGTTTCTTTATCTCATTAATAATATAATATTTGATAAAAAAACTATTGAACCATTTTAGTTATCCCATTCGTAGACCGCTGGTAGAGAGGCGCCCGTGGAGAGGACATGGAAAAGTTCCCTTCTCTGACGTTCAATAATTGGCCATAATATAGACACGTCGTAGATTAGTTTGTGACTAATATTTATAGATGTAATTAACTTTAGCCCGGGGTCCAAGAATCCTACTAACATTTTCAGAAAGACTGCCTTTTTGCTCTTAGTGGAAATAGTGGTACCTGTTGGTGGAGATTGCAATGCTTTAGGAGGTGTTGAAGCCCTTTCATGTTCTTTAATTGCATATGTTTTCTCTTTTACCTTCTTAGCTGTTGGGATGAGTTCCAGACCTTACCCACAAGCGCAATCTGGTAGTGATTGGCCAAAATCTGAACTTCATCAATCGAGTACATACAAGAGATCTTTCCATTGAATCGAGTGATGAGTTTAATTTATGGATTGGATGGGAGTGAGGAGAAGAGTGGCGTTGGGTTGGTAGCTAAAGTTTGAGCGATAGATTGGGGTAGATCCCCGAGAGAGAGAGAGAGAGACCCGTTATACCCTGAAAATATGCGTAAGGATCTTAACTTTTAGACCTTGCATATATGGGTTGGGTATGGATCCATATATTTGAGTTTCTTTGTATTCATTTTGAAATCGTTAATATTAAAATAATTAATTTATCGATAAAAGAATTTAGACCCATCAAAAACTCGTTAAACCCTGCAGATATGGTTAAGGTTCTTAAACCTATATATGGACCATGTGGGGTCAGGCCGGGATTCATATATTTGAGCTTATTTTTATTCATTTTGAAATCTTGAACATCAAACTATAGACATTATCGATTAATAAATTTAGAACCATGAAAGACAAATATTCTCCTTTGCTCAATTAATTGGCACAATATCGCGAAGTGGCCGCCTTTGCTCAATTTGGCTCAGACCTTGATGCTGCGACTCAGGCATTACTCAATAGAGGTGCAAGGCTGACAGAAGTACCGAAACAACCACAATATACACCACTTCCGATTGAAAAACAAATTATAGTCATTTATGCAGCTGTCAATGGATTCTGTGATCGAATGCCACTAGACAAAATTTCTCAATATGAGAGAGTTATTCCAAATAGTGTAAAACCAGAATTACTACAATCCTTTTTAGAAAAAGGTGGCTTAACTAACGAAAGAAAAATGGAACCAGATGAATTCTTAAAAGAAAGTGCTTTAGCTTTTATTTAATTTTATTTTAATAACAACATACATAGTTTGGACAACAAGTTCTTGATTTCATAAACCCCCTGCAGCAACTTAAAGAAAAATGAATGGTCTGTCTTGTGGTAGTTGCTTTTTCGTAAAGAAAAGGGGGACAGGTTGGTTTGAGGAGCTGTTGGTGTCCTTGGTAGAGCTCATCTTTTTTAGCGACATTCTCCCTTGACATGATCTTTAATTAAATTATGGAACTTTCTCCCAGAAAGATTGAAGTGTTTGAGGAAACTACCACATCTGATTGGGAGTTTTTGATGGAAAGCGAGGAAAGTTCTTTCCCTTCTTCCAGTCATTTTTATTATGATGAGGCAGAAATACAGTCCAATGCTGAGAGCGCACCTATTGAATTAGACGAATTATTTCACGAGGTTTCAGCGAAATGCACAAGGTACGTCGTTAACGAAGGGAAACATATCCCACCCGAATGGGACATGAAGGATCTAATTCGGACGGTGGTTGGAGACGAATACCTCCCAGGCGTTCTCAAGGACGCATATTATGATCTAAATATATGCGGATCTCGGGCTTGGTTATGCGAGGACATTTGTAAATTTCTTGATCTAATCAATTGAGGGCATTAGTTGATCTATATGATCGACCCCGGAGTACCCATGGGCAGCGTGGGGAACCGGGTTACCAAAGTCACGATCATAAAGGTTGAAATCGGGGGTCATGCATCCGGAAAGCGCTGGTTCAAATCCAGCTCGTGACAAGATCAAACTTCCTTACAGCAATAAAGAACATAACAAATGCCTCAAGGTGGGGTTAAAAATCTTCCTGCGTTAAAATGAAAGCTTTCCCTTTCTTTTCACTTTTAGGTTTTTCTGAAAGAGTCATACTCTAAAAGTATACTCTTTTTAATGAACTAACCAACTAGGGTAAGGTATGGGAGCGGAAGGTTATTCTTTTCTTGATGGAATCCCGCATGAATCCCCTTAAGTACTTGTTTGAAAAGCCAGCTTTGTCAAACAGGACCGCTAAGTGGCTGATGATGTTGTCCGAGTTCGAGATTGCCTATGTCGTGCCTAAAGCTGTTAACAGACAAGCCATAGCTGACCACCTAGCAGAACACCCTGTTGAGTGTGAAGAAGATTGGAAGGCCGAGCAGAGACCTGTTTGACCAAATACATGCTTTTGGAATAAATCGTTTTCTGAACAAGTCCTTTCCCTCTCTTTCCCATGCTTGTCTGTTAATCAGTTGATCCACCGCTCCGAACTGCATTTCCTATTTCTCCTAAAAAGGTTAACAATTCACAACAACTAGACCTGTCTTCAAAACAATTCTATCGCCAGTACCAAACCTAATGGTTAATACCCTTACTTAATAGTCCAAGCCGCTTTCGCTCCGCGTCAAGACTAACTCACCCTTGACGTAGAATTCGTGATCGGCCGGCATTGATAGCACTTTTAATCCGACTCCAAGGTCCAAGGATGAAGCCACGGGCATAACACCCGGTAGAGATACCCAATCTGGAAAGTGGAAAAGGCATGTCCAGAAGAATTGGCTCTGTATCAATTGAATCTCATCATCCATACATAACGAATTGATGTGGTATATTCATATCATAATATATGAACAGTAAGAACCAGCATTCTTATTGAGACTCGAACTCATAGGGAAGAAAATATATTTATGGATGGAATAAAATATGCAGTATTTACAGAAAAAAGTATTAGGTTATTGGGTATAAATCAATATACTTTTAATGTTGAATCGGAATCAACTACGTCATCACCCTACTTTACCGCCGCGGCCTAATCACAATATAGTTGTACAGAAATTCATGCTTAACGATATAGTGTTAAATTACATGATTCCTATCATATTGATGGTCTTCCTCATTAAAACGAATTACATCATGGATGACCCTATTTTACCTGAGAGGTTTGGCGATGCCTTTAGTGCCCTCTTTCAGCAAGCTACATCTACCAACGAAAGATAATTTCATTGTTTATTAACAGAGTCAGGCCCTCCCCCAGAGATAATGAGAGATTTAGGGGAACTTACCAAGCGAGTGAGTGGGTTATTCACAACCAGGAGACAGAACCGAAGGAGAGGGTCTATGTTCATAGAGCTCGACTGAAAGGAGAGGAGAGAAAAGCAATTGAATCAGAATAGGCTGCCTCCGCTCCAGCTTGCTCTACCACCTATGCAATCACAGCTCAGTTATTGACTGGCGAACTTAAATGGATAGCTGCTGGGATAATTGCGACTGATGAATCAGCGGATGAAGGTAGTTTGCCACGAGCGCTAGGCCCGGTTTTGTTTAAGAATCGGGTTAGGTATTTTCTGTCTGGGATAGATTCACTAGTATAGTCTAAATCGAAACGAACTTATTACATTTTTAGGGAAGGAGTATCCTCTATCCGGTGAGTCAGGACCGAACCTAGTAAATAGGAGTTAGCTATCCTGCCTTTTATTTAGTTCGTCTTAGAGAATGGAATTATGAATTCGATTTTCGTTTTATTGTAGTTCGGTCATCTCTTCAACCTGGAATTACATCTCTTGTTTGCTTTCTGGTACCTGTTTTAGTTCCTTTGTTCAAGTTCAAATCAAGTAAGTCTTTCTGCTAAACAGGATGTATTGAACTCATAATTCATTAGGTACTTTTTATGAATGTCAACCATAAGTAAATTGCTCCTGGTTGTTCAATCATTTGATAACCAGAGCCATTCTTTGATAAACGATCACTATGAGTCAGACTCAATAGAATTTGATCAATCCCCTTTTCTGTCGTTAAGGTGGAGAACTGAACCAAGAATTATCTTTCTTATCAACGAATAGATCTCTTTACTTATATGACTTAGATGTATTACCGTATCCCCCCAAGGCTTAGGCCCACTTTTACAGGTCAGTGGAATCTTTATGCTCAAAACCCCGATTCAGGTAGTCATTTAGTTAGTACCTCCCAAGGAGCAGGAACAGCCATTCTAACTCTTCTCGGGGGATCTCCTCCAGCATTGAAGCGCCGCCTAATCTGATCTCTGAAAGTGTCCAGTAAGCTATATCTAGCAGTTCCAAAAGAAAAAAAGGTAAAGTTTACAAGTAAAGATGTAGTGTTGGAACTTCCACCGGTAACATTAGATCAATTAAATTGACAGTAGATCAAGTTGAAACGTAAACTCTATTTCTACCCCATCCCTTCCCTAACAATCAACCTTGATGCAGCATCTAGGTAGTTCTCATCAGGAACCATTGTAACGAAGTAGGTAGACCATATTGGGGCAATTGGAGCTTTTGAGCTAAACAGATTGAGCTGGAAGAATAATGGGAGCTCCTCTAGGTCCTGTGGCGAAAGCAGCCATAATAGGAGCAATCTAGTCTTTAGGGCCAGAATAAGATGGAAATTTTGATCGATGGCACCAAGGGAGGTTCTGCTACTAGGGGGTCAGGGCAAGGGACTATAGCCAAGTCTTGAGAGTGCAAGTTTTGGCCTGGTTCAGATTCTGATGAATTAGCCTGGGAGTTCAGTGTAAATCTCACCATATGCTTCCTCACACATAAAATTCTAAAATAGGTTTTCGGAAAGCTCTTGAGTTGAGGCTTGCTCTCTTCAACCAGGTTTTTTTTTCACCCGTTTTTGAGCTTTTGGGAAGGGAAGGAATAAGGACTGTGATCAAGGGTTTGGCATTGAATGCAAGGATCTGGTTTCCAATCATATTCAATAGCTTGGTCATAACTTCCATCATTGGTATCTATGGTGATGAAATCTGGAAGAGGAATGAAAGGGTTTATTTCAACGCAAATGCGAGACCCGGCGTTAACACTCCCAAATCAGGAAATCCTAACCACAGTTTCAATGGTAAGGGGCCTGACGGCGAAAGCATACAAAGATAGTGACGCTTCCATCGCTTAGATTTAGGGCGATAGGACGCACCACAGATACGATAAGAAGCACCCCTCAATCGATAGGTCAAAGACAGAGACATAGTACCAGTTACATCTCTAATCTTTGATAAAATCGGGGTCTTTTCCACATAAACGGATCAGGGTTTATGACTCGCAGAAATAGGCTAATGCTTTGCCTAAAAGTAAGCATTGGATGAATGCCCCTTCCTTCCTCTAACAAGCAAGTAAGCCAACTACCTTATCATTTATAACCCAGTCGACAGAATGTGTTCTGTCACCATTCACTCTGCAAGAGAAGGTCAGGGAGCCGGTGGTTTGGTTGTTCTTAAGGCTAAGGGATGGGGGCTAAGGCCTAAAAATTCAACTCATTGATTCTTTGATCCCGTCCACAGGTTCAGTGGTAGGTGGTTCCCCTTGACCTAGCTTTTTCTCCTTCTCTGCGGAGAATTAAAAAGCAAGCCATTTGAGGATCAAAACAAAATGATGGTTAGTTCGAGTCAGCTAGCTGCTCATTCAGTTCAGGTGGAAGGCAACAAGAACACTAGGAGAGGTGTGCCTGGATTGCTTGGCAATGGGATCAAGAGATGGGATTTTGCTGGCTTAACACCTTTCGGGTTAAAATCAATCAGAAGAGGTGGCTTTGAAGACTTTAAACTGCGCACTCGGGGAAGTAGAATCTCGACCTTTTTGAAATGCATTGTCTATGCGGGTTTCTTCTCATTGGATGCTAGAGAAGATAGGTCTGGCTTGGGCTGGGTCACCGGGATCATAAAAGTGTCTGGATAGGAAGACGAAGAGGGCTTGGACCCGCCTCTGGTGATGCAAATGATGGTGATCCCTTGGATGCTTTCTTACCGCTTCGAAGCCCTGCGGGAAAAAAGGGGCTTGCTCTCGTCTCGATAGGAGAACGACCGATAGATTGCCTCTGCCGAGGTGCAAAAGAAAGCATTCATAAAGCCTCTGAAACCGTTTCCAAGACATCCCATCCTCGTTAAATAACTCGTGAACTAACTTGACTTGCTTTCCATTAACCAAAGATACATAAAAATCTTCCCTTCCTCCCACTAAGAGAAGAGGGGGTTGAGATTTTAGGGATATTACTTTTTCTTGTTCCATTGTATACTTGTCGTACAGTCAATAGAGTACGCTTGTAGTTTTACTTTATATCCCTATTGTGGGTAAGTAATGACTCCTCTCCCACTGAACTCTGTTTTTTCTTTACATGGTATCAGAGCGATGAAAGAACCCGGCCAGAATTGTTTGCCGGATTTATTTCCGGAAAACTTGTGGTCTTTCTCCCTAACCCTAATTCGGGTACTTTCTCAACAAAGTTCGATTTATCATATAAAGGACACAGCTCCGCCACTAGCAATTAAGTTGGGTCCGTAATTGGAGACATATTTGGTTAGAGAAAGACTGACGCCTAGTTGTGCACTACTTCAATGCGGTTCGGGCTACCGTTCCATGGAGGTTTAGCTTGGAAGAATTGCTTATGGTACGTTCAACACAGGCACGCTCAGGTATCGAAAGCACAAAAAAGAGCAATTTTACTACTTTCGCATGTAGGTGGAATGAACTTTTTTTCAATTGAGCAGGCGTTTGTTACTGAAAACGGGGTTGATAGAAATCGCCCCCAGTTGAGATAGCCTTTTTTGCGGACCACATTGCTATATCTGCCGTACTGACAAACTGACAAAGTCTCATCTCTCTATTGGCTAAGTGCTCTTTAGCTGTTTCAGCCCTAACCCTACATTCTGAAACAATTTAATTTCCCCCTATTGAGAAATCTCACTTATCAGTTTTATTACCTAGCGCCATGTTCCTTTTTCAAACAAGTCTACTGCACCTATGCGGCAAACCACACATTACCCTTTTTTTTTATTCCCTAACCTCATCTGACATTTGAGATGAATTCCATTTGAAACCTATTGGAAAAGTGATCATTTCTCTTGTTTTCGTCATAAATATAGATGGCTGGAGAGGCCCCGAGGAGCTAGTGGGAGCTGTTGCCAAGCAAAGCCCAAGTAATATAGATCATCATCACGGAGAAGCAAGACGCGAGGATAGTTTATTGGATCTTCTCCACTCCCCGAAGTCTTTGTCTTTCGATGGGAGTTCCGAGAGTCGTCATCTGCTGCAGAAGGTGTGTTGGTTGTTGTTGCTTCATTGGTTGTTTTGTCTACTTGGACCTAATTCTATGGGGCAAGATTCCTTTCAGTAGGTGCCCCGCTTAATGACAAAGGATGTCTTTTCGGTCACAGTTTCAGGATAGGTTCTTCTGAAAGAAAGGTTCTGGAATAAATAAAAGATGAAGTAGAGGCGCCAAAGGCGCTGTGGAAAACAGCTTCACGACTAACTAGAACTCCCGTGCCAATACCGCGCCTTCGACTCCTATTTGGTTAACCTGCCGCGGTATTCACCTTCGCTTACCAACTCCGCTTCCCTCCTCTACAGTCCCACTCTTAAACCCAGACTTTTTTGATAGCAGGGATGTCTCCGCCCATAAATCCCATGCTTCTTGTTGGCAAAAGTGCATTTCATCCGTCTTCTTAAATAGTAATCCGGGTTATCGAATGATTTCCTGCAATTCTTCCCAGTATGTAATGAGTAAAGAATCAAGCAAGCTACAAGCCTCGATCTATACGAATGGTTTTTTTTCTTTCTTTCGTCATTGATTGCAGAAAATCCTTACTCTATAGGTGCGCTTGTGGATATAGCTGGATCAGTATGACCCCCTCCACCTCCTCTCCTTACAGTCGAGCGGCTTCGCTCCCTGACTACCGTTGGAGGCATTTTGTGGGATTAGGAGAAATTTCTTATGTTGTCTATTTATAAACATTCTCCCGATATATGCATTTACGAAACTATATTTTTAATAGCACAACTGAATAATCATTGATATTTGCACCTTTGTCGGTGTAACACCATGAAAATGCCAGTAACATCATGTATATCCTATCTCTAAACATGGGTAGTTAGATAACTCTTTCTATGGTGTATTCATGTTATTTTTCTTATTTTTATAAAGTATTCATGTCTTTATAATATTACATGTAGTTCACTTTATTTTACCATTTTTCTCGTATACATGTTTAATCACATTCTACATATCCCAAATGCATTTATGCAAAGTAAGCAGTATCTATGCTATATATAATGGGGACTAATAATTCTTTCCCAACTATAATCTACTTTTCAAAAGAAATAAAGAAAAAAGTGGATTCTTCAAATCAGTGGTCGCACGTAGCACGTTGAAACGTATCGGATTCCATAAGGTGAAAACAGATAAAATAGAATATAATGAAGATAATAAGCTAGCCATTATAAATACTGATCAAACATGATTAGTTACAATTCATCCGAACAAACTGAAATCTTCTCTCATAATATTTATAAAACTTTAATTCTCAGTCAAGATGCCGATTGTGGGTAAAGGAGTGACGTTAGCCGTGAGCGGTGAGCAGCTGAAGGGCCTGTTTAGAGAGTATGATCGGAATCGCGACGGCCAACTCGACAAGGCTGAGTTGAAGGAGGCCTTCAAACGACTCGGCGCAACTCTGCCGGGATGGAGGGCTGGCCGAGGTCTTCAGAAGGCCGATTCCAATGGAGACGGACTCGTTAGCGAAGCAGAACTCACTGAGCTCGTCAAATATGCCATACAGTTTGGGTATAAGATCAGAAAATAGGTTCATATATATACGTACGTAGTATGTGTGCATGTATACGTTTTTACGTACTTGTAACATGAAATATTAATGAAAGAAATTACCACTATATTGATGGTATACTTTGATTATACATTTGAGTGTTTGGCTGATTGCATAACATACAGTGGCGGATCTATACGCTGTCCTCAGATCTGCCGAACAATCATAATCCATGAATAATATTTTCAGGTCAAATTAATATCGTAGCGCCTTTTTAAAATATGTATCGATAATTGTAATATTAATTTCTAGATCCGTTACCGGTTCCATATATAAAATCCCAAGATCTATGCATGATGGAGAAGTTCAGGCCGAAGTAAGAAGATTTACTTATCTTTCCACTAAGTTAAGGCAACAGTGTAGTTTCTTGAATTAGTTTCTTGTATTCTGTGCATAACCTAATTATATATCTTTATAATATGTATGTCGCAGTATTCATAACATGTTGTTTTATGATAAAAATTTTAATTTATATATGGAGAAACAAATTAATCCCAATTATTATTGTATAAAATTGCAATTATTTTAAATAAAAAAATCGTGGATATTTCTTATCTGCTTGTGATTGAAATATAAGAAATTTCGTAACGCCGAGAGGGTTTTACAGTGAATTATTTTATTAATTGCCTTTTTTCTTGATTTAATATACATTTTAAAGGTTTATTAAACATAAAACATGCATATGTTTTAATGGTGTGAGATGTAAAAGAGACAACAAAAAAGATCACTTAATTACAAAAACTATGGAAATAATTCTTCAGTATGCATTGCGTGTACGTATAATGAAATAATGATATTCGTGAGTCAGGAAAATTCGATCGTTCTTGAAATTGTCTCGCGACCATGGACCAAATAAATTCACTTTATAAAACTTTTGATTTTTATGTATACAAATTACAAACAAAAAATGGAAATACAAAACTGTTTTTGTATATGTATTCCCCCAGTAAAATTTTATTTTCTCGTCTTTCATTGATCATCACATTTCAGAAGATAAATACCTACGTACTTTCGTACATTATAATGATACAATATATATCAAACAAATTGGCATATATATTATGTGCATTTCTTTAATTAATTATTATGTAGAAAAGACATGTTAATTTATTCTCTCTTTAGTTATTTCAATAGTAACTCCAATGATGATCGCCACAATAATATTTTATAATTAAGAATATTGCATATTGATTGTGTGACAAATGTTGCTTCTTCTAGAGGCCACTTTCAATAATCGATTCTTATTCCAACCAAAAGTAGTGATGGATGTTTGCACCACCTCCCATTTCATATATTCTGCTGCATGCACTTGCATGTGATATTTTTTTCTAAAACGTGTTGCGATATACAGTCCAACATTTTACTTTTACAGTTTAAAATACAATTTAAATTTATAAAAATGTTCTTATTTATTATTTTTATTGGAAAATATGACAATATTTAGGAAGTTGTATTGTAGTTTCAATGGTATTTTACTCAGCGTAGTCCAAAATACCAATGAAATGATACTGTCGCCCCCTGTAAATTGGCTAGTTTCTCAAAAATCAAATAAGTTGAGGTCATTTTCATACTTTTACATCGTATTTTAAACTGCAAGAGTAAAATAGTGGAGCGCATATAGCAAAACCGTTTTAAAATTATCACATCAAATTGCCTCCCCCTATAAATACAGTAGTACTTTCATTCTTGTTTTTCGCACAGGCATACACAAACCTCACCGATCAGTAACATTCATTGTTACCTGTTACTAATTATACATATGCCGATCGTGTATAGCAGCCGGAATGTGTCGGTCGACGGTAAGATTCAGATGAGACCTGAGGAGTTCAAGAAATGGCTAAAGCAATTCGACACCGACAAAGACGGGAGGATCAGCCAGTACGAGCTCCGGGAGGCCATCCGAGCCACCGGCGGGTGGTTCACCACCCGCAAGTGCAAGGACGGCCTCCGATTCGCCGATCAAGACGGAGATGGGTACATAGAGGATGAGGAGATCAAGAATCTGAAGGATTTTGCTCTGAAGAACCTTGGAGTCAGGATCATCACTTACTAGCAGTCCTCATGAAGATTGATGAAGTGACTCTTGTTTTTCGTTTTCTTGGCTTTGAATTGGTCTCTTTTGTGTGTTTTTAAACGTTTTTTTATGTTTCTAATTTATACTAAGTGTGTGTTTTGTGGTGATAATTATTAATGGGTGCATCGATCTGTTTGTTGTACATTGAGTACTAGTACTCTTGGCCAAGTTTACATGAATGGATGAAAGAAAAATCTTTTGACACAGCTGCATTTATAAAATTATATAACAATTATAGTCTTTATTGTATCTGTAACAATGGATGATGATCAATGGCCATTTCTGTGTTTGTTACAGATGTTATCTATGGAGAAATGACTATGACCAGAGAAAACTAGTTCCGTAAAAATATATACACGAGCCCTGCAGGTGCAATTTACTAATTACAGATCTAGAAAAGACAAAATTTTCTTCCTAATTTTACAGATCTGTATTAGTAATATCATTGGTATTTTAAGTCAAAATCAGACATGCACGTATAATTTCTGTATATTCATTGAGTCATTTGATAAATATGGCATGTGGAGAAAATAAACTAGTAGGATGTGGTATAAACTAGTAGGGTGTGGTTTCGATTGTGATTCTATTTCTTCCCTTTTGTATTTCGACTATGATTTGGTTTTTTCTGTAATTTATAATAGAATTAAACTCAAACAAAAGTATAAATTATGATTGCTCAGAAATCGGCGGATTGCATATATTCGTATTGTTACTTAGTTTTTTATATTTTGGGGGTAAATGTAATGGTTTGTAGTTTTGGCCTCGGTCTCACACAAATATGGTGAAATGCGATTAAATTTCGAAATTCTATAGTGAAATATGACGTTGGTATCAGTTTGAGTAGTTTATAATACTCTCAAACTAATAATTTAGCAGTTGAATTTCGTCGAATTATGCAAAAATATTGCCTTAGAAAACCGCGCATCGCGGTGAACCCCATGCTAGTAAATTTTAATACTTATTGTACGTTCAAGTGTGACAAGCGATTTTTTTTTCTTAATTAATATGATTCATTATGTTTCGTTAGTATTAAATTTGATAAGTACAATCTCACCAAATATAATTTGACCAAATATAATTTGTGATGAAAATTTATCTAATCGTAACAAATTCATTTTTCCACATGAAACAGAGGAAACACTAGGTCATGAAATAACCAAAATTGTTCTAAATTATATATTCGACTGTAACATTTAATTTTGTTGTACTTTTGATATGAGCAAAACATTCTTCGCTTTTATCGTCCATTTTACAGTATTTGTCAAAAACACAGGGGTTAAAATGCTGAGGTCATTGGTAAAAATCCAAAAGGGTCTCTTTTTCTTCTTTTCTGGTCATTTTATTGTATCTTTGTAAGTGGATCCCCAGAGTTGAATTCAAAATCAAAAGGCATATATTCGTTTAATTAAAATTTGTAATATATATAATAGCATTTTAGAAAAAATGTTATTCTATTTCAAAAAAAATGTTATTCTGCAAATCGATTATTATATACATCTATTTTTCAAAAGCAAAATATGTAACCAATATATGATTGTCCGAATAAAAACTTCCAACTCCACTATCTGAGGATATATAAGAGTATGCAGAATATAATCTCAATATATATATATATATATATATTATTCTCCACCCTTATCAATTTTAACAACATAAATATAGTAGGTCAAAATCCAAAAAATCTAAAAATTAAGCCTATAAAATTGCAAACTTTATTAATAATGGACCTCTATACCATATATGAACTAGCACAAGTCCACCCCTTCTATTCAAACCCCCCACTAAAATTGTCCAACTTATCAAATTTATAATCTCATTTTAACATTGATAATATTTTAATATAAATGTATAGTGATAACTTCATAATCTATAGTGAAATTGGATTTTTGAAAACAAAATTGTCTACAAAAGAACAAGGCATTGATCCGCGGAGTTTATCAGTAGAACGATTCAGTTCAGTTCAGTTCAGTTCAACACATGTTCAGTTTAGTTTAGTTCAACTCAGTTCAGTTCAGTTCAATTATGTTCATTTCAATTCAGTTTAACGAAAAATAATTTAATTAAATTCTGGTAAATTTAGACACGCTGATTCTATACACTAATTTTTATTTTAATTCAATTCAATTCGTATTCAGTTAATTTTCATTGATGATTATATTCAAATATATGGTCAAAGTTTAATAATAAATCGTGTCAAAGTGTGAAATATTGGTTGGGACGATGAGATTAACAAATGCTAATTAATTCAGTTCATATCTTATTGCTAAAATTGATATATTTTTAAAAACAAATCCTTGACTATCAGAAGATATTAATATACTTACCCTTTATCAAATAAGTCTTTGCTTACATAAACTAACAAATCAAACAAAAAAATTTCTCAGGTTCCTATCAAAAATCAAAGTGATAGGAAAATGATGAATCTTAAATCCTTCATCCCTTTGCTTTTATTTACCGTATCCCTATACAACATCCAGATCCAAGCAGCTAATGAAACGGATGGATTTTCTTTCGGATATCTCGTTAATGTTCATATTATAAACATCCTGCCGGACAACAGCGATCTGCTCAGAATTCATGTGTTTTCCGGCAACGACGATATGGGGTATCATAATCTCCGGGTGAATGACGACTTTACATGGCATTTCAGAACGTCACTTTATGGAATCACTAAATTTTTTGGTCATTTTTGGTGGGGAAAAGTTGCGCAGCAAGGGTTTCCTGTCTACACCGATAAAATTGGTGCAGTTCATTGCCCAGAGTATACGTGTGTTTGGCTGTTTAGGGCAGATGGTATTTTTATGGCTAGTAGTGTTACTAACCCTAAGTGGATGATTCACATTTACGACTGGCATCTCTAATATGATTTATTTGAATATTTTTCAGTTTAGTATTTTCCAGTTCGATTTTGTACTGATTTTTGATCTGATATGTTTTGTTGTGTCAGTTTTCGTCAGTTCTTTTTATTTTTAGAGTGTTGTTGAATTTTTTATGCTCTGATATTCAAAATTCCGAACAAAATTGATGAGGCAATGGCTTTAAGCCAAATCAAATCAAACAAAAATCATACAAAAAATAGTTTTTGATATCTTTTGAATTGTAATCTACAATTGATTTTGTGTTAATGGTATACATTTTTACTTGATTATGTGAATTTTCAATTCAGATTTCATTACATTTAGACTATACATATTATATAATCAGATTTCACATTATGTAGGTTATTCACATTCTGACTTTCTATTTGTAGAACCTTTTTAGTTTTGCTTGTGTTCACATTTTGACCAATATAGTCTCATAATTAATTTTTGAATTTACTTTATCATACTAACTAGATTATATCCAGGTCGATGCTGAAATTTATCTCAAATAACTAATTATATAACACCTTATTATATGTTTATTAAAGTTTTTCTCCTCTTACAAAATCTTACATATTTTTAAAATTTACGAATCGGTCATTTGATGAGAAGTTTTTTATATGAATTGCTCTCTTAAAATAATGTATTATTCTTTATTTTTAATAAATCTGTAAATGGTGTACCTTTAAATTTGAACTGTATTTGTAAGTTAAAAATTATAAATTTTGTAAATATACAAAATTTATTACATTTTCACGTTAAAACGTAATTTACTATATGTTTAGTTTAATACGATTAATGTTTCAAAACTTTCAAGGAAGGTAAGTTCTATAAAATTAAAAGTAAGTGTCCATTATGAAAAAAAGTCAATTGCTACCTTGAAGTGGCTTGAACTACTAAAAATCTCAAGTTCACAACCTTTTCTCCTTCTAACCACCTACATATATCCCAGCTAAGAAAAACCAGACGCAACATCAAAGTCTTGCAGAGTTTGTTTGATCAAGAACTGGATTCCAATGGATTCCTCTGAACCCTCTCCATCATCCCTAACCATCCCAATCGTGTCCACTTTCTCTTCTCCCTTCGATGACTCCCCTCGGGAAAAGGGCTCGACCAAGAAGCCCCTGAGTTTATGGCCTGGGATGTACCATTCCCCTGTCACCAATGCTCTGTGGGAAACGAGGTCCAAGGTATTCGAACGAATGCTGGACCCGCCTCTCGATGCTCCTCCGCCGAGCGAGCTGCTGATCAGAAGCCCCGCGCATAGCAGGACCACCATTCTTTACAGCTTCTCCAGTGACTACATTTTGAGGGAGCAGTATAGGGATCCTTGGAATGAGGTCAGGATTGGGAAATTGCTTGAGGATCTTGATGCTCTTGCAGGAACCATCTCTGTTAAGGTAGCTTCCCTGATCGTAGATCATGTTTCCATTGATTCTGTGTTTATGTTTGCTCAGTTATATTGCAGTTTTGTGTTGTATGTTCTTGGATATGGTGTAGTTATTGAAATTTAGTTCAATAAAAGGAGCTAGCTTGGAAGTGAAAGGGTCTTTTTCGTATGACCTGATGAAGGAAATGTTCTTGCTTGCACTAAGAAATGAGAATTTTCACATTCATTGCATTTTCATTTTTAAGCATTGGTGATGAGTCCTGACTCTACTGCACTTTTTTATGCTATTGTGGTTGCCATTCTTTGATTGTGTAATTTTCTAAATGCATTGGATAGAGCTCTTTAGGTATACTATTCTTAGATTCCAAGAAATAGCTCAATTGCATTTGCTCAGCTTAATTGCAGTTTTATGTTATATGTTCTTGGATATCGTGTCTATCTTGCAGTTCTTGAAATTTAGTTCAATAAAAGAGCTAGCTTGGAAGTGAAATGGTCCTTTTCGCTTGATCTCATGATGTACTTACTTACACTAGGAAATGAGAATTTTCACATTCATCGCATTTTCATGTTTGAGCATTGAGGATGAATCCTGTCTCTACTGCTGCACTTTCTAATGCTATTGTGGTTTGCCATTGTTGTTTGTGATTGTGGTTGTGCATAAAAATCTGTTCTTTTCTAAGTGCATTGGATAAAGCTCTTTATGTACACTCTTCTTAGATTCTGCAAGTTTAGTTCAATAAAAGAGCTTGCTTGGAAGTGAAAAAATTCCTTGTGCTTTTCTCTGATGACAGTAACATTTGACGCTGCTCTTGTGTTACTTGCTTTTACTAGGAGATGAGAATGTATGTGTTGGCTGCATTCTCTTGTTTACCCGTTGTTAAGGAATTCTGACTGCTTCTTATTGCTTTTGCTCGTAAGATGATAGAATTTTTTTTATCTTTGTTGCATGTGGATAGCATTTTTATATCTTTGTTGCTTGTGTATAGCATTGTACAGATGATGATTACACGACAAGACCACAGTTACTCGTGACTGCCTCTGTGGACAGAATGGTGCTGAAAAAGCCACTCAGTGTCGACGTTGATTTGAAAATATCTGGTGCAGTTATTTGGGTTGGCAGCTCTTCTATTGAGATTCAACTCGAAGTTACTCAGCAGATCTTTGGTATGTTTAAATGTCGGGTGTTCTCTACATTTGTTGCTGTTCTCCTGGAAAATGTCTTTGGATTTCAAATGCTCTTAAATTACCATTCTTTCTGAATTCTGATAGTCTTAGGGTGTATTTCTTTGCAAGAAAAGAAGGTGATGCAGAAGATGTGGCTCTGACAGCCAACTTCATATTTGTTGCTCGTGACTATCAGACGAGGAAAGCTACTCCAGTGAACCGATTAGCACCCGACACAGAAAAGGAAAAATTGCTCTATGAAGCAGCCGAAGCAAGAAATGATCTTAGGAAAAAGAAGAAATCAGTATCCACTGACAAAAAGGGTATTGAGAATGGAGAAGCCGATAGACTCGAGGAACTATTATCTGAAGGGAGGATCTTTTGCGACATGCCAGCTCTAGCAGATCGCAACAGCATTCTTCTCAGGGATACCGTCCTTGAGAACTCACTTATCTGTCAGCCACAGCAGAGAAACATCCATGGCCGGATTTTTGGAGGATTCTTGATGCACCGCGCATTTGAACTGGCCTTCTCAACCGCTTACACTTTTGCTGGGATGATGCCTTCCTTTTTGGAAGTTGATCATGTTGATTTCCTTCGGCCTGTGAGTATCTCTTTAAAAACTCCTCGCATAATTCTCTCTTTTATACATATGTGCTTTGATCTTGATGATGGATTCCATTTTCTCTGCCTCGGGTTTAGGTTGACGTTGGAGATTTCCTGCGCTTAAAGTCATGTGTGCTGTACACGGAATCTCACGACCCGAATCAGCCATTGATCAATGTTGAAGTTGTTGCTCATGTTACAAGGCCTGAGCTCAGGTCCAGTGAGGTATGTTCTGATAAGTATCCGAGATAAGAGTTGTAGTATTATGGTTTTTTAAATGATGTACATATTATAAACCTTTCGTTTGATGAATTAAAAAACGGCTTGTGCAGGTTTCAAACCGGTTCTACTTTACTTTCACAGTCCGTCATGAGGCAAAGGCCATGAACAATGCAGTCGGGATCAGGAAGGTAGTTCCAGCCACAGAGGAAGAAGCGAGGAGAATCTTGGAGCGTATGGATGCAGACTCAGTGCATTCTCTCTAACAAAATTGTATCGAATGTGATCAACACGAAATGATGGATGTTTTGAAGTCACTCTTTATTCCTTTGTGGAGGAAAAGGAGAGTGAAGATATAGTGCTAATCATACATAGTCATGACTGAATATTTCCACTTGTAATCTCTTTACCAAGACAAACAGTTAGCAAAAATTGATAATTCCATTACTTCTTCCCAGTTTTATCAAGATTTAGACATATTCAGAGGTTCCAGGCAATGGCTGTATACGAAGAGAACTTTTACAGTATAATAAATATGAAATTTCCTCCGGAGCAGGATATTCTGGTCACTTTCTCATCCAAGAAATGAGCATAAGAGGATTATACACTTCTTTATTTCGACTAAATAATTGGCCAGTTGAGAACCAGAAAGTTTTACAAACATCGGCAGAAACTGAGAGTTCTATCCCAACCCAGTGAAC
This sequence comes from Sherardia arvensis, assembly GCA_948330725.1. Classification (NCBI taxonomy): domain Eukaryota; kingdom Viridiplantae; phylum Streptophyta; class Magnoliopsida; order Gentianales; family Rubiaceae; genus Sherardia; species Sherardia arvensis. The sequence goes on along the minus strand of OX415243.1, from coordinate 27,764,641 downwards.
TAAACATATATGTATAGCACACATTCATTAATCGAACTATAAGCTACAAATATAAGCTTACAGAAACTTGTCCCTACGTTTCTATTGTCGTGGGACATCAGTATATACTATATACCCTCCACGGTGTGTATGGTATCAGAGAACGCTTCTTGGTGAGTCCAATTATGTATATCTACACTGTCAGATGAGTCCAATTATATCTGTTATATTTGCAGGTCCAATTGAGCAATAGAAGACAGTGAGAATGGAGCAAGAACTAACCTGGTAATGTTTACAATGAAAAGGGGACCACGAAAGTCGATTCTTATACACAATTGAAAAAGTGCACCTTGATCTTTACATTCCAAAAGGATCTGGAAGCTTCCAGTAATTCCGGGAATTATAGTCCTCCTGGATCCAGAAGAATAATACCACCATCAAACAATAATACTAAAGAGTCGAAAAAAATGCCTTAATACCTGTTCATATGAGACTGTGGATGGAAACATGTCATGTACAAGAGTATGAAGAGAAGTGTACGACTTTTTATCAACTCGCCGATTTACAACAACTTCACCCTGTTTAACAAAGAACAATAAACAGTTGAACACCAACAAAATTGTTACTGTAATATTGGAGGTTTTACATATTTAGGTCAGGAAACTAAGCATACCTTCGGATTGATGATAAAAATCTTTCCTTTTGGAATACCAACTTTAAGGTAGCTGATCTCATCAGTATCTCTGTTTCCAAAACCAGCATAGAATGGATTCCGATCTGCAGGAAATAATGCTTTGATTTCCTGTAATCAATGCCACAAGTCCAGTAAGAGAAGCTCAAAGTTAGAACTCGGACTCTTAAGTTACCGATGGCATAAAAGGCAATAAAGGGGAGCAAACAAACCTCCAAGCAAGCAATTTTGAATTCATGTGGTGCTCTCCTAACAACTGCAAAACAGTAAATCATAGTAAAGTTGGTGTCAGAAGATGCACAAATTCAACATATGCACAAAGATAATTTGTCCATTGGATCCTTACGAAAAATGATAATGATGTTACAATTTACGCTGGTGGTATGAAAAAGAAAGATGCGAATGAGGTACCTTCACGGTAGAGAGAAGGAAAAAGACCATCTGGTGATATAACAACAGGTCCCTCGGGTAAGACTTTTCCATCCTGTAAGCAGATGAATTAGAGAAAGATGAGAAAGATGACTAAAAAGTAAAACTTTCTTCCTGAAACCTTTTGTCACTGGAGTTACCTGCTTGAGATTGAATAGGAATTGTCTTGTAAGGTAAGCTTGAGATATTGCCCGTGCACTCAGAAAAAGCAATTGGTAGCCATTTTCCTGAAGCAATTTACCAACCAAATGAATACAGAAGAAAATCTAACTGTAACACATTTCATATTGATGAACCAGCAGAAAAGGTACTGCACATGAACAAGACTTGCAAAACTCCATTTGTTGGTTCCCCTAGAGTCATTTTCTATATTTTACTCTTACAACTTTTTCCTTCTTGATTTCTTTAATATAAACTGACCTGAGCTAAAATTAAACATAGTGGAATATAGCAATATTGGACCAAAACTAAGCTAAATAGCATCAAGATAGAAGTTACTGAGCTCCAGATAAGCGGGAGAGAACAGGGCCTTAAGTCCAAAGATATTATAGTAGTAAAGGGCACAGAATTGAACCTTGATAGCTGAAAAGAGATGTGTAACGCCTATATGTGACCAATCAACTCCAACCCAAGGCATGACTTGTCCGAGAAGGTCAGACCTGCGCAATTGAACAGTATATAGGATTCAGACAACCCGATGTGTAGGCATGTATTTGACTGGCACATTGATTGAAGCAAGGAGAAACATCAAAGCTTATAGCACATAAACTACGTCACAAGAGAAGCAATCAGCTGGAATTATCTCCACTTACTTTTCTTGCTACATATAAGATTTCAAGTCTTACATTCACTCATATTAAACTGATAAACTCTTATGACTAAAATACTCAGCCTTTGCGGGACAGGATTGGGCATAGCCACCGCGATTCTACATTTCCCATTAGCCAATGACCTTAAGCTTCTAATATGTTTACTATTATACTGTTTTGCTGAACATCTTGCCTTTAAAAAAAACTTTTTTCCCAAACTTTTTTTTTCAAATAACGCAGCAAACTGAGAAAAGAACCAAAATTGACAAACTATTACCGGGTAATTGTCCCATCAACATCAGAAATCACAACCCGTGCGTCCCACTTCCACAAATAAATTCGAGCATCAACCTGTATATATTTTGAACTGAATAAATATCAAAGAAGAAGATAAACCTTAGAGCTAACAGGAAAGAAATGTCAATTGAAGATTGTTCCACAAACAAAGAATTGAATATAAGGACATATAGTGTTTCTATCCAGAAGGGATGATAAATATTAAATACAAAAGCGACAATAGAGCCTTGAGAGAGAATAACTTAAGGGGATTTTAATATCTTGAATAGTCCGATCAAAGCTCACCTGTTGCTTCCCCAGCATTTGAGTAGAAAACGTAAATATGATTGAATTCGATCCTCCTTTCAGATTGAGTGATGCAATCTGTTTCGATGTCGGGCAAATGGACCTTAATTTCTTGTGGTTTCCCTTGGATTTTGAGACTTCTTCTCTATCTTCAGGCACAATATCGCTAGTTGTAGCACCTGAAGCATACTAAAAATCATCAGAAATAGAAACAACAGAAAATCATTCTTACAGTGTTGTCTACAAACAAGAAAAAAGTTCATTCATCCCACAACAGAATGCATGAATAGCAATTGCTTGTTCATCTGTGTGAAATAATATAATTAGAATGGAAAATATGGAACAAAGTCAAATGTATCAAGAAGATAACAATCAGGGCTAATATATAGTTTCTAATTAAGTCAACACCCAAAGGGGAAAATAAATTCTTAGAGGCAAAGCCCAGAAACATGACTGATTTGGGACGTACCGATGGCTGGATCAGTTGTAGAGCTAGCAGCTTCAGCTGTCAGCCCATCCTCAGCTGTCCGCCCACTATGTGATTCTTGATCATTAGTTTCTTTTTCATTCCTCGTAATATGGCTTGTGCTCAAGGATTCAGAATCATTTGCACAAAAACTATGGCTGTTTGACGACATGATGGGCAAAGATCTTGCAACTCTCAATTCTTTGTCAGACTGCTCTTTCATAGCAGGAATATTGATTTGGCTTGATATAGATTTTAGCTTCCCAGTAAAGTTCTCTTCAAGTTCAATATTCAAAAGTAGGGGATCACCTTCTTTCACATCGGATTTATCTGATTTAGGAGAAACAGGCTCTTCTCTGTCTTTAGCTGAACTAAACTTCAAGTCATCGAAGTCTCCAAAGAGCAAATGTTCTTCTTCTGAAATTTCAGACGTTAATACATCAAGAGGCTTCACCTGAGGATCACACTTGGTCAGTTCACCTTCTTGCAGTCCAGTTTGTTCTGGTAGAATTCGGGAAGATGCACTAGTTAACGTAGAAATCGTCAAAATGCTCTGAGACTCGATGCCTCCTTCTGAATCATAAACAGGTTGGAGAGTAACCGTTTGAGAATACGTCTCACTAACAAAATTATTTCCTAACGAATGTGGCGAATAAGTAACATTTTCGAGAGCATTTTCATCACAGGGATAACGTACAGCATCTTGATTCTCCAAAGCATCTCCAATAATTAAAGGTTCTTTTCCACGGAATCCAATTTCACCTTCAGAATTCACCTCACACACCAAACCATTAGTCTGCACAGTTTCAACGGTATCCTGTTCATTTCCTCCATTACATAGTATGCTCCCATCTGAACTACCTATCGTTTCATCACTGCCTTCATGCTTTAACCTCGATCCCTCACTATCCTTAGACTCTGAATTTTGCAAAGAACATGCTTCAGAAACACTCTCTTTCTTAGACCTTGGAGATGCAAGATTAGTGGACCATTTAACCTCTAAAAGATCAGCTGCCATCTCAGCTCGCTCCATTGACTCCGACCTATCAACACTCCCATCACTCTTTCCATCTACTTCTTCCTCTCCCACATTTTCCACCTTCACAGGTGGTCTCCTCCCGAAAACAAGTCCCATGATTCGTGAACGCTTAGAATTCGTCCTAGATAAAACCTTCCCATTGCTCACCTCAATCTTAGTCAGCGAAGTCGTCGAATCATAGGAATCATAACTCTTTCTCCTCTCTCGGGACTGTCCATCGGTGTCATCACCAGAAGACGAAGGGGGGGAGCACTCCAAATCCTCAAAATCGACATCTCGGAGAAAGTAGGCCTCCCCTTTATGATCCAAAAACATGCTGAAATCTGCATCAACCCCATTAACACTAATGCTAACCACTTTCTCCTTAGCCTTCAAAACCCCCTGAAACTTTCCAAACCTAACATACCAAGGGGACGATTTAAAGCTGCCATCTTGCTGCTCCACCACAATTATATCAACTGCACCGCCAAACGGATGAAAAGGGGCAGACACAGTATACACACTCCTACTTATATAGCTCCCTATTCTCCCTACAGCATTCATCTTTCTCCAAATCCCAAATCAGTAAAATCAACAAGACATCACTTTTATGCAATTGCAATATACGATCCCAATGGGGGGTATTCTAAATTCTAATTCTAATCCTCCACCCTAAGAAACAAGATTCAGAAAGGAGAAGCAAGAATTGAATACAAACTTGCCTGCCGGAAAATGGATCAGAAAGCTCCGGCGGAAAAGATAACTGCCGGAACTGAGCGGCCGGGGAGAATTAGGAACGGGTTGGGGACGGTGAGTTTGGAATATTCTCTCTTACGTTATTCGAATGTGCTGCACACATCCAAATCAGTGAAATCACTAATCTTAGACATTCCAAATGAAATGCAGACTGGAATGGATTTTAATTTTGTTTTTTCTTTTTTGTCCCTAAAATCTCTATGAATTTCCTAGACGAAATGTTTTACTTCTACACAACGTTAACGACGGGGACTGGTAATGGAATTTATTTATTTTGATGAATAGTCAATTGATGAAGGGGACTCGTATTTATATGGTTGATAACAGCACTAATGTTTGATAAATAATGATTTATCCACTAATTAAAAACATTCTCTAAATTGCAACATTGATCAGCATATCACAACAATACTAACCAGTATAATACAATTCAGTATAAGATCATCACTTACATGACACTACACTACACTAATTAGTGGTACAAAGTGAAACTAATACAATAAAGTTAACTTTGAACAGATATGTAGCGATATGTGATTAGATAATTTTTCGGCGTAATTTGTAAGTTGAACATAAAAATTATTCTTGAATGGTAAAATTGTAAAAGCGACTGACAATTTAACAAGAACCAACTTTTTATAAACGGAACTTCACATTAAAATGATCCAACGACTTCCTAGAAACTCCTTACAAGTTACATGTACCTTATCCGATGAGATTAGATATCCCGCGTGCATTTGCTATCACTGTTCCTTTAATCCATCGCAATTACATTATAGAATCACATATAATCTAGAAATGTCAAAGTAAAATGGCGTCATAGTCTCCATCTAAATAATTCGCTACTTTAAGTACCAAATCCACTTTTGGCGATTGTACGAGAAGAACTCTTCAATGCTCAACTGATCTAACAAGAACCAAAGAATGGAACTTTGCATTCAAGAAGGTCTAGCAACGTTACCAGATCGTATCAGACATCATACATGCGTTTGTTATGATTATTCCTTAAAGTCATTAACGTTACATTATAGAATCATCTACAATTTATATGTGTCAAAGTAATATGGCGTCATATTATCTTTATAAATAACTTGTTACTATGAATATCACCATATTATATGTTTAAATAATTCTTTACTTTAAATCTCGACCTCTTTTTGGTGACTGTGCGAGGGAAAAAAAATTTATCCATTCACTACTAGCATACACCTCAACTGTAACAATTGTATCCCATATTTATAAGTTTATAATAGAAACGATGGATTATTTAAAATAATGCAAGGCTATGAATTGTTTGAGTGTTGTGTTAGCAAAGGTTTTCATCTCCATCTATTTTTGTGACGTCATTGTTATATCAATGGAACGGGTTAAAAATATCTAATATCCATTTCAATTCCAAACAAAATGTCCAGAGCCCACAATTTGAAAGCTAGTCTGGAATAGCTGGGCTAGTTGGCAATTGGCCCTTTCCACTTCCCAGAATAACCATTATATTTTCAGATCATATCGAAATAATGTGCATTAATTTAAATGTGTATGTGATTGTTTTACTAATTTAATCTAGTGTTGGATGAGGCATAAGCATAGTTATTTGATATTATTTCACAGTATTAAAGAAAGAGATTTTTTTCAAAAATAAAATCCTAGTTGGCTGAATCATTTCAAAAATACGCTCGCGCTACATCTGCTTAGCCAGAATGACTGCAGGCTTTCAAAACTGCAAGAAAAGTGATCCCATCTGGCTTCACACCAGCCATTTCCATTTCTGAAAAGGTTTTGAATGCATTTCCAGCATCACCTTGTAATGCAAACCACGTCTATCGAACACCATCTTCGCATTCTCGAGCTGCATATTCGCTTCAATATCCATGGATTTCCTTGATCAACCTGAGTTCTGCTACACTCTAACTCGCGCGCAGTAAAGCTAGAACCATTATCAAATTAGGAGCTATCCCCATTCTCCTGGAAAAAATCTTTATCTGTATCCATATCCAAGAACGCTGCCATGATCGAGTTAAAACTCGAAGCACAAGGCCTCACATCCATAGCCCTAAACAGAAATCATTCTTCTACTTGTTCCTTGCCGATGATCTATCCTTCCCTTGATCAGCATCATTGTCAAAAGGATTGTTACTCATATGCTTCACCTTCACAGGCAGAAATTAGAGACTGCTTCTTATCCGACTCATCAACAGAGTCAAAAGGGTTGGAGGCATAATTTGAAGAACCGTGCTTGTGACCGGACATGTTGAATGGCTCTGCTGAATGACAAATGAACAATATCTGCAAGCAAATCAACCTTGTAAGCAACAGTTTACAAACTGGCCTATAAAATCAACCACTCCTCATTCTTCAAGAAACTCAATATGAGTAATAATCAAGAAACAAGTAACAAGTCGTCTATCAAAAAAATCCTTAGGGAAGAAATTTCATGCTATGGAACAAGCAGAAAACAGCATAAACCATAATATCAAGGTTTTTTTAACATCAACCAATACCCATTCAACATCCAATGATCCAAACACAAGAATCAAGGACATAGCAATACATACACCATCTATCTGCCTGATCTACAACGAGATACAAGACCCGAATTGACCAAACTCAAACTCGAATTGTCTTAATGTATCCATGCATCGCAGCATAATGCAGTGGCATTCCCATATGGGAAGTTGCACTTAAATCAGAACCTTTAGAAACCAAGAGCTTCATAAGCATTACCAGTTTTTATCATAAGCGACATACTCGTATGAAAACAAGAAAGTTCCAACTTTGGTAAGCCAAATCTGGAGTGCTTGGTAGAGTGGAAAACCTTTTGCGCACCATCTTTGCTTCTTTTGTTAACATCATTTATGAGAAACTTGGTGGTGGAAAGATGCCTTCTAATTGCTTGAACCAAGGGTGTTTCCCCTGCAAAGCAATTAGCAGATATATTTAATGAACTCAATCAACGATAACTATTCCAAACAGGATATAACTTATGTATCACATAATAAAAGGATGGGCTGGATACTGTGGATAGCAAATTTCAGTTCATTGAGCAAAAATCAATGATCGGAAAATTACAAGTCCCGAATCAAATATACTAAAATGGAAGCCAGAATCAAATACATAAGTAACGTATTAACAGTGCAGGGAACTGAAGCTAGTACCCTTAATATCAGTGTCTTCGATGCTGAAGTTCATTTTCTCGGTGAGGAATTTGCAAATTTCTGTGTCCCCCCCAATAGCAGCCAGCCCTATCTGGAAGAACAACACAAAAACAAAACAAAACTATATCATATCTGCAAGGTGAAAAAACAACAGGCAGTTGAATTATGAACCATACTCACTCTGGAGCAATTGAAAGTCTCCATCATGGAGAAAATGCTCCTTGAATCCTGTAGTGATAATAGCACCATATGAACAGTAACGAGAGCACATAGGCGATTAAGAACGAGAAAATGGGGTTTAAGGGGGCAATCACGAACCTGGAGGTGTTCTCATGGTCTCCACGGCGACAATTGAAGGCGAATCCGTCGAGAAATGAGATGCAGAGCGATTAACAGTCGAAGGTCCAAGACCCTAGCAACGGCGACGAAGCAAAAGAGAGGTGAAAAGAAGAGTGGTAGGTTCTAGTGAACCCAGAAATCCGATTTTTAAAAATAATTTCCTTTAGGACCCCTAATTTTTAAAATAGCAATTCTTATACCATATCACGGGTATGTTTAGTGTATGTTTTACCTTAATAATTATGAATTTCATTCTGGTGTTTACTAAATGCAGGTCCTGTTTGCTTCTGCGTGTCTAATACAAGTAGAAAAATACCATAAATACCCTTCATTCGTTTTTTAGTTTTTACGAATATATTTCTAAAACTCTAACCTTGAATGCATGAACCCGTCTATGTAATGATTGAACACGTGTCCAAATCATAAATTATTTTTTCGTGAATTATAATACATATTTAAGAGGGACATTATTGTCACTTTGAAATTATTTTGGACCTGCAAAAGCAAACAAGACCTGCGTATAGGACCACACATTCTATTAATACCAATTTACATATATTATTTATAGAAACTATAAGTAAAAAAAATTAACAATGCACAATTATATATATATATATATATATATATTAAAATGCACATATATAAATGTTAGAATGCACATGGGATACATACCCAGGTGTATGGTATAATTTGTTTTTAACATAGTGCCCATATACCCAGCTTTGGGTCATTAAAGAAGGACCCCATTGCAATTATGATGTTTGTATTCTACAGTAATTTATTTGATGGAGTTGGTCTCTGGATTGACCGTCTATATTATATCATAATATAGACCAAGGACTAAATTACAATATGGAAGGAAAGAGGTCCTTATTTGCAAAATTTGGGAAAAGTACTATTCACGGCACTGTTCACGCGTACTGTTCAAGGCACTATTCACGGTACTATTCACGCAAAGAATATGTACACAAATCAGTTAATATAATTTCTGAATTTTAAACACTTGTAAACACAAAAGAATTCAGGTTAGAAAGACAAGTTTCCATATTATAAACATCAGATTTTAGGTACATAAAAATTAGGGTGTTTAGGTTAAATAATGTTGTGTCAAGTATAGTCAAGTTTCACCAAAGTTTTCAGCCTAAAAATTCACAATCATCACAGTTTTCAACTTAAACAATCAAGTTTCACAAAAATCACAGTTTTCACAAATAAATAATCAAGTTTCGCAAACACCAAAGTTTTCAAGCTAAACAATCGAGTTTTCACAATAAAAACAGTTTTCAACTAAACAATCAAGTTTTACAAACACCACAGTTTTCAGCCTAAAAAATATAGTTTCTACAATCACTGTAGTTTTCAACTTTAATAACGAAGTTTTCACAATCACAGTTTTCACATAAAAAAATCAAGTTTTACAAACACCACAGTTTTCACAATAAATAATCAAGTTTCAACACAAATCAAGAAGCCTAGTTTTCAAGTTAAACACAAAAAATTTCATATGCAGACAAAAACCACATTAAGCAGTCTAGTTTTCAAGCTAAACACATAAATTTCATAACAAGACAGAATCCACATTAAAAAGTCCAGTTTCCAAGATAAACACATAAAATTTTAAAAGCAGAAAGACATCACATTAAAACAGTTTAGTTTTCATAGTAAAACACATAAAACAAAATCACAGTAGGCTAGAGTACTGAGTATTGAGTTTGGACCAAAATGCTGCATGACTTTCCAACCCAGATCCATCAGCCCATTTTTTCCACACATGTACATAGTTTAAGTCAACGAGTTTTCCCCAAATCAGATCAGAAGAAAACCTAGCTTGGGTGAGTCGAAGATGAATCGGGCGGCGGCGGAAGCATTCCTGAGGAAGTACTATGCTGATCTGGACAACAACCGGGACAATGTGGCGAATTGCTACCGGGATGACTCCATTTTGAACTTGAAGGAGGAAACTGCGCGATCAATCACCGCCGTTCCTCAGACGGTCGACAGACTGCGGCGATTGCGATTATAGCCGATCTCCGGCGAGCGGTGGAGGAGTAACCGAACCGGATCCACTCTCCCGGCGGTGATGCGGTGGAGGAAAGCGGCGACTGCGAGGAAGGAGAGGAGGGAGTACAAAACGACGCCGTTGCAGAGAAGGGGAAACTAAAATCGTCGGAGCGGAGCGCGGCGGAGATTCTGGAGAAAAGGAGGAAAGACAGAGGGAGGAAGAGGCTGAGGAGGACGGTGGTGGAGATTTGTAGAGATTTACAGTTACAAATATGGTATATATATATATATTTATGGAGGAAGGTCTGTGATGCAATTTTCATATATTGCTAAAAAGGACCCGTGTAAATATTAATTGCAAAAGAGGAGCCGCCTTTCCTATTTTAATTGCAGAAATAGGCCGTCTATATTATAGATATAATATAGACGGTCTATTCCAAGACTAATATATTCCGGACAGTATTGAGCAAAAAACTGTAGATAAAAAAATAATTTTGATTTTATATAAAGAGTTAATTGCAAAAAAGATTCCGAAATTATGTAAAATTCTCATTTAAGTATAAATTAAGTGCAATAAAAATTTATATTATTACATATTTATTTTTTCAGAGCCCTACAGATAATTTGCAATGGGGTTAACAGGGAGCCCAGACGATTTGTTGTTGCCTTTGAGCTTTGACTGCTTGATCTTCTGTCCAGAGTTGTCAATGTTTAACAATTTAAACAGCTCACATTTAAAATTCTTGTCTGCAATTATACAAAAATGATATAAGTTGTGTTTATTATTTATCAAATATTATAATCTACACCGTTAGGAAAATGAAAATAAAAAATTAAAAAAACCTCCACATTTTATTTATTGTACTGTAACTTAACTTGATTTTTCACCGAATGATTAGCAGATTAATATATATCATATAAATTATGGTAGGCCACAATCAAGTGGCAATACCTCAAAATAATTTATAATTGAATAACATATTCAATCATTAATGTTAAATAGTAATGGTTTAGACATCTGAGTTTAGAATTTTTAAAATTTACTAAAAATATATTAACTAATTAAAATATGATACTTGTACACGTGTGTAATTAAATCGGTGCACATGCCTGATACCACTAATTTGTACACGTGTGCACATATCGGTGCACCTGATACATGTAGTTTAACGTGAGGATCATCTCGATAAATGTTACTCTCATATCGGTACTGAACTTGAATAAGAAAGGGATAGACTGAATATGAGGACTTTAAGAAATAAAACTAGAATCATCCTAAATTTTCCAGTTTTTAAACTCAACCAATCCACAAGAATGAAATATTAGTCCCATGAAATCAGAGGCAAAAACATGGTATATCTAACCTACACGATTCTCTCCCTTGATCCTATGTTATTTTTTTAACAAAAAAAATATTGTTATTTTCTACACTTTTCCTTTTTCTTTTTCTTTCTTTTAGACGGGAGTTAATTTTGAGAAAATATTTCCTCGAGCCCATTAACAAAAGTTACAAAACCAAAGGTTAGATTACCATGCGCAATAAAAACCCTAGTTTCCAATTTCTTTGTTGGAACCAAATCTAAAAAAAATACTGAAGTGTTATACTCAATCCGTATTTATTTAGCATTATAAAAAATATTATTAAAATTACAATATCGTCATTTATATACTGCTAAGTTTGCCAATAACATAATGGATGAAGATGTTTTCATAAATTCATATTATATTTTGGACGGCAAAATCAAAATATCACACTGTATAGAACAACATTCAAAAAATATAATGATATAGTATGGTAAAGTGTGTATCTTTTCCTATCATTACGAGAATGATCATTTTGTCATGATCATGAGCTTCAAGAATCACCAGAAAATCATCAATAATTTAAATAATCATTCATTCATTCATCATATTATGAATGATCAAATGCAAGTAGTTTGGTCGGATTGTGAATCTTACTCTAATTTCCAGAGTACAAGTAGTACTAGTACCACATGCATTGTTGGTTGTGTCATCAATCATCTTCTTTGTATGTACTTGCAAACTTTTTCCTATGCAAAAATACCCATAAATCAATCCACTTTACAAAGACCCCACTTCTATTTCTACCTCATTTGCCCACATTTCATGATTATTTGGCTTTTCCATACTCCTAAAGTCCCATATAATGCCCATGCAGTTTGATATCTTCAGAATTTCATGTTCAGTTCAACTTTATCACGATAAATTTTAATATTAGTTAGTAACTGTCAGTAGATCATAGTATATGTTAACGCGTCATTTACACTGTAATCAGTATGTCATGTTTAGCTAATTATATCAAGGTATATTTTAGCAGTAGTTAGCAACTGTCAACTGGTCACAGAAACTGTCTGCACGTCATTTCATAAAAAATACATTATAATCAGCATGTCATGTTTAGCTAATTATGCCAAGACCACAATGTCATTTCATAGTAATTACATTATAATAGAGATTAGAGATGTTGATATCCCATCCAACTCATAGTGTTGCTCTTGGTTTAGTTTGGAGTATAATGAACAAAGCTTATCAAAGTTTTATGAGTAAGGGAAAGATTTATGTCATTCTATTTAACGTTAACACATACTAATTCTCACTAAATTCGATCAGTAATACTTATAATTAGGTCTAATCGTCAAAGATCACCATTCATAATATGTATATTATATCAGGGAAACTAAATTTTTTTTCCGAATGTGCTAGAAATGTTATCTTATGCATGAGTTAATATTAGACCGTGAAAAAGAGTTGGTAAAAGATGTAATTCTAACATTCGACAACGCATAATTTTTAGGTAGCGTTTTAATTCTACCATGAATAACATAGTGCTACAAGTATGTTTAGTGGCGGAATCACATGGGAGTCCGGGCAAGTCGGTGCCGACCCTGAAATCCGACGTCCAAACTTATATTATTATTCTCCTATGAGTTCTCTTGTGAGAATTGAAGATTTCCGGTTTAAAACAAGCCGACGTCAAAAAAATTTTAACCATTCAACAATATATAAAATAATTAGGTCAATTAAAATACTAGAAACGCCGGTTTTGCTACGATCTGAAGACGTCATGATTGATCTTCACTATCATAAGTGCCGGTGCCATACTGTTAATTGAATGAATTCAATTACAAAAAGATATTGCATTTTGTTTGTGCATGCCCACACTGAAAGCAACCCTTCTTCCATTCCTTTCTCTACTCTATAATATTCTATGAATATATATATTTCATACAATATCTCCACATTAATTCTACTAACATTATATATATTATGGATTGCATGATGGGCTCTTTTTTGCGTATATGGTCCCTGGAGTCTGCAAAAATAGCAATTGAAATCATCAAACTTTCTTCATCGAATGCAGACAATACAGAGGTAGATCGGGCTGGCTGTGAAAAGGGTCTCCTTTGTCTTTGTTTTCTTTGCGTGTCCCAATTCATAATTCTCTAAACATTGTCGTATTCCTTGGGCTCTACAAATTACAAAAGGAATATTGTTAAATTACAGTAGATAGTACGTATTATTAAAATTTACTAGCTATAGCAGTAAATTTTTATTTTTTATTTTTTTAAAAGGAGCTATAGCAGTAAAATTTATACATATGCAAATTTATACATACGTAGATAGAATTAGAATTAAAAAATTAAATTAACTTAAATTATATATTTGCTGAAATAAATTGAATTAAACTGAAAAAAAAATCAAGAGCACATTAGATAAACTGGGCCGCTAGATGCATGCCGTATTTTTCTTTTACAGTCCGTATTTTTATTATTCAACCAGATATACGATAGTTTTGATATATAACTGATCTGCAATTATATATAATAGAAATAATATATATGATACACATATCTGATATACATATTTATGGACCATTACACACATATATATCGAAAACGTATTTTTTATTTTAAATTATTAATAAACAAAATACGGATAGTATCTATCATGCCCTAAATAAATGATCATGATTCTTATCATTATGCGATTTGCATATTGAAATTCTCAAAAGACCGTAGAAAATGATCCTATAGTTAATTAACTACATTGTCGCATGGATACAATCAACAAACACGAGTTCTAATGTCATTCAAAATTACAAGTAGGCATTTTATTATTTCACCAAAAATCCAATGCTTTTGACCAATATTTCAAATTCTTGAGTTTTTTACCATGAATTCAAATTCTAACTTCTAGCTTTGGTAAAAATTTCCCGCATGAACGATCAACGAAAAGTAAACGGGGTCAATATTCCAATCACCAGTCAAAAGAAATGTTCAAAGTAAACATTATGATCTTTACTATGAAGTATTTCATAGTAATTTTTGGAGAAAAAGTTGGAATTTATCGTTACTGTTTTCACTTCAGAAATGAAATTATTTACTCAAAAAATATTATTTTCTCATACATGGAATTCAAAATAATAATTACAAACCTATTCATGATGGCACCATGATTTTGTTTTCCGTGGAAATGGAGTTCTTGCAATGAGCAATGGCGGCCTGAATCGCAGACTGCAACTCTTCCATCGTACTATCGCTCGTCGGACAAGTAGGAGAGCGGGTCCCACTACCAGGCACCAACAACCCGCTGTTCGTCGGCGACGTCCTCATCGACGCCGGCGCCGAGAACTCTCCCCTTCTTCCGATCAACTCCGGCTTCCTCCTCAGGCTGAGGTTGCCGGAATACGAGAACCCCTGCCGGTGAAAGTTGACGTGGTTTTCCCTCTTTCCGTTTCCGAACACCCTTCTCATGTACCTTTTCAGCACGTGGCTCACGTTGTCGAACTTCAGTTTCCTCTTTTGCCTCTCCTCCGATGATCTTGGAGCGTTGTCGCAGTTCTCCTTTTTCCATTTCGAGGAGAGGTTGAATAAAGAGAATGATTTCGACTTCGACGGCTGTCTCGACTGTGTGATATCTTCGAATTCGTCGCGGTGGATTTTCTCGCTGCATATCTTGCTTGCATTCATCATATGGCGGTCTTGGTGGTGGTGGTGGTGGTGGTTATCGCGGTGGTCTTTGATCGGAATGGTGAAGCTGTCGATTGAGTTGGTGGAGGAGCGCGGGGAGATGGGGAGGTGGGAGAGGAGGTGGAGCGGTAGCAAGTGGCCGTGGAAGAATATATCATCGGCCGGAGATAAGTCCACCGCGAATGAAGGTGGAGATGACTTGGATGCAGGAGATTTGTCGCTGGCGGCGGAGCTGGTGGTGGAGCTATTGGAGGAGGTGGTGGTGGTGGTGGTGCTTGTTGAGGGCTGTGATGGTTGGAGGGAGATGGTGAAGGAGAATTCATGGGAAGGGGATGTGGTTGGGGAAGGTGATTTTGGGTGGTTTTTAACTTCTTGATGATGTTGTTCTTGGTATTTGTGTTGATGAAAATCCATGATTTCCATTGAAGAAAGTCTTGAAAAACTAGGGATTGGATTAATGATTCCCTTTGGAAAATTTATTGGTTTTGTTTGTTGTTGTTGTGTAGAGAAAGATGAGAGCTTGCTATGAAGAGATGGGATAAGGATATCAACAAGTTGTGGAGAGGGGGAGGAAGAGGTGGGAACTCTTTGCAAGCTGTTTTTTTATACTTGTGTCCAATGCACATATAGGCTTAGTAAGCTTAGATAGAATGTCATCTTAGCAATTTTGAAGTCTTTGGTGACCTTATTCCAGTTATTTTAGTTCTGTCGGAGTGCCTCAATCTCAATAATATTAAGTCATTGTGACAGGTTCGAATCTCATCATATAGGTTTCATGGTTTTCAAGCTTGATAACATTGTTACATGGGTTTTGATTCCGTTAGAGTGTCTAAAACATTGTGACAACGGAATCAGATGGAAATTTATGGAGTTGCTGAGTAGCGCTATGTCTCTAACGAATGTTGCTCTTCATACAATCCCATCATACTGCAGCTTGAACTAGATTCAATTAACCCTAAAATTTGGGGGTTGCCGCCACCACCTCCAGTTCCGCCCTTGATTTCAAATCTCATGAAAGAGGTTCATTATTTTGAAGCTTGATGATATTATTATGTGAGTTTTATTTCTGTTAGAGTATCGTGATCTCAATATTATTGAGATTTAGATACCCTGACAGCTACGAATCTCGTGAGAAATTAGGGAATGATAATTTTAAAAGAGATGAAAGGTTGATAAGTTGTGTGCAGGGATGGGTGGGGATGGATGAGCAAGAAAACAAAAAGGAGGGAAGAGGAACACAATTTTACTTGAAATATATGGTGATGACGTCATGGTGGAATGTAGCAGTAGTAGCACAGAGTATATTCTTACTGCATTTTCATGTTATACTATTTTCAGAAGTTATTCCTAGGTACAGTAACAGTACAACGTACGATGACAGGTCATTTTCAAGTTTCTGAACATAAATTTATCACACTAATCTTAATAAATTCAAAAATACAAACTTAATATTTGTGACTAATCAAAGAAATTAGCAAATTAATGCAACAAAATTAGTGATTTTATGAAGGAAATTAATTGGTAAGATTTATGTAATTCTAGCTATCTCATCCACCTGGATCATGTTCTTTCTTTCTTTTTCATCTTTAATAAACACGGATTTAGAAAAAATATAGTGAGTTGTAGCTTTCAAGACTACCAAATTATGATGGATGATGATGGTTTAATGGCAAGTCAAATATATGATATATTGTGATAGACCGTTAGTTATTATAATTCTTGGCAAATATTCACTTGCTAATAATCTCTATAAACATTGAAAATATGTTTTTGACACAATTCATGTTAAACATCGAATAGTACACGAAACCGATTTTTGGGATGGAATGCCTTATATACGGGCGGAACCATGTTCTAACAGAACTGGAACCATGTCTAAAATTTGGTGACGAATAGCAGTATTAGGGTTTGCCACCAAATTTTAGGATTATGTCTTCCTAAATCCGTTCTATACTTTGTTCGGATACTTGAAGTAAATTACTTCTCTCTGAAAAATATTCTGATTCTACTGATTCGGTTATCTTGTTTCAACGATGAATTGTTTTATCAGGAGATATTTATCTGAACACATACAATTGAATTGTGACATCATTGGTAGTGGGATCTAATATCATATCAATAGAGATTCATCTTCAAAGTTAGGAGTTTACTAGTCCTTGTACATTTAGCTCCATGTTTGATGCTATATTCATCATCATTTGAAAAGGGCATTTGTATGTATGGTTTGGTCAACAGGGAAGCCATTAATCTTAGCCCCCACCATCCTTGACTTAATCACCAGTTGGCACAAGAAGATGAAGAGACTTGTAAAATTGGAAGAGAAGCTGGCCTTTTTAACGGTGATTTTTAAAAGAGAAATTGGGAGGCAACAAAAAAACAGGAATTTGTCTGCAAAACTGGTAAAAAGATGTGTGTGTTCGTAGGACCTAACACACGTGTATGGATTGGTCCATGACATCCATGTTACAAATAAAATTTAAAAAGAGTTCATATATTTGATTCAGTGATGGATCTGGAAATTAATATTATAGTAAACAATTGTATAGATTGAGAAGATGCTACAGTGATAGTTAGCCCGGATAATACTGTTCACATGCCTGTTCGACGAATATGAGGGCAGGTTGGCGCCTACCCTATCCTAAATATTGATCCGCCACTGATTTGATTTAATGAGAAACCATACAATCTTCTAACACGACTTTTTTTTTACTATTTAGATATACTTGTACATCTATAAGTCTAATTCATTAGTGCATTCATCTCCACATAATTTTAGAGGTCTTTATATGTTTGATCTACACTTATTAAGGTTAGAGATTTTATATTCCACGTCATTCTAAAGTTCTATAAGTCCGATATAAGTGTGTGATGCACTCGTATGTTTTGAATTTTGATCTCAACATCCTTCTAAAGGTCCAATAAGTTATTGAGTGTAACTAAAAACCTAATCGTAGTTGTGCAGTATAACTTGACTTACTTCACAGTTAATTATGATGTACAACTTTCATCTACAGATCTAGCATGTGATTGTTGAATGCGACGTGTATACGAAGTCTAGACGTAAGTTATGTATTTCAATCCGACTTTCTTCACTGTTAACATGTATATTTACGTATAAATCATAACATAGATTAAAAACGTCTAATGTTTAAGAGCAATGTCAACATCTCAATCATAGAGGCATTATTTTGGGTGGACGCATACTCATCTTCTTCCACTAAACCAAATAATCAAAGCATATATACATATAAGTAAGAGGAAGGGATAATAATAAGAGAGGAAAGGAAAGGGAGATTGCAAAGTTTTTGTCTTACACCACGTTGCTTGCTGGCTTGTCTTCCTATGACCACTTCTGTCTTTAAACTAAAAGCCCAAAATATTGCGAGTGGCTAATGTCTAAAGCCACAAACTCACCAAAGATCTTTGCTGGTTAGATAGTGAACTCTTTTGTTCTCTAATAACTAACCCTTTTTTCCATCAATCCTTTTCCTTCCACCCACCCAAATAATCAAGCAAATTTGCCTCATTTCAGCACTTCTTTTCAGTCAAACCACCTTTCTAAACAACTCCAATGATACCATTGCAGTCGTGTGTCTGGTGGAGCTGTGCTAGACCTATACTGAAACTCGGGAATATCCCGCTTCTGCTTTTGAAATAACATAGTTTTCGCTCTAGTCATGTGTCTGGTGGAGCTGTGCTAGACCTATAATGAAAAACTCGGGAATATCCCGCTTCTGCTTTTAAAATAACCTAGTTTACCCGCTTTTACCCGAGTTAGGGGCCGGGTAAACCAGACCTTTCCCAGGACCCCCAGGGATATGACTTTATATTCAGAATCAAGAGAAGACAACTAGAGAACAAACAAGACATTCTCAGTCTCCCCTTGTGTACTAAACTACAGAAAGCAGGCCACATGAAGTGAACACACAACTCCACAAACTATAGCCATTCAAGATTTGAAAGGATATTATGCTAGAAAAGTGCATCAAACTTTCATTTGTGTACCCGAGAAACGTGTGAAATTCAAAGAATGAACACCCGATTCAGACGTGATCTTACTTCAGACAGGAATGAACAAATGAGTGTCACAAGAACAAGAAGCATAAGAGCAGGACATATATGATGAAATAATATATTGAATAAAAAGAATAAATCTAACAATGCTCTACTCAAACTCTCTGTATATGGCATCATACACTAAAATGCTGGTTCTCCGATTCTTTCAGCCGGGAAACAAGTGTACAAATAATAATCATAACCATTGTTCAATGAATGAATTACCTCTCCGATATGTCATCACCAATTGCCTATAGCCTTAAACATCTTCAGATGGAGGAAAAGTATGAAATCACTGTTAGAAAGATGAAGCTACCCTATCCATCCTAGCTCTATATCACAGAGGATCCAAGGACTCGTGCACCATTTATTTCACAGGGGGCGGGGAAAATATCCAAAAGAAATCTTCACCTTCCAAAATATGAACAGCTCTCCGATAATTGTTTGTTAGTGGTGAAGTCATAGACATGTAGTTTAAGCGGGCTTACTAGTCACTCCCGCTGCTGTATCTCCCATCTACATATAGTAAGTGAGAAATGATGATCAACATTTGTATAAATGTATAACGTGAATTTCTTGTGGAGTAAAAATATAAGAGAGCCTTACCACCAGAAGGTCTTTTACCCTCCATGGCTTCTTTCTTCTCCTGACAACTCGAACAGAGAAAAGGACCATCCCACGGCCGTAACTTTTTGGTATTTTCCGAGCTTGCGTGTACTGAAATCCCTTCTCCGGGTTTTATTTCAACTTGACAAACAGCGCACATAAACAACTTAAACATATTGCACACGGGATACTTGGCGTCCAACCTGAATAAATGCAAGAATGTTAAGTATATATGATTAGAGGTGAAAACGTGCTAAGAAAATGTTACTAGAAATAATCACACGGGGAGGAATTACAGACCTCTCTGCAAGTGAAGCAGAACCTTCCTCAAATAGTTCCTCAACAAGCTCTGGTTCGTTAAATTCCTTGTCAGTTGTGGAAGAAGATTCTGATGGTTTCTTGCGAAACATAGATTTGAAAACAGCTTTGGCGGCCGGTTGCTTCTTAGCAGGAGCTGGGGGAGGAACTGGCTTCTCGGTTGGGACCGGAATAATGTCTACAACAATGCAGGTTGTGTCATCTCTAAGTCCTTTGAATGCAACAGCGTCCTATGAAAGTTAGCAAATAGATAGGTTAATATAAATGAACACACACACACAATGGGAGGGGAACATTTGAACAAATTTTGAAGACTTTACGCACTTTAACAACTTGCGAGGCTGCAGCATCAGGTGGCAACCCTCGGCAACATTCAAAAGCTGCTTCTGCAGACAAAGCATCCCAAACACCATCACTTGAAAGAATCATTCTGCCACCAGCTGATGATACCTGATTAAAACAACTATGTTAGGACCAAAAAACTGACAGTAGTCATGTACTTTGCACGTGCGAGAAATTGAACACTTTTGACGAAGCTTATGACAAAAAGAAAAACTCTGATGTTTCTTTGTAATGTAATTAGTTTGAAAAAAGAGGATGGCACTTTAGAAATAAATGAAAAATGGAATTTTGTGACTAAAACCAGCAAAAAGTACCCCCCCTTTTTTTTGTGCAATATGGAGTTTGAAATATAAAAGAAGACTAACCCTCACTTGCTTCACATGGGGGACTGGAACTATAAATTCGCCAACGTCCATATCTCCAATGGATCGGGAGAGGCACAAACCCCCAGGCCAACATCTTAATGGACCAATCTACAATATAAATTAGAAAACTATAGATCATCAGCTAAAGAGCAATAAAAAAATTATATGCAATGGAAAAAGTTGTTATTGTTAGTATCTAAGCAAAAGTATATTCATGAAAATGTTAGTATCACAAATGAAGAGCAATGCAGCCACAGGTAAAGGTAAGAAAAAGCACCTCAGTCCCACCACCAGTGTTAAGTCGCCCAACCTCACCACCACTTGAGGTAATACGCTCCCTCCTGTTTAATTTGCAGATGAAGTCAATACATGATAAACAACATAATTCATATCTAAGTTTGCATTGCACAAAACATAGCACTTACTCTTCCTCATTGGTATCAAGCCTGTGATCAGCTGAGAGATAATGTATCTCCCCTTCAGCCGATTCTAGTATGGCACGAGAATCCCCAACCGATGCAACAGTTATCACCCATCCTTCGATTATGACAAAGGTAACAGTTGTTCCTGAAGTTTGTGCTGAGAAATGAAAGGACAGAGATTAAGAACCAGTAACAAAAGGAACCATTTTTAAGACATGAAAATCAGCACATTTTTTGCAATGCACCAAGTATGACCACAATCAAACAATAACAAAAGACAAGCAAGCCACCTCTTTCTTGAAAATCCTTATCAGTCTTAACAAATCCAGCAACTAATGCTCTCGGTAGTGCAGATACCCACTCGTCCCGGCTAAGGTCAGCCGGAATGGCGCCCAGCACATTGTTCAGAAGATTCTCCTTGGTATATACCGCCGCAGCAGATCCATTATGTCCATCAAACAGCTGCAACAAAAACACGGTGATCAACAACAATCACAGCAATGCAGAATCAGGAAACAAGCCAAAAACAAGAAAGCATTAAAAAGGAGATCAGGGATCATTTATGAATACCGCAAAAACAGAATAAGTGGTGATTCCATCTCCCAAAACTCGCTGGCATTCGGTCTTCACAAACGTCAAGTCCTCCCCTTTCTTGCTGTGGTTCGCCTGCCCGTGAACAAGCTCCGGCTTCTCGATCTTCTCGCTCGCCAATTCACGCTTTAGCAACACTGACAACGGCACCGTCTGATGCTCGCCGCCTTTCATCCTTCACCACCTCAAAAAATCAACACAATCACAACCACGGGCGAAAAAAAAACACCTTTTTTCACCCTTTTCAAAACTGCAGGCCGCAATTCAATCAACCAAATCCTACATTAGCAAAAAACCACAAAGATCTTCAATTTGGGACAATGTGAATCGAATTAAACAGGGTAAAAGGGATAATCAAACGTGAGAAATGCATACCAGAAGAGAATTCGGCGGCCGGATCGAAGACGAGGATGAACACAATGAATTCATGCGTATGTGCACAAAAAGCGTTTGGTGTTTGTGGGAGAGAAACAAGAAACTAGAAACAATTTCGTTGTTATTTTTGTTATTAATACATGGAAATATTTTGTTAACCATTTATTTTTGTTAATAATAATATTGTGTATGTACACTTTCCTTGATTTGTTTTGACTTGGCACAAAATAAACCAACCTTTTTGGTAACACGTTAAAGACAATTGCCTATGCATGAGCTGTAAAATTTTATGATTTTTTAATTAATTGATTTATTTAATTATTTTAAAAAAGGAAAAAAGATTTTAACGTGCCTTCCTTGACTTGCCAGACAACTCGCGCACAATTTTTGGCTCCAAAATTTATCACATCTCAAAGTAACTGATTTTAAATATTATAAGATTTATCTAACCTACTAAGATTAGGGATTTATGAGATCAATTAATATAAATCATGGTGTGAAGAGGTGAAGATTTGGAATATCTTATTATTTTATGATTATAAACATAGAAAAATTCTATATTTATGATAATTATATATTTTCCCACAAGAAAACTAAATACATTAGTATATATCCAAGAAAACGATGACCATCAAAAATTTTAATGATTCAACCCAATCTTATCTATCTTAAAAACATAAAAAACTTTACTTTTTTTTTTGAAGTAAAAACATAAAAAACTTTACTTGATAGATCTTTATTAATTGTAAAGAAAATGATTGTACAAATATAATATATTCTAAAGTTTAAATTTGAATATTTCATATTCGAGTACTTTTTCTTATGGGTTGAAACAATGAAATGCATAATAGATGAGTAGTAGATAATTTCACTTTGATAGAGCCTATAATACAACTATAAAACTATAGATTATTTTAATATTCTAATTTATGATATGCGTGATTATTCAATCAAAAATCAAAATGTATAGCAAAATAATAATTTAAGAGGATGAAAATGTTTTTGTACTTACTTCTTGATAGACAATGTGGAGTCGTTGGCTGATCCTAACAGAATTCTGTAAACTTTAGACTTAACAAAATAGCATAGCAGGAGGGATTTATAGATCCATCCGAACCATTCGAATTCGCTATCCATAGGTAATGACGATGACTTAACCTATTGTGTTTCGTGAATTGCATACCATTAACGAGACTACAGATCCCGATTCATGAAACTCTGTGAAAAAATAATTTTCTTTTGACTTCGCCAAAAATATTAATGAACGGTATAAATATAAAAAAATAAAAACCCCTCAATGAAAAATGTGCTCATGTTTTTTATTGATTAATGACATTTGAAATGAGATATATTCAAACATTACTCCCTCACTCT
This sequence comes from Sherardia arvensis, assembly GCA_948330725.1. NCBI lineage: Eukaryota > Viridiplantae > Streptophyta > Magnoliopsida > Gentianales > Rubiaceae > Sherardia > Sherardia arvensis. Next base: position 27,740,979 of record OX415243.1, on the reverse strand, counting down.
CAATTTTATTTTCGGAATATTTTTCATACTTTTTGGCAATATACCAGTTTAATTTTTAATATCTTTAATTGTATATACTAGCAACAGATGAAAATGTGAGACTATTAAAGTTTAAAAAAGTATCAAAAGTTATGGTTCATATTTGACAATCGATATCTTTATTTCCACGAATTATTGATTGAGTATATTTTAAAAAAATAAATCCAATTATTAATTTAATAAAATCTCTTATGTTTTCTGAAAAACAAAGAGTTAAAAAAAGTGTACAGTTTAATCATAACAAAATGTGTTCTTGATTATTATGGGTATCATACTATTTTCATTCTTATGTTTATTGAAAAATGATGATAGATGTACACTTTATCTTATTAAATTATCAAAAAATTGGTTTTAATAGTTTAGTTTATAAAATTATAATTTAATGTAGTTTAATTTAAATCAGTCCAATCAAAACAAGCATCTTTAAGCATAAAAGTTAACTTCTCTTGTTAGAGAAAAATTAGAGGTGTTTGATAATTGGTCCTCTCTAATTTTTCAAAATACATTCAAAGGCTATTAGCCAAAACTTTTTCACCATATTTGACTTGGAATGAAAGGTTAAAGATGAGAATAGCCAAAAGTTAGTTATCAAGCACCTCATAGAGGATGATGAAGCACATCATATGTTGGAGGAGCTATGAGGAGTTGATTTAACTTGACATAGCACATAGAGCTACTAGTAGAGCAATTGTATTGCTTCAATTGTTACATGCAACAAATCATAACTTGAATTTTAAATAGACTACTCTCTTAGTTATAATAAAAATTTTGTTAGATACTCAAATAATATTTGATCGTTGATATTTTCAGTTGTGTGTAAGGTCATATTCAGTTGAGCAGAAATGTTATTGTGGTGAACTATGTTGTGTTGATGAGTGTTATATAGTTTTGTGTGCATAATGAGGAGAGAACAATGTTGGTTTTGTGTTGAATTTTGAGGGAGACCATAGAGTTTTAATACGAGTGAAATCTGATGAAATAAGTTGAAACAAGTGAACCACCGTTCATAAAGTGGTATGTATTACTAGTTTTTGAAAGAAAATACTATTTCAACATATCGTGAATCGTCATTAATGAACTATGTGTCATTTCAGTTTTAGTGACCTGTAGTTTTGTAAAATTTATTTTACTTCAGTCATATTATTATAATTAATTTTACAATATGTTACTTTTTTTACTTCAGTTTAGTCATTCCGGTCCACATAGTAAGGCCTAAATTATAATACACATGCCAAACATATTTGTTATTTTAAAATGCTACTAAAATGTCATCAATCAAAAATTTATTTTCTTTTATTTTTTTAACGAAATAAACACCATCTTTTTCTAACAACTACATGAGTAATAATATTTTTTTGAAAATATATTTGACCCAGAAAAACTATATAAGTGATTACCGCCGCTGATTGGGGATTGAATGGACCATCCTCCAAAAATAGAACAACTCATAGTCAAAAGGAAGGGAAGAAATGGATCCGAAGTTAGTAAGCAAAAAGTTAATCGATATTTTTGAGTAAGAGAATAACATTCATCCGAATGATCCTGATATAGGCCTTATCAGGCACCAATAAGATAATGACACGTGTACAATTATAATGTTTTAATTGGTTAAAATATTTTTAGTAAAGTTCTAAAACCCTAATTTAGAATGCCTAAACCCGTCTGGGTAATGATTGAACACGTGACCCAATCATAAATTAGTTAAAGATGATGTGTCGTTATTTAATTGGTGCCTGATATTGCCAATATCAGGATGATCCTGATGTATATTAAACTGTTTCTGTAACAGTGAAATAAAAATGAAAATTTTTATAATAAATATTTTCGTAATTTGATTACCATTCAGCAACATAAAAATAAGATTAATCTTCTGTGTTGATGATGGACTATAAACATAAGGCTATGTAGTAAAAAATATAAATAAATGCAGAGGAAAAATTTAAGTACAATAAATAAATTAAATTGATATTCTAAGTATTTGATTGGTATACATATGGATAGAATTTTGTCAGCGACTAAATTGCAAAATACTTATGATTATTATTAATTATTATTAATCAGTGACAGAAATTTAATTAAATCCGAAGAACGTGAATGGACTGTCACCTAGTCATTGATGATAGACTGTCATATGGTGTTCTAGATAATGTCTCTAATTAATCTCCTTTCCAAACGGATTAAAAAAGATTTTGTTCTTATAAATTGTTTAAAAAATCTGAAATGTAAATAAATCTAAATGCGAGTAAAAAATACTAATCAGAGATTGGCCGACTAAAGTCGGCTAAAGTTTGATTATAGTCCTGCATGGAAAGGGTCCGCATCAGTACAAAAATCAATCAGCCAAATGATCCAATCACAACTTATTTATATGAACAAATACAGAATTGTAAGAATATTTGGCAAAAACAGTATTTTTCAGTTCATTTTCGTATGTTAAATAAGGATGAATTTAAGAAAAATATAGTATATAAAATATAGCAGCTCGTATTTGACTGAAATAAGATTGTAAATATTTAAGTAAAAGTATATATTGAAAAATCAAATGTCAACGGTAGAATAAAATCGTGAATCCGAGTCTGTTAGAACTGTTAAATGTCAGGTCAGATCAATATTCGTTGCCATTTGTCGTCCAAATCTTTTCGGTTAAAATACTGAACGGCTACACGCAATCGACTATTTTACTCAACGTAATTCAAAATACAATCAAAATTGTTATATCGTTTTCTAGTTATTGTTACGTTTCCCAATTAAACTAAACTTAATAAGTGACAATAAACCTAATAAATTCATATCTTATTTTGAATTATAAGATTAAAATATCAGATTGCGTATAACAATTAACCACACCCTTATAATACTTACTTGGTTGGGATACAATTTGTGACAATTAAGATGTAGGAAATGGAGAATTGATCTAAGTGCGATGCACAGGGGCATGTTTGGTTTCATCCTATAAAAAAATTGGTTCAAATCTGACTCGGTGTGTCTCCAGCTAATATATACTAATATTTAGCAAATGCAAGTTTATGCAACTGTCACAAACACAGGCTGTCCAAAACCATGAAATCTGGTTCAGAAAAAGCATTGGTCAATTCCTGCCATTTCAGCAAAGCCAAACAAGGTCTGACTTGGAACATGTGTTTGTCAACTATCCCACATTTCTATCCATGCCCTACACTTTTAAGGTTCTAAGCATTGCAGAACCATCATTGTAGGACATTGCAACCCTAAAGATCATCAGATTCTTTGCAAAAGATCATAAGAAGAGTATGGTTAAAATGATGATAGAGTGCTTAATCGAGTCGCGAAATGGACGGCGACAGATGCAAAATAGTGTTTAAAACAGTAGAGGCAAACATGAATGCCACCAAAATTACCACCAGATTCTAATTAGTACTCTAGAGAGTCCTACTCCTTCCTATATCCATAACAAAGAAGACCTACTCTTCTTCGGTCGAGTTTGCTGCTCCAAAATCCATCTGCCTGATGATGTAAACCTGAATTCAGAAACACAAAACCAAGTATTAGTGCTCATTTATTTATAACTTCATTAGTAAGATTGATTTGTAAAACCGAGTAGATATATACCTTGAGAGTGGTTGGCTTAGTTAGTTGAAAAACAAGTGCATCGCCATCCACTAAGTCATGGTCGACTGCAAATGCTTTCCATCCTCCGCTAAGTCCACTCTTTCGTGCCAGATATATGACATTCCATTCCCCACCTTCTTCATCTATCAATTCAACCACACCATCTAGTTTAGGGAGGTGGTTCTTTACGAAGAATGATGGCAAGCCCTGCATTAGACAAACAAGATCATCTTGTCAAGCTGACATTCATATTAAACAGCACAAACCAATGAAATACCAAACAAACTCTATATTTTGAGCACTGAAGAAAGTTCTTCAAGAATGCTAAAATATGTGGGAGTAATGAATGCTAAATCTGAAGATCACATGGGATCTCATAATATAAAATTCCAGGGCCATTCAACCGAACAATTGAAACAGCAAAACCAGAATCAACAATTATATGCAACATTTCTCCATATCATATAAGGCATTTTCAAGCACATTCATATTGAGAATCAACTATACATACAAGAGCATTAACAAACCAGATAATCAGTCATTTCATATGTCAGTTAACTGTAAACATCACCAAAATAGCAAACCGAAAAGCTACTCAAACCACCATTAAATGCAACAATTCTCTTCTTAGTAAAAGGGAGAGTCTCGCATTCAATAGCAGACCGATGAAATATGTTTTTCCCAAAGAATATACTGTCAAATAGAATGAGTCTGATTCCTTTCTAGATATATCACATTTAACTATATCACAAAACAAAATCAAACTAGATAAGCCTGATTTCATAAGTCTATACATACAGCAAAATCAAACTAAAACAACAATCATTTCACAATTTCATATACAGAAGAACAAAAACAATCCAGAGAAGCACTCATATGATAAATCTATAACATTTACCAGCCAAAAGCCGCCAGTCACATGTGATTGCAGCATGGGTTTCACGAAAGTGGGATAATCCCCTTCGAGACTCGCTTCAAGTTTTTCAGCTTCCTCAGTCGCCCAAGCCCGTGCTTCAGAAGACGCATCAATCCTGTTCGCCAAGTTCCTCCGAGGATACACGGCTTTGCTGCAAACGCACACAAAGTTAAAATTTCAAATCAAACCTTAATCGATTCGATAGCCTAAACTGCAAGTGCAATGCATAAAGAAACGATTTTTTCACCTTCTAGGCATTTGTGTCCGCTCAAAAACAGCTTCCTGTTCCACATTCCACAGCAAATGAATTAAAAACCAAAATTTTCGATATCAGAAAAACATGAACACACAGGACAGCAAAGGGGGAATGTATACCTCCTTGTAAACAGGCGCCGGCTTGTCAGTTAAGCGGCCAGACCTTCTTACGGGCACCATCTCACTTCGGGTTTTTCGAGGCTTAAAAGCCCTCTTCTTCATCTGCAATTTTATCAATGGAATCAATCGCAGCAAAAAAGATTCAGTTTTTATGATTCATAAACTGTAAAAATCAGGCGAATCTTTGACAGAGACACTCACCGGAGGGGTTCTGGGAGCAAGGGCAGAGTTCGAAAGAGAGATGAGATTGAGCTCTTCAAGCTTTTTCTTGTTGGCCTCCATCCTTTTCTTCCTCTCTTCCTCAATCTTCACCATTTTTCCTGCTTTTTTTGTAAAAGATTTGTGATGCTTGAAGCTTTACTGGAATGGGTTGCAGAGTGAATGAAGAGGATGAAGTAGCAGAAAGGGTTTTTGAGTTGGACCTATATAACATTCAAAGTGGGATTCTAACGGTCAATTTTAAGGGTTCTATTGTAAGTTAGAAAGAAACTTTTTTAGCAAACTTTTTTGAGTTTGGATTTTGTTATTTCTGGTTTTACATTCATTTCATCTAAATATATACTCACATTTGAATGATATGGGAGTAATCTTCAATTCTTTAATAATGGATTACACATTTTTATTTGATACTTATCACACTTTAGAACAATAATATTAGAATTTGGTGTGCAGTGTTTACTCCTTTTTTTAAAATTGTTTTGTAAAGTTAAAAATATTATATTAAGTTGTATAACACTTTGACGGAAAAAAATTCAGCTATGACTAAACCATTGTATTTTTGTCCATTTTTCCAATTCAAACTAGTTGATGCTTAAATATGTATGACTTACGAATTGTATGTAAGTATATTTAGTAATTTAATTTGCGTAAATAAAAGTATATCACAAATTGAATAAATTACTTTTCACGATATTTATTTATATGATATCTTAATCTTTGACGGGGCGAAATGAAATGATGAAAAAGAATTGCATGGGTTTAAATATGACTTTTTGAGAAAAGTTGAGGACTGGTTGGTATAATATCCAAAACTCAGGGAGGTAGATGCAAATTACTATTTGCCTTTTGAGTTGGTGGCTTGCTGCCTCGGTACTGGTAAAACTTTTCAGCTTGTCCAATCAATCACACGCTTCTTGCTTAGTTGTCTCACAAAAGCCCGCTCAAATTCAAAATCTCGGCCACTTTTTATTACTCCTAGTCTCCTAGCCACTTTTTAGATATTCGACGAAATACTAAGCACATTTCAGTATTTTACGATTTAAATTTAATTTAACTATTTAATTATTATTTTTAATATATTTATTTTACTCAGTTTAATTTAGCAAAATAAGATGCAGAAGACAGACGCTCACATATGAAATGATTCATAATACTTACTACTCAATGTACTACACCAAAGGTAAAATTGAAATTTTTCATTTATTAGAAAAGATTCAATGAATAATTACTGAGTAAATTGCTCAATCTGTTCCAATGGTTAAAATTGAAAGCTTTCATTCACTAGAAAAGGTTCAATGAATAACTAAAACAAATGGCTAAATCTACCCCAAGGTTAAAATTGAAGATAGCATTCATTATAAATGATTCAATGAATACAATGGGTACTAAAATGATGGATGTAAAGATATGAAGGAAACCAAAATGACCAAAGATGAAAATTTCAACATTAAGACAACTTTAATGAAAAGTTAAGATAGTCATTACAGAACTTTCACAGCAAAATAACACAACTCCTAAGAGGGGCAAAAAGAGTGTTGCCATAACCACTCTACAAACTATCCATACGAGAGCTACTCGCTCGAGCCATCATCATCACCACAGTCGTTTGCCCGGGTGATGTAAACCTGCAAAAGAAAGAACAAAAGTCCAGACTTGCGCAAAATACTTAACCGACAAGACTAAATGAATCGGACATAAATCAAGACCTTCATAGTTGTCGGTTCAATAAGCTCAAATACTAGAGCATCGCCATCAACAAGGTCATGATCAATTGAAAACCTCCTCCAGCCTCCGCTCAGCCCCCTTTTTTCTGCCAAATAGATGGTGTCGAACTCTTCACCATCTTCATCAATCAAAGTCACAGTTGCATCCTTACGCGGAAGATGCCTCTTGCACCAGTAGCACGGAAGGCCCTGCATTATACAAATGAGATCATTTATCCAACACCCGACAAACAACAAATGTTAGTTGTACTATATCAAGAATGAGCAGAAAATAGGCATTTCTAAGTTCAAGAGTTCAAGAGTTCAAGAGGAACGTAACCATAAAAAAAGAAACACCAGCAAATAACTATCTCTCCAATTCACATTTCCAATCACAGTACTATTATTGCAAATTAAGTATAGTATCTCACGGTAATTATGATGATATTCTTCAGAATATCACATTAATGTTACTCCTACATATTCAATAGGAAAGGAATTGAACTTGTATGTGGATGCGAAGGAGTAACAAATCATAAACTTGTGCTCAATAACCAACATTCCATTTAAGAGAACAACTTAAAGAACATCTTCGTACACAGATGTCGACCTACTGTTACTCAATAATCATCATGCATTCATGCCATTTCAGTAACAAAAGGTTTGAGTCCAAGTGAATCATAGACACAGCACGAAAGCCTTTATACCACTCATGTATGGTACATGGATCAAACAACTTAAAGAGCATTCATTTCATATCCAATGTAGAATTTACCAGCCAGAAGCCCCCGGTTACGTGTGACTGAAGCATTGCCTTCACGAAAGATGGATGCCCTCCCTCGAGCTCCGATTCAACCTTCTCAGCCACAGTAGTAGCCCAGGCCCTAGCTTTATCGGAAGCGTAAACCCTGCCAGACAAATCCCTCCTGTTCCCAGAGTAGCCTCTCCTGCAAACACACACACAAAACAAATCAAACCCACAAATATTATTCAGTCCAGCAAACATAAAACAACCATAAAGGAGCAATCTTTTCACCTCCTGGTCATCTCCCTCCCTTCAAAAACAGGCACCTGTTTCAGAACCCGAATCAATAAACATTTCGAAGATGACAAAAACAACAAAAGTAATTGGGGGTTTTAGGTATGTGATACCTCTTTGTAAACTGGAGTGGGCATGTCTGTCAGGCGGCTGGATCTTCTCACCGGAACCATCTCCGTTCGGAGGATGCGAGGCTTGACCCTCTTCGCCGGAGGGGTTCTCGGACCGAGCGAAGACGATGCCTTTAGGGATTGAGACAGCATAGGTAAGTTGAGCTCCTCAAGCTTTCTCTTGTTCTCCTCCATCCGCTGCTTGCGGACATCCTCGTAGTTCAGCCTGGGCATCACCATATTTACCGATGGATTGAAAGGGAAGAAGAGAGGGAATGGAGAAGAAACTAGAAAGGGAGTAGTGGAAAAGTGAAGGGCTTTGGTGCTAAAAATAGGAGAGCATTGGTTCAAAATTGGGGATTTCAAACGGTCAGGGCTCAACTATGGTAAAAATACTAGAAAATGATGCTTTTATGGCAACTACATCAGTAATTTATGATAGTGCATTTAGAATAACTCGGTTAAAATTTTGGGTTGATTAAATAACTCAGTTAAAGTTTGAGTCGACTCAAATTCAATTACATACATACAGAGTATTTGAACATATAAAAACTAGTTTGAGAGACTCGTCGAGTTACTCGATCCAAAATAGCACAATTACATATTTACAGATGTTATATTTTGCATTTAACGTAAAATAAATTAAATACTTAATCTCTGTGATGGGAGTTGGAACCTAAATCAAAATTCTAATTAGGTACGCATTTGACAGTATATTTTTTACAACAGAAAGGAAACAATCTTGGAATTAAATGAGTTGCTCAATGAAAAGAAATCGACAGCTTAAAGCATTAATGGAAGGGTATCTGTTGTTTCACCCAGGATAGATGTGGGTGGTAAAATATACAACGGTTAAAATTTCAAATTTATGACCGTGCTAATACTTGATTGATTTCATTTTCTTCAGCCATGGAAGCACTTCAGCCAGGCCTTGTTCCAAGCTTCTAGGGTTATACTTCAACTCTTCTTTCGCCTTCGCACAAGAATACGCCCACTGATGCTTCAGAACTTCCACCGTCTGCTCAACAGTTTTAAGACATACGTCAATACATCATTACATAGTACACACAGCAACGAAAAAAACTTAACCTAAGCCAATCACGAATGGTCAAATGATATGCATAAGCAGTAAAGATCTAAAAAACACATTAATAATGGCATACATTATCTTTATTTTAGCTAATCTGTAGGTCAAAAAAGTGTGAATTGCGCAAAAAAATAAAAATTTCAGGTGGGATGAGAGTATGTACCGGAGGGCTGATAAGGGGAAGGCTTCCGGTTATTCTACACAGGGTAAGCAAGAGCCAGCCATAAGCTTTGATTGCGAATAGTGGAATGCCAAACCGAGGCTTGCTCGTATGAGTAATTGTGGCAGCTATATCAAAGACATCCTTGAAGGACGCATTTTCGCCTGTTAAAAGATATCTTTCACCTGGCCTGCCATTCTCCATAGCTGCTATATGCCCTTGCACAACATCATCAACATGACTGAAAGAAAACCGATCTTTAGCCCCACCTATATATCCAGGCAATCGCCAGTTAAACCGCTCAATGATCTGCCAAGAGTAAACGTGATCCGTAAGGAAACCCTTGTTTGTCATTGAAAGAAATGGAAACAGTGAAGGCTGGTATTCATATGCAAATGGACAGAGTATAACTAAATGTAGTAGAAACAAACAAACAGTGAAATGACAGAATTATTCTCGGAAATTCTCTACTAAAACATTGAATAAATGCATCAACTGTAATAACTTTCATTTAAACAATAACAAAACAAACAAACTCGCATACTACAACTATATTGAGTCCAGTAGTGCACACAATCAAGTTTTCATGTTTTTCCAACCAAATTTTGCTAAATATCCATTCTATCAAACTACATTTCCAGCCTGAAAATACTTAAAGAACCCTTGAACATTACCAATCTCTGTATAATCTTCAACAACGATTAAAAACTACTACTGCCATATCATGAGAGCAAAAACTACTTGAAATACTTTTTAATTTTTACAATCTCTATTACAAGAAAAAGCATAACCATCATATCATGAGAGCATTCAACATCATATAAGATATGGTTGCGAAGAAGATTACCATACGGGCAACAACGTTTCCAGCAGTCACTTTTCCAGGTCCATATATAACTCCGGGATAAACTGGCACTATTGGAATTCCCTCCTCGGCTGCTCTCAAAGCCAACTTATCAGCAATGGCCTTAGATTTCTCATACTCCGTGCAAAAAAACTTCTGCCGGTGAACCTATCATACACCACAAATCCACTCCTTAGCAATGCAAATAATCCCCTTGTCCCATACATAAAGTTTACTACTTTTACATCAAATTTTTATAATTATGATAACCAATAAACATGAAATTACAGATAACATTAGGTATCTGAGATAGGCATATACCTGAGATTCATCTGCAACATATCCATCAGTTGATCCCAATGCGAAAAATGACGAGGTATAAACGATCTTCTCCAAAGTCTCAATCGCTTTATACGCTTCCAGCACATTCTTCAAACCTCCAACATTAACCTAAGGAGCAAATTCCAAACTTAAATTTCCAGAAAAAATCACAATCACAGCCAAAAAAAGCACCACATTTCAGTTAGGTTTGAATTGAACTCACGTCGATGAATCTCGAAGCGTCTGGAAGCCAGGGCTCGACGAGGGCGGCGGCATGGAAGATGACGTGGCAACCGGCAATGGCGGCGAGCAGGGATGGGTAATCAGTGACGTCACCGTATGACAGTTCCAGAGAGCCGTCGCCCGGCGGAAGCGGTAGGGAGGAGACGTCGCTGTTGCGGCGGACGAAGGCCTTGACGTGGTAGCCTTGATCGAGCAGCGCGTGGCAGAGACGCCCTCCTAAGTAACCGGACGCGCCGGTGACCAGTACCTTCTTCTTCATCGCCACTCCACCGATATACTGAAATGGTCAACGACTACGGTTTGCTGGACTCCCGCTTGACTTAAATATTCTTTTAGGATTAAAGTTGAAATTTTAATTTATACTCTATTCTTTTTTAAACTTCAAGTTTTTATAAGCAAAAAATACACAAATTTGGATGTCAAGAGATTACATAACATAGTAAATCTAATACATATTTATATAAATTGTTTAAGTTTTTAACTATTTCAGTTTATTTTAGAAAGAGTAAGGTTTTGATCGTTTTTACTGATTTGAATTGAACTGAAATTTAATATAATGAAATATAGAATTGCATGATAAAATTTAGTTAAATTTCATCAATTATATGCTTACTCAATTGAATTAATATGAAAATTATATATATATATATATATATATATTTTGAAATGAATATGAAAATTATATATTGATCACTCAATAGAACAAATCAAAGAGTATGAGGTTTGGAAAATATTATTCATTGTTCAACTTTTAATTTGAGCCTTTTTTTATTGCTCATTTGATCAAATTTATTTTCAGAGTTTTGATCCAGATGTTAAGGCCAAATTACAAAATCATGTCATTTTTTTCACTACTACAAAGCAGTTAATTCCAGTAAGATAAATGTACAACGCCCGCATGTCACAATCTAGACCGTAGGATGCATCTGATGGGGTTAAAATGCGCATGCTTCTTAAAACTGATGATCCTACCAGAAGAGGGAGAAAGCCTTGCATCCCAGTCCTCAACATTCTTAGGCACACAGGCATCAAACAGGAACTGGCCAAGAACCCCGTTCACGTTCATACTCGGCATGCTCGGCACCACAGGGATGAGCCGCTCTGTGTGTTCATCCTGCACCGACCCCTCGTTTCTGCCCCCGTCATACTCCACAGAGCTTGGAACCAGGAAGTGGTCGTTTATCTCCAACGCCATTCTTTGGAAGCTCTGCTGTGAGCTCGTTGCACCCTTTCTTAGGTTGCAGGATGGTTTAGATATCTCCTCGTGTCTTTCGTCTAGCCTCATTTTCTCCCCCTCGAGAATTCTAATATGTTTGGAGTAGACCATCGAGGCCCTTTTAAGGAGATCAGTCACAGCAGCTTTGTATTCTGCTGGATATTGCTTATAATGGCCTAGATAATAAAGAACAAGGTGTATGTTTTAGTTTAGTTTGGTTTAGTCCGACTAATACTATATTTCACGACACATGTATTTAGTTAGAATCAGTTCAATATAAATCAGACGAAACAATCAGAATCCAACTAGACGACACCCAAGACAGTTGAACAGAAAGAGAACTAGTATAGGTACATACCGACATGAGAAGAGCTGCTCCATTTGACCAGCTCGACATCTCCCTTCAATTCTTGCAGGCGTTGGGCAAAATTGCGGATAACAGAATAAGGAGCAAGCTCATCATTTTCTGAGCACAGAATAAGATATGGAGCTCCCATGTTCTACAGGATAGTAATGCATTATTAGTGAAGAACATACGACTAACAAATATATTAAACTGTATATATATATATATATATATATATATATATATAGTGCAACGAATACTCACTGTGGTAGCATATAGAGTCTGCCAATACTCAGATCGTTGCGTCTCAAATCTGCTAAGGAATAGGGCATCGAGGCTGGAGGCGATTCCATTTGCAATCCAAGAGACCACGAGAGGAGGACTCGACATCTTCAAAATAGTTGGATGAAGAACAAACTTCTTACCCAAGTCACTAGTGAAATCAACCGGACTAGAGTCAAAGATGAACCCTGAAATACAGTCCCTCACAATCTGGAACTCATCCTGTGACCAATGCAGTAGTCTCAGTCACACAAATAAAAATGCACATACAACTTAGAAGAACATACTGCATTATGTGAGTAGAGCACATAGAAATTAGAAAGTACCGTATAGATTTGCTCTTCACAATTTCGCTCAATTATCTGTAATCAAAAGAATGAGAAAATTCAAACTCGCAATGCCACACAAGATCAGCTTACATCAAGTCATCCACAACAGCTAAAAAACCTTATGGAAAACAATAAAGCTGTATACTTTCGTCAATAAGTAAGATGTTCACCTGAAGGACTTTGTACATGCAGGCTTTCGGACCACCAGAAAACGATGCAAAGACAACCGGGCAAGGTCTCAATTTCAGCTCCTAAATTATATAAAAAAACACCCCAAATTAGACACACATTATACACTACACTAACTCACTGAGGTAATCTTAGCTTCATCAAACTTAGCTGGACTCACCTCAACAAGCTCTCTAACAATATCTACAGCAAAGGATACAGCTTTATCAGGAAAGAACCTGAAACATCATTGACAAACACGCAGACTATCCATCAATCGAAAGCTCGAAACACGCAGAATCTTAAAGAAAGCAAGCAATTGCACAGTCTACGAAAGTGAAATCAGAGAAAAGGGAAATCAGAGCTCACAAATTGAGGAATTGGGACTGGCAGACAAGGGAATTCCAGCCCAGAGAAGAGTAGAGATCAACATAGTTGGTCAAGTACTTTTCTTGGCTCGACATCCATCCAAACACCACCACGATTCCCTCCACTTCTCTCCCTCTCTCTTCCCTTCCCCAGTACCTCCTTCCTCCGAATCCCCACATGATTCTCAGAGCTCCGAATCACAGATGGAACTAAATTTGTACATAAAGCTCGAATCTTTTTTCTGAAATTTCGGCAAGAAGAAGAAAGACCCTCCTGATATCATGAACTTCTGGATTTTCTTGAAACTTTGATTACATATATGGTGATGGAGACAAACTAAAAGGAGCTTCCTGAGGCTCTTCGCCTCTTCCCATTTTAGTTTGACTTAACAGAAATATTTGCACCAAAAAAAGAAAAAATTTGTATGAAATCTGATACTTTATTCTATTCTTGTACTCCAAAATATGATATCAATTTATGAAAATGTGTTTAGCTATTAGATATAGTGAAAAAGTTAGCATTATTCAGGAGTGGTCTTGTAATTTTAATGATGTTTTGGACTATACTAGGTAAAATATCGAATTACGTATAACACTTCAAAATAATTACTGATATTTTTTTTTATCCAAACCTAAAAAAATAAACCTCATTTGAATCAACGAATATTTGGACAGATTCAGCTCATTTGAATCTCATTTTAATCAATGAATATTTGTGACTCTATCTGATTTCAGTGAAACAGATCGTTTTTCGAGGGAAATAAACTGGAGCCGGGAATCGTAGCAGCTTTGGTTTTTGCGAGCCTTAGGAGCTTCCACCATGCAAAATTGTGGCCTGAGCGACAGTCCGAGAAACTACACCAGCATGCACTTTTCAGACTGTCAGACGGCAAAAGCAGATCTTTTTCGGTGCATGCATACGCAACTTTACAGCGGGACTTGGTGTTCTTACTCTCGCAGAAGATAGCATGTTTATTAGGGCGATCTCGGTTCAAGAGTGAGGAGTTTCTGACTCTGGACTTGCGGAATCTTTGGCATGTCATGCAGCCATCTCGCAGACGATTCAGCTTGGACAAACAGACGTGATATTCATCGGCGATTCACTTGAATTAGTGAAATGGACCAAAGGTGAGGAGGAGCCGCCTTCAAGGTATGCATAAATAATATATAATCTCCTTATATTGCATAACTTTACTCCGCCCTTTTGGCTTTCTAGAGGTTGGAATGTGTTAGCTCATTCCCCTACTTATGCTAAGCGAAGTGAATTGGGTGGTACGTATGGGATTCTCCGCCCCAATTTTTCTTGTCAACAGCAACTGAATGTTTCCAGTAATGTAAAAATGAGTTACCGTTCAAAAAAATTTATTTGGACAAATTCTATATGAAATAAATTGTTTCGAATTTTAGAATTTGCTATTCTTTCTTATTAAGTCCACCATAAGAAAGGTGACACTACTAAATTAAAGGTGATATAACTAGAATTGTATTTACTAGTATTATTTAGTATTACACTATTAATGAGACGTCAATTCTTGTTGAGAAGTGTGCCACAACAAAAAATTTGGTCTCAAACTGGATACTTGTATATTGTAAGCGTCACCATGCCATTGATGCTGTTTGACCTAAGATATGTGTATTTTCATGATTTTCATGAATAAATGTTATTCTCTTCTCTTTATTTATCCTCAAAAACTAGTATCTATAACCAAATAGACCATATTAAACAATCTTATTTTATACATGATTACGTCAAATATGTAATGCTTAATCGTGTAAGTAACGAGGTTCAAGACTATCTCGAATATTTATTTTTTATGTATGTGTTCAATTGAATTATTTCTATATATACACGCATAAATATTCTGGAAGTAGTTAAACGTTTTTCAATTAATGCTTAAAGCATGTAAAGCGTTTATATCTTGATGCTTGGATAAAGATTGAGCATTATGGATGATCGGTCTATAGGTAAGCGTTATTTATGGATGTTTGATTAAAGTTTTTGCAAAGTTTTTTTCTTCATTTTTGACGAAAGAATTGATTTTTACACTATTGAATATGGTTTTTGAACAAAAAATATTACCGATTTAAAATCTTCTTCATCCATCATCTAATTGTAATCAAATTAATGTCGTAAGAGATGAAGTGTGATGTGAAAAATGAATGGATATTGATAGAGAATCAAAGGAAGAGTGAAATTTTTTTTTCAAGACTACAATTAACACCACCCTTTAGATAATGTAACAAATAAGATCAACATACCATCGCTTTATTGGATGCAATAATAATATCGTAAATTATGAGATCTCATTAAATAAGTAAATAAAAATTTGAGATCTGATACTTAAAAAATTAACATCATCATGAGAGTGATTATTTCACTGGTGCATGACCCTATAAATTTTGGACCCTCCAAATAGAAAATGAAAAAAAACGTAATTTTGAAATTCAAAATAATGAAAAATCATCTAAATTTAGAGGTTCCTAGATCTTAAAGGCCCACTCTCCACAGTTCGACAATCACTCAGGTGAGGTTCTTCAACGCGCCGAAAAATGCTCATGCAAGGTCCTTTAATGCGCCTACAACTGCTCATGTGACGTTCTTCAATGAAAATTTTTGCATTGAAACCAAGATCATTGTCGGAATATAGAGCAGTATAAATAGGAAATCATATTTACCATGTCTGAGGCCTCATAGACAACACAAGTCTGCTACAACTGTTGCTAGGGGTCACAGATGCTAAGGCATTCGTGTTCAAGGCCCTAGAGAAGATCCATATTAAGGATTTTGATCAACATCTGAAGAGATAACTATTCTGCATTATTTTGGAGAGACGGTCGGAGTCAATAGACGGGGCATCTGATTATGGAAATCCAAGGTTGTTCTTTGATGTTTGCACCATTTTCACAAGGGATAGCTTACTAATAGCATCACTTTCATGCTTGAAGATACTTATGGTTTGATTTATGCATTTAGACGTAAAACAAGCAAAAAAAAAAAAAAATTCTTTAAATAGTAGTGTCAAATGCTTGATTGGGGGAACTTCACAAAAGGTCAAAATGTAGTTTATTTTTTAATTACTTGATTATGATGATAAAATAATTGATAATCCAAAAAACACACGCAACAACATTGGACGGACGATACTTGATTAATACCTTAATCATCACTTAACCTATGCTCTTGCTTTGATCAGAAAGAAAATCCCTTGACGCGATCTACCCCTACCTCGTTAAACCGACACAGATTCTCCTCCTCGATTTCCCCCTTTTTCTCAAACACATTCAAACACAGAACACACAGAATTGGGTGTAACTGGTAGAGAGAGATGATCGGATGGCGGAGGAGCAACTGAGAGAGACGGCGGAGCAAGGGCGGAGATGGCGAGGGCGGAGTGGATAAACTACCAGAGCAATAGCGGCAGCGGCGCTTTTGGGCGAGGGAAATGGTGCTCATACAAGCGGACTACACTCATTGCTTTCGGGGTTAACATTGTTGTTGCTCTGTTTGTGCTCCGCTCCATCTACAACTCGCTCTACATGTACCCTTTCAATGATTCCGGAGCATGTGAGCTTTCTTGTTCAAAAGTTTCAGTCTTTTTTGTGTTTTGGAGATGGCACTTTTGCTGGAAGTTTGATTTTTTTTGGGTTTGAATGTGTTCACAGCGTTTCGGTATACTTCGGATCAGATTAGGAAAATGGAGGAGGCGATTAGAGTTAGGAGGGAATCAGAACCTACTGAGCTTATACAATTGGTGAGGAGGCCCTTTTTAGGTTTTGTGCATTTCAGACTTGTGTTTTATCTGTGCTTGCATTTACTTGATGATGGCTGCTTTGCTTTTTTGGTTGGATTAAGGTAGAAAAACTCAAGACAGAACTTTTACGGGGAGAAAGTGCGGTAGAGGTGCCCCAGTTATTGAAGCAGAAGATAATCGATGAGATACTAGTAAGATTAAGAGCCTTGAATGCTAGTTCCAATTCCACAACTCAAAGAGGTTGGCCTTTACCTTTTGAGTCAGTGCTTCATTGTTTTGAGGCTTCATTATTGCTTTTTTGGGTGCTTTTGTTCCCTGTGGATTATTTCATGTATTTAAACTCAGATGTGTTTGCTACTCATGTATATGTATGATAAATTTAGAATTTTCAAGTAAGGAACTTTGTAGAGAAGCTTGTAATGTCTTTGCATGTAGCCTATCACAATTTAGAAGTTGATAGATATCAGTAAATGATTCTAAAAGCAGTGGATTAGCTGAACCCTGCTATGTAACTAATCCACATGTTTTGGGACATTATGAAACCTCCCAAGTTCTTGGAGTTCCTGAACTATAATCCTTTACCAAAAAAGGTTAATGTTTTGTTGTAACTCAAATCTCTCCTTAGTCTTAGAAGTGTGCTGTATGGGAAATGATTTTAGCTGATGGACGGTTTAGATGATTAACCCCTTAGTGGCTTTGCGGACCAGGTTTAGCTGAAATGGTCATATGTCATCATACGTTACACTGACTATACTTTAGCCTTCTGCCTTTGAGAATGGTTCTTTTCGGGAATGCCACGAATGATATGCTATATTATGTGTTCCATTTGTCTGATGAATTGAAATAAAAGGATAATGTTCATTTAAGAGTTTTAGATTAGAAGGCTATTATTCTTCGGTTTGTTTTTCTGGACTGAAGGGCAAGGGTTGGCTGGTTGTTAGAGTTACATGTTTAAATAACATGCTTGTTCACGCCTTTTTTATTTACTGAATATTTCTGCATTGATTAATAGAGGCAGTTGAGGACTGGCGTAGAGTTAAACTCGGTGAAGTACAGTTAATACTTCGGAAAAAGACTACAAATTCAACAATTTTGCTTGAAGAAGCTGGTAATACGACTTCTCTTTTATCTACTCTAAATCAATCTGTTTAACTCACAGAGAGCAATCTGTTTCTACTTGTTATTATTGGTATTCATATGTCGGAGAATCTTTTGCAGGCGTTCTTGCAAAAGTTTTGGGGCCAGAATGGCCAGAGTTTTCCGAAGAAATTGGATTCTGGATACCACCCGAAGTCACTCACAGAGAGCATGATGACAAACCCGAGGGCATCGAAGAATTCAGTAAGTGATGCTGGCTTTCTTATTCTTTCTTTACAGCATGTTCCCATTGCGACCCATTGTTTATACTTTCTTATTCATTTTAGAGATGCATTTTATCTTAGTTTTGTACTCCCATCTTTGCAGCCCGGGATATTTTACCTGGGAGGCGGCTGCCTCCCGAATGCCATGCTGAACTTCATACCGATTATGGTGGTGTTGCTGTGAGATGGGGTCTAACACATCACAAAGAATCTGCATATGAATGCTGTATGGCTTGCATGGATCAATCCAGAAACGCCAAGCCTAATGAACAAAAATGCAACATATGGGTATATTGCCCATCAGAGAACGGTTGCCATTCACCCGATATTTACGAGCACAAAAATGGTGAATGCTGGCTTAAATATGTAAGTTTTAACTTATATTAACAGTTTTTTCCTTCCAAAAAACTATAATAAATACTTCTCACACGGCTTCGATTGTTGAATGCAGGCTGAAACACCAAAACTGAACTTTAAGGATACGTATTCAGAATCTTATCGAAGTGCCCACCCTAATGCGCCATCAGTTGTTCCATGGGTGTCGGGTGTGACTAGTGTATAAATTCACCCATTTACTCACAGCGACTTGTTGCAGAAGATATACTCGTATAGTTGTTCCGTGGCCAGTGAAAAGAGAGGCAAGACGACGGGGTTCTGTGATGGCCTATGTACTACATTTTCTTCAAAGTTTGGATGGAGCAGAAAAATCTGCTGTCTTAGTTTGGTTTTGATAGTTTAGCTTGGTACATCATGTAAGGGTTTAGGATTGTAAGAAATTCATCAAAAATTCAGGGATTTTTTTAAATTACAATTCTGGGTTTAACTTGGTCTCAATTGTATGAAACCATAAACTCCTAAATCAATGGTCTCAAGATTTATAGTTAATGTGGTCTCAATTTAACAAGGAGGAGAGATTTGTATTGATATCTCATTACCCCCATTTCAAAATTACAAATAAAAAACATCAAAGGCCTACTTAGTTCCAGTATAAATTGTATATTTTTTACCAAATTTTTTTTTGAATTGTCGTATTTGTAGTTCAATTATTTATTAATTTAATTTGCTTAACATTAAATTTAAATTTGAATTGATAAATAAAATTAGATATTGTATGATCCTGTGAAATAGTGAACTTTTAAAATATTAACTTTTCATAATTTTTATTTACAAGTAATGAACTAGTATTTTTTTTAAGTGATTATTTGCATGTTAATATTATTACTGAATACATATATATTAATTAAAATGATTATTTACAAATTTAACAAAAAAACAATAAAGCAAGGGTGTAATAATTTTTGGTTTACTAAATGCAGGTCCAGTTTACTTCTGCAGGTCCAATAAAAGTGGAAAAATACCATAATTATCACTCATTCGTTTATTAATTTTTATAAATATATTTCTAAAACCCTAACCTTGAATGCATAAACCCGTCTTTGTAATGATTTAACGCATGTCCAAATTATAAATCATTTTTTCATGAATTATAATACATACTTAAAAGAGACATTATTGTCATTTCAAATTAAATGTGGACCTGCAGAATTAAAATGGACCTCCATTTAAAACCACCCTAATTTTTGGTTCCATTTCACAAATTGAATTGTTTATGGGGGGCGGGAGAGAATTTTCTACAAATTCCCGGGTCAAAACGTTCAAATCTGGTTTAACACAAAACGGGTCAATTGCTATACAGCGTTTACTGCTCTTCGTCTTCCTCCTTTTCCCAAATCCTCCTCCTCCACCGCCGCCACCGCCGCATCGGCTGAGAAAGGTGATACTGATACCAGACACCGCCATTGAAGGTCGAACCTCAACTCGACCGCAGCCTGGAAAATCAATCCCCAATTCCACAGGTATTTGAAAACCCCTCTTTTTTGTTTGTAACCCTAATGCTAAAATTAGCTATACATGATTGCACACCAGTGATTCTTGATGCCCAAATCAGTATTTCATGCATTTTTCTTTGTATTTGGGTGTTCACGAAAATCTCCTCTCGTGATAATATCTATGATTCTGGACTCTTAATGTTAAAGAATAAATTTTGACTATGTTTATGAATTTTACAGTTGATGATATGCAATTTTGATGAAATATGTAGTGAAATCTAGATTGAGCTTGCTGTAGCATTTAATTTCTGAATAGTTTTGATAGCCTTTTTAGTTGAGGATGATCATCAGTAAATCAGTATCTCATGCAATGATCTAATATGGGTGTTTTCAAAAAGTTTGTGTTTCATGAAAATCTCCTCTCTTGCAAAAGGACTGCGAGTCTATGCAATTTTGATACAACGAGTATTTATTTCTAATCAGCTTTGGTGACATTATCAGTTGAGGATGATCATTAGCAACTGCTCGATCCAAAGAACCTACTACGACATCCTCGGTGTGAAGGAAGACGCGAGCTATGATGAAATCCGCTCGACTTACAGGTCTTCCATCCTTGCTTCCCACCCCGACAAACTGCTGAAGGAATCTGAGATATTAAATCCCAATGAAGAGTCTGCAAACAAGTTCATCGAGCTCCAGCAGGCTTGGAAGATCCTCAGCAATCCTACCGAGCGTGCAATGTATAATGTTGAGTTACAAGGTCTGAGAAATGATGCATCTGCTTCTGATGATGTTAGGTTAGAGGATTTCACAGTTGAAGAATCTGGTGATGGTAGTCTCGAGCTTTCTTACAGTTGCAGGTGTGGTGATTGCTTTGTCATACATTCCTCAGAGTTGATGGAGGTTGGCTACACGCTGTCGAGGAAGAAGAATGGTCGCGTGGTCGATTTAAGCTCCACCAAATCCCTCCCAGCTTCTGTTATTCTTCCTTGTGGTTCGTGTTCTCATAAAATCCTTCTTTCAATTGATATAAATGACACTCTTCATATTGATTGATGGTCATATATAAGTTGTGTGCTGAAATGATCTAATGGAATTGATTTGAATCTTAATCCTCTTCTGGTTTGGATTTATGAACTGGATGAGTACATCTAGGATTAGGCTAGCTATCATTCTGTTTCTGTTTTGGATTCTGTAGTCTGAGAGATCTCTATAAATTCACATCTGTCTCTGTTTAAGAGTTACGATTTTTAAAGATCCATCTTTTGTTATTGTTATCTTTCGCGCTCTGCTGTATCTTGACTCCGAAACTGGTAAATTAACGGCTAACACATAGTTTTAGGAGATGGCTTCTGGAGAAGAGGGCCGTCAATGGTCTGTGTATGATAAAGTGAATATCAAGAATGCTGTTAAGCCAGTGTTGCCAGAGGTGCTGATGTCTCAGATCGATTCTGCCATTTCTTCCCTCGAATATGCCAGAGCGACGTTTTTCCTCCATGGTCGGAAATATGACACTGAAAAGGGTGATGGAGCTTATAAGGCTGGGATGGCGGCCATGTCTACCGGAAAGCTTGATGACGCCATTCGGAATTTTAACACTGCTCTTTCTAACTGCCCACCTGAGAAGACTTCTGCCATTGCTACTATCCAGTTTCTTATTAACACCGCTTCTCGGCGAAAGCTTCAGATGAAGCTCTGATCCATTTTCATTCAATTGTATCTGAACTTAATTATACTAATCTATAATATTTTGTTTTGTCAGAAATGTATTACTTTTTAGCAAAGATGTCATTGTTTGGTACTCCATTCTATCAGAGTATATATTGTGGTCATTTAACGTTGTCTTTACACCAAAGTAGACGAAATATGGGTTGAGAAGCCGCTGTCAGTACTCAAAAGCCATTTTTGCAGTCCTATTTAGCTCTGCATTTCCATACATTATTAGACCATGGCTTTCTTCCTCGAAGAAGAAGACCCGGGAAATCTCTCTAGCAGGAGATGCAGATGCCTGGCTGCTCTGAGGGATGCCTTTTCCAGCTGTCATTCTTTTCTGCAGAAGCTTTCTTCTTCTGGGGAAGAAGATGATCACGATCACGATAATCGCACTTCCAGTGATTTTGATTATGAAGAAGTACTGCTCATTTTCAGATTTCCAATCCCTAATTTCTTCTCTTTCACCAAACTGATAACTCAAAATGCATGGTTGTGCAATAATTGCAGGTTTTTGTCTCTGAGGTTATAAGTAAGTTCATGGAGTCCAAAGCAAGAAGAGTCACGGCCGACAGTTTCAGCTGGGCGTTATCGCCTGAAACACGAGAACTTTTCATCGCTTCAAAGGCGACGAAAAGTGAAGGAGATGTTGCCGAAGCCATGGATGACTTCTTTTCAGTCTGCAGTGAACTTTCTCGCTGTTCCAGTGCTGTTGCAACCTTGGAGCATTTTGGCTCGGCTAAGGACACATTTTCACGAAGCTCGAGTCTGAGCAGGATAGATTTTGTAGATGATGTAGAGAAGAGGCGTTTGATCATCGAGGAGCTCATGGATTGCGAGGGGTGGCCGTTTGGGATCTGCAAAAGGGCAATGCTGCTTCCTCCTCTACCTAAATCGCCTTCCGACTCGTGGTCTTGGCGGAAATCTACCATGCTCATCAAGATACGTTGAAGATGGAACAAAAACACACATGAATTGAGGAGAAAAAAAGAAACTAAATTGGATGGTTAAATATATGTACGGTAAAAATATGATTATTCTACGAAACTGCATTCAAATATCAAACAAGAACACAAGAAAAGTGACCCGATAAACATATATCGGATGTTGAGTGATTATTTAGCCCCAGCTCTTTGAATGTTCTTCGATGTTTTACAAGAAAACAAATATCAAATCTAAAACATAATCGTTCTAATCCACTTCACAAGTTATGCTCTTTGCTCGACGTATGAGCCAGCAAGTCCAGAAGTCCCAAGAACTGTGACCTGCACAGTTCAAAGAACAAACAATCAGGTGAAAAAAGCCTTCTGTCAAAGAGTCGGGGGTAGATTTAAGAAAAGTTTAAGATCGCAGCTAATTTACTTCTACAATCAGTTTACTTTTCTTTGGATATACTAACTCTTGGCAACATTTAATTTTTGATACACATTGTTGGAGAAAAAAAATTACCACAGAGAATCACCCGAAACAAGCCCATAATCAAATGAAGATTAACTGTTCCTCACAATGTCTACATCTGTTCATCCATACCCCCGGATTACCTGATTATAATGTAATGCTAAAATAGCTGAGAGCTAATCGTAAGGCAGTTTCTAGCAAGAAGCATATGATTTCAACCAAAATCTGACAAACTATTTGTATCTGTTTTCCAACAAAGAATCAAAAGGAATTTCATAATCAAAACAGCTTCTGCTCATGTACAAATCAGCATCTTCCCAACGAAAGAACAGAAATTGAATCAGAGCTTTTAGGCCAAGGCCATGTTTTAAATGAAAGAGCAGCAAATGCATTTCATCATACAAAGTAACAAGACTATAACCTAAGAATTCAACAAGAAACAGGCAAGATTGCAATTTATCACAAAGTTCGATCTACTAAAATCAGCAAAGAAACAAAGATGGCATCGGGTGTACCTTTCCCCATTCTGAGTGGAGGCCACTGCATCTCATTTTCAGGTGAATCATTTTCGTCCCCAACTCATACTCAACCTTCTTCTTAAGATAAACCTCCTCGGGACCAAACGCTTCCAAGTATGCCTCATATCGCTTATAGACAGTCTCAAGCGCCTTGGCAAAGTTCTCCGGCATAGCCTTAACATCCTGCACAAGACAAACCATCTCAGAACACCACAAATCAACAAAAAGGTTAGTCCAAAAACACAACCACAACTCATCGCACCTCGCCACTCATTCCAATGCTATCATCAATGGCCATCTTCAGCGAGGTCAGAATCCCGGAGAACTCCTCAACCGCCTCAGCCGATCGCAGCACATTGGCCAACGCCTCCTGGCTAGCCTTGTCTTCGGTGCTTTTGGATAGCGCTTTCTTCACGCTACGAACAACAGAAGCCGGAAGCTCCTCCCAGTTGGTGGCCATTAGGTCCTTGAAAGCATGCTCAATCTCAGAGTCCTTTACAGCAGGCATATGAGACAAATCTTCAGAAAAAAACCGAGCACCACCAATTCTCACGGCATACACATCTATAACAATTCAACAATTTTCCGAGCAACACAGTAAAAAAAAAACACAAAATCAGATCCTAAAACCAGTGAAAAACTACAAATTCGTGAGATCAAACGCAGAATCAATAAGGGAAATCGGGAAATTTACCGGAAGGAGGTGAATAGGTGGTGACGGAAGGTCGGTGGAGGTGGAGGTGGCGGCGGAGCTGATTCGCCGCCGGAGCAACGGCGCCGGAGGGAGAGATGCCGAGGGATCGGCGGCTAAGGGCGCGAAAAAGTGACCTCATCGCCATGGATTTCTCCATAATTTACTCTGCAGAAAAGAAATTGTTATGCTCTTGCAATTCTCTTTCTGTAATGACTTTCTGTCTGTGCGATTTTAGGTAGAATTATGTTGTACTTATATCTGGGCCAGTGGAGTTAGGCTAATAGGCCCAGGTCGAAATTTGGATTTGTTTAATCTTATTCTATCATCATTTTTAAAGACATATTTGACCATAATTTTGTGAAATAATAATATTATTGTGCGATAGTATTTTTTTTCCGATCATTTGTAGTTTTTATAAATTTCAAATTTTTGCTACAAGTTAACAATTAATACAATCATTAATCAGTAATAGTTAATTGTTATCATTTAATTCCAAACACCACTGTTATGTTAGGAATTTGGAATCTAATATCGCGATGTTAGAACCCGAATTTCAAAACTCAGAAGTTAATATTGCTATGTTAGAACCGGAATTCTTTTCTGAAATTTGCGGTTGTAAAAGTGCACCGAACTCTCCTACAGAATGTGTAGGATATGGCTTGTCGTTTAGAACATACTTATTTTTGATAACTTTTTAAGTAATTATTAATGTAATATGTTGTTTATAGAAAAAAAATTACTAAAAAAAGGGAAAAAGCGCAATAAAAATTGTAAGCAGCCACTGTCAATAAAATAAGGGATTTTTATCAGTTTTAAACGTCCTTGTCAGCTTTTAACTTGAAATAAAGTTTAAAAAAAATACTTGAACGAAACATAGGTTGAGAACTGAGAAGCCACTGTCAATAAGGCATAGTTACAAGCGTATGTGCTCAAGATGCAGTCTAGTTCTGGATTCCTACCTAAGTTTATACATTAAACGGAAACGGACCGTTCATGAAGAGCCGGAAATACCTATAGCAAGAGATGCAGATTCTTGCCTTCCCTTTCGAGAGAAGATTCACCCGAGCCCTCGAAAAAATGCAGAGCTCTAAGGGATGCTTCTCTTCTGCGACAACTTTTATTCATCTCTATACAACAACAAACTCCATTTGTGCAACTCTACTCCTATACTATTCAATAAATACACCATGCTAATGTTCAAAATGCAGGCAAGTCAAGGCTCCATTCTATTTACATTCTAGTTTACTTGCCTTCAACTTTTGCAAGAAATTTAAAGTTTCTCGGTAGGAAGGATCGTCACGTGAAAGAGGCTTGCAAGAATTTACATGGTCGGTAGAATCCAAAACCTGCATTCGAAGTCAAAAGAAAAAGTGCCGGGAAATTAAATGATCTTTTATACTTGGGAAATTAAATGAACTAAATCCCGAACATCTTGTAGCCAACTACAAGACTTCAAGCTATGCAGAAACTAACAAATTGTGCAACCAGTTCGGATTTCTCAAATGCATGAAAGTGTATTTCCATCCACAGTAAAAAACATTCTCAATTTACAGAAACTATAACTCACCACAAGCTCTCCATATCCAGGATAAGCGGATGCTATAGGTACAACTTCCCTTCTGTAGGCGTAACCTCCGTAACCTTCTACAATTGGGGTCAATTTAGTCTGTAAAACAGTAAGAAAAAAGTTACAAACTTTGCACATAAAGAAGTTCTGAAGTTCTGCAACAGAGATGTCAAGCCAGATGCAATTACCTCGCCAAAGCTGAGGACTTCAAGCATGCCTTGCTCATGGAGCTCATTGATAAAATTGTTGAGTTCAAGCAGCCTTGGAGATCCACTTCTTAACTCTTCTATCTAGCAGTGTAAGGCAAAATGACAATAAATCCAAAGGCTCCTCAACATTTTGAGATGAAAGATTAGAGAAAATGGGAGTGTAAAACAGCAACAAAGTCATTGGACTCATACTTACCGTTGGTGCAGGACGAAGAACAAACCCCATACGCCAAGGCATGTCTGCTAGTTTGCTGCCATGATGAGGACAACTATAGAACACCTGCATATGAGAAAGGAAAAATAAGAAGTTATAAATGTGTAAGAAAATCAGAGTTTGAACATGAACAACGATGCACTTTACTGAACATACAATTCCAACAGTGTTCTTCACAAAGTTGTCCATTTTTTTCGCCTTCGCTTGATATAACATCTCCTTGACAACTAGACCTCCCATGCTGCAAGATGAGATTGGCATGAAGACATCACTTTGTGATTAGTGTGCGAGGAAACAACTACACATGGTGTAAATCATGGTGTAAAAGCTTGTGTAACAACTACACATGTTATAAAGCAGACATACTTAGGTCAATTACTACTCAAACATACTTAGGTCAGATATGTAGCAATCTTAACATGGACCCACCTACTAACTTAACCGAAAGGACTGATTCACTGTGATTTATACTTATCATCGGAATCAGTATCACGAAAGACCTTTATGCTCAGAGCTCAGTACTCAAAACGATTAATTACAGGCGAACTTCACCGAATACAAATTAAACAAACTCCAAATAGAACATGTGACTCACAAATACAGTTAGTCGATGCTAACCTGTGAGTCACAAATACAACAGGTCGATCTCCAATCCCAGCGGCAACTAGCTTCTCTAACAGCATTGAGCTGACTTCCTGCAGAGTCAAGTAAATATGGATTAATAAATCTGGGAAACAATATCATAAACCTATCCATCACCAAGACACTTCTAATTCCTCGCTAATACAGGTAACTGGAATCACAACAATCACATGATGCATTGGAGAGATGACAGAGTAAAAATATTATTCATACCATTGAATTAAATGAACACTATGTTTAATACTCAAACCATTAACAAAATTAACAAGATATTGGTACGAACCAGAAGAGGTAAGCTTGCCCCTATCCATTGTGTAAGATTCGTCTGCATAAAAAATTTACTCCAGAATTAGAGTGGGGAACTATATTATTTCAAAGTCATACTTGCACAAAAATGATAACAAACCAAGCCAACCTTATATTTAAGACTAAAGACGCGTGCATCGGGAAAATCAGCAGGAAGCCAATCTCCTGGCCAAAATGAACCCCTTTTCCCAGCCTCTTCATCTATCTTCTCCACAAGGCCAGACTTTGTTGATGACTTGTTGTCAGATAATCGCCAACTTTTGAAGGCCCCACCTCGCAAACCATGTAAGAAGACTATATCTAACGGGGGTACGCCTACTTGGGAACATTTCAGAGATGTAGATGTGGCAGTACAAGAATTATCTTCATCGATATTTTCCTTAAGAGTTCCAACAACATTCTGTTCAGCATCATTGGGCTCTACACCATCCAGACACTTCCAGTGTGGCCGTTCCGGATTAATCAAAAATATCCTATCCGTATAATATGCACAGCGACTGTTTTTACTATTACCCATTTCATGGTTTACAGGATCCGTCGGGGTTTGATAATTGCAAAGCACATTCAACAATGTAGCCCTGGTATAACTCTGAGTTTTAAGGTCATTACAGCCAGAAACATTCCCCATGGAACAATCTTCAAGCCATTTACGCCAAGTATCATCTGCCCATATTGCCTTCTGGACCTTTGGAACTGTCGAGAGTACATTTAGCAACCGAGCTGCATGTCTTCGCATGTGAGCTGTAGGTGGAACTCTTAAACTTGAAGAATCATTGCTGTTAGAATTCGAAGTTTCTCCAGGAACTTGTGAGCCCCTCTCCTGTACCCTCAGTGCTCGGGATGCATCATACGCTTCGATAGCAGCTAGTTGTTCATAATCATCTTCAAGCAGAATACGCCGCAGCAAGCAAAGGATTCCAGAATCAGCTATTTTGTTTTGACTTACAGAATCTTCAGCACATACTTCAGTCAGTGCTTTTAATCCTTTCAGGGTAGCCAGTGCAGCATCTGCAGCATTAATCTTGGGTATCTTATCCTTCTTCAGATTCTTAAATGCTATGGAAAAAGGCTCAAGGGAAAGGAGATCCAACAAAGGAAAGGTCTCTTCACTAGCTGTGGAAACCCCAATTTGCTTTCCTGCTAGATTGACAACAGCATAGGCCAACTGGTTTGCTATGAGAGTACCAGAATCTACATTTTCCTGATCAATCCGTGTCTACAAAAATGTAATAGATGGGGTCAGTAAATTCCGACTGATCTTAATAGCTACAGCATGCAATACTGGAAACAAAGATATTAAAATTATACAGAGAATTACCTTAAAATTATTACTTCCCGCCTTGTCGGCTGCCTTTTTCGAACCTAGGATCTCAGTCAGCATAACTGTTAGCCATCCTTGAGAAATAGGAATAGAAGATGGGCCGAAATCTTCAAGGATATGTGAAAGGATATTTATAGCAGAATCCTTGATTGCATCAGAATACTGCTGGCTAAAAATCCAAGAAAGCAAAATGCCAGACCACTTTTGACTTTCTTCTAGAGAAATATGCAGGTCTCCACTGCAAATCAGTTCCAAAGCCTTGGCTAATAATTCTTGCACGGATTTGTGCTTCTGGGTATATTTAACAGTTTCTCTTATCAAGCGTAGACCTTTATCCATTACAACTTCTCTCGCATCCAGGCTTCTCTCAATTGAAACCAAAAATGCAGACAACACCACTTTAGCTAGAGGCATATCTTGAACCCTACTAGCTTGGAAAGCAGTGGAAAGCAAACTTGAAGCCCAATCTGATACAGACTCATTTAAAGACAGATTTCGGTCCTCTAACAGCAATCGAGCAACCAAACTGCCATGCCATTTAACGGATCTTTCTGGAGCAACCAAAGCAGTCATGACTGCTTGACCATCTCGATCTAATTCTTGAATATGGAATCTATTATCCTGAGAAGCCATTGCCCAATTCGCTAAAGCCCAAGCAGCAAAAGGCACAGCAACATGCTCAGAATTCAAATCATCCCATAGCCCGGGGACAACTGCAGATGACAGCTTTGATTGTACTGGAGCATATTCATTCACCTGGATAAATGAATGGCTTTGCGGCATACTCTGAACTATGGATCCATCATTCACATCAGGGGCCTCCCTATCAACAACTCCATTCATTCTCGTGAGACCTAAAACTGCGGTACCTTCAAGAATTTTGATTCCAATGCCTTTAATCCCATTTCCACCATTGTCATCACCCTCATCAGCCGATGGCTCATCCCAATGGATTCCACCTTCCTCAATTACTTCAATAGCTGCTGCAATATCTCTCACCTCCGCATTCTTTGGTAGTGAGGGCTTAAACAGCAATTTGTCAGCACTGTCACAGTTAGAGGTAACAACATCCATGATTGCAGCCACAAGCATACTCCTACCTTTCAAAGAATCAGAAACATCGAATGAACTACGTCGCTTTTGCTGCTTCAAAGAAATTCAATAAATCAATCTTCCAAACAGATAAACAACTGAACAAACATAATGTATGCTCATTGCTCAAACAGGTACCCCAATCCGAAAATATGAAGGGAGAAAACTTACACTCTTTCGAGGATGAGCCGAGAAGATGAACCTAAGCAAATTAGGAACTGCGTGAGGCCTAGCTAAAACAGCCTCACACACACTAGGATCAGCAATCAAATAAGCCAGTGCCCTAGCAGATTCCGCCTGAGTCCCCAAATTATCTGCGGAAGCAACTGTTTCCAGTAGCCAATCTATCACTCTACCACCGCCTGCAGCCACGATTGCAGCTCTCCGGCTCTCGCTCGCCGCTGCAATGTCCGCCAGTAGAGCAGCCACCCTAAGCTCAAACCCAATCCTCACCCCGTGGTTCGCTGACGACATCACTGACCTCAGCGACTGCCACAGAACGGTGGCCGCAGCGCCAGTCTGCATCATCCTGTGAATGATTCTGTTACAGGACGCGCTCGTCTTCTCCATCACGGTCTCCAAATCCCTCTTTGCACTCTTCGCCATGTTCGACGCGTCCTCATTCATAACAATGAAAGATCCCAGCATTGCAGAGGCAACAGTTGCAGAGAGAGCACGGAGAGCCGTCCGATTAAAATTAGGGCTAGGTGATGTGCTGATAACCGCTGGCAACTCTGCCGGTGAAATACTATTATTGGTCGAATTCTCTAGAAACTTCTCGTTAACCTTACTATTGCCGTTGATTGAGGTGCTGAATGCTCTCTGGCGATGAATTAACCGCCCAGGCTTTCGACAAAAAAACCCAAAACATGAGGCAATTAGAAAAGTGCATTCTGTGAAATGTTAGACTGCAGCTAATTTACTTCTACAAGGTCAACTGGAAAGATTGATGTATAACACAGTTTACTTTATTTTTTGATACACATTGTTGGAAAATACTAACATAGAGAATCACCCGGAAAAAATGACAGTAACAAGTGAAGATAAACTGTTCCTGAAAACCGTTCATCTAGAACATGATTATTAGTATCGCTCAAATAGCTGAAACCTATTCATAGTGTAACTTGAAGTAGGTGGTTTGATACTATTCTAAGCAATTTCTAGCAGGAAGCATATGATTCCAACAAAGAATCAAAAGGAATTTCATAATCCAAACAGCTTATAAATCAGCATCTTCCCAACGAAAGAACGGAAATTGAATCATTCCAACGAAAGAACATTTCATCACACAAAGTAACAAAGCTATCCTATATATAGCAGTAAGAATTCAACAAGAAACAGGAAAGATGGCACTAGGGTGTACCTTTCCCCATTCTGAATGCATGTGGGCAAATACACCTTCAGAACAACACCGAGCACCACCAATTCTCGGGGCAAATACATCTAAAAATTCAACAATTTTCCGAGCAACAGTTAAAATAAACACGAAATTAGATCCTAAAACCACAGAAAAACTATAAATTCGTACAAGCTGGATCGTCATAAACTTCAATGGGAAAAATTGGAAAAATTACCGGAAGAAGGTGAATAGGTGGCGGCGGAAGGGCGGTAAAGGTTGTGGACGTGGCGGCGGAGCTGGTTGGTCGCCGGATAGCCGCCGGAGGATTTAAGGGCGCGAAACAATGACCACATCGCCATTCCGAAACGGCATAAATTGTTATGCTTTTGCAATTCTTTCCGTCATGTAGTCTGTGCGACCGCAGTGGGTATTAGAACGACGCCGTTTACTTGAACGCCCTCACGCTATTTTATTCCTCCCTTCCCGTTGCATATATTGTTAATTAATTATTATAAGCCGAGAATGAATATCTTATACATACAGAAAAATATATATATTTATATTTATACATTGTTTTTTTTTTAAATATATTTATTTATACATTGTTAAAGGTATAGGTACGCATATATTAGATAATACTTTGTTGTTAAAAAATATATTTTCATTACCAATTTCTCCATTAGTTAATAATAATTGAATTTACTATTTAAATTCACGATTCAAATTATATTTGTTTTGATTTATCAAATAAAGTTACTTTTTAACTAATGTTTCTTTCATATTTCTTGATTTATCAAATAAAATTATTTTTTAATATATTCAATTTAGTTATAGAAAAATATTTCAAATTAATTTATACTCGAAATTGACGAACAAATCCCCAACAAAACAAACTGCAGGGCAGCAGCCTGTTCTTTGAAGAGGTCGGCTTTCTCCCCTTCAAGGAGAGGTGTCAAGGTCTTGATGTACTCTTGATATAAGCCAAAAAGTCTTTTAGCTCTTGTAACTGAATGTGTCGACCACAGGAGTCCTAAAGAAGCTTGTGTCACCGCTGATCAAATCCTGATAAACCAATATGGTGAAGAATTTTGTGTCAATGATGATTAAATCCTGATAAACCAATATGCTGAAGCTCTCAAATCGGCGCAACGCAGGAAGTGGATATATATATATATATATATGGAAGAAGTCGCCTGTTTGGCTTGGGACGTTTGACTCTACTGAGGAAGTTGCAAGTATGATCCTGCTGCCCGGACCCTCCGTCGCCCGAAAGCGAAAACTAATTTCCCGATATACGTATATGAAATTTATCGAATTTGAAATCTATTTGTTTTGATTTATCAAGTTACTTTTTAACTAATGTTTCTTTCATATTTATTGTTTTGATTTATCAAATAAAGATACCTTGTAATATATTTAATTCAGTTATGGAAAAATAGTTCAAATTAATTTATGCTCGAAATTAACTTATTTTTAAATTTAATTTATCTGTTAATATTTAGTTTATTGTGCATTTAAGTATAAAGTTAGACTTTCCTAACATTATGAAAACTATGATTATACATTCAATTTCAAACACTAAATATTTTTATTAAAATATTATTCACTTTAAGGTACATAAATTAAAACATGTTTTAGTTTAAAATATTTCAAAATACACCATATGTATAAAGGTAGAACATTTAAATTTAAACTTGTGTAGACTATCATCATTTATTATATTTATGAGTAACGGGTAAGTTATGAGACGACTAGAATATCCAACTAGATATAATGTTTAGAAATAAAATCACGGGAAATATTCTGATGACAAGGTATAAAAAATGATAGTTCACCAACTACTCAAAGACCAATACAAGTATAATTTAAATCTCCCCCTTTCAAAAAAAAAAAAGAAAAAAAAAAGTATAATTTAAATCTCCCTAGACAATCCTCCATGATGTCATGCCCTTATGCATAATTGCATCCCGTATTATTTAAAGTAAGATTAATATTCTTCAATACTTGTTAAATATTCTAGAAAGAACCCATCTTGTCCTAAAATAAGCCTATAATTTACAAAAAGGTTACATGTAATCATGATCATGGAGGCTAAATCAACACTTAGTAAACGGCTTTGTAGCATTTTGTTTGTTTTATTACTCCCTCCGTTCGGTTAAGATTGTCTTAGTTGACCGTTGATAATTTTAGTTACATGCATTAGATGACGGTAAATTTTTTTTATTGAATATAAATGTTACGGAAAATCTAAAATTAAATCACATGTTTATATTTATATTGATGTAATATTATAAACTAATGATCAAACATACTATAGTGAGTTGTGAGATAAGACATATTTAATCGAGCGGAGAGAGTATTTTAATTTACAATTTTTTTAATGTTGGCACTCATCAAAGGTGGTGCACGCTAGCTTTCATATACTTTATGGTTTTGTCAAGTGTCACAATTTGTCAATAATACAGCTAACCACATCCTTAATTATTGAACTAGTAATTTGACTTTTGAAAGAAATAAAATAAATATATTATGTGTCACTTTCTTGTTCTTGATACTATATGTTTTCACTTGAATTAGAATTAGTTTTATTTGATTAAATGTGGCTTACAAATGTGACAAACTTCAAATTATAATGCACAAAGAAAGTTACATATCATTCTCATTTTAAGCTTCTATTTTTACATTTTCATTTTTTTACCTCACCATTTTGGTAGTTTATGTGTTATAAAATTGCCCATTTAATAAAGTGATGACATAATAATAAATTATTACAAAATATAAGGGCGATACAGTTCTATACTGATTCAAAGTAAAACAAAAAAAAATTACTTGCGTTTGACATTCTTTTAGTGTGATTATTCATCGACATTAGAGAAATTCAGCAAAAAAGGTGTAACAATCTGATGAAGAATTTTGGAGGCGACACAATATTATTTTGCAAAAAACTAATCTAGACAGCAAGATGTTGATATAGGATTATGAATTTAATAAGTTTGAATATATTGAGTCACCTCAATATGTGTGAGTATAATAAAAAAAATTCATTATTGTCACCACTTTTATTAATAGAATTTTCTTGTAATTAAAAATAATAATTTAAAGCCCAATCTGTGGTGTGTGTGTGCTCACTATAAAGTTCAGTCTGAAATGAGCTCCAAAGTACAATACTAAAAATTCCAACTGTATCTCTTTGTCTGAATATGGGCTCCTGCGATTCCGAGATACTACACGACGTTATACCCTACCTAAGGGTATACAAAGATGGAACCGTGGAGAGGCTGGTCGCCACCGAAGTCGCACCGGCCGGCCTAGACCCTCAAACCGGCGTCCTCTCAAAAGACGTCGTCGCCATCCCTGAAACCGGCGTAGTCGTCAGGCTCTACCGCCGCGCAGCCACCGCAGAGACAGCAGGGAGGCTCCCTTTAGTGATCTACTTCCACGGCGGCGCGTTCTGCATCTCCTCCTCCTTCGACCCGCTCTACCACGCCAGCCTCAACCAGCTCGTGGCCGAGGCTGACGTCATCGCCGCCTCGGTCAACTTCAGAAACGCCCCGGAGCACCCTCTCCCGACAGCGTACGAGGACTCCCTGGCGGCGGTGCGGTGGCTGAGCTCGCACAGCTCCGGCGAGGAATGGCTGGCTCAAAGCGTTGACTTTGACAAGGTCTTCCTTGCAGGAGACAGTGCCGGTGCAAATATCTCCCACCATCTGTGTACCCTCCGAGGAGGAGAGCTCGGAGTCGACGTCAAGGGCATCATCATGATGCACCCCTATTTCTGGGGAGAAGAGCCTATCGGGATAGAGATCAAAGATCCGGTGAGGAAAGCCATGGTTGATAAGTGGTGGACGTTTCTATGCCCCTCTGATAAAGGGTGCGATGATCCCTTTATCAACCCTTTCGTGGAAGGCGGTGCTGAGAAGCTTTCCGGCTTGGCTTGTGACCGGATTCTGATATTCGGCGCCGGAAATGATATTCTGGTGGAGAGGGGGAGGCTGTACTACGAGTCGCTGGTTAAGAGCGGGTGGAAAGGGAAGGCTGAGAGAGATGAAACTCCGGGAGAGGATCACGATTTTCAGATATTCTCGCCGGATTCTGACAACACTCGCAGGCTGATCAAACGCTGCGCTTCTTTCATTAATCAAGTTTAAGGTTATACATAAAGTTTCAGGTGTTTTTATAATCTCCTCAATGTATGAATTTTGCATGAATAAATTCTCCGTTCAAATCTTGTTTTGGTCGCATAAATCTGTCAAAGTTAAACATGAGTCGGTTGTAATGAAGTTTAACCAAACTTTGATTTTTCTATGCTTTTAAAATTCTTAGAAGAATATAAAAAATCTTATACATGACTTTAGGTTGAGTAAAGAAGGATCTATTCTCAACTTGTTAGCTTAGGTAGAATGACATTAATCTCTGGTATTATAAGAACACACTTTTGTGTTGATAAAACACATGTCCACAACACAATAATGATCGGACAGTGAATCAAAACTTAGATTCAAGCTCTTACATACTTTGAGAACATTAAGAGTCTGTTTGCCCGAGTTTTTTTTTTGTCAAACTAAACTGAACCGAATTAAATTAAATTTAACTGAACTGAAACAAAAATTAATGCATTAAAAAATAAAATCAGTATATCTAAATTTAATTACTTGAATTCACTGTACTGAACTGAAACGAAAATTAATATATTAAAAATAGAATCAGTGTATCTAAATTTGATTACTTGAATTCATTGTACTGCATTGAGTGAAATTGAACTACATTGAACCGAATTGAATTAAACTGACTGAACAGTTCTACCATAGTTTCTTGGTGATGAAATGGATTTCTAAAACAGTTTCTTGGTGATGAAAGCCCTGTCCAGTCTAACTTCTTGCAAATCATTTTAGCAACTAGCAGCTCCAAAGAGTTCAATCAGCTCAGAGCAGGTCAAACAGTTTTAGCAGATGCATTCATCCGACTTGTATTTTTTTGAAAATAATTAAAATGTTTTGAATTTTACGTACCAAAAAGATAACAGTATTTTAATTGTTGTCAATGAAATATTGTTTATTTTAACTTTGTCTAATCACATTTAAACCACATATGTTAAGTAATATACTAGAGATATTTAATTATGGACATTAGGTCCTTTCTTGTATAGGAATTAATTCTTTTCCGATTGTATCTGTATTTTAGTTATCACACATCGGTTACGGACAGGGCAGAGACTGCTGTCTAGAACTATAAATATTGTACTCATCCTCTTGTAATAATTGTCGTTGATAATATATTTGAAATACCTATTATATATATTATTATTTATTTTACAACATACGAATATGCATCCATAGAAATAATAAAATAGTTCAATCAGCTCAACCAACTCCAAACAGGTCAAACTGTTTTAACAGGTAATAAACAGGTAGCAGCTCAACATGACAGGGCCGAAATGATATTATCTTGAACTGAAAGGATGGAATACGTTATGGAAACGTTTTTTGGGAACGTTTGGTGACTTGCCGGACCTAATATCCCGAAGTTTTTTTTCATCCGATAGTGTCTTTGCCAACCTACACAAATATTTGAAAACAATTAGTTCAGTAATATAATATTTCAAAAGACGAGTATATTAGCTAGATTGCTTATATTATTCTTAATAAAAAATAATAATTAAAATTGATTTACCTTTTGAGGGCTTCTTTGTTGGTTTCATATTTAAAGGGCTGATTACGCCCGGTTTGCAAGTCAATTCTGGAAACTGGTTTCTCCAGCAATTCGTTCCCAACTCGAACCAAATTTTGAAGATTTTCATCAGTTGCAATGTCCACCGAGCTTAAATCTCCCTTCAATGTATCATCCTGTGTGATTGAGACCAATTCTCAGAAATGACAAAGTAATTATTCATAAACTTATATGCAATTTAACAATTAGAAAACATGATACTCATTCTGTTTCGGTTCAGATCAGACCCGGCCCTCACCATACGCAAGTTACATGCTTGTGTGAGGTCTCATTTTTCCTTTGAAAATTGGGGTCTCATTTTTAGGAAGGTTAGAGGGTAAAAATATGGATATTTGTATGTTCATGGTATAGGAAGAATTCGCGAATTCCGACTGTGTCAGTTTTAGATAGTGAAACAGTGCGGAACAATACTAAAACAATGCCGAAATGTGCTAGTACAGTGTTATTTTTGTCTCAAATTTACAAAATCTTAAAAACAAACCAAACAAGATTTTTGAAAATTCACATTTACAAAATCTCAAACTCTCAAAATCTTAAACCAAATTCATGAGTTTCAAAATCAATTCCAACCAAACACACCCTTAATGTCCCGGAAAGATTTCATATGTAAAATGAAACATGACGTAGTAAATAAAATGATGGAACAAGACTTTGAATTACTTACTTGAATTCTAAGGTAATTTGAATCGGATCGATGAGCGGGAAAAATGGAGGAGATATGAAAATCCACCATGTCGCTGCTTGCTTGCAAGAGAAGGTCCACAATATGCGGGGCCCAACTCAAGATCCCCCATTTGGTCGCTTCATCGGCCGACGGCCCTTCTTTGTCAGGGGCACCCGTGCCAAGGGACAGAAGGATGAACTTACTATATTCGAAGGGCTGCTTTTGCATATGCAAGAAGTCGGTGTTTCCATTGTTCACTTCGTTGGTCACTTCATTTATAGCTACTAGGGCCTGAAATTTCATCCAATATTTACATTAGTCAATCCATCATTCAGTCAATGTCGGTCCAAAAATTTTACGGTATACGAAACAGTGGCGGAATAAAAAAAAATTTAGGGTAGGCTCAAACACTAAAACACAAAGAACGGAAACGCAAGTTTAAAACTACTGTCTCGTCGGAGGTCGGAAAACCCCAAATTTGACCGGTGAGCAGTAACATAGACTGTATTTCAAATTTTTTGGTAGGCCCAGTCCTACCCGGGTCTGGACGTAGTTCCGCCTCTGATATGATGTAAAAAATAAAAAGAGCTCTATAGTTTGCTTTATTGTAAAACTGAAGCCTTTTTTTCTAATCAGTTATTGACTAATTATATATAATTATTATTTTTAACAGTCGAAATATGTACTAAAAATACACACAAAATTTATAATATGGAGTCCTTTTTCCGTCCAAAATTGAGAACATGAACCGATATAGTCACGCACTTCACTGCTTGGACGGGACTGTTCAGAACAATATAAAGTAAACTAATGAAAATACGTCTGAATATGATTACCGGATTATTGGCGGCGACGCCACCATCGGCAAGATTATACTTGCCACCACCGAAAGAATACGGTGGGAGATATGTGGGAGCGGCAGAAGTTGCTATGCATATGTCACTTAGTTTAGCGTTACGACTCGGGTCACGCATTGCCTACACAAAAATGTATTTATGTGTCATCAAAAAATAATGAGAAATTATAATATTATATTATTTGAACTAACCGTATAGCTAGAAAATATGGTGGGTTGACGTAATTTGATGTCGAAGGTCGGGATGACGACGTTAGTCAACGTTTGGGTCAACGTGGTTTCGCCAAGCTTTTCCCTTATAAGTTTACGGAGGTACTCTCCGTCATATTTCGGCCCCATTAGGATTTTCACCACCGACTTGGTTACCTTGAAAAATTTACGGTATAATTTGGCGCCAGATTCTGTTTCCATCGCCACCGTTTTCATTTTGTCAACCATATGCTTCATATGTCTCCTGAAATATGAAATAACAACTTATAAGTGTGGTACAATTACATATATAATCAGAGATATTAATATTCAAAATTTGTGTTAAATTGCGTGATTTTCTCATTTGCAATCTAGGGTGTGTATGGTAGAGATTTTCAGCTGCAGTGCTTCAAAGCAAAACAGATTTCAGTGATCCGTAAACTGTCAAAAAACTGCTCATTTCATAAGGATAATGCATTTTTAGCTCAAAAATAGGCCAAAAGAAGAAGCTGATATGACCAGTTTCTACTTTTCGCCACAGCTAAATACAAAAGCACCTAGTTTTTGTTAAGTATAATTCCACCAAACACACCCCTGATATGAGAATGAGATCGGCTATTTTCCAATAACTTTTAAGAAATGTATAAATTTAAACTGCCTTTTTTGAGGGAAGATCTTGGGAGCATGTTCAAGGTAAAATGGTTTGATATCCTTGGCAGCAAAGAGAGGGCGGTTGTCCTTATTTGGGGCAGTAAGCATCGCCGTCACGAGACCGCCGGTGCTGGTGCCGGAAATGACATCAAAGTAGTCGGCGATTCGCGCATCTGCACCGTCCAATATCTGCTCCAAATCAAAACCATGTTGATAACAAAATAGTAATTAATTTGCATAATTATGAAAACTAAAGTTTGTAAATGTATACCTGAAGTTGAGATTCAAGATAATCAAGGATGATCGAAGGGATGATTCCTCGTATACCGCCGCCGTCGATGCTCAAAACGGTGACGTATTCTCCATACGTCGGTGGCTGCAACCGTCCAGTATTCATGACTTTACAGAGAAAGATTAGTGACTGATTGAGAGAAAGGAATCTTGATATATATATGATTCTCATGCAGGCACATAATCCGAAGTGTGAAGAAGAAGTCTTTTTATTTATTTATTTATTTTTGATAAACGTCCTTTTAATTGAAAATGAAAGAAATCAAAAGTCTTCGTTTACTCGGCTGCTGACCTGGTGTTCGCGCCAATTTTTTTGCTGCCACGCGTACATTTAAATCATCATTATTTGATTATTAAATTTTTTTAAATATTTTAGGAGGCAATATTACCTTATTGATAATAAGAGAAGGTAGGATCATGATATAATATTACCTTATTTATGATATTTCACAAAGACAATCATAAGAAAATTACTTTCATCATTTTTTTATGATGAAACGAACCTTGTATCTCCTAAGGTTAGACGTCAAATTAGGTTGTTCGGTTTTTTGAATTTTTCAGGTTGGACTGTTCGGATTGACATCTAAAAATTCCAAACCCAATCCCGAGTTGTGAAATCAGATTCAGCTAATTCAGGTTTCGATGTGAACCTAAATAATTCGAAAAACACGAAAGTTAATTTTTGGAGAAAATGTAAAGTATAAATTTATTTGCGACGAAGTTAAAAATATTGATAAATTTAATCTATCCGTAAGTTTAAGATGAATAGTACAATATAAGTACAAATTAATTTAATTTTGATAGTTTTAGATCTACATCATTATTAAATGTGGTGGTTTGAAAGATGTAGACAATTTATCATGAGTATTTAATTAAAATAATAGGAATTTTACATTAATATCACTATAATGGCCCATTAAATTTAAATTCTGATTTGAAGTGCATATATAGGAAACTTCGTTGGTCAACTATAACGTGTTTTAGTATAGTTTGAGAGTGATGTCTACTTAGAAGAGTCAAGAACTTTTCGATCTTTCCAATAGTGGAATGTCAAAGTAAATTAACCTCCCGGCCGGCCGTAATATGGAGCGTCAACAATCGATTCATTGTTTATCAGTAATTACTTGACTGTAAAAATTGTGTAACATGACCTTGGCAAATAAATATTGTGCAAATTGCAATAATTAAAACTTTAATTTACGGTACAATATTTACTTATGCAGTCCGTATTTATTCATAAAATAAAATTAATATTCTCAGTATTATTCAAAAGTAAATGTGATTTTCATAAATAAGGGTATATCAGGTATTTTAAATACAAATACGGAATATAAGAATAAGTTTGGATTGCACCTATTAATTTCCTAAAATAATTATATATATTTAACCACCATGGAAGTGGGGTGACTACTTTTAAAGTACAGGAATATAACTAGGAAATTACTCTGATGATTAATTTAGGGTCCTGTTTATTAGAGTTTATTTTTTACTGAACTGAACTGAAAAAAATAAAAAAATATTGAAATGAACTGAAAAATATTTAAAAATACTGAACAGAACTGAAATGAAAAAATAAAAAAATACTGAACTGGCCAGATTTTTTATTTTATTTATTTATTTATATTTTATGTGGTACAATGTTGTTTTCTAGTCATCAATGCACCCTCACAAAGATGTGTATTGAAATTTGAAAACTATTTCAAATTATTAACAAAACACGTATGTGCCGACGGAAGGGCAAGTCTAAAAATAAAAGATATTACGTACCTCACATTTTTTGTTATATTAAAAGAGACATTATTTCTTGTACAATTTTTAACATTAATTTTTATTACTATTAAATAAATATAATATGTATGAACACATGATATGTCCTCAAATGTTAAAAGAATACTTACTAATTCCAATTCATATTTCTTTTTATAATTTACCATTTGAGATCTATTAAAATTTGAGATTCATGCATAAATAGTGAAAAAGATGAATAAAATTATATGAAAAATTAATCAAAATAAATGGACATATCAGTAAAATAATTTTGAATTCTTATTCTATCATATGCATATTTATATAAGCTACCGTAGTAAAATAATACATAAATAAAAAACAATGCACAAATGCACAAAATATTACGAAACACAATCATATTCCTGGGATATATATATATATCATGATTTACAAAAGCTAGATATTCTTATTAAGTTTGGATAGTATTGGTTTTATAGGTTGAAGATATGTCACACTATCTTAACCAGGCAGCGGACAAAATTTCTTACGGGACTGCCTCATGATAAAGTTCATGTTTTTAGTTTTAATAATATTTTTTACTAAATAAGTTTATGTTTTTTTTAATTGAACCGTCATTGACGGGGTTTTGAGGGTGTTCTCCCTTTTCCATTAATCAGCTCAAGAGTTGCCAAATAGGCTTACATTTGTTGAGATTAATTAGGAGAAGTTTCTAAACATCTATCTATCTAAATCTTCTCCGTACTCATGGCGGTAACACCATAATAAATGTCTGTAACAGCATATCCATGACTCTATCGTCATACTGAAATAAAAAGGATGCATTGTAATATCCTAAGGTCTAATACTCAAGAGTATCCAACTATCTGACAGGTATAATACTCTTAACTTCGCAGTACACTGGGTACTCTAAATCTACAGAGTCTATGCACAACAACGTCATAAGTAAGTTTGTCAAAAACTACTACGACTTGGATTTCTCCTATACTGTGATTGCACAGACCCAAGCCCAAATGGTCTTCCCTCTCTCCAGCTAATCCGGGCTAAAGAGGAACATGACAAACAAATAGGCAAGAGTACTCCATAAATTAGCCAGATAATTTTGCAAAAAGACCTAAATAATGCACACATCCAAAAATCTAAAAAATCAAATAATCATGAAAATTCTAAAAAAATAAAAAGAAATCCCTCCAAGAACCTAGCTTTTCCGGCTGAGACTGAGTACCAAAACAGAGAAAAAGAGAGTTTACACTGGTGGATTGGTCGCCGTTGATGGTTGGGCTCGGTTTGAACGAAGGTGGGGTAAAAGCCATCAAACATCGCCACCATCTATGCTGAACCGCTGTCCTTGAGCTGACCGTGGATCGGGGAGCACTGTCGAAAACCCCGACTGGACAACGATGTAAAAGTCAACCAAACGCCGCCACTGATTCGTACCTCCGATCTGCAAGTCGCTGCCTTTTCCGTCGCCTCCTCCTAGTCCGATCTGGTTTCCGATTCACCACTTTACCTGATCCAGTCTTCGCCGGTCCGGTCAGAGCTGATCGTGGAGCTATAGCCACGACTCCACAGCGAGCGCGTCCGCTTCACCATGGCCTAGGCGCGTCGCAACTGGCCTTCTGCAAACCTGCAAAAAACTTTCCCCTCCAACCACTTAGTAAGTTCATCGGCGAGGGGGTATTTTGGTCGAAGTGATGGGTCTTGCCGTAACTTTTCGATTCTGGTTAGTCAGGGGGTTTAGGGAAGGGGATTGGGTGGTTTTAGAGCTAAAAGAGGTATGGGAGGGGGAGGAGATCAAGCTGTTTTTTGAGGTCAACGGCGATCTCCCCCCCCCCCCCCCCGGAAAATTCAGATCTGATTTTGGTGAGGGTTGAGAGAGTTTGGTACTGTAGCAAAAGGCTTTTTTTCCGACCACAAATCACTAAATAAGTTTATGTATTTTTTGGTATAATTTATAAATAAAGAAGAAAATTAGACAATTTTAAATAAACACATACTAATTATACATTTATAAATTATCATTTCATTCCCAATTTCACTTTGTAGAAAAAAGTAAAAATTAATTTATATTATCTTACTTGTGGAAACTTTTCATTTTCTTCACATTACATTACATGTTGCATTTATAGAGCTGTAGTGTCGCTAGAGTACAATACAATTGGGCTTCGAGCGGAATGAGTGCCATCAGACCACTCAAGAGAAGCAGATGTACCGCCAAATGATAGCTTTCCACCAACTTTCACTACAAATGATTTCTGCTCATTCAACTTCTTGAAGACCAAAGTGTCAGGCTCCACAGATATGCTTACATCGTTGCATGTGCCACGAATGCAAGTGATTGTAGCCTTGTATGTAGAAGTTGGAAGACCGACATTTGTTACT
This sequence comes from Sherardia arvensis, assembly GCA_948330725.1. NCBI lineage: Eukaryota > Viridiplantae > Streptophyta > Magnoliopsida > Gentianales > Rubiaceae > Sherardia > Sherardia arvensis. Next base: position 27,697,168 of record OX415243.1, on the reverse strand, counting down.
TTTCTTGAGAACTCAACATTAAATCTCTTACCAAAACCATCAATATGAGCCGTCATGGAAGGGTAATTTAGATCTTTTGGATCGATAGTATCGTGTACATGATCACACGAGACATTAAAACTAACCATTTTTGCAATTTTTGTGGAAGAAGTGGGCTTCATGCCACATATCATTTTGATGTAATCTTTTTCAGTTGTTTCATACACGATCCCTGGATCGGAAGCTTTTAATGGATTTAGCTGCCCGGCTCCATAAGCAAATTCATCGCCTTCGTTTTCTTCACTCTTCATGGGTGAAGCTGTTAGAATAAGGACATATAGTGTATTAGCTTGTTGTGATTGCATATGATATTTTTTATATATGTCAGATATTTTATACTTTACCTGAAGTCATTAGGGCAGACTTGATGGCAGAGGGTGACCAACTAGGATGTAAAGATTTAACATAAGCAGCAGCACCAGTGACATGAGGGCATGCCATTGAAGTTCCTGCTAATATATCGTAAGGTGTAGATCTTTTATCCATCTCATAATCTGAAGGAGGAGTTGCAGGTGAATAAGATGCTAAAATATTCACTCCTGGAGCAGTTATATCTGGTTTCAAAATGTTTGGTATGTTAGACGGCCCTCTTGAAGAGAATCCAATAACCACAGGAGCCGTTTCATCTTTTGCAGTAACACTTTTTAAAATCATCATTGTTGGATTTCTGTAATAATATTCAAAATATCAGTATGAAAATGATGTGTACTTTTGATATAAATCACACGCATAAAAACAAAAAGGAAACTTACTTTGTTGAATTGTAATAGCTTTGTGCCAATTCAAACTGAGTTGAATCCAAAACTGATACAGGGTATGGTGTAACAATTGCATAATCATCGGCTTCTAAGTCATCTTTTAAAGCTATCAATCCAATTGCTCCTGCATCAAAAGCTTGCCAGATACTCAATTGATTGCACAGTAAAATCTTTCCTTTCACCAAACTTTCAACCAAACAACCAGGTGCACAACTCCTGAAACATGTGACATCGTAAATTTATACTGTTAGTATATATTCTAATAGTTACATACACTTATACAATTGAGCTTACTTGGCCGAATAAGGGTCACAGTCTTTTGAACCATCGACTCCAGATATAACAGGAATTTGTGTGCCCTTAGACTTGTAAGAATTAATCGATGTACCCTACAATTATAAAAAAATAAGTTATCGTATTTTGACTTCATAAAAAAAAAACTAAATCAAGTAGGTTGAGATCACATACCACTATAAACTTTCCATTTCCAAGTTGAACTTTAGTGATGAATTTGCGATCAATTGTACTTGCAGCGACACTAAATAACCAAGGTGCATTGCTTGAGATTTCTCCCGAATCAGGTCCATCATTTCCAGCAGCATGGACGGTGAGGATGCCTCTCTGTGATGCATGAAAAGATGCAATGGATATGATATCTGTAGTTATATCAACGGGTTCATGTGGGCCAAGAGAGACCGAGAGCACATCAACACCATCCGCTATGGCTTGATCAAATCCAGCCAATATAGCATCCCCGGGACAACCTAGACTCATACAAACTTTGTACATTGCTATTCTTGAAGACGGTACCCCTCCTCTAGCAATGCCCTTAGCAATCCCGTAAAAGCTTGCATTTACTATATTATTCCCTGCTGCGGTTGAGGATGTGTGAGATCCATGCCCTACCATGTCTCTACAGGAAGTATCCCCATCAACAAAGTTTTGAGCTCCAATAAGCTTTCTGTAAATGAAAAATTTCATGCAATTCATGTGAGACGGGTAATATATTGAATTATGTAAAAATCATATTATCAATTTGTGATGATGAATTATATTATCAACTTTATATGTTCTGTAAACATAGTCTGAAACTACTTATCATTTTAGTTTGAGAACAATTTTTCTTGATATGAAATTTTAGTATATGCTTGTCTCTATCATATTAAATTAGTTACTTTTATGATGAATGCCATATATGTACTAAACTTACTTGTTACATGTGAAATTTTGGCCGCCGTTACATTCACCTTTCCATTTTTTTGGTATTGGACCAAAACCATCATCACTAAAACTTTTGGATTCCGGCCAAATCCCAGTATCAAGAACGCCTACTATGATGTCGCTCTCATAAGTGAGATTCCGAGGCGCACTTTGAGTGAATCCCAAGAAGTCCCAAGATTTTGTTGTATGAAGTTTAAGAGTCTGACTTGGGAATATGGATACAACTTCTTCTTTTGCTGCATATTCAATACAAATGTCAATTACATATATTACAACATATGAAATTTTAAACAAATTAATTATAAGCAACGTATAAACCTGTCAATTTTTTGGCTTCTGCACCCGTGAGATTAGCCGCGAATCCATTGAAACTCTTTGTATAACTTCTCATTAAGGATTGTGCCGCATTACTTGAAAAATAAAATTAAAAATATTAGTTGAACATGTTGAATAATAATTAAATTGAAATATTTTATGTTAAATTGAATACCTTGTTTGAACTACTTGTTGCAACATGGCCATGTGGTGTGCTTTAGGTGAGTAATTTGGATCTGAAGGGAGAGACCCCAGATACACAATATAAACCTGTCATTTTATGAAAAGTTAGGAACGAATATAACTAATCAATGATGAAGAAATAGAAGCGCGAATTACCTTTCTCGGATCATTGGAAGCTAGGCATCCATTCAAATTGGAGATGCACATTGCTAATAGTGCAAAAAAAATCAAGAAAGACAAGTTCATAGCCATGCTTTTCTTGTTCGAATATGTTTTCAAGTTATGCGTGTTATCTTGTGAGGAGAGAGCCTCTCAATTTATAGGCACACTAAAGAAGTCCAGATCCACATCTAATGCACACTCGAGAAGTCCAGATCTACATCTAATTGCCATAAATATTGGGTCTTTATTGTATGCAAATTTTTGCGTCTTGTATAAATAAAGTGGAATTTGAGAATGTGAGAATTTGAACTCTTTCAAATTTTACAAAATAAAACTTTTGTGTGATGTTATTGTCTTTTCATTTTTTTTCGGTAAACTTTTATAGTTTGCATACATTAAAAAACATGCGTTTTAAAACAATTTTGACAATGAGCAAAAATTGTTATCAATTGATAACTTTGTGATATTAATTTATTACAACTAGCTTTTAGCTTTTGTTATATATATATATATATATATATATATATATATATATATATATGATTAGAGCATTTGGTCCCAATTGTTTTTTTCTAATTCTCTTCGGTAGATTTTAGAATTAAACAAGAGTTTGTTCTTACAATCTTTTATTGTTTTTTCAAAATTTGTATACGTGGATCTTTTCTAATCATTTTGACTGTCTCAGTATAAGTATATATAAACTAAACATATAAGTCTATGAATGATTCGTTGTTATATCATAATTTTATGGTAAAACGGTCACATTCAAATCTTCAAAAATCTATATCTTGCATTTATGATTTTTATTTTTCATTCAAAATTATAGACAAACTTGATTTGTTACCATTGATTAATTAATTATCTACTTTTTCAAAATTTTAATTCACACACCATGCATACACCAATCTTAATCGTTTGTAATGGACGTGTGAGAGGTTGTTCGAAATTTCCTCTAATGTCAAGGAAAAGGATTTCTTCTTGGATCTTAATTTTATAAATTAAAAAATAGATCGGAATAGATTTGTACAGACTTGAGAAGTTTAGATCTGCCTGTAATTGCCAAAATATTGGCTGGAGAATAAGGTTACGAAAAGAAATTACTTCATTTGGCAATAAGAATTAATCGTGTACCTACTATAGAAGATGAGTTTTGGACATAACTGGTTTTTGAGTGTGTGCAAATCTCATGTGATAATTGTAAAATTCTGCCAAATGACACTTAATTTTGTGACTTTTGTGATTGATAATGTTTGCATACTTACTTTTGTGATAGTGTATGCGAATCGTCTTAGATCTTTACTTGATTTAATCCATTATGATTTTTGAGATCTGCTCCGATTTTATCTACAAGTGATTATTTTTATTATTTCATTTTTGTTGGCGACTATCCTTGTTTTGGACAATGATAGGTGTCCCTTGGGAGGGAGTCTCCCTCCCTATTAGGTGTAGGTGTTTTATTGGTTGGTGCATGAAAATTAATTTTTTACTTTATTTTAAAATATTTAATAGGACCCAGTATGGGTCTAATTATGTGAAAAAATTTAAGTTGGGCATGTTTGTTGAAACTTATTTATCACTGAAATGAATAAATATAAATATATTGAACTGAACTGAAAAACATATAAATATGTTGATCTGAAAAAAATATAAATATACTGAACTGAACTGAAAAATGGATTTAACTGGAAAAAATTGAATATATTTATTTGAACTGGACTGAAAATTTTAATTTAAATTATTTTAGATTGCATCAAATCACATTTTGAAAAAATTATTTGACTTATCTGATCTAAATTGAACTGAATATAAGTTGAACTGAACTCAAAAAACTGTAGAGAACTATAATTAAAAAATATAGAGGAAATTTACTTAACTGAAAAAAATATAAAAATATTTATCTGAATTGAATTGAATTGAAAAATATTCAGATAAATCATAAACAGACCCTTAATTCTCCCAATCAATCCATAAACAGACTTTATATATTTACCTCTCAACATTAATATTATATTTGAAATGATAGTTTGATTAAAATAGACCCCTCTCTAATTCATGGTGGCCCAAACAAAGTCCCACAATATAAGGGATCCACGAGGAGGCCATGGGGAGGGAGACTCCCCTCCGAGGGGAGTGTAGACTTCGCGCCTTGTTTTACTTAATCTAAAGTAGAAATCAGATTTATGTGAGACATTCATACAGTTTCAGAAAATGTTAGAGAACCACTTTTCCAGTACCATATATCAAGGTATTCCAAAGCGTTGGTTGCACCAAGTTTACAAACTCCAGTTTGCGGCTTTGCACTCTCACTTCGTTGAAGATGTATTTTTCATCAGATTTAATGCCCGTCTACTCATGAGCAGAATGGTAAATCTAAATATAAGTATCGTCATGTGACTGAAATGAGACCATATTACAACTATATTAGGTTATATATGTTATCTGGATTTGTTTCAGTTAGGTCACTTTCAATAAAATAGGTTATTGTTAGGTGCAGGGACAATTTGATTTTGCAGGGGTGGAAAGACAAAATTACCCTCATTATTACACTAGGACCTAGACCTGCATCAGTAAATCAGAGGCATTTCAAGTCAATATCAAACCTACAAAATCAAAATATCCCTGCACCTAAAATTCACAATAAAATATAGTTTGATCAAATCAACTAACTTTTACTTGACTTCACTTCAGTTTAGCAACATAAGTTGGGGAGAACGTGACCGAACAATTATTTTACTGTTCCAGTTAATCAGGAAACTTCACTGATGCTTCTTCGAAAGCTGAATTTTTCAGCTCAAGTTTTTTTTCCCCAGTCCAAGTAAGCGTTGTAGAGAAAACTGAAACAGCAAGAAACCCTGATTTCTGGTCTCTTCGATGAACCATCATATATTAATTATTTAAAACAAATGACTAATCATTCTTGAGTCACAAGCTAACTATTGAAAAAAGGTAAACATATAATTATAAATATTGAGCGTCGATAAGTGTTACTAAGTCGTGAAAATGACTGATAAATTTTGTGGTGTATATCTGTTGATAAATATGGATGATTATTGTTGAGTGCTAGCCAAGAAAAATATTATTCTTCTGTGCAAAAACATATGTTTAAAATGAACCCGCCAAAACCTTTAGTTTGAAATTTTTAAAATTTGATTAACGATATTAATTTAGTTTCTTAACATTCATACAAATATTTTTATTGAACTAACATCTTAATAATCCATCAAATTAATAATTATTATATGGCGCACACGAAAAAAACTTTCCCTCTCTAAAAAAAACCACACAATTTGATTACACTTCATACACTTTTTTAGATCTTTCAGATCTGAGGTTTTAAATAAGTTATTTTTTACATTTCCGATGATCTTTGTAATCAAAAACCCAATAATATTTCTGATCTAATCAATTTATAATTAAATTGAGACCCTTCATATTCGATTATCTCAACTTTATTTGTTTTTCGAATGCTTGATATGGCCTATACTTTGGATTTATAATTAAGGTGTCTACATACACGCTTGAACAAAACAGATCAATGTATTTGTGGTGCTGCGCATGGTCAAGATCCATGACTAACAATATTGATTGAATTTGAACGTGAATCCCCTTTAAAAGGTTCATCGCTATTATTGCAGCAGAGGCCATTACTACAATTTTATTAAATCTGATTTGTAATAGGACGTCAATAAGTCTGATTTGAATCTAGTTTCTTTTCATAGGATTTTTAGATTGCATGTTGATTCCACTTTTTATAGTTGTTGGGCGTTTTCTAACATCTAAATTGAACGCTTTTTTAAAAAAATCAATAATAATTTAATTAATTCTTTCAGAACAACTTAAGTTCATGGCCCTAATCTTTTATATTTCATTTCATGCCCCTATATATATCTAGGGTTGCCAGTGAATGCGTTGTTACATATATATGTTATTTTAACAGATCTCAGCAAAAACCCTTAAATTTTAAATTAGAATACAGCTGTGATGTCTGTTAGACCAATTTGTGAATTTTTCAAAAAAATGAAATGTCAAAAAGTTTCCATATATATGTTATACATACCATATTATTAATATAAATGGTAAAATAATTTGAAAATTAATACGTGCAGTCCAGTATTACTTTTGCAGTCCGTATTTGCATACAAAGTTCGTGATATACTCTCATGTATGAAAACCACATTTACTTAATGAATAAATACAGACTGCATAAGTAAATACTGTACTGTATATAACAGTGCTCAATTATTTTAAGAAGCATATTTTAAATTGAAAAATAAAATAAACTTAAATAATATTATTTAACTCATTACCTTTACTAATTTGCACTAAATTAAACAGATTTTTTTGTGAATATTGGTTCTCCATTCCATAGTTTTATTGAGCTCATCACTAAATCAGATCAGTTCAATTCAGTACAGTAAAAATAAAATTTATTTATAATGATTCTATTATTTAATACATAAGTTTTGCACTTTACTTCAGTTCAATTCAACAAAATATAAACTCGAGAACACGTAACCTAATTTTTTTTCTATGTGATATCATGTTCAAGTCATTAATTGAAACGCGTCGTGCAAGCAAATTATGCAAGCATGCATAATTTTCATAGTTTTTTCTGCACCACCGCCCTATTATTCTCCTTAAATTCATTAATAACAGTTTCTTGATGTCATTTTTAAGGAAAATAAACATAAAATTATAAACAGGTCTAACAGAACACATGTAACCCAGCCAATCACAAAAATATAGGAAGAAAAACATGCATAAATTAGGATATATATGAAGAATTCAAATTAAATCCTATTTATCATATAAATGGTCCAATCTCGTGACAAGTCAAACGCCGAGGAAATCAAATAACAGCGTATTCTATCAGGACCAGTTCTTACTCTAAACACTATAAATAGCCCTAACTTCTTCAAATATAAACCATCAAATATTTTCTCAAACTCAAACATTTTTCACATATTGAAAAATCTTGAATAATTTCCTCATTTCTTTGTTAATTTTCACGTTAATTTAACAATGGAAAGTGCTAGACCTACTGCCTTGCAATCTCCGACTTACGGAAAGTCGATCACCATCTTGAGCATTGACGGCGGCGGCATCCGAGGAATCATTCCCGGAGTTGTTCTAGGGTTTCTCGAATCCGAGCTTCAGGTAGCTAAGTAGATCAATATAATTCATTAATTTACATGCGCGCATATGCTAAAGATTATAAAATGTTTCGGATCAGAAATTGGACGGCGAAGATGTGCGACTGGCCGATTACTTTGATGTCATTTCCGGCACGAGCACTGGCGGTCTCGTGACGGCGATGCTTGCTGCTCCGGACAAGAACAACCGCCCTCTCTTCTCCGCCAAGGATATCAAGGACTTCTATCTTGATCATTGCCCTAAAATCTTTCCTCAAGAAGGGTAATTTAGTAAATTTAACATTGTTTTACAATTGTTACCATGTCTGAATTTCGTTTCATGATCATTAACAGTCACCATTTATTCGGTCCGGTTGAGAAAATAGTGAAAGCCGTGACGGGACCAAAATATGACGGCGATTATCTCCATAAAATCGTCAAAGAAAAGCTCGGCGATCTCAAGTTACACCAAACGTTAACTAACGTCGTTATTCCGACGTTCGACATCAAATTACTCCAACCCACGATCTTTTCAAGCTATATGGTAAGTTTTATAATTACTACAAACAAATAATATTACCTTTTACTCTCATACTTAAATATATTTTACCTTTTTCAGTTAAATAGTCATCCGAGTCTTGACGCCAACCTTAGTGACATATGCATCGGAACTTCAGCTGCTCCGACTTACCTCCCCGCTCATTACTTCGAAACCAGAGATTCCGATGGCGGCACTCGGCGGTTCAACCTCATCGACGGTGGTGTCGCGGCCAACAATCCGGTATGCATATAAAGAGGGTAGATACGTGCAAGTTCAATTTACTAATTCAAGTCTAGAAAAGATGAAATTACCCTTCAATATTTCACTGTAGCTTAGATCTCAGCCACAAAATCAAGGGCATTTCAAATCAAAAATAGATTTACATGAAAAAACTAGGGTGGTATATATGCACGTCTACTTTACTTCTGCATGTCTAAATAAAATTTGAAATGACAATAATATCCCTCTTAGATATTATTTATAATTCACGAAAAAGTAATTTATAATCCGGATGTGTGTTCAATCATTACTTAGACGGGATTATGCATTCAAAATTAGGGTTTTAGAAATATTTGTGTAAAAATTAATAAACGAATGAAGGGTAATTATGATATTTTCCCAATTCCATTGGACTTGCAGAAACAATCTGGACCTGCATATAATAAACACCAAAAACTAGATCTGCACGTATAATTCTGATATATAAACAAACACACATACATATAGTAATTTTTGATTTATTTTTTCTAAAATTGATTAATTTTTGATAAATTTTAGGCTTTGGTGGCTATGAACGAGGTGACGAGAGCCGCATCTGCCGGAAACACCGATTTCGTATCGATGCATCCGTTGGAATACAATAAGTTCATAGTGTTGTCCCTTGGGACGGGCAGTGCTAAAGAAGAAGGGCAATACAGTGCACACGAGGCGGCGAAATGGGGTGTTTTGGGGTGGCTGACTAGCGGCAGTTCCACCCCTCTTATCGACGCCTTCTCCCAAGCAAGCAGCGATATGGTCGATTTTCACCTTTCTACCGTCTTTCAAGCCCTTCAGTCCGAGGAAAATTACCTTCGAATCCAAGTATGTTATCCGTTTCTATCTGAAATCAACAGTGAATTTTTTAATAATTTACTTGTCAAGATAAGCAACATGTCAAGATAATTTAGTAAAAGCTATAATTTTAAATTAAAGAGGAAAGTCAAGATAAGCAACATTCTTATCAACTAGCACAAGTTAACTGATCTCTATATTTGAAGAGTTCATATTAGACTGAGATATCATTTTTAATTCAAGTTTTATTAAGATGACCTTGTCCACTTGTCTACTAGGGTATTTATTTGTTTGAATAATGGTCATGAATTATATAAGATAATATTACAGGAATCTTAGGTGCAGGTCCAAACAGATTATGAAGATTCAAAAATATGGTTAAATCACTTAAATGTCTGAATTACTCTTGCAAAATTAGGGTTAAAATCTGAAAAAAGAATTTCTGAGGGCAATTGGGTCAACTAACCACATTTTGGACATGCGTTTTCTGTTTGAACCTTCACCTATCAGCCCTCTATTATTATTATATAGATCTGTAATAAGTGACTGAACCAGGATTGTATGGGGCGTCGGCAACCCCAAAATATATATTATAGTCTACATTACTGTAGGTTGGAATAAAAATATAGTATATTTATGGATTCCGGCAATTGCAACTCTATTTAACAAACTCATATATATGTGTCAGGTTCCGTCCCTGATTGTGACATAAAACGGTTTGATTATTGATTTTGCAGGATGACACATTGACCGGAGATCTGTCGTCGGTGGATATCGCAACGAACGGAAACCTAGAAGGACTGGTGGAAGTAGGGGAGAAGCTGCTGAAGAAGCCGGTGTCTAGGGTTAACATGCAAACTGGTGTTTTCGAAGCTTTCAACAATGGCACTAATGAGGAAGCTCTCAAGAAGTTGGCACAAACACTGTCTCAGGAGAAACGTCTCCGTGATGCTCGATCTCCACATGTGAAGGGACTCAAATTCAATTGATTTCATTTATTCATTGTTGTTAATTATTGTATAATATTTAAATTTATGTAAAATGAAGAAAAATAAATTCATTAGAAGCACACACATAGCAAGCTAGCTAGCTAGCAATTCTTTCAACAATATTCTTTGTAATAGTCATTCTTTTGAAGGAATAATATATATAGAACCCATTTGTCATGTTATCTGCGAACTTAATTTATTATATCATTTTTAATATTGTTTTTCTAGGAAATCATTTTTAATCATTTTTAATATTGCTAGTTAGTAGTTTAGGGTGGTTGTTAATTTTGGGAGTTGATAGGTATGCAATCCAACATTATTTATTCAGTCTGTATTTGTACTTAAACTACCTAATATGCCATTACTAAAGTGGTCCGGATCCGATGTGTTTGGCTTACTTATTTACTTTTTCGACGTGTTTGTCTTTCCTCTCGAAAAATGATATAAAAACCACAATTACGGAAATCGATTGAAGATTTGTACCTTATTGATGTAAGGGTATTTACGTCAGTTCAAACAAAATATAGATTGCAAAATTAAATATTGGACAGCTTAAAAGTAAATCCACCTAATTATGTACAGTCCGGTATTTTACTCTTTTATACAATATGAATTTATGATAATATGCTCATTTATTTGAAATTTATTAATTACAGGTCTGAAAAAGATGAAATTATCGTTTATTATTTCACTACAATTTAGATCTCATTTGTAAAATTAAGGGTATTTCAATTCAAAAACAGACCTGCATTTAGCAAACTAGACTTGCATGTACAAATTCATGTTTTTAATAATATATATACAACTAGCTAGTAGTTTAGGGTGTGGTTTCTACCGTCCATTTTTATATATTTATAATCTAAAATACGGTATAATACTGAGTAAAATATTAGACTGTATATATCATTTCAGTAGTCGATCTTTGAAAGAAGAAAGAACGTGGAAGTTAAGAATTAGGGTTTGTACGAAATATGAGAAAGTCTTTTGCTTTTAACTCATTAGTTAGAAGAAGATAGATTTTTGACTATCAAGAAAACGATGGAGAGTAGACATTCAAGGAATTTTAATATCTTCAAAAAGAGGGAAGAAGAATTTTCAAATATAGAAGATTATTGAAATGGTCTTGTTTGACTGAAATAGGGTGCAATCTTGATTCATGTTTCCTTTCAAATAATACGAAATTGAAAAGCAAGTTTTGGAATGTAATAGGAATGGGGAGAATCGGGCTGCTAGCTAAGGCATGACTTTTCAATTATAATAATTCAAGAATTATAATTTTATCATTTATTACGAGTACTTCAAACATTAAATTGCTATACTTTTTTTTTTATAACACAAACAATTTGATAAACCACAAACCCATCATCTACAATATCATCACCATCATAAATAATAATAAAAGCATCATGAATTGACTGATCTTCATCACTTTTTTATTGACATTTTTTATGATGATGGTGATAATCATGTTATTGACGATGATTTTATTAATGAAGTTGAGGATTATTTCGATAATGGGTTGTGCCTTAACATAATGCTACATCACAATTCATAATAGAGTTTCTCATAACACAAACGTTTACAGTTATTAAAGCAAAGGATATGGAAGCGCATCCACAAAGTTCGTAGGTTACGGAAGCAACTCTGGATGGAAGCGCGGTTTATAACCGACCGCCACAAAATCGAAGGTTATTGAAGCAGCGCCAGAGAAGGGTTCCAACCTTCTAAATCCAGAGAATGGATCAAGATTAAATAGGCTTGCCTGCCCAAATTAATCTTGAACAAATAAAATCTTGGAGAAGCAAGGAGGTGGAGCCATACCTAGTAGAAGAAGCCAATGTTGACATAACACACAAATCAATTAAATCACTGAAACGGCGTATAGCTGAAAAGAGGGAGGAACTTGCTGGGTTAAAATGCAAGCGCAAGTGTCTCAGAGGAAATAGCGCAATTGTTGAATTTAAGAAATAGCGCCGAAAAGATGTCTGAAACTTCTAAACAGCATAATGACACTCAGAGGAAAAACGTAAAATGTAAACATGATCGCCGCAGTGTCACTCACTATGACTGGTTTGGCTAAAATGCATCTAGATTCTATAAAGAGAAAAGTTGATAGCGATAGCGGTGATGATAGAAGTAGTGGTGAAAAGAAAAAAGTTGAATTAGAGGCTGAAAAAGACCAACCGGAGAAGGGTGATACGGAGAGAGAACCCAAACTGGAGAGGCAGCCTAAAGTGGCAGAGGATAGCAGGCTGAAGAATTCGATCATAATGATAAGAAATGACTTAATGTCCATAATTAAATATCTCTAGTATATTTCTTAACAAAAAGTATGTACACTATTTAAATTAAAACGTGAAAGGTTGATTTTCGAACCAACTCAAATTTCAATTAGACAAATAATAATAATAAATCTTATATTTTTAAAAAATTCATTCATGGTACTGAGACACTGTCGTTAGCGATTACAGTGTATCGAAATTGACATCCATGTTAACTTATATATTACAAGAGTAACAAAATTATATATCAACCAAATTGATACCGTCAATACGTACCAACACAGATTATGAGATCCAATACTCTATATACCACCATCGAAGATATTAACTTCATGCCTTGAAACCCACCCAGCTCTTGGCAAAGAGGTGACTCTCATAGATCAATCACTACACTAAATAAAGATCTGCTATGATCAATAGCAACATCTATGTTATCTAAATTACTAACATCTTAAAACACACAAATCACAAATGGACACATGATCTGTATATCAAACCAAGAATAAAACACGACTTTTACAATTAGATCGGGAATAAAATATCAACTTCAAAAACCAGATTAAACATTATCTACACAAGATTTATTTTGTCGTTCAATAAGCAAAACTAATCAACGTAATTCACACTTATTTACTTTTCTACAAATCAATTAATGTGGCCGTCGAAAACGGTCACATGATGATAAGAAGCGAAATTGTTAACCTAGCAAAACAAAAAACTTTTTTTAATGTATAAAGAAACAAAAAGCTAACAATTAATAAGATTATGGAATATATGCACGTTTATAATTAAATTAATAAATATTTTTAATATCTTTTTTGGTGAAAATTTCTAGATGCCTGGTAAAGTTGAAATGAAACTATTAATTTCAATTTTGAAAAATTATTATAACACGTTAGCAAATTATAAAAAGTTGTACGTAACGTCTTTTGTTTTGTTTGCGTCACCCGTCACTCAAATGTTTAATAATTTTATATTATAATAATAAAGACCGTCTAATAAAACATACACAACTGTACAAAATTAAACTTTTATGACAGATTCAATAGAATTACTAAAAAGGTAAAAGGAACAAAAAAGGGCACAGAGCGTAACAACATAACCTAATAATTTATTATTGTTTTTTTTTTGGAACTTACTATTTAAGGCATTTTCTCTAAAAACAATTCTCTAAAAATTCAATTTTAATTTTTAAAAATGATAATTTAATAAATTTTAGATTAATTTAGTTATATAATTCAACTTATAATTACATGAAATTTATTTAGTTCTATTTAGCTCATACATAAACTCATAAGAACTGGTACTAATTAAAATGCGACATTTTTATTATCAAAATAGCCATATTTTACATTTCAAAAATATATAGATAAGACAAAAATTATCAATTTGCATCGTGGCGGCATAATCCGATATGCCGTTCCATTTAGGTATTCCGTCAACGTATATTAAATTGGTCAAAGTCAGATATTTGATCAGAAAAGCCACGCCAAATAACCCAATTTCATTTCACGAATTTAAGGAATATAAATCTAATAATAACACTATAAATACCTCTAACTTCTTCAATTATTCTTCATCCAAAAAAAATCATATTCTTTCATTCATTTATAACATTTCACTTATACACTTTTTTCAAAAAAAATCAATTTCCTCGATTATTTTTTATTTTTTATTTAACGAAAATATTATCAATGGAAGGCCGTCGACCTACAGCTTTGCAATCACCAACCTACGGAAAATCGATCACCATCTTGAGCATCGACGGAGGCGGCATCCGAGGAATCATCCCCGGAGTTGTTCTAGGGTTTCTTGAGTCAGAACTTCAGGTGATTGATTATTAAAAACACATAATTAGTAGCTATATATGATGTCACTAATTGTTTTCGTTTTGATTTTGATCAGAAATTGGATGGCGAAGGAGCACGAATCGCCGACTACTTTGATGTGATTTCCGGCACTAGCACTGGCGGTCTTGTGACGGCAATGCTTGCTGCTCCGGACAAGAACAACCGCCCTCTCTTTTCTGCCAAGGATATCAAGGACTTCTACCTTGATAATTGCCCTAAAATCTTCCCACAAGAAAGGTTGTTAATTGATTAGTAAAAATACTAATAATTTATTGTGACACTAATATTTATTTTACTTTCTGAAATCAGTTACCATCTATTCGGTGCAACTGAAAATCTGATAAAAGCGGTGACGGGGCCAAAATATGACGGTAAATATCTCCATAAAATCGTCAAGGAAAAGCTCGGTGACCTAAAGCTGCACCAAACGGTGACTAACGTCGTCATTCCAACGTTCGATATCAATTATCTTCAACCCACCATCTTTTCAAGCTATATGGTTTGTCTAATTATACAAAAATAAACTAACAATAATTTTCGGACGATTCTATACGCGGGATCAGCTTAATTCAGCAGGGCCAAATTGAATCTGAAATGACGATTATATATTTTTTAATTAAATATGTACTATAATGCACGAAACAATAATTTATAATTTGGACATGTATTTAATCATTACATAGACGGGTTTGATCATTCAAGATCAGGGTTTTAAAAATACATTTGTAAAAATTAATGAATTATTGAACTAATAAAGAATAATTATGATATTTTTAGACCACTTGCTGAATTAAATTGCACCTGCATGTATATAATAAATCCCATAATTTTCACTAACTATTATTGTAAACTAAATATTATCACATATTGTTTTAGTTGAAGGAAAACCCTAGCCTAGATGCCAATCTAAGTGACATATGCATCGGAACTTCAGCAGCTCCGACTTACCTCCCCGCTCATTACTTCGAAACTAAAGATGATCACGGCGGCGTTAGAAAGTTTAACCTAATTGATGGCGGTGTCGCGGCCAATAATCCGGTACGTAGAATTACATAAATATTTCAAACCAAAGTTTTCATTAATTAATATTACAAATTTTTTTAAAAATTGTGAAATTTATTTCAGGCTTTGGTGGCGATTAACGAAGTGACGAGAGCGGCATCTGCCGGAAACATGGATTTCGTTTCAATCCATCCATTGCATTACAACAGATTCATAGTTCTGTCCCTTGGCACGGGCAGCCCTAAAGAAGAAGGGATATACACCGCACAGAAAGCGGCCAAATGGGGCATTTTGGGGTGGCTGACTAGCGGCGGCACCCCTATAATTGACGCCTTCTCTCATGCAAGCAGCGATATGGTTGATTTTCACCTTTCCACCATCTTTGAAGCCCTTCAATCAGAAAAAAATTACCTTCGAATTCAAGTATGTGCCTTTTTCATAGTAAATTCTTTCATTAAATAAATGAATGGTGAAATGTATTTACCTTGCCAACTAATAAACAATCAAATTGGAAAAGTCAAAGAAATGTAAGATGCATTCATCAAGTAGCTACTAGTTGAGAACTTAAGGTTAAGAAGTCATTCTCTATAATTCATTCATGCATTGATGCATGCATGTGAAGTGTGAATATGTATACATGTAGTGACGAAATCAGAGATGTTTTTTATTCTGATAGCGGTACTGCGGCGGTATCGAGAGATGAGATAGTTCTTTATTTAGAGCTTGTTCAGGAGCGACTGAACTTATTTCTATCTAGTAGCTAGGCACAAATCTCACATGAGGCGCATTCAAGGAATTATGAATAGAAAATACTTGGTCGCTAGATTTTGAGAGATCACTTCTCCCTGATTCCGTTACTGTGTACCATCCTACATCAAAGTATAAGTTGGACAGTTCAAATTCTATTGGCTATAAAGTGACTAAAGATTTAGTCAGAAAGTATAAATTGAATCGTAGTACTGTCCATAAATTTAAGAAATTGATAGGTGCAGTCCAACATTATATCTAAAATACATACCCTTATTTATGAGAATCACATTTATAGTTTTAAATAATTATTGAAGATATTAATGTCACATATAAATACAGATTACATAAGTAACTAATGGACCGCATATAACAATGTTCTAATTTAACCCGAGATTTTGAACTATTCAAACTTTTAGCAAACACTTATAAATTACTACAACACTGGTGATTAAATTTGCAGGACGACTCATTGACCGGAGATCTGTCATCGGTGGACGTGGCGACGACCGGAAACCTGAAAGGACTGGTTGAAGTAGGGGAGAAACTGCTGAAGAAGCCGGTGAGTAGAATCAATATGCAAACTGGTGCATTTGACGATTTGAAGATGGGGACTAACGAGGAGGCTCTCAAGAAGCTGGCTAAAACGTTGTCGGACGAGAAACGTCTCCGTGACGTTAAATCTCCATATGTGAAGGGGCGCAAATTCATCAATTAATTGATTGATATTATTTGGTGTAAAATATGATGATAAATACAAAGTCCAAGAATTGTGGGCACACAGATGTAGCCTAGCTACTTCCTGAAGATTCTATTTGTAATTCTTTTTTTGATAAATATTTGTAATTCTTGAAATAATCACTCTTGTAAAATGTAATTATTTGATATAGTATATAGTTAGTGCAAATTATTATTTACAGTTTAGATATATAGCGATTTTAGGGTTGGATCTCTTTTGTACTAGTAATATGTCAATATTTGATTGGCAAATAATTTAGGGTTTGTAAATATAATGAAATAAATATCATTAGCCACTAGTAAAAGTCATGAATTGATCTTCGTCTCAAGTACAACTATTGTTTTAAATAATGAATCGGTAATATCTACAACACCGTGAATATGCTTATCAGTATTGTCCAAATAAAAATAATTAGGGATGCTTATGGGGCGGGTCTGGATCTAATTTACCTAGATCCGGACCCGATCCGTAAAAAAATGTCTGATTCAGATCCGATCCATATTTATAGGGTATGAAATTTTAACATACTCATATTCACAGGGTTTAAGGATCTAACGGATCCAACTGCTTATCTAAAAATCCTTCTTTTTTATTTTTTTTATGTAAAAGATTTCAAAATGAATACGAATAAACACAAATATTTTTTATAATAATCATATATGTTAACATGCATCATGAATTATCAATACATAACACACGTTAAAATACTCAACAATTTAATGAAATTGAAGAAAATTTAATACAAGAACGTACGACATGATATATTATACATTAAAATATATTATTTACAGTATATTTATACGTAAATGGGTCTGAATGTGGGCATGAATCCAGGTATGGGTTTGATGTTTTATATCCGTTTAAATATCAGTTTTTTGAATATAAATCCGGTCAGATCCGATCCATATTCGATGAGTTTTAAAAAAATAAATCAACACTCAATCCGATGAGTTTAAACACGCATAATCTGTATCGGGTCTCGGATCCATGATCATCCCTAAACCAACCATCCAAATAATATCACCAGTATTTGCGCCTAATTAAGGTCGATATTTTCTTCCGATCGAGTTGAAATAATACAACGGCACTTGTTAAAAGAGACGGGAAACATCTCTGTCATTCGTTCCTACTTACGTGTGTTCGCCGGCACAGTGTTGTTCGCAGCCGACGTCTCTCAATCTATACATGCATGCATGGAGATGTTTCTGGAAAATGGGGTTGATTTATTTGTTTGAATTTTCTTCAAAGTTTGGCAAAGTCTTATGAACTACATTTAAGTCTTAATTACTAGAATCTATACTGCTTTATTAAAGATCTTTTGATCGGATTATGTAGTTTTAATTGAAGGCTTTATGTTTAGAAAAACAAACGTGGGACTCAAATAAAAGTTTGGAAAAAGATTCGCTTTATAGATTAATCGTAGCATTAATTGAATATTCAGAATAAATTAACGTGAAGAAATTGTAAATTACCTCCAAAATTCATTGAAATCAAGGGTGCATATTGTTCGTCAGGTTTTGTTTGATTCATTGAAATTTTGTTTGGTTTGTAAAAGTTTAGAAAATTCAGATTTTCTCACTCCCATATCTGATTTTTTTTTCTTTCAAAATCTAAACTCACAATTTTTTATTTTAGAGTAACTTTTTTTGTTTTAGATTCTCAAAATCCTGAGATATCAAATAAGATTTTTGTTTCACACTTGCAAAATTTCAACCCAACCAAATAAGATTTTTACAAAATCAAATTTTTAAAATTTCAAATAAAAACTCAAACTCTCGAAAAGTCAAAACGAAAATCAGACTTTCAAAAACATGACAAACCAAATGCAGAGATCGAATAAAAAAGTTGGCTTGTCCCATCAATTTTAGCATTTTCGATGTATTGGAATTTTCATATCTTAACTGGATAAGGCGGTTTTATAGTAAGCAAGGAAATAAATATAATTTACTAATTTAAACCTAATATATGAAGATTTAAGTATTTATCTAACCATTTTACTTCAGTTTAAATTTGTATTTTCAAATAATACTGGAAATTGTATAATAATTTTGTTTGATTCTGACTTGGAGATCATTGATCATTCTGGACAGCTAGCCCTAGATCTAGTTTATTGTTTTAATTAAGGCCATTTGTAATTTTTATTTGACCTTAACAAATGGTTCAATTTTATTGATATTAAAACGTATGGAATTCCAAAACTAGGTCCATGCCGATCAAAAACTGTTCGATTCTTTTCACATATATATTGTTAATTAATTAGAGCTTTAATGTCAAAAATATATATTTTAGAGCTGTCTTTTTTATTGCAGATTATTATACAATATAATTAAACTTCTAAATCCGGAGGAAGTATTCAATTGTTAACGAATTATTCAGAAAATGTGAGACCCTTTTACTTTTACAGAATATTCAGAATATAATAACGTGACGAAATAGACATACTTTATCATAATATAAAATATGTTGGTGAGTGGGGGGAGTTAATCACTGGTTAATTTACTGAACATTCTCTGAAAGAGAACCAAAAGACTAGGTCAATTCAATATCATTTTTAACTGTCCTTTCACAAAATTTAATATTACTCACAATTTTACAAGGAGATATCAAATGAAAATATTGAATAATGGAAATTTTACATTTGTTATAATTAAATATTTATAATAAGTAAAGATATCATATATGAGAGGAGAATTATAATAGTACATCCACTCAGGGTGTGTTTGGTTGAGCAAGATTTTGTAAAACTTGGACTATCCAAATCCAGTTTTGCAAAATCTTAGTTGGTTCATAATTGTGGGAAGTCTAAATTTTGTCTAGATTTTGTAAACAAAATCTAGATTTTACCTCACAAAATCCAGTTTTTGCAAAAAACAAAATCCAAACAAGATTTTTGTTGTAAACTTCCAAAATTCAATCCAACTAAACAAGATTTTTGTTTCAGACTTGCAAAATTTCAAACCAACCAAACAAGGTTTTAGCAAATTCAGATTTACAAAATCTCAAACAAAATTCAGACTCTCAAAATTCCAAAACAAAATCTAGACTCTCAAAATTCTCTCCAACCAAACACACCCTCAGTATTTGTTCACTCCACTTTATCTGATTTTTTAAGTTGATTTCAGTTCATAAATTTTCAGTTCATGAATTTTCAGTCAGTGTTGATGAATTATTATTTTTTAATCTTTTTTTTTTCCTTTTTCACCATTTTATGTAATTATTGACCTTCTCAAAATGGCCTTTATTATTTTATTTCTTTAAATATATCAGTAGATGGAATGTCAAATACATGCAATTAATCCCATACTCAAACTGCTTGAGAAAAAGATGTTTTATTCTTTCACGTATTCTCAAATTAGCTGTCCTTATATTACTGATTATTATAATACAAATGAAATAATGTCCTCAGAATATATCCTATTTCTCATTTGCTGATATACAAAAATGAAAAGTCTTAAGGTTGACCGGTCAAACTTAATTATTCATGGAGTTCATCTTGTGAAACCAGTTTCTGATCATATTATTAGCTGTAATTATACTCCTCCCTCACATAATCACATTCATTTGCACAAAGCCTGCAAAATTGATTATTAATAATTTTTCATTTTTACCTGCAATCATTTTTTCCGTATATATGTACAAATAAATAGTTAAATGGGTGATTTTTTGACATTAATTACCGTTCTCAACCAAACATTAAAATAAAAAGAGAAATATAACATGTTTAGCTGAAAATATTATGAATGATTTGAGATCGGTGGCGGATTTATTCACAGGTGTCTACCTCAAATCCGTCGGACAAACCTTTAATTATAACAGTAATTTTCGCATTGTAATGCCACCATCGCTCTATACTACCGTCTAAATTCTTAGATCTGATATTGACTGAGATCTAGACATTGAATGCATGCAAATAATTATGCACGCGTGATCTTTTTTGACTGAATTATTAATGTTTACAGTAACGAAAACATTATCTTAATACATAACTGTGTGATAATTCCTAAATATGCACTCAGTTTTTACTGTTACAGCAACGAAAGATCTTCATCGATCTTTATGAAAGAGAAACAGCCACGATTTCAATCGTAAAATCAGATAATGGACACGAGCTGGAAATTTCTCCAGTTGCAGACGATGATCTGGTCCACCCGGCGACTAGTTATAATAAGTCTTGGTCCAAACACCAACCATGATCAGAAGTAAACACTGTTACGAAAGATCAGTCAAATAACTGAAATGAGACAAAATCATATGAGACTAAAGAATTTTCAAACATATGCACACTGTTACCATGCATCTTGAAGCCCTATATATACTCCAAACTTCTTCATCTCTCAACCATCTCAAACCATCCAAAAATACTCCCTTATTCTTTGGCATTTCAAACCTTCCTATATCAGCGTCTAGATATCAGTACAGATCCGCAAGCACGAATCTGAACAGTCAGATCCGCAACCACTTTCTCACCATGGCTCCTATGCAATCTCCTAGACCCACCCCGATCCAGCCTCCGACCTACGGAAAGTCGATCACGATCTTGAGCATCGACGGCGGCGGCATCCGAGGAATCATCCCCGGAGTCATCCTTGCCTTCCTAGAGTCCGAGCTTCAGGTATGTATATATACATACATACATATACATATATAGTGGCAGAACCACGCCTAGGACCGAGTAGGTCTGGGCCTACCTTAAAATTTGAAATCTAGCCTATATTACTGTTTATCAGCCAAATTTGGACCTTTCCGGCTTTCACGAGACGGAAAGGTCCAAATGACTAAAAATAGAAGATAGAATCGCAAATTTCTGGCTCCGTTATATATATATATAACTTATTAGATCTATCTCCCATTTGTGACAGAAACTAGACGGGGAAGATGCCCGGCTCGCCGACTACTTCGATGTGATTTCCGGCACGAGCACCGGCGGGCTGGTGACAGCTATGCTCACCGCCCCAAATGAAGAGAACAGACCTATCTTTGCTGCAAAGGACATCACGAACTTCTACCTTGATCATTGCCCCAAGATCTTCCCTCAAGAACAGTTAATATTTTATCCGTTCTTTTTTAAATAATATTATCATTCATATTTTTATATTTATTAACTTAATATTATCACAATATTAGCTATAATTATCTTCCCGGAGCTGCTGAGAAAATAGTGAAAGCCGTGTCTGGACCGAGATACGACGGCAAATACCTCCATGAGCTTCTTCATCAAAAGCTTGGAGATATCAAGCTGTCCCAAACGTTGACTAACGTTGTTATCCCAACTTTTGACATCAAATTTCTCCAGCCTACAATATTTTCCAGCTACATGGTTAGTCAAACAGTTAGCATATAATTGACCTCGTCAACTAATAATTAATAATATTTCAAATGTAATTATTAATAAGTATAATGGTGATCATGATCGTGATTATTTATGTTGTTATAGGTAAAGCATCATCCATGTTTAGACGCCAAGCTCAGAGACATATGCATCGGAACTTCTGCAGCTCCGACTTATCTTCCGGCTCATTACTTTGAAACCAGTGATAAGGATGGCAGCGTTAGAGAGTTTCATCTCATCGATGGAGGCGTCGCCGCCAATAATCCGGTATATATATCTTTGTCTCAGTTTAATCTAAACAGTTAACTTTTTACACGATTAAACACACATTTTTGATATACAATATTTTTAATTGTTTATATTATCGGAAAATTAAAATTTGACATTTGAATACTGTTGCGATATATTAATCTAAAGATGTCAAATATGATAATATTAATGATTATAAATCTATTAAGTTTTAATAATGAAGAGTGTCAAAAAGTCAGAGCACGGATTAGGGTGTGACGGAGGTAATATATGTTTTATGTTTTTTTGTAACATGTTTGAATAAGTGTCACTAAAAGGTATAAAATATTGATTGATTGTCCTAATTGGTCATGAATTTTCAGGCACTAGTAGCTATGAACGCAGTTACAAGAGAAGTGAGCAAGGGTAATACCGACTTTTCCTCGATGCATCCCTTGGAGTATAATAAGTTCATAGTTCTGTCCCTTGGAACGGGCACCCCTAAAGAAGAAGGGAAGTACAGTGCACACAATGCGGCGAAATGGGGCGTTTTGGGGTGGCTGACTAGCGGCGGTTCTACACCGCTTATCGACGCATTCTCTCAAGCAAGTAGCGATATGGTTGACTTTCACCTTTCCACGGTCTTCCGTGCCCTACAGTCCGAGGAAAACTACCTTAGAATTCAAGTAAGTAAATAAAATTTCTATTTACTTGTTTTCTTTTACTAATGCAGTATGTGTTTTGATTGAAATTGACAAAATTGTCCTTATTGATTTATCTTGTTCAAATTTTAACCAGTCGATCGAGGCTGTATTAGTCTTTTCTGAAAGTAATACGGACTGCAAAAGTAAAATAATTTTTGCAAATAGTATTGCGCTAAGTAAATTGGCTATTATATATTAAATCAAACAATATTGCATGCATAAAACCTCAATAACAAATAATCAAAATTGATTTATTTTGCATTTATATATAATTCAAAAAATTATTTCATCGGAACTGAATTGAAAATATTTTTAAATAACGTGTTTTGATTAATGAAATTTTATTTGTCAATAAAAATCTTCGCTATAGATTAGTTTTGTTTACAGAGTTTATTACATATATTTACAAATTTTTATTTTTATTCGATTTTATTTCGTTTCTCATAATATTTCAAAACCACGTCTATATAAGTACAACAACAAAAATTCTAGTGAGAACGTAAATAAAAAGTCCAATTTTCAAACAAAGAAAAGTCTTTTTAATATTTTTGGTCAACAAGAAAAGCCAAAAGATAAAACATTGATTTTTAATTTCATTCTTGCATTTAATAAATTATATGATATTCCTCAAAATTAAAGATTTAAATGATTATATAAATTGTTTTTACAGGACGATACGTTGACCGGAGATCTATCATCAGTGGACATTGCAACTAAAGAAAACCTAAACGGTCTGGTTGAGGTCGGAGAAAAGCTGTTGAAGAAACCGGTCTGTTCGGTTAATTTCCAGACCGGCGGTTTTGATGAGCTGAATGTCGGAACTAACGAAGATGCCCTAAGGAAGCTGGCTAATACGCTGTCTCAGGAGAAGAAGCTGCGTGATGTCATGTCCCCGAATGTGAACAATTTGAACTCTGCCAAATTGAACTGATTCATTATCATTCATATATATTGTTTTGTAATCTTCTAATTAATTGTTGTATTGACGTTACAAATTCATGTTATTATTCAAATAATAATAAAAACATGCACCTTGGCATGTGTTTTTTAATTCAATTTGGCATAAATAATTCAGTGTAAACAATTCAGTTTGAATTAAATTTACTTTAGTTCATTTCAGCTCAATTATTGTTAATAATTGATCTCCCTAGTTTGTTGTCATTGTTCGATACATATGAAACGTGATTTATAAAAATGGATTAACTTATGCATCGATGATGTAAGTATGCTCGCACGTACTATGCACGCTCCAACGTGCTCTAAACGCAAACATAAATGCATATCATATATTATGTTAGTGTAAAAATGATGCAAATATTCATAGAAAATGATTTTATATATAATAAAGAGTGTATCTTTGGTGATCATTTAAAAATATTAAAGGATCAAAAGTATTTTGTATTTAAATAAAATGTAACAAATCATTTGTTTTAGTAAAAATTTTGAATTTTGAAATACATAAATACAATATTTATGTTAAAATATTCAATTATCTGAATGTAAATTTCTCTAATACGAGAGCTAGAATTTTCAAAAAAATACCAATGAGGTGGGCATGATCCGGGAAACTCAAACATCGCTCAAGTAGCATGCGCGGCTTTTTCCATTTATCCATTAGTCATCAAGTTGAGCTTGAAAAGAGAAGCGCTGGAGAATAAGCATCCGAATCGGCAGAAGGCTGGCCCGAGAGAGACTTTACTTGAGAAGTGACTTGTCGTGTACGCACGGCAACTACTTGGGATGTTAGAATTTTAAAAAATGCCGATGATATGAACATAGTTCGTGCAAATTAAACGTCGCCCAGATGATGATTCGGTTTATAAATAGCTTATGACGCTAATATACTAAATGTAAGCTAATGACGGAGATTGTATATGTTGATAGTATGTGTATGAACTATGAAGATGATGATTGCTCAAGTCAAACTGGTGCAAAAACCTTGGCCGGTGCAAATCTGGTGCAAAAACCTTAGCCGGTGCAAATCTGGTGCAAGAACTCCAGTTTCCGGACAAAAGTTTGTTAGCTAGTTTTAATTTCATAAATCTTTAGTGAAATTGTAGTATTACTTGTCTTGTATATTTCCTATATATGTGTAGCTGTTTTATTGAATCAGGTTGATTAAGTGACTGTTTAGTACCGTTTATTTGAATATTTTTCAAAGTTCAGTTCGGTAACTTTTTAGTTAGGGCATGTTCGGTATTATTTTTTATGATTATTTTTCAGTTCAATTTCATGAAATAATGTAAATTGATGAAAATCAGCTTAATTTAGATATACTATTAATAAATTTTATATATTACTTTTTACTTTAGTTCTGTTCGATGTTTTTCATTTTAATTCAGTTTAATTTAGAAAAATAAGTTGTGGTTAGCATATCCTTATTTCAGTTCAATTTTGATGAAGTTTAGTTTAATATATATATATTATTATACAATTTGTAATAAACTTATTTTATAGTTCAATTCATTATATTTGATTTCAGTTCGGTTTAGACGAAGAATGTGCCAAATTTTTGATTTTTAATGACAATTGCATTTCTCTCATACTACTACTATCAATTGTTACCATCCATAGAAAGTCCAAAGGTTGAAATCCAAAAGAAAAGAATCACCAGAAATCGGCGGTTAGTCCGAACCGGGAAAGTGCCGCCATGAATACAACCTTAAAGTTATCCTTTCCAATTCCACCGCTACACAGAAACCATTTCCCGACAAATTCCTCTGCAGTTCAACCATTACTCAAATCAATCACGCCAATCAAAAACCATTTATCTGCAACCTCGTACTGTCACGGCTCCAGCACCTACACAGTAGCGGCGGAATCACCGTCGGAAACCGATGACTCCAGCGACGACGACGACGATGAAACGACGTCGTCTCCGGTGGGCTCGGCGCCTCCGGTGCGGCGGACGAGGAGGAGGTACAGAAAGCAGTACCCCGGCGAGAGCATTGGGATTACTGAAGAGATGAGGTTCGTGGCTATGAAGCTTCGGAACAGCGGCAAACCTAGGAAGACCAAAAGGGGCAGTGCTGATTCCGAGGAATCTGTGAACGAGGATTCTGATTCCGGCGGGGAAATTTCCGACGAAGAAGAAAGGGAGGAGACTTGGGAGCCTAGCATTGGAGGGTTTATCAAGTTCCTTGTGGATACTAAGCTCGTGTTTAGTACCATTGAGCGTATCGTCGACCAGTCCGATGATGTTTCATGTAAGTCTGCCATTTCCCTCTTTTTATCAAGCTGTTCTTACAAAGTTTTGTTTTTGAAATTGGAGTGTCTTAAACATGGTTGATTAGTTAATTGTTCATGCAATCCAGCTTCTATGAATGTGTTACTTATGTTTAAATGATTCCCTGTGTTAAAAATCAAATCTTGGGACAGAATTGAAGGACTTGGTTGTAGTAGTTTATGTTGGAGTACAATCGCTTTAGTGTGGTTTTCTGATTTTGGCTGAATAGATACCTACTTCAGGAAGACGGGATTGGAGCGATCAGATTGTCTGTCGAAAGATCTACTGTGGTTCAGTGAAAGGGGAGATGAGATCCCCGAGCCAAGTAGTCCAGGAGTTACTTATGCGAAATATCTCGAGGAGCTTGCTGAAAAGACCCCTCCTTTGTTTCTATGCCATTTCTACAACATTTATTTCTCACATATTTCCGGAGGACAAGTATTAGCAAAGAAGGTCAGTTTTTTACTGCTATATTTCCTATGTTATTGTTCTTGATAACTTGAAACGTAGAATATGTCTCTGATGGTTTGGCATTCGCATTAGAATGATGCTCGTAAAGCGCCATTCTTTGAAGTTTTACTGTGAAGTTGCTTTAGAAAAAGATGCGTCTTTTGGTGAAATACATTGAGAATGCGATAATATAGCAGTAAAAAACACTTAATTTAGATATACTATTAGTAAATTTCATATATTAATTTTTACTTTAGTTCTATTCGATGTTTTTCATTTTAATTCAGTTCAGTTTAGAAAATACACTTAATTTAGTGTATTTAGTGTCCGGAGGACAAGTATTAGCAACGAAGGTCTGTTTTTTACTGCTATATCATCGTGCAGTTTTATTTCTTTCCTATGTTATTGTTCTTGATAACTTGGAACACTGAAAGATGCTTGTAAAGCGCCATTCTTTGAAGTTTTACTGTGAAGTTGTTTTAGGAAAAGACGTGCCTTTTGGTGAAATGCATTGAGAATGCAATGATTTGAAACTTTTTTATGCATTATTTTGTGTAAGAATAACTTTTTTATGCATATTTCCGGAGGACAAGTATTAGCAAAGAAGGTCAGTTTTTTTTTACTGCTATATCATCGTGCAGTTTTATTTCTTTCCTATGTTATTGTTCTTGATAACTTGGAACACTGAAAGATGCTCGTAAAACGCCATTCTTTGAAGTTTTACTGTGAAGTTGCTTTAGAAAAAGACGTGTCTTTTGGTGAAATACATTGAGAATGCGATGATTTGAAAAAAAATTCGGTATTACTTTGTGTAACAATGTTAGCTGTATGCATGATTTGAGAGGAATGACTAGCAAACTAGTTTTATCGATCTTTGGTCAATACTAAATAATAGTCTCTCGAATTTTACTTCATCGAATTGAAGATCATATGCACGGGTTTGTGTTATATGTGTGGTATTTATTACTGGCAGGTCTCGGAGAAGCTGTTTGAAGGAAGGAAGCTGGAGATGTATACGTGGGACGGGGAAGAAGAAGAGCTGTTGAAAGGGGTTAGAGAAAACCTCAACATGGTTGGCGAGGTACTGTCATCCTTAATTTCTGTTACTACATATGCATTGAACGTTGTCTGAACCTGGTATACCTTGTATGGGGATGTTATGCAGCACTGGACTCGAGATGAGAAGAACAAATGTCTACGAGAAACGACAAAGGCATTCCGGTTCTTGGGTCAGATCGTGCGGTTAATCATCTTGTAGAACAAGCGAAATCGGGTAACCTTAGCATACTGTCATGATCTTCCTGGATTTTGTTCTTGATGCAAGAATTTTGACAGTTTAAGATACTGCATCGATTCGGAGTATAACTTTCAGACAATCATGTTGATCCATCATCCATTTAAAATCACGTGTATTATATGTTATCTATTTTGAAACGTATTATTTTATCACCGACAGCATTATAACTGTTGGATCAACAACATCATTATTGATTTGTTTTGAGAATCAACTATTGTAACTTTGTTCCTATTTCACCACACCAATTTTACAAAATTACATTTATTACTGTTATTTATTTTGAACATGACACGTGCGATATTCATGCGTTACTCTATTTAATATCGTATGTCACAATAATAAATCACTGTCTACTTCTATTATATTGAGTGCATTATTTATCTAAAATATGTATTACTTCATTTTCATATCAACAAAGATCCGGATATCGATCCATTAAAATATACGTTACTCTATCGTCCATCGTCATCATCCGTTCAATATACTAAATCATTATTAATATTGAGTGTTTTGCATGCGAGAACACGGGCCTTATGTCAACAACCCCAATTTCACTCCACCTTATCCACAATGTCAATAAGGTAAACCATGTTTTCCCGATCTTATTAGTTGATGAACTGGACTGAATTAAATTAAAATATACCAAACTTAAAATATATAAACTGAATTGAACTAATTAAGAAATTTATACATCATTGTAAATATAACAAATTTTAGCAAAAAATAATCTAATTAACTAAACTGAAATAAACCAAAATATATTACTGAACTGAGCGGATTTCAAAAATTCAAGATATTAGGGACATTCCAACCAAATAATTTCCCTTCTCCTTTTCAAGAACAGAAAAATTGACCCTTTTTAATTTTTATGTCACCAAAATTGACGATTTAATGAAAAGCATAACTTAGCTCAAAATTTTATTGTATAAATTGTCACTAGTCACAAACAAACCACTACTTAATTAGTCTAATTTAGCTAATCCCAGTAGGCAGTAAGATCACCTCGGTCTCTTCTTCTTCTTCAAAATAAAATAAAACAAAACAAGTCTGCTTTCAGTCTTGATAAGGAGTAGAGAAACAGCAAGGAGACGAAAGGACAAAAGTCTGATGATCTTAAACATATTCTAGTACCTTAGCTAAACCCCTTTCAGTGCAGAGATGAAATTGATCCCTCAAGTTGAAGAAGGAGCTGTCAAGGCTCTTGGCCCTCTTTTCAAACTCACGGAAGTGTACCTCTGGTGAGCTCATGCTTCAGTTTGATGGTGCAGTAGTTCAAAGTTTCAATCTTTATGCTTTATTTTAATCTGGGCTTGCTTGTTTTTCTGCAGGGAAGATGCCTGGCTGGAGAATATTACCCAGCTAACTGTAAGTTTTGCTTTAGCATTTTGTTTTTACTAATTTCTCTGATTTGTTTGTGTCTGGGGTGTGATTAAGTTTGTTGCTTGCTTTTCTGTGTAGAATTCCATTGCTAAAGATAATGCTGGATTGAGTGGTGATGTTACCTCTTCAGGCAAGTTGGTTTACTTGAGTTGTTTGATGAAGAGTGTTTTTTTTCTCTTGATGATAGGTTGATAACTTGGAGTTTTGTTTCATTTGTAATTAGGGTTGTACTTAACGCCTGAAGATGTCGAGGTTTGCAGAGCGATGGAGGGATTGGGACTTCCCGCTTCCTTCTTAACCAACAAGGAGGTATGTAAGATTATTGTTCTACTGTCATTGGTTTTTCGTGATTTTTGTTCTGATGCTAACTGTTGAAGTGGAATGATGTTTGGACTAATAAAAACTAATGCTTTTGTATCTGAAACAATTTCATTTTACTTAATGATGCGTCATGAATAGATTCTGTGGTTGTCTGAATAGAATTGTATCTTTCATATTGATTTGTTATCCTAGTTTTACTAAAGTACTTTCTTTTGCAGAAGAGAACTTCTTCAAGATCTCGAAGAAAGAACAAGCAGAAGAAAAAAAATTCTGTTAGTTGTGATGACATAGGCGGGAAAATTGCAGACTTGGTGATAGTGAGTGAGGACTCAAATGCAGCTCTGACTAGTATTGATGACGTGAGAGGTGATTTGTCACGTTCCACATCATCTACAGGCCAAAGCTCTGGATCATACTCTTCTGATATGTTGATGGCCATCAGGAGTGCCTATGGTTTAGATCACCACTTTAATAATATGGAATCAGATTCAAAAGCTCTGATTGAAGAATCTGATATGTTGATTGCCACGAGGAGTGCCTATGAAATGGATCACCTCTCTGGTAATAAAGAATCCGAGGCAAAATCTCTGGTTGAAGATCAAAGTCACAAGCTCTGGTTGAGGAGTGCCTATGGTTTGGACCACCTCTCTGATAATAAAGAATGGGAGTCAAAAGCTCTAGTTGATGAATCTGCTTCTAATCATGGGCAGATAAACATAATAGCGGGCGACTCTGTATTTGATGATGGAACTTCTATAGGAAGCTGTTTGGTACGGTGTAGTGGTGATCATGGTAGTCAGAAACTAACTCAGAATTTTGATTCTGAGCATTCTGAACCATCCCCATTGACTGATCACGTACATAGTGAGGAGCTGGTTGATTACAAGAGTAGTCCTGAAGATATATCTTCTGAATGGATAAAATGTTGGGATCCGTACTACACGAGATACTACTTCTACAATAGCATAACTGCCGAGTCTACATGGGACCTGCCTCCTGGAGTAGACTCCGTGACATATTATGGTAATAAAGATGGTGATGATCAGTTGGATGCAATGCTTTCAACATATGAAGGTGAACCAATTCTTGAGAAAGAAAATGAAATAGTGGACCAGCCGCTTCATGAGGCTGATGGAGATGATATTTTCTATGAAAATGCTGGAAATTTTATTCCTGTCGAAAAGATCAATATCAGAAGGTTGAAGTCTGTTGAAAGATCGCCTCCTGGAGTAGACTCCGTGGTATATTATGGTAATGAAGATGGTGATCAGTTGGATGCAATGCTTTTAACATATGAAGGTGAACTAATTCTTCAGGAAGAAAATGAAATAGTGGGCCAGCCTCTTTATGAGGCTGATGGAGACGATACTTCCTATGAAAATGCTGGAAATTTTATTCCTGTAGATAAGAACAATATCAGAAGGTTGAAGTCTGCTGAAAGATCGCCTCCTGGAAATGAAGGTTGAGATCCCTTTCGCCTCTTTTTTTCTTATTGCATTTTCATCTTCGTGCAATTAATTATGGTTTATTTTCATCTTCGAGACATGCCATTTTCTTTTTCTTTTTTCGTGAGCTCATTATGAATCTGCTTCCTGTTACTGCCCATCCTTAATTTGATATCTCAATTGTTGTGAAGCAATATTAGTAGTCCATTCGGTGTGGTAAAGGCCTTGAGCAAAATGGCAGCAGCATTCCTTATGATTTCCTCTTTCAAACAACATTATTAAGATAATGAATTCGGAAGCTTCTGAAGTTAAGTAGGATGCTGTTTATTGGCTGTCAATAATTATTATGAAGAAAAATAGCGTCCAAGTTGACTAAATATTATTGCATGTCCTAGCATGTCCATCAGTTACTAACTTGTATCTATGTACCTACATGTCTTATTTATTATTTATCATTGGTTTTTGTAGAGAACCCACTCGAGGGTATTGTTGATGAGTATTCCGCTAGTATAAAGAAATACTGGGGCCAGAGATATGCACTGTTTTCACGATATGATGAGGGTATTCAAATGGACACCGAGGGATGGTTTTCCGTCACTCCAGAGCCAATAGCCAAGCACCATGCAGATCGTTGTGGGACGGGGACTATTGTAGATTGTTTCACTGGAGTAGGAGGAAACGCAATTCAGTTTGCTCAGAGGTGAGTTACGATAGAAGCTTCTGTATAGTTTTTTATACCTTGCTTGGACTAATAATCCTATTCCTTGATAGTCTATGAATCTGTAGCAGTATTACTGATCTAGAACATTAACCTCGAGAGACTCATTTATGCTTTTCTCGGCTTGTAGTATTGAAACCCTTGGATTTCTTTTGACATAATATTTTCAAATGATTGATTACCTTTAAATGTGTTCTGATTTCTTTAACCCTAAAATTTCAGGAGTCGGCATGTAATTGCAGTGGATATAGATCCAAAGAGAATAACCTATGCTCGGCACAATGCGGCCATTTATGGAGTTGGTGACCGTATCGACTTCTTATTAGGAGATAGCATACTTTTGGCACCCCAATTGAAGGTATTGAAGTTCTATACTATTGAATAAGTCTATGCCCTCTCTGCATGTTTATTTAAATACAGAATCATGGCTCCTTTTTTGCTTGCTTTTGATCGAGTTTTCCTTTTGTGTCCAATGTAGTTTCCAATTCAGTTGATCAATTTTTAAATTACGATTTCAGGGAGATGCTGTATTTCTGTCACCGCCATGGGGAGGACCTGATTACTTGAAAGAAAAGACGTTTGACATCAAGACAATGCTTAAGCCTTGCGATGGGTATCACTACTTTTAGATGCAAAGATTTGTGATTTCCGACTTTTATCGCCTATTTTATACTCACAAATCTTCTACTTTTCGTGATGTTGTTGCTCATAGGTACTTCCTTTTCAATCTAGCAAAGAAAATTGCCCCCAAAGTTGTCATGTTCCTCCCGAGAAACATTGATATTAACCAATTGGCGGAGCTAGCTCTATCAACTAGTCCGCCATGGTCATTAGAGGTCAGACCTATTGATTAGTAAAGCATTTTTTTGAATATTGATTATCATTTATTTCCTCCATTCCACATAAAGAGAGTAACATCTTTCTCCGACTTCTTACAGGTGGAGAAGAATTACTTAAACAACCGGCTGAAGGCAATAACTGCATACTTCACTAAACCAACTGTAAGTTTTACATGCCTCGTTGCTTGCTTAACTGATTTCGCTTCCGACCTCATTACTTGCTTAATTGAACTAGCTGGCGTGTTTATGATTAGGGAAAAATCGATGGCTATGAAAGTGTCAATTGACTAGGTGGACGATGAAGTCAACCCCTCGGGTACTTGTGTTTCTGAAGGTGCTTTATTATTATCGACTGTTGTGATGTTGTTGGTGTATATAGAGTGTATATAGAACTCATTAACAGGGTGTAAGTATATGCTAACATGATGTCTATTATGCTGTGTTGTAAATTGGCATGAATGATGTTTTGTTTGGCCTAATGTTCGGAAATGTTTGGCAAAATCTTCTGCTAAACATCATTAGGACATGCTTGAATCTTGGCCGAGGTTGTGCTGAAATTAAGGTTGATGTCATTGGTTGTGCAATTTATTGAAGACAACTTTGTGAGAATGTTTTGGTTAGCATTATTTCAAAAGGAAAATGTTTTTGGTTCCAAAAGTGTTGCTTTTTTATCAGGCCTCCTATACGCAGTACGTATTTTGCTTATTTGCAGTCCGTATTTTTTTTAAATAATCATATATACAATGATTCTGATATATAACTGAATTGCAAGTGTATGCAATAGAAATAGTATATATGATGCATATGTCTGATATACATGATTATTGACCATATCATATATATCGAAGGCGTATTTTTATTTTGGACTGCAAAATAAGCAAAATACGGACTGCGTATAGCATGCCTTTTTTTATTTGTTTCAACTTGGACAAATTATTAATTCTGTGACACAATGATGAGGATCTGGAAAATGGACACCAAAATTCAAATTTGAAATGCTTGGAAAGCATAAAGAAGAAATAACTATTTCAATTTGAAATGAGATAAAGAAAAAGAAAAAGAAAAGATCAGGATTGACAATCGCACTAAGGCCTAATTTTGGGCACTCGGTTTGAGCATTTTAGAACAAAATGATGTGATGCCCCAAAGCACTAATTGGCAATTACATCTTTGGGGAGTCTTTTTATGAATGCTTTCAACTAAAATGAAGGGAATAATATTATAAATTGAACTAAAATGATTTTGATTAAATTAAAAAAAACGTGACATTAGTATCATTAAGTATTGGAACAATTTCTATATGAGCGTCTTTTCATTAGAGTTAACTGTCACGTCATTCTAATTGTCTCCTAATCAAATTTACCTCCTTCAAGTAGGGTTCAGTTAAAAATATCAATCTAACATAACATTGTCACGTAGATCCGTTCTATTCCGACTCTCACTTCAACGCCCACGATCTCTGCTTAGTAAAAAAATTGGGAGTCATATTCCAAACTTTTCTCTGTGATATTTTAATATTTATTTTGTGCTACAAGTTCATAAAATGAATCGGTAGATTTTAAGGGTTGACGTTTCTGATTCAGAATAGAACAACAAATACACTTTAGAAATTTTTCAAAAAACGAAAGTGTGCATTTTTCATGAATATGTACAAAATAATATAGTGGAGTGTTTGATAAACCCCAATCATAAACTAAGATTAGCCTGATCTGGTGCTATCACGTTATCAAGTGTTCTGTAAAATGCAGCAACAAGAAGAAAAAAACAAAAAACAGCTTCTCATATTATCATGAATTGAAGATTTTATTTAATTGTTTATAAGAATCAAAGTGAAAAGATGATAACCGATCTGATCCCATGGCCCAGGTTTCCAGCTCACAATTCACCAGTCGGTTCGATCGAAAGGGGCATATGCTATACGTACTCCGTATTTTATTTATTTTGCAGTCCAAAATAAAAATACGCCTTCGATATATATGATATAGTCAATAATTATGTATATCAGACATATGCATCATATATACTACTTCTATTGCATACACATGCAATTCAGTTATATATCAGAATCATTGTATATATGATTATTTAAAAAAAATACGGACTGCAAGTAAGTAAAATACGTATTGCGTATAGAAGGCCTGATCGAAAACGCCAGCAACCACCGCCACCAGTTCATAATTGTTGGTCCTAATTGTACGGACGTGCATGAAGAACATTAAATTTTGGGACGGTCACCAAACCCTAGCCAAGATTTTATTAGTAGTATTACCAATTAGTTGAGATAGAATTTTAACAGCTTTTAGATGAAAATTAATATCCAACTCAATGTATAACTAGAAACTCACTAAGTACAAGGTCACGAGTCTAATTGATTTTATGATAGAATTCGATCATATCATAAAATAATAGTAGATCCGTGGCTGGAAAATATTTTCGTGCGAGATAGTTTCATCAACCTTTCTTTTGAAAAATTATAAGGATTGGTTCAGCTCTTTAATCAATTTTTTTAAAGATTTTTGTGTGACTAAAAAAGAGAAATATAACCATAACTCATGAACTCAATACATGAAGATGAAAGTTATCTCCCATCTCCCGATTATGGGCGAATCTATTACTGAGTTGGTATGATTTCAACCATACCAAAATTTGATGAAATATCCGATAATTATTGAGATGTGAATTTTTTAAAATCTGTCGTGGAGTTACACCAAAAATTGACGGAATAATCAGTAATCATTTATTTATAAAATATTTTAATCCATAAGTGTCATCACAAGTAGTATTATTCAGCCATACAATAACATATTTTCTAGATCCGCCACTGCTATCAATAATCTAACAAATTCCGATATTATTTGAAAAAAAAAGTGATAATTCTCACACTTAACTGTCGATTGGAAATTAGTGGTATAATTCAGTGGCGGAACCAGGGGGTTGCCGGAGGTAGCAGCGAGAACCCCAAATTTTAGAGTTTAGGGTTAATTTAATGTAGCTTGGCGGTAGTACGGTGAAATTGTAAAGGAGAGCAACCTCCGATGTGTAGAAATATAGATATTCGGCAACCCCATGAATTCCGTTCTGATTTCGCTAGTGGTGTTATTTGCATGGTATTGTTCTTTGTTGATGAGGGTAGTGGCGGTGTGACCGGCATAAATTCAGGCGGTCCGGAAAGGGTGTTGTCGGAGAACATAAATGCAGGGGATCGAGAACCCTCGTGTCACGAGGTACTTCATTATTTAATTACCTCAAAGCATGCTGGGACTCTTGCCCTCATTTTTAATTCCGCATTCATTGCCCATCGGCATGTTTAACAATAATACATACTACCAATAATTAATAAGTCTTGGAAGTGACGGTGGTCACAGTCACTATATAGTGACGGGATTTATATGTAAAGAAATTTGGGACGAAATTTTTCTGGAATTTATGCAAATTGCATTCAGCATACTTGAATTTCACACTTGAATGCTTGTTTTTTAGAACATGCTTGCATTTCACACTTAACAGGTTGTGTTTTGGAGAATGCTTGCATTTCACAGTTAATAGGTTGCTTTTTAGAGTTCATGTATTTTGAAGGAAAAAAATGGTTTTATAGAGCATGCTTGAATTTCACCCTTGAATGCTTGTTTTTTAGACCAAACAGTTAGTTTTTAAGAACATACTTGTATTTCACGCTTAACGGGTTGTTTTTTAGAATAAAATGTTTGTTTTTTAGACTGTGTGGATATGTTTGCTAACGTCTATTTTTAGACTAAAATGCTTGTTTTTTAGAACATGCTTGTATTTCACGCTTAACGGGTTGTTTTTTAGAATAAAATGCTTGTTTTTTAGACTGTGTAGATATATTTGCTAAGGTCTATTTTTAGACTAAAATGCTTGTTTTTTAGATTGAGTGAACAGTGCGCGTGAGTGAATAGTGCATTTTTGTCAAAATTGCAAATAAGAACCTCCTTCCTTCCATATTCCAATATAGTCCTTCGTCACTCACCGTCACTCAAGAGAACAACTCACCAATAATTATGTTAGACTTGTATAATTTGCATTATTGATTTATTGACTATTGGGAAGAAAAATACAATACTGGTACAATTATTTGTTTGGATTGGATTCTGTTTTCGTTTCCAAGAAACTCACATGCCGTTTTCTTCTCAAGAACGCAACCATGGTTGCATTTTTCTCTCAAGATCTAAATAATAGTGCAGAGTATTTTAGATGCGGGAACATTTTAGTTATATATGTCTAATATTAACTTGAAATGCACCTGATTTGCTGATGTATTTCTGAATTATAATGTAATAATGAAATGGATTTTGTATTTTGAATTATGCAAAATCAAATTGTCATGCATCTAACAATGGTATAGTGGTACGAGAAGATCTCCTGAAAGTCCAACTTTCCTGACTTTCCATAAGAGTGTTTATACGTTTTAACTTATACAATGTACCTTTTAATGTGAACTGTAAAATTTGTTATTTGAATTTTATTAATGTTTTAATGTAAATTCATGAATTTTTGCATTAAAACATGTTTTACTATATATTCACTTTGATACTATCAATGTTTTAACACAAAATAGTATCACTTGACCTTAAATATACAGGCATTCTATACGCAGTCCGTATTTTTTTTAAATAATCATATATACAATGATTCTGATATATAACTGAATTGCAAGTATATGCAATAGAAGTAGTATATATGATGCATATGTCTGATATACATAATTATTGACCATATCATATATATCGAAAGCGTATTTTTATTTTACACTGCAAAATAAGCAAAATACGGATTGCGTATAGCATGCCCCTAAATATATAGTGGTAGTTTCATAACACTTAAAAAGTCGAACTTTCTAGAGATTTTGGGTAGTGGTACTAGCTAGTAAAAGAAAATGTAAATGAGAAAATCTCGGATGAAATCAAAATGATGGGTCAAAGACAGTGAAACCAAGATCAATGTCCCACTTAATCAGGCTTTAGCCATGGTTTTAATAAACAAAACACTCTAGCCAAGGTTTTTCAATGCCAAATTAGTTTCAATTTTGTCAAAATATTCGTCTGAACTGAATTAAAAATGAACTTTGTACTATTTTTGGTTCACCAGGTTTGGCACAGTTCACCATAAATACATTTTGACGGTTAGTTTGACCATCTATAACATTTGTAACGTACATTTACAAAATTTATAATTTTGATATTTGAAAAAGCATACTTGAAATCTCTTAAATGCACTCCTCTCATAATAATTTAAATTTACGGTTAAAATTGCAACACAAATTATAATGAGCAGTAGAGTGTCAAACTTTTATCCACTTTTATCATAATCAATCCAACAAACATGGTATCATTGTGTTAAATTGGAAAATATCTTGATGTTTTTGTTCAATCAATTAGAGATTACAGATAAATGAATTGATTTGAAATTACATGTACTAAATATTTTTTTCATTTAAGCTGATGATCCGGGACAGTAAACATTTTTATAAATTGTGTAAATTCTAGTCGGAATCAAATCAAATGACAGTCAAGGTAAAGTATAATTAATAATTCTTTCATTCTTGCAATATAGAGTTGGCACCTAGCCTTTACACATTTGCCCATGTGTTCTGGTATTGACATCTCAAGAAATTCAGACCATTTTTATGCTACTTTCAAACTGCAAACGTATGAAAACTAACAGATTAGTTAATCCTCGTAGGCCGTAGGTTTGTTTAATCCAGTTTTTTCGAATTAAAAATTGTTTCTTTCACTGTACACTGGCAATACTGAGAAGTGCACATTATATTTATAGTTTTTGTGGTTTCATTCAATCATGACTCCATTGCAGAGCATGCTCAGAGGATGAATAAATACTTGTAATAATTAAGGAAGAAGAAGACAACAAATGCATTTCACAATGCAGGATCCCGGGCCGGGCTTCAGAGCCCGTGACTACAGCCCGGACTCTGTCATCTTCCCCGCTGATTCAAACCTCAGCATCTTCTCCTCCAATTCAGCCAGTGTGGACCGATGTTCTTTTGCCTCTGATTCAGACAGCCAGGTAAAAAAAAGACCTCTTTTTTTTGTTCTTTTTTTCTGCATGTGGACAAAAGTTTGTGTCTTTGCAATGAGCATCAATGTGAATGTGTTTGATGGTTTCTTGACTTTTTCCATCTGGGTTTTTGAAAATATAAACTGGGTTGAAAAAGTTTTTGAGTGAAATGATGATGATTTTGATTTAAGGTAAAGAAAGTATGAGTGTTTTTTTGTATGATTGATTGAGTAGAAGATTTGAAAATTGAAATCTTTGATTTGAAACAGCATTTGGCAGGGCATGAATCAGCTTCAAGTGGTGGTCCATGTGTAGATCCAGATCCACACACTATCAGGGTAGGCAACAAGAACAGTCTTCACCCCATCAGAAGCCAAAAATCTAAAGGTAATTTCAGTTTCCATTGGTAAATGCATAATCTTTACATTGACTATTGGAACTTCTACTCAGTAAAAAAGTTGAGATTTTTTTGTCACTTTTTTTGGTTAGTTCAAGAGGTTGAAGAGAACATTGAAGTTGACACTGAAGAAGATGACACTTCAGTTCTTGATTCAGCAAGGAGCTCCTTTTCCCAAGCTTTGAAAGGTTGGATTTTTAATACTGTAATGCATGTAGCCTAATTCAATGTGAAGATATTGCCATTGTTTAGTTCTCATTTTTTGCTGTTCTGGATTCAGATTGTCAAGATAGGAGGTCTAGGCCTGATGCTGTGAGGAAGAAAACAAACAGGCAAAGGCCAGCTTCTTTAGATTTCAATAATGCAGTGAGCAATCCCACTAGTTCATCTTCCCCTAGGCTTGGAATACTGAAGAAAGCTTCCACGATAAATCATCGAACTAACACGTTTCATAGCCCGGGAACACCTAATTACAGGCAAGCCAGTGCTGGGATGCAGAAGGGGTGGAGCTCAGAACGCGTTCCATTGCCTAACAATGGTAGAAGGCAGGCAAGTAGTAGTATGTTGGTTCCTTATAACACTGGTAGGCCTCTGCCTTCCAAATGGGAAGATGCAGAAAGATGGATTTTGAGTCCTGTTTCGGGGGATGGTCCTGTGAAGCAGTCGGCTCAGCAGCCTCAAAGGAAGCCTAAGTCGAAAAGTGGACCTCTCGGCCCTCCTGGAGTTGCATATCATAATATGTATTCGCCTGCAGTTGCTACATATGAAGCAAGGAATGTTGAGAATAATGTAGCTAGTTCTCCATTTTCAGCTGGAGTTATGATGACTGATGGACTGTCTTTCCAGAGTAAAGGTTTTGGAGGTGTCGGAAATTTCCCTGCATT
The DNA here is from genome assembly GCA_948330725.1 of Sherardia arvensis. Taxonomy (NCBI): domain Eukaryota; kingdom Viridiplantae; phylum Streptophyta; class Magnoliopsida; order Gentianales; family Rubiaceae; genus Sherardia; species Sherardia arvensis. Next base: position 27,656,907 of record OX415243.1, on the reverse strand, counting down.
TTTAGAGCCTTGTATGGCTAGGTCAGTAAGCGTGCACGGATGCTCTGAACTGATCAGCCAATCATCTCTACCTGTTTTCCGAGGTTGATTCTTGTTCCCTTTTTATCCTTAGTGATTTACATTTAGAGGTCTGTTTATATTCTTGGATTATGAAGAAAATTTTGATTTTGCTTTGTGGTCTCAAAAGTTAAATCTTTATAGTTGGATTTGCATTCTTATGTGTCGTTTTGTTGTGTTGAATTTGCTATATAGATGAGAAGCTTGATGACATGAATCATTTTGATAACAATGTGTCACGCACTATATCGAGAAGGGATATGGCGACTCAAATGAGCCCCGGGAGCAGTCAGCACTCATCTCCAAGATTCAACTCATTGTTTTCTGCATCGAATTCCATTTTACCCATAGTCGAGGTGCAAAATGAGCATACCTCAAAACCCGAAGTGAGAGACGTGCAAATTGATGAACAGGTTACCATGACCAGGTGGTCCAAGAAAAATAGACCACGGAGGGGATCGGGAAATTCTGATGACTGGAAAAGGAAAGCTGTGGAGATCCGGACTGCTGGTTGGGAGGTTTCTGAAACATCAAAGGCTATTTCAAAGTAAGTTGTGTTTGGTTCTATCAGTCTCGTCTAGTTTTCTTTAGTCTACTTGGTTTTGGCTAATTGCATTTTACTCTATTCCACAGACTAAAGAGAGAAGAAGCAAAAATTACTGCTTGGGAAAACCTTCAGAAAGCTAAAGCAGAAGCAGCAATTCGCAAACTTGAGGTTTTTCTCTCTGATTCCAATAGTTCATGAAGCTCTTAAAAGTCGCAATGTCTTCAATTTTTTTTAAAAAAAAATTCTGATTTCGAGGCTTCATTATCTGGTCTGTTTTACTGCAGTAGTATGCATTTGTTGCCTACTGGTTCAGAAATCACGTGCATTTAGTCCATGGAACTAACCATCGGCACATGATTTTCGTAGATTTTGTTAATTTTATTTCACTAAACTTGGTTGAAATGATCTCACTGCTTCTCAGATGAAATTGGAGAAAAAGCGGTCTTCATCAATGGACAGGATTATGAACAAGCTGAGATCAGCACAAAAGAAGGCTCAAGAAATGAGAAGCTCCGTGTCAAACCAGTCTTCAAATCAAGTTACCCGAACCTCATCCAACAAAGCGGTATCCTTCCCAAAAACTCGCCATATGGTGTCATTCAGCAGCTGCTTCACCTGTCGCGCGTTTTAAATCGCCATCAGCTGCTTATCTCAGGTACATTTCCCTCTTCTCTACATTTCAATCAGCACAATATGGCTTCATTAAGTAATCTGCTAGCTAGAATGAAACTATCTATTCCTGGCATGTTGATTCTCGTACTAAGCCGAGTGTTTCTTCAACCTTTCTCTGAATAGGAATTTGACGATCGGGAAAAACATCCTTGGAGGGAGACATTTGGTAAAGCTCGGGTCGAGATTGTGTTAATTGTGTGAAAAGATAACTAGAGAAGTGAGGAACTGAGTAGGAGGGCACAAGAGATTGCTAAATTCTTCTGTTAAATAGAATGAAAGAGTTTATCTGTATTAGTCTTTCATCTGTTTCCAGTTCAGTTAATTGAGCTTAAAACAGGAAGATGTTTTGCTTCAAACTTTTGTAGCCTAGTACATAGAGCTTTCTAAATCAACTTGATGTTATATACATAATTTTGTGCCTAAAATATACATGATTTTTATTAAATTAAAATAAAATGAACTTCCAAAATATGGGCATGATCTTGTCTATTTGTGGAAAGAGTTGAGGAATCAATCCTCTTTCAAGGTTTGTTCCTTGGCTAATTTTGGCAAGGTTCCTAATCTGGTAATGTTAACATAATCTTTAGGACCATGATTTGATAGTCCAGGGATGACTAGCCCTACCATCCTAAACACCATCTCAGCAAAACCATCTGTATAATCCATTCCATAGATGAAAGGGATCACAAAACTCCTCATCAACTCAAAAGCTGCATTTAAAACCTTTGGTAAAACCCATAATAGTGAAAAGTAGTTCTTGTTTGGTTCTTCTTCTAATATCTGAAATTTAAACAATCAAAGAAAAAGTTAGGAAATCATTTTCAGATGCTTTGCTAACCACCTAATGTTAGCAAAGTAAAAAACACGTCTAGTATAATGTTATTATTTCTCTCTTAAATCACAGATTCACGGTACACTGAAATCTTTTACTAATTGCTATTGTTTAAAATAGTTAGCTTTACCCTCATGCTCGCTTATCAATGTTTATAATAAACAATGCTTATTCTAGTTAAAATCAGAGCCGGCCATACATATGACGCGGGTGAAATACTTGACTCATATCCCTCAAATTTTATACATAATTAGGGTCTCCATTTTAAAATATAATACTATAGATTATATTAGCCCTCTATTTTAAGTACTACATTTGTATTTGTTTAATCTTTCAATATATTTGCTGTTTATTACGCTTACAACTATAGGCCTCTTTGGTTCTTTGTGAGTGAACAATAATTTCGAATTAAATAGTTATGAGATAATCTTATTTTCAGATTCATTTCAGACCTGAAAAAGTTAGAAACGTGGCCAAGTAACCATTAGTACCTATGATTTGGTAATCATTTTTGAACTTTCAAATCCATTTTAAATTTTATCATAACACAAAAAAAAAAAAAAACAGATATAACTTGGATCACCTGTCCTTGATAGAGGCTGCTGAAGTAGAGACAAGGGCCAAAGTGCTTGAACATTAGGGTTTTGTCATCATAAGGTAACCTTGGCACAACATCATTGCAATAAACAAACCTATAATATTTGACATCATAAATCCTCAGCTTCTCCTTCATGAACTCCCCAAACTTCTCATCTCCAACCCTAGGCTGCCCAAATGTGTACACCCCCTCAAACCTATCCATCAGCCATTTCTCTTCATGCAAGCTCAGTACAGCTGTGAACAAGATTGCAAGGGCCCCACCCAGGCTGTGCCCACACACCATGAACTTTGCATTATTGTTTTGGGCCAAAATAGCTCTAACCCTCTCCCTTATGGTGTAGTAGGCAAACTGTTTTGGGCCTGGATTTTGATCGATTTCCTTGGGCCAGCCCTTGTCCTTTTGCAGGCCCAGGGCCTTTTGAAATCCAGCGTGGAGACGGCCCACGCCTTTGATATCGTACCAAGATAAGTCCAGATCGGTGATCCAGTCATCTACGTCAAATGGGCTTGTGCCTCTAAATGCTATTGTGATTAGGTTAGGGTCAATACTCTTGTCTTGGAACATGATTGCCTGTGTTGTGTATTTTTCTTCATAGGCTGCCACAAAATCATAATAGAGTGAGAATAAAGAGATAAAATTCATCCTAATATTACATATATTTTATGAGAGTTATGATTTTAGTTATTTTAGCAATTTTTTTTTACTTTCTGATTTCATTTTTGATAATTATTAACTAATTATTTGCATGAATCATTTGTAATGTGTACGAGACAATCTCATGATAAGACACGAGTCATCATTACCAAATTATCATGATTAACCGACTGTGATTGATGTTTTTCATGATGATGATCAGCATAAATGATAATAATTTTATTTATGATGGTTCGTGCTTTAGTAAAAAGCTTTATATAAAAATTTTAAACTTGTTTTATCAGTATATTTATTAGGTTCATTTGAAATATTATCCAAAACAGAAAGAACTATTGTATAAAGAGTAAATTAGAAATTTGAATGTTTTGCAAATGGAAAAAGAGTAAATTCTTAGAATTCAGTTCATAGGTTTACTGAAAATTAATTTTTCAATTTTTATATATATTTTTAAGTTAAACAAGTACACTTTTATATAAAATAATCTTGCATTTTTTAGTTTGAAACATGCAAAATAAATAAATAATTTCGGGAATCAATAAGTCATGTTTACCTAAGTTGACATTAATAGATGGTCACATCACTTCCAGATCGATTACTTATAGGTGAATAGATGAGGTCAAGCATATTCAAATTAGGTACAAATTGCAATAAACAACAGCCATTAAAATATACTTACCATTCCAAAAATTGAAAAATTCCAAGAATTTCATCTGCATCCGAAAGAAGAAGAAAATCGTATAATTAATTAGTTTTTATTATTTAAATGTATCCATAAAATAATTTAAATATATTTTTATGTTTGATTAATTACCTTCCAGTGATCTTCCACAACGCTAGAAACGTAGGCTTCGTTTTCGTAACATATTTTAGCCGCCATGACGGCCAAAGCTGGCCGGTAACGGTCATCATCGACGGGGATATTGGCATCCAGATCCACCCGCGGGTCCAGACTTCCGATCAGTGACCTGAATGTTGCCGACGAGCTGTCCGGTGATACTACATTTCCTGTAACATAATTAAATAATTAATTCCTACTAATTTAATTATTATACTCGAACATTTTTCTTATATTAAAAACAATGGTAAGGAATCCAAAAAATAAAAATAAAACTCAACCTCTTAGAAAATTGAAGAGAAGTCGGAGAAAGCCGCCGTTGCAAACAGGATAGTTCACCCACTTCTCCACATTTGAACCTAGGGTTGCCATAGGGTTCTTCAGGCGTAGAAATATTTTCTGAGCGACGACTGAAACAAAGACGAGCCATCTTCGCCGGATTCCGGTGAGCTGATACTCCGCTGGAGCATCAAAGAAGTCTCTCTTGTCCAACTCCGACGAGCACAAGATCCGAGCAAGGTCGAAAATTCCGGCTTCATTTGGATGGAGCACCAAATAATCATTGAAAGGGTCACTTTCTTGATCTTCTTGCCAAGAAGCCATGTTTTTCCGAGTAACTTGGAAGAAATGAATAATGATTATTGCAATGAGTTCTTCGATCCTTTGAAGCTTTGAAATGAACGTGAATTTTAAGTTAATCCAACGAAGACTTGAAATTTTTAATTAATTATAGTGGTGACAAGATGCCTAATTAATCGTGAAGATTATTCCTCATTAGTGTATAGAAATTGTCGTGCTAGCTCGATGTGGTGTACTAATTAATTTCACGTTTCTCATTTCCAAAATAAAAAAATACACGTTCTTTGATTAAACCAGGTCAACTTTTTAGATCATTATCCACAATTTGACCGGTTTATATGGCGCATTAACAAAATATTGTAGCGTTTAGGGTGTGTTTGGTGGAGTCGTGTTTTTAAACAAATTAGGGTGCTTTTGTAATGAAAATGAGAAACTGATCACATCAGCTTCTGTTAAAAATATCTTCTACTTATGAAATAAGCAGTTTTCGATAGTTCACCAAATAGTAAGAGTTTGTTGCTTTGAAGCACACCAACTGAAATTTTTTGTCAAATACCTAATTTCATATCCGTGTAAAATCTGAATAAAATGATGAGAATTGTATAAGTAGAATGATCCTGACACTGATACGTGTACACTTGTGATAATTTAATTGATTAAGATATTTTTATGAAATTTTAAAATATAATCAAAAGTGTAAAATCTTATAAGTAATAATTAAATTGGTGCACCGAATAATAAAATTTACTTTTTATAATACGTATCATAAATATAAATCGAGTACACTTGTTAGGCAAGAGGCAACATGAGAAAATTAAGCACGAATCACCAATCCACCGTGGCGGCTCATGTACTTTCATCCTATGTATCACGTTTCATAATTGGATATAAAAATAGCGTTTAATGTTTATAAGTTACAAAGAGGAGGATTACATATTATTTGAAATGATATTCCCTAAAAAAAAAAAAAATTGGTATCCAGTGTGATATACAATAGAGCCGGACTCAAACTTTTATAGAAATTTTGATCAACTACATTTTTATTTGGCTATTAATCTTAATAAATTACATCTACCTATCAGGTCCGACAATGAGTCAAGTGAGTCGTGCGGCTCAGTCTTTCAAAAAAGGGTTAAAATAGAGTCTCATTTAAAAAAAAATCACATTTAGCATATTTTTTAAAAAAATTATTGTTTAAATCCCTACATTTCCTAAAATTATGTCAAAATAAAGGTCCCATTTTTCAAAAAAAGCCTCACAATCTTAATTAATCTTAATTCATTTTCTCCTTACGCATTAAAATTTATTCTGCAACTGATTTCACAATTACATGTAATTCAAATTTTACCGAACTCTCTGTTAAGTCCCGTATTTTTTAAATTTCGCCCAAACCCAAAATAAGTAGGGCCAACTCTACTAACTAGATAGATCTAAGGAGAGAAAGAAGAATAATGTTCATGATAACTTTGAATTTCACAAGAAAATTGAGTAGGGGTAGCCCACTATGTGTTTACCAAGCTGAGGATATTGTTAATGGACCATCCCACACAGAGTCCATGCATTTCACATGGTTTGAAGCCCAATACACACTCTTTATATTTAGATGCATTGATTTATTTAGAGTTGTTTTAAAAATGTTGAATTTTGAAGAAAGTGATGGTGTACCCCGAATGTTTAAATAAGTACTAATGTACCCCTACATTTTTTAAAAGTGCCACTATATCCTCAAATATATAATTTGGGCAGAATTTTCTTTTTGCCAAATGGAAAATGTCCAGAATTAGACTAAGAATGTGGTTTTATTTTTTTTACTTTTTTAAAAATTTAATTTCAGTCTTTTTATGATATATGTTTCTTGATATCTGTACTAAAATATTGGACAAAATGTGATCTGCTAATCTTAGTTTTCTGACAGGTCCTTTTGCTCAGTTAAACTTTGATTAACTTCCGATCTAGTTAATACAGCTAGGAGAAACTCAAGTCACAATAGTTTGAATACTACCGTTGGCGATACTGCTAATAGATTTGTAGACCGGTTAGGTTTTAAACTTATATCGTGTTAGATTACATTTGATCTTTCCAGTATTTGGCCACCAGCCAATACTGGAGGTTGAGCTCTTTAGGTTTTGATTTCTGAGAACCAGGCTCTTTTTGCATGGAGTGGTGATACATGCAGGTCCATGTTTACTAATGCAGGTCCAAAATATAATATTTTGGATGCACTAGCACAATTCAGGGCCACATATTGTGTTTTTCAGACCTGCATTCAGTAAACATGGACCTGTATGTATAATTTCTGTATTGCATGTGGCTAACTAAATGGATTAGAGAAGCTCCAACGATGGAATTTCTAGTCAATTCAGCTTGTATAATTTGGTCAATTTGACTCTTCGAGAATGACTGCCTTGGGAATGAAATGACTCCGATATTACAAAATGATCCACGAGCTATTCGCATGCAAGGCTCGGCTATGGAGCGCAATATCCATACTTTTGGAGCCATTTATGGAATAAATGAAATTCAATGTAATCGGATAGTGCACAATCCGATTACTGGTGATCAGCTAGGTTTCTCGAATGGTTTTCTGACATTACCACCGAATAATCTTGTCATGACGGTTATCACAAATGATGTCTTTCAGTAGGAGAAACAACTCCCTCTTAGAGTTTTGGCTAATTTTGATTCAGGTTTGGGCGCTAAATTGCTTTGGTCAACTCTGCAACAAAAGTTGAAATTCTTATTCTATCGATTATTCACGCGGTCAAGTATCTTTTGCAGAGATGGAGTCAACATGCTTTGTTCTACTCGAATCCAAGCAATGCTATTTCACGTATTGTAGAATCTTCGATTTCAGAAACTGCATTAGAAGTGAAGGTTATGAATGATTGAGAGGTGATGAGAAATTTTTAGAATATATTATTTTTCAAAAGTTCTAAATTACATATAAGTGAGACACATAACCTTGCAAAACATGTAATCTCTTCAATTTGATTAATGCAATTCCTTTTATGATAAAAAATTGGTATACTCTAGTTTGTTTTGAAGCATAAGTGATGTTTTCCTTTTCTAATTGTGATGTCATACTACCTCGAGCATTAATCACTGATAAAGTTTTTTTTTAATATAAAATGGACATTATTTATATGTATATATGAATATAGATCTAAGACAAAGATGGGATAAATATTTGTAATTGGATGCATTCCTTCTAGCACAAAAGGACAAATTGACCAATCAAGAGAGGATTTAAGGTTTTTGGCTTTTATAATTGCAGAATTCCAAACCTACCGTCAATTAAAATTTACAAATATTTGGCTTTTTCCTCATAAAAATTGCGAAATTTTTTCATATCCTCCTCAAAATTCAAACAATTAATGTTCACCCTGGTTTGATTGAAAATCACATGATTCAGATTCAGTCCTTCACCGACGTCTGACGAAGAATTCACCGGAAAAACATGTCAACTTCTATAAATATTATGATCAATAAATATACCAACAATTTTAGACTTAAGTTTTGATCGATTATTATAAAAAATTGACCAATTCCTTTCAAGAGCAATAAAATAGTAGTGTATTTCCTTACACTATTTATGCTATATAAAAAATAAAGTGAATTAATAAAATATTACACAAAATTGAATGGACCAACTTACATCTATTCAATTAAGTGCGACGCTCACATATACTTACATGCCCTATTTTCACACGATAATATTTCAGAACAAAACGAGTGAATTTATGATCAATATTACATACACAAATAAAATAAATTTATAGAAAAATCATAAAAGATTAATTTTTTATAAAAAAAATTAGCTCATCTATATAGTGGAGGTGCCACATGGGAGCATCCTTGAAATGGTTTGACCACTATAATTTTGAGTGCACATATAAAAAATATATTTTCGATATTCAATGGATTGATTCATTCTGTATTCGAAGTTCCGAATTCATAATATATATTATCTGTTATTTGTATTAGATTTGATAGAGATTTGGATGTCGAAGATGAGAGAATAATTTGAGTGTGGGTTTTAGATTTAGTGAAGCATGATCCTTGAGACACCAACACTTTAATCCCTCGATCCTGCCTTGGGAGGCAACCTACCGCCCCGCTCCCCGATCACAATTTGGTTAATTAAGGATTCAATATTTTTCAGTTTAATTCAGTTAAATATTTTTAATTTAATTCAGTTTAGGTATATTCGGTTTAGTTCATGAACCATTTGTTTCAATATGTAGGTTAGGAAAATGAGTTTAGTTGACTGATCGAATTTTTAGTGAGTTGTGTATGATAATCGTGAGATCTTAATCAATTATAGATCTAGTGAATGGTAAATTACCGATCCAAATGTAATTTCAGTCGATTGATCGAATCTTTAGTCAGTTGTGTATAACAACCGTGAGATCTTAATCAATTATAGATTTAGTGAGTGGTAAATCACCGATCCAAATATGATTTTAGTTGACTGATCGAATTTTCAGTCAGTTATGTATAATAATCGTGAGATCTTAATCAGTTGTAGATCTAGTGAATTGTAAATCATCGATAAAAAAGTGAATTTTGAAAATTATTCATTGATCTAGCAGGCGGTGAATTGCCTATTAAAAGCATGCCCAACAGTTACTCTATAATAGAATTTTTAGCTGGATTTACCCTTTTTGACTATATTATTACTTCCAATAGATGCTCTATCCCATGCTCTAAAGTAGAGATATGGTAAAATTGGAAGATTGAAAAGGCATATGGGCTATACCACTTTCATACTCTAAAATTTAATGATATCATTGATTACTACTTTTTCTTTCTTATTTTATCATATACTTTCTTAATTATTAACATCGTCACACACATAAAAATATGAAAATCATAAAGTTGCAAATAAAATTAAGGCCTTGTTTGCTGGAGTAGTTCAGTCTAATTCAATTCAGTTCAATTCAATTGAGTTCAATTCAATTGAATTCAGATCAGTAAGAAATTAGTTCAAACAAACATGCCCTAATTGTGTGCTCTTGGAAGTTTCAAATAGAATTAAATAGAGCTATTTTCATGTATGACAATAAATTTATAAAATGGTAAAATAGAGCAACTGTTGGATAGAGGCAAAATAATTATAAAGTATGTGGAATTTGATGTTCTATTATAGAGATTGTTTTCGATTGGGCTTGCTCTAAATAGTGTATTTTACGAGTTACTGATATCCCGAGATCTAATAATTAACAATCCTTTTCATTATTCTTTCACGATAATTCAGACAAAAACTAGTTTCGATGGAATTGAACCAGATTTGGCTAATGAATACAAACGTTATATAGGAATGCTTACAAATTGTGCGTAATCCAATAATTTGCACCAATAATCATGATGCACATGTTATATGATTGCGTGCACCATATTTTTATGCATTTTCAACCTAAAATTCTATATAAAAATGATATTAATTAATTATGGTGTTTAATTAGCAAGATTTATAATATTTTGATGGAGAATATATGAATATTGAGGATATGTGTGGGATTGGGTTCACGTGTGTGAGAATAGAGATGCCAAAATGGAATGGAAAATCGTTAAAATCAGAAATGGAAAAAATAAGAGCACCGCCTATTTGTCAGTGTTTCACGTGGATTTCTCATGCATTCCCTATGACCATATTTATCAATATCCTTTATTTATTTTTGATTAATCGAACCCGATCCTCAAATGTCAACTTCCATTTATGTCCCTTCCATAAATCCTTCAACTGATTTTCTTGAAAAACATGCCCTAATAAAATAGTGTCACAAAACAATATGCTAGTCCAAGGCTCTCTCTAATGAGCTTATATGGTACTGTACTTGTACTGATCAGTATTATATTGATCAGTATTGTATTGATCAGTGTTGTGCTGTTCTATGCTTATTGGTGATGTGTTGCACTGAAGAATGCTGATATTGTATTGAAATATGTTGAATAATATGAAATACTTATATGCATTGAAAATTGATGAGATGAGTTGAAATATGATAATATAAACTCAACTACACTTATCTGAATTCAACTATACTAGATTAGATGAATTTTTTAAAATTAAAAATTTATCGAATGTAAATTTTTTTGAGTAAGAAGAAATCTTCTTTCATGCAACTGAAAACATCCAGAATTGCGGGATAAATTTATTGATGGTGTTTAATTAGCAAGATCAATTAATTAGATGCGTTATGTATGTTGTTGGAAATCATGTTCTATCATTTTCTTCTTGATTAGTATGGTTTGTTTTGTGTCTTCAACTTGAAGAGATGGATTGGGATTGCTTCAACATTTTCTGAACATAGTGGTCAGATGGCTCAAATCAGTACTAGACTGGTGTTCTTAGAAATGAAACACATTACATCCACCATTCAATAAACTAGAGTGTGTCAATTTCTTGTTTTAAGATGAGAGAAGATCATATATTTGTCCTAAAAGTTAGTAACAATATTTTTAAGTTAATGAAACTTATAAAACATAATATAGATACTTGAATCACTAGGGTTTAGTGAGTCGGGAAAATATGTACACCGTCTTTAGTTTCTGAATCTATAAAATTTGATACCTGTAGATAGAATCACTGACCGATTGATTGATGAATCACTACATATATTATCAATTAATTTTATAATATTTCACTAAATTAGTATGTTGAATTTATTAAATTTGTATGTTGAATTTATGTAAATTTCGTGTTTTATTTTCGTTTTATATCTGACGGTCATGTCTAGTAAGTCTGAAAAAACAAGGTCACTAGGGATGGTCGAATTACCAAGATTGACGCGCAAACAGTTTTTGAAAGTACACATTTCTAGTATGAAGTTTTTGGTCCTTATTTGTGAAAAATTGGTCCTACAAGTAGGCGGTCTAAGGGGCATGTGCTGGGGTGTATTTGACCTTAATTCCCCAAAATTTGGTCCCTATTTTCATCTTCCCCGGCAACTCCACTCCGCCCTTCCCCACCCCGAACCCCCATTGCAACATTCATAACCATCCCTACAACAAGGACACCCCTCAAAACACACAAGCCCTCTACGTCTCCATTTAGACATCAATCTCCCTCACTTTCAACTTTGTTTCCTTGCAATATCACATAAAGAATCATGTCACGAGTTCGTATCTCTAGTGTTATTGTTTGTTTCGGATGAAAACAGAGACTTATTTCGTTAGAACACTTGTATTCAATTATACTTAATGTTTGACTTCGCATATGTCAGTCGTTAGTTATAGTCAGTGGCGGAAACATAACGAAATTTATAGGGTTGCTAAATATGTCTATGCATCGGAGGTTGCTATTCATTAAAATTCAGCCGTACTATCGCCTGAGTCACAGTAAATTAACCCTCCAGCCCTAAAATTTGAGAGTTACCACCGCTACCTCCGACAATCCCCTAAATCCGCCCATGGTTATAGTTGAAAATTATATCTAGACTACTTTTCATAGGGTCAATTACTCAAAATTACGTCAATCCATTTAATCTATTACAAAACACATTTTTAACCAAAGTATCAATTATAGAAGTACTTGTATGAAGGTACACTGTGGACAGGTCATGCTTCACATCATATAGCATCAAATTCAGCAAAAGAATCTATGCAATTTCCAAGGATATATAAAACTAGCTAATTTGATTTGTGAAGAGTTTAGGAGGAATAGTAAGATTATTATTATTAATAATATAAATATTTTGTTTGAGTAGGAAAAAGTACACATCATGCATGCAAATGCAAATGCAACACCTTAATCAACTAAATTAACACTACACCGTCGTCTCCATCTCCATAGCTCTCGATTCAATGATCTTTACAAATCCTCACAATTTTCATTCTCCGAATCCAAATGATCATCAGCTGTATTGCTGGTGAGCTTGGTTGTGGTGGTGGTGGTGAACGTTATTCTGATGATGGTAGCCTTTCGCCGGCATCGGAAGATAGCTCCCGCTCCCGCTCGACATCGGGACCGGGAACCCAATCCCGCCACCACCTGACGGCGGCGAAGGGCGGTGAGCCGCGGCTCTCTCGAGACTCTGAACCTGGTTCTTCAAGAATTTCACGTAGTGAATCGCCTCGTCCAGCATCGAAGCCGTGTCCATCTTCGTCCCACCTGGTACCAGCCTCTGCAAGATCCTTATCCGCTCGCTGATGCGCTCTCTCCGGTGGCGCGCCGCCACGCTCTGAGGATCTTTGGAGATCTTCACGTTTCTTCTCTTCGGCGGTTTAACCGATTCCGGGTCGATGTGAATCGGCTGCATTGCAGCGATCCTGAATATCATCTCCCTCATAGCCGCCACCGAGTTCCGCTTCTGCGACTCACTCGCCGCCCACTCTACACCACCTCCGCTCCGCCACCCTGCCGGCGGCGCGTAGGGGTAAGCCGCCGCGGCGTTGGATGGGAGGGTGGGGAAGGAGGAGGAGTTGTCAACAAACGCGCCACCGCTGCCGCCACCGTTAGCGGTGGTGAAATCGAGCATGGGGAGATCGTTGATGTCAGCGAAAGATCCGGTGAGTTCAGAAAGCTTGTCCATCTGCATCATCAGCATCATGTCCATCTGGTCTTCGTTGATGTTGTCCATGGTTTCTAAATGCGGAAAGTGTTGGAAGTATTTATAGTAAGTGATATATATCTGGAAAGTGAGGATTATGGGGAAGAAGGTGAAGAGCAGAGGGATGGGTTGAAGAGTGGGAGTTTTATCAGAAAATGTGCAGTGATGAAATGGAGAAGAAGCCACAATAGTAGTGAGAGCGTATTTACTGGAGAAAAATGGGATGGGAATTAAATAGTGATATTTTCGGGAATGAAAGATTGCTATATATAGCAAGTGGGATCGGTTTTGCATTAATGCTCTTCCATTAAATTATAGTATTCTTTTTTAGACAAAATTCATAATAAAAGTAAAATACTATTTTTGCACTCCTTCCTTAGAAAATATAATGTCAACACCTATATAAAATGGTCCCTAGACTAAATATGTTGGATTGAAATGTGTTTAAAATATTGAGAACGAGATTTTAATGAGATTTTAGGGTTTCATCGGGTAAATTTGATTAAGAGATAACATATACGTAATCAGTAGCGGATTTAAAATTTAATATCAAGCTAGACAATTTTACAGAACGAAAAGGCTTTACTGTCAAACTTAAACCGAAAATACTATTCACAAATTTGTTCGGCAGATTTGAAAGCAGGCGCATGCATAGATCTACCACTAGATAACTGATACTTTAACGGATAAAATTGTAATGATTAAATTAAAATCAGCTGAGTATAACATTTTCATGTTAAAATGTGAAAGTAATATTTGAACATCGAAAATAATTAAGTGTGACAACAAAAGCAGGGGTGAAGATATAATTAAATTTAATGTTACTTTCAATTATTTCAAGAGACCGTCACCAAGACAAAGTTGGTGTACTTTTTTCGTATTTATTTATTTATTATATGTTTGTTTGCAATTCAAATTTAGTGGCTTCTTTCTTATATTCATTTTCTTGGCTGTCATGTGACGCATTTTACCAATCTACCGCTTTCAATTTCATGATTTCTGTGCCCTAACATATGTATGCAATGATGCTTTTGATAGACAGAGAAATTGTGAAATAAAAACTGTAAATCTACTTCTCTTTCAATCTTCTTTTCCCATCCTTTTATTATGCAAATACTAAAAGACAGTAATATACTGCAATGCTTTGTTATTAATGTTTTTCAATCTTATAGGGAGGATTATTATTGTATTATCATGATCAATATAAATGTATAAATGTGTGTTTATGCATTTGTTACTATATTGTTAGGGGTTTAACTATTTGGGTACCATGCATTTTGTATTTTCAAGGTACATGTTTACACTATGAATAACAAATTATCTATTCGTGATCTCTAGAAAGTACACTCGCGTTAGGCCCGTTAATTTAAAACACGACACGAAAATTCGATCTGAATTGAACATTACTATATTGGATATATGAAATAAGGAACGGGTCTATTGAGCTAAACATGAATGACCAGAAAAATAAATGGGTTAACTTCAACTTAAAGTCGTGGGTTAAATGAGTACACCCGTTTGATCCATATGTTTAAGTTGTAATCATACAAATATTGAAATTGCCTTTATAGATAAGAATAAATTCTCCAAGATCAAAATCATGAAAATTATGCTACTAATTTATGATGTAATTGAGAGATAATTTTTTATAAGCATCCACATAGCATGATATTTAAGCATATAAATTTTATAGTTCAGTCCATATTCATTATTCAATCCCATTATTAATAAATAGGTTTCGCGGATGGATTTGGTTAACTCAGATTTTTGCAAGGTCGGATTTGAGTCAATCTTTTGTGATTCGAAAGATTATTAGATTGAGTTTGGATTTAAGATTTCCAACCCGCCGATACGAACCCGCCAACCCGAACTTGTCAACCCTAACTAACTCACGTAATCGATCAAACAATTATACATATAAGTAATTGATCTAAAATCAAAAATTCAAAAGTATAGCGGCGAATGTAACTGTGTTTAAAAATAATAGTTATCGTCTTTTACTCCATGATCTAGACATGGAGTATCACGAATCAGGTTCTGACGAAAACTCTTAACTCAAATACACGTAATGAACGTACTCGTTAGAACTAAACCACGATTTAAGATCACCGGCAAAAACATTTACAGTTGACAGAAAGAGATGGAAGAAGGGAGGAAATGAATAGAGAAAGGGGGCCACCATTTGGAAGGTTCAGAGACGATCGATCCATCGATCCACCAACTGTACTGCACACACCAGAAGATGCCGTAAGTGAATTCGTTGAATGAATGATCAGATCGATGCATGAACTTTCATTATATTTTTGCATATCCTATCTCTTCAGTGGAAACCAATACCTTTAATTTTGCTTACTTTCATGCATTCAAGAGCCCCTTAAACCCCACTCCCACATGACATGAGTCAGAAACTCCCCCTTTTTCATGACTCCAGGTCATCAGAATCCGGCGCCGGCCACCGGAATATTACCTCACCACAAGCTACTATATGTTGCAGTCTAAAATTGAATATATTAATGTAGTTTGATAATTACTTAATGTTTGGTAGTATTTTTGCGACAAATTTCAATAAAATTATCAACATGAAATCATATAAAACATCCATTTATCTTTGAAGATTGAATCTAAACTTTAGTACAAATTAACTTATTTTATATTGTTTGTTAATTTATCAATGTTCAGTAATATTTCACAACAGATCTGACGGATCTCGATAATATTATTAATAAGAAATCACAAAACATTAATTTGGAACTTTCATTTTTAATCACTCAACCGCAGCTAATCACCTGAATTAGTGAAGATGATCGAAATACTATTCAACACAACACAATCTCTTATACATGTCACAATATAAAATTTAAGAAAATTGACAACGTCCCATACACCCTTTTGAATAGGAATAATTGAGTTCTGATCAAACACCCTTTTAACATAACTTTCACCGACTTATCAAGAAACAATCACATAAAATTATGAAACATCAATCTAATTACCTAAAATTTGAGCTTCCCTTTCACCTAGGTAATTAATACAATTTATTCTAACCTAAAAAATCGATACATGATTTAATTAGAAGGTTGTTGTGTAAATTTAATTTATAATTCAGATATTATTTCTTGATTAAATATGTGTGCTATGTATTAATTAAATGATTTTTTTTGTGCGGTAGATGTATAATGAAAATAAGGCTATAATGAGGGAGGAGGGAATAAGGCTCTTATATGTAGTGGAAGGAAGGAAGTCTGGTTTTAGTTATGCTGTGACCGGGATTGATACAGAGATGACTTAGTTTTCTTGTAATATTTTTAGACACATCTCTGATATCTCACTTTGCTTCCGATATTAGATCGGAACATAATTTTCGGGCAACAAATTGCCACAGTTACCCCAACAGGGTTTCATTTGTAACATTGAATTTCAAATCTGATCATGTAATTCTATTATTTTTATTAGGGTTGAGGAGTCGTGAATAATCCTCCCGTCCACTTGAATGATTTTAAATTAAAAAAAAAAAAAAAAAAAGGCTATAATGAGGAATTAAAAATGGCGGGCAACACAGAGTGGTGCTGCAAAAAATGGCCCCCGCCCGGAACGTCTTTCGAGGAGGATCAGGTTCCTCTGCTACAACTCTTTCATGTGCTGCCTTTCCCAACTAACTTTACCCCCTCAGGTTTAACTTTTACCACTGTTCATCCAATCATCCATCTGCCCTAAAAACTGTTTGATAGTTCTGTAAAAACATCATCAGACCTAATTTCATTGGTTAAACAGCTTGGTTCTTCACGGGCAGTCATGGTAAAAGTGTTGGTACTGTTTGATTCACTGACTCCGAGAGAGCTCAGAAAGAGATCGTGGTTTTTGCTGTGGCAGATCCAAGGAATATGAGGTGTATTCATATCAAAATCAGTAGCGGATTTAGAAATTAATATAAGAACATGTGATAGTAAAATGTTACAGAAACATTTAGATTGGAAAATATTATTCATAAACTTGTTCCGCTGATCGAGGGTAAATTGACGTTTACACTGTCATAAATATAGATCCGCCTCTAATTATAATAATATTATGATTCATCATTCTCATACATATGAACTAAAATATAACTCTGAATGAAATTAAGAAGGTGCATGCTCAAAAATACATTAGTTGTAATTTTTGACGTTTTCTTCGTTTCGTTTCCAATAGTTTTAAATAAAAATTTCAAAAATTGATGGACTAAATGTGTAAAGGAGGTTTAGAAATGAGTTCGATTTTACAAAATTTTATAGGGTTTCATCTTCAAAAACCAGTACAATTTTACCATTACAGTCATGTTGATCTTGAGTTTATCAGTTATATTTGATTTAGTTTTGTTTGATTTAATTAATAGGAAATAAAAATTTAAAATTCAACTGAGTTTAGACATACTCATTCAAATTCATTGATTTTTAATTTAACTCAATTCAATTCAGTACAGTAAAAATTAAGACCAAAAGAAGATATCCTAAATTATCTTATACTATCTCCATGTCTCAAAATAATCAACCTTTCAAAAAGGCCAAAATGACATCATAGATCGACATTTCATACTTTATAACCAATTCTTATTTCCCCTTTTGATCTAGCACAAAATGAAATCATGATTGCCTTGATAATTTATAAGGTTTCTCTTGTTCAACTTATATTGGTATTTTCAGCACTTTTAAATTGTCTTCATCACTTTTCAATTTAACTTAACAGAGTTTAGTTTTAGTTGCACGGGACATGACCTAAATCTACAACACAAAAATGATGAATAATACAAATGAAATGGGAGAATTAACTGGGCTAGTCCAGTTAGCCAGAGGCCTTCTGTCACTCAGCAGAGGTCATGGTTTCAAATTCTCCAGAAGCAACATTTCAAGCATTTTTTCTAATTTCTTGGGTCCAAATCTCTAAAGGTACTCAATCACGGAACTGTTGCTACATCCGACCATGTCCAGCGTAGAGAGTATCAGTAAAGTATCGTGTGGGAGTTTCACCCTATTCTAAACAGTATGAAGAGGATCTCAGCTATTTAACGTACTTGTAGAGTGATATTAGATTGTGATAATTGTAAAATCCATATATTAAATTAGACCGTGTATGTTTTAAAGAAAAAACAAATGAAACGGGAGACCTTTGAGGTGCACTCAAAGACAAAGGGGCGAGTGTCCTAAAAGACAAGGCCAATTGAATTAATTATCTTACCATCAACCAACTACATATAAATATTATATAAATATTTTATGTGTATATATATTTTTTCGTAATACTATTGCGATTATTTCGGTACATTAAATTCCATGACTTGGGGGGTGCCCTTAAATATCATAAAAATCACGAAGTTTTTGCATGCATGTAACGTATAGAGGAAATTACATGTGCCCAATTTAATATGAATTGCACCAAAGTGTGACCGATATATATCATATATTCCACACTCTATGCAAAATGCAATGCATCATGATAAGGTTTTTATGATCCTTCATCTTATCCTCTCTTTTTTATTTTCAACTCAACTTTGGAATTTTCTGTTTTTGGCAACAAAACGTGTTATTCCAATCACTTCTTGAACCTTCTTCATCAAATCTCTTCACTATTCATTTTGATGAATGTTAAAGTTGCTCTAATGAATGCGCTAATTGTAGATATGATATCGGAAATAGACCAATTTTATATCATGCTTTGATTTGATGGTCTTTTGACTATGATGCAGAGCTAGATCTGATTAATGCGTTAATTGTAAATATGATATCGAAAATAATTTAATTTTATGTCACGCTTTAATTTGAAGATCTCTTGATCCACTCCTTCCATAAATGGGAGTTGATATTTATATTGTAATCAGGGGTGGAACTAAGTGAGTGCTCGAGATGGCGCGAGCAACCCCAAGTTTTGTTAGACATAGGGATACTGTAGCAATAAAGCGGAGTTGTGGTGTTTTTATGTTTTCAGTATCCCTAATTGCTATAGAAGAAGACATGGGTCTGTTTAACATTCCCAAAATTATAGTCCGATTCCGCCCTTGATTGCGTTTACAACTTTTTAGAAATGCACCATAATAATTCAGATTTATTATTCAATTGTTATTTTTGTTGATTCAGTGACAAGTAAAATCTGGCAATTTTCACGCTTTGTTTCTGGCCGATAATGTTTAAATCAATCAGTCACATATATATATCAACAACTCCAATTATTGAGGTATCACAATCGGCTTAATTGCATTAATCATTAAGGGGAAACAAGGTCAGAAGATTGCACATAAACAGCCGAAATGTCTTTGTAGTGCTGAAAACAAAGCCAGTTGTACTTTGCAGAGGGGAGAAAATGACACGATAGAGATAACATATGAAAATGTAAGCCAAGGAGAAGGTAAAGAAACATGTGTTGTTTGTGGGGGTGGCTCTATCGCGAATTCAATTCCCCGGAAAATCAGTCCACAGATAACACGAAACATGAATGATCATCATGAATCAATGAATCATTGAATGAATAATGCATAGATAGATAGATAGATCACAGAGAGAGAAGGAAAAGAGGATGAATGAATGTTATACTCTACTACTACTAGTATACTAGTAGTAGAACATTGACCACCTCCTTTGTCTTTCACTTTCCATGATGATGAATAAAATAGTGCTGGGAATTCTATCTATCAACAAGGACATGAATAAAGTGACATGTTCTCTGCAACAAGATGTTCCATTGGATAAAAAAGAATCCACAAGCAACAGATTTTGTTGTTTGTTGGGGTTTTTTACACTATCACAGTTGCACCACCTTATCTTCTCTCCCCCACATCCCCTATTTCTTTATACTACCCCTCTATTGCATTTATGATCATATTCATATACCTCTAAGCAAGAAAAAAAGAATCCAACCTAAACAATAACAGTAATAAATCGAGTTTCCGAACCCTTCTTTTCCTATCGGGAAATGCAGGTGGGAGGGCTGCAGGGTTCAGAATGCCAACAATTTCTCTATGGTTTAGTCTACAATAATATGCTCTAGTGGTCCTACAGTTCCCCTCTCAAGTTGAATGCTAGTTTTACAAGTTGCAGAAATGATGCCACAAAGCCAATTGTTTGGCTTCAGCCTCTGTGTTCTCCTTGTCACAGAGTACCCTTTTATTGGAAAGGAAAAGAGTGCAAAAATAGGGTTTATTGGGGTACTAGATCTTTTCTGTGTCACATTGTGATAGGGAATTTTACTTTTGTTGGAAGTTTTTGTGGTTAAAAAAACCTGAAGGGACAACAGCTGGTATATGCTTTCCCCAGCTCTTTGGACAACATACTATTCTTGCACTCCTATGGTATTGATCCCATTCAAGGGTACTAAACAAAAAATTACCTTACCACAATTGTTCATAATCACACACACTCTATAGTATATTTATGTAATAAAGAGGGACATACGGACATACCTGTTGCACTTCCATTTACATAATAGTTGATACCTGTAAATAGCAAAGCATGTCTAGCAAACCATAAGTGCTCATAAGAATAAATTCAGGCTCACCCAATTCTAATGGTATGAGGAAGCAGTAGAAGCAAAGAAATAAAGATACCAACTAGTTTTAATCCAGGTTCACCTGATTCTAAAGGCATGAGGAGCAGTAGAAGCAATGAACTAAGAGCCAGGATAAATTAAAAGTACTATGGAAAGTCAAAGAACTGTGTTATAAATTCAGAATCTTCTGTGAGTACACGTAAATATCTGAGAAAAATCCAAGACTGAAATGAAACTTTAAAAATCTTTTAAGCAAGCCAGCAGTAGCTAAATAGACTTACAGATTCATAAGAGTGAAACAACTACAGGAATTAATTAGAGATTTCTTAAGGAAAAGCTAGAAGCAGCTGCAAATAAGTCGTGATCATCTTACATGGTGCCCATTGGCACTCTCGGGTTCATTTCCATCTAGCACTTCAGATACACAGAATTGATGCAAATCTTCATACTTTTTCTTCCATTTTTGGATCATTTGAGCTGCAGTTTTGTACTCAAGTTGTGCCCTCTCCAGGTCCCTTTTGTTGGCAACAGAAGAACCTTGTTGCTGTCAGAAATACAAGAGTCAGAGATATATCACGCAGATCCAGTTTTAGGCTTCAAATCAACATGTGATTTCCCTTAATGATGAAACTTGAAAGTAAATATAGACCTGGAGCTCTTTTATTTGCCTATGCATCGTTTGGCAACTGACATACAAATCATCAACAGGGCCACTGGATGTAGTTTGGGAATGGAGAAATGCCTTGACATCTCCGCTTTGTTCAGACGAGTTAGAATACTTTTCCAATGATAATGGAAGCATCGCATGTCTCCTTGATGAGGTAGCTTGCGAAGTCAAAGAAGTTCGTGAGTTTAGATGTGGTGGCTGTCTGATGACGAGAATGTTATTAACAGGGCCTGCGCAGGAGCATAGGAAGGAAATATTTTGTTAATGCATCATAGCAAGTTAATCGGTCAATAATGATGAAAATCAATTTTCATTCCAAGTTACACTTAACCTTGTGCATTCAAACAATTAGATATAATTGCTTTTATGATCATTGGTCAGCATAAGACAACTTAAGAACTTGTAAGCTCTTGGAAAGGTTGAAATACCCTTATACCTATATTACAATTTACTCCTTCAACCCACATATGATCCAGTTGAAATTTACTGTCATGGACACAACTTACAAGTGATTTAGAGTACTGAGTACTGACAACAAATATACATTGAAAACTACTATGGATAGAACCCAAACAAAACGTGTCAGAGTATGTCCAAATTGGTTGCACCAAGGAAAATCTCACAATAACTCCAAAACTACAAATTCATTGAACTTGCTACCAAATGATGCGGTGAGTTTTTTTTAAAAAAAGATCTCTTGGATCAATTAATATCACAAATTTCAGAAGCAAATTATACAAAATTAAAAAGGCAGCTACAAAGAAAATGTCTCAATTGAGGTGCCCAGCCTCAGTGTTAATAAAAATACCTTGAGCATGTCGAAAGACGCGGAAAATGTTGTGAGTTTTTGTGTCCCAAACTCGAATCATTCCATCCTCTGATCCAGATATCAGTAGACATCCATCAATACTCAATGCTAAGCAAGTAATAGCTTTACTGTTCAAAGTAAGAGTAGAATATTTTCAGAGCTGGTAAAAGAGAGGAAGAGAAATATACAAAACATATTTAAACCTATTTATAAAAACGAGTAAAACCGATATCAAATGGAGGCTGGAGGCTGCCAGATAAATTATGGGGTTTGTTTGACAGATGACAGTTACATGCACTGAATAAGACTTATATCACATTCATCACTAGTGCATTAAGATTCAAACTTTATACTGAGTTTCACAGTTTGGTCATGTGCATTACTTCTCTTAGATTTAATCTTGAGTATACATGTAAGAAGACATTGGACATGCATATTTACATAGCAATATATAAAAAAAAAACCACCAGAAGAAAATAAGTACCAAACTTAGTCGGGCATGTTACTATTTGTTCCCAGAAGTTGAAGTGGTCTTATGCAAAGTGAAAGGAGATAAGAAAATGACTAACATTATACATTTTATGCAAACGAGAAAACAACAAGTACCTTTGCTCGCTTAATGAACCAATAATATGCCTCCCGTATTTATTGCTGGGTTTGGTTTGAGAATTAAGAGCAGCAATATATATTTTACCATCTCGTCCAGCAGCATAAAACACTTGCTCTCCTGGGTCTAATACAACTGCATCAATCACTGATGGGAAAACAACATCCCTTAGTAGTTCTCCTCCAGACAAGCTCCAAACCTGAAATGATTAATGCCATGGATAAGGAAAACATAATCAGCAGCCTATGTATCATGCTTATGAAAAGAATCACAACAATGTCAAATGGGGATATGCAAGCTCAACTTTAGAAAAGCATTAAGACGGAAACATTTAAACATTACAAACTTAAAATCACCAAATAAGACAGGTTAACAGATAACAAACCTTGCAAGTCCGATCCTCAGAAGATGAAACAATCACAGCATTGCTTCCTCCATATCCAATTACAATATCAGTGACTTTTAATGAATGTTCAGAGAAACTATATTCATAGAGTTGCTTTGCCTGCTCTCTCCGCTCGTCATCAAATATCCTAAAATCAAATACACCATCTTTTTACAAAACACACAAACTAACCATGAAATAAATGAAACGGGTCAAAAGTATGTGGTCTAAATTACATGAACAGTGACCACACGCGAACTGAGCCATCCTCTGACCCCGACACCAAAAGTGACTGATCATCAGAGAATACTAAGCATGTCACTGCTCTGTAATGAGCATGCCACTTCTTTAGCAATCTTCCAGTAGCAATCTACATGATGAAAACAATATCATCAGACATTCGTTAGCACTAAATCAACATCACAGAATAACTAGTGAATTCAGAAGCATTCAAACTAGTTACCTCCCATAAATATATATCTCCGGATACACCTCCTCCCACAAGGTAAGTTCCCTCACTGTTGGAAGCAATTGCATTAATGGGCTCTGCCGGGAAACTTTTCACCTCTGGTTGAGGCTACAACAACCAATGGAACAGTAAGCATGAAGATTTCTACTCCAAATCAACCTTGTAATCACTATATACGGAACAGATTAAACACATTACACGGATAAAGTATGCCATTATCATCAAGTTTTCTAAGAGGCATTCTATCAATCAAGTAAGCTGCATATTTGAAACGAAAGAAAAGGACACTGTAATGAAAAACTGGTCACAGTACCTTATTCCAGAACCAGTATAGAATGGAGCAGGAAGATGATTTGGACTCACGGGCCTGAGCGGCGGCGATGAAGCGGCCGGCGACGGTGGCGAGGCCGTGAGGAGGGGTGGAGCAAGAGCGGAAACGGGTGTGCTCGGCTCCTGAACGGAGGTCCCAGCAGCTTATTCCGGCGTCCTCCGGCGACGAAGCAAGTACCAGCTCGGCTTCCATTGATCGGAGAAAGTGGCGCGCAGCTGTGGAACAGTTTTGAAATGCCACGCTCAATACCTGGAAAACACTTGGGAGGGATAGTGTGGAGGCAAAACCCTTGGCCCAATTTTGGAAGGCCGTTATTTTAATATGGGTTGAAGATTAAAAAGTTTCAGCCTGGTTAAGCCCAACTGTGTAATCTGTTCCGAGCCAACATTTTTGTGAATTATTGTAAATCTTAAATTTGTTAATATTACTAGCGTGATGATCCGCACGTTGTGCGTTTATTTAAAAATTTAATATTTATTTTTAAAAGTTTAATATTTATTTAATTAGGTAAAAGTGTAGATACAATTCTGACTTAAAAGTGTGTAAGGAAATCCATAATATATCAAAAAAATAAATATGAAGGAAAAAATAAATTTCAATATATATGAAAATTAAGGCAATGTCTTGAAATTATTTTTGAAAGTGTATTAATGCAATTTATAAATATTTTAGTAGATACATGCATGCAACTATGTTCTTCACTTATTAACATGAATATTTTAAAACTCAATTCTTATACCATATCACGGGTGCATGTACACCCACCTTCAGTATGTGTTTTACCTTACTAATTATGCATTCTATTGTTAGTAATTTACATATACTATTTATAGAAATTATAAATAAAAAGATTGACAATGCACAATTATATACATCAAAATGTACATATACAAATATTAGAATGCACCTGAGGATACATATATACCCCAGGTGTATGGTACAATTTGTGATTAAAACTACAAAGTGATTTTATTAATCTGGTTTCAAATTAAAAAAGCTATAAACAGCAGATTCTAATTATAAATTTTCTAAAGTTCGTTTCAATAGATATATTTATCCTTTACACAAATAATAATATATTTTAGAAAATAGATGTCGCATAGACGATAAAAAATAATGAAATGATCACATTTTATATTATTTCATTTTAAAATTTACAACTGTCCCTCAAATATAATACAAATTATTTAATTTTCGAAACATTTAAACACATTCATTTAGTAAACAATATCTTTGTATGCTTGGTAGTTAGAAAAAAGATACTATAATATTTCATTAATGTTTCTTTAATGAGAAATTGAGAATGATTTGTTTTTAGCATATGTTGTACAATAATATATTACGTATAACATAAAAATTTGTGTATCCTAATTTTTTCCAAGTATATTAGTACATAATATTTCTATTTCTATTTTAGATATAAATACTTTGGAAAGGAATATATAAAAATGGCAGGCGCCGGAATATGGTGAACTTACGGTGGTTATGTGGTGGCTTTAGCTAAAACTACGTAGTTTCATCATTTTTAATACTTTTTATTAATCTATATATTTACTGACCGAGGCAATTAATCTTCTAGTTCCGTTTAAGATAATTGTTTTCAAATAAAGAAATTATTATTGTATAATTGAAAAGGTGTACTAAGATGAACATAAAAAATAAAAAATATAGACTTTTCAACATTTCTGGTTAATTGATTCAGTTTAGTTTAATTCAGAAGAAAAAAAATCATGAAATTCAAATCAGTTGATGGGTCCCAATTTTAGTAATAACTTTTTAAAAAATTTCAAAACAACTTATTTAGTTCTAATTATTAAACATGAATTTTGTGAATTTTAACATAATTTAGCTTGATATTTTCCAATTTTACAAAAGAGTTCTGCATTTGATTCATCTTTTTGTGGTTATTAATTGCAGATTGTTGGACTTCTACGTCATGTAGCGATGTGGTAAGTTTATGAAATATCCAGATTATCATTCTACTAGCTTTTCATGCTTACAAAATTTCTGAAATGTTTTATAACAAAATGTCTAAATAAGTACTACATTGAGAGTCCATTCTAACAAGTACTACATTGAGAGTTAAAATTACTTAACTGAATATGAAAATTTACCCACCTTTAAAGTGAATACATAAAAGAATTAGTACACTCACGAGTATAACCCAGCGGTTGGGACATTGGGTTCATTGTGATAGGTCCAAGGTTCGAATCTCACCAGCGGCAGTGTGAGGATTTCTTGCTTGCAAGGTCACTTGTGCGCACTAAGAAAAAAAACGCTCAATGAATCCTGAATCTAGATTACCGTGACTTACCTCTCCACCAAAACCTGTGGTGTCGGGCGGGTGTGGCGCTCAGCGCGAGCGAATAGCCTTTTTATAATACATAAACGAATTAGTCAATCCTAATTAGATGCAGCTTAATGATGTTCTAATTTGCACATGGAAGCATGATTATATGCACGGACAAGCTTAAGTTACAAGATTCACAAAGTGCATGAAAAATGAATCAAACATCCATAATGTCGTAATCTTTACCTATCAATTCAAGGATTCAAGATATATATGTATAAGGCCATCGGGGATATATTTTGGATCTAACTTTAGCCATCATTTACGATCAGTTCGCTTCCCTCAATTGGTTGACTCTAATTAACTTTTCTTTTTCCTTTTCTTTTGTGCATGATGGTCACTGGTGAAATCCACGATGTGATTAATAAGTGCTAATTGATCCTAAGAAAAATAGATATAATTGCTTTGTAACGTGATGTAACAAGTCTGATCTAGTCTTCTTCCATGCATGATCGATTTCTTGACCTTGGCACGTACGGATCACAAGACGATTTGGAGTGATGATCATTTCAATCGGTGATAGATCTATGTCTTAGATATGGCAGACGTTAGTTAGAAGCGGAGCTACTTTGGGATAAAGGTAGTGCCGGTCCTAACTTTTTTGAGATTTAAAATAAACTAATAATGCGAGACCCCCAATATATTTATAACACAAATTTCATATAAAAAAATAATCCGCTCAATTTATCTTGGGTATCGTTGAGTGAAAATGCAAGTTAATGAACTTCAACTTTGCAGATGTCAATTTGTTAAAAAACATAACTTTTCAGATACCAGGGGAGAACTTTATTCTTATTGTTATAGTTATTATTTTAAAATTTCTATGTATACCTATCTATATATTAGCATTGATAAAAATAGGCCCCCTTTTTAGCTAAATTTGGAGGTCTCAAGCAAGGAAGTAACTTGAGTCATTGCTGTGCCGGCTCTTGGCAAGAATTGCTATCCATTTTTTTGAATTTTTTTTTCTAGTACAAAGTTTATAAATTTATCATTTTACTACTCACTTTTTATAAAAATACTACTAATACTCAAATAATTTCTACATACCTTATACTAAATTTGGGTTAAAATAAAAATTAGCAAAATTTCTTCCTACATCTCACGTCTGCTACCGCCTCTACTCCAGAATGAATCTTAATCCCTCCTACTCATCACTGACTCGCCTTTCACCACCTATCAACCGCTGAAATGCGCCTATCAACTGCTGAAATTCATCGATCAATCGCTGGCTCGCTTGATCATAAAAAAATTTTGCTAATAATTTTAAATATTATGATTGCGCCTATGACTCCAGCCTGCTTTTATATCCACCGAACAGTCTGTAAATAATATTTTTCAATTTAACTGCCACTATATCACCTTTCCAATTTATACTATCGCCTATCTTAATATTCTTGAATGGGATAGGTACTTCATATATTATATGTAAGGGATGGAGGATATCATAAAATTTACCTGAACTAAAACTTATATAATATATACACGTCCACATTTATCAAGAAATTGGAAGAGGGCAATGGTGCAAGAATGATTGCACGAATTTTCGAAAATTGGAAAATCCCCATTAAAGTAAAAAATAGGTGTTTCTATAAACCTTTTGAAGGCCATACTTTACCATATACTAGTAATATACTCTTGTCAATAAAGCTGAGTAAATGTAAGCAAAGAAATGTCAATAAAGTGTCGCTAGAAAAGACTCACCCATGGAAACTCCCAAGCCTTTCTTTATTAGAGTAACCACAATTTCCCCCCTTTCCCATCTTTCGAAAAAACACAGACCTCCCTTTGATCTCCGTGTCTGTGTTAACAAACTCTTAAACTAAACAACAATCCCTTTAAAGCATCTTTTTACCGGATGATCCGTGTATCAGTGTGTCCGATATCCTTTTCAGTACTGCAATTTCAATCAACGTGTATAGAATGGTATTCGTATACTAAACAGAACAGCGGAAGTGACGATAATATTTCTCTCGAGTATTTGTGTTACGTTATAAAAGTTAATGACGAGTAGTTCTGAAAATTTATCACTTTCATTAGACCTGCCGAACTAAACTGACCCTTTATATATTAAATCTTGATTTTATGGAGTACCACCGTATTTCAGCATGCTTAAATTAGAACTGAACTGACGATGATGTCACTCGAGTATAGAATGATGTATAAAATGGTATTCATATGCTAAGCATCTGTTCCTTTGTAAAAACTAAGGAAGAATAGTCATGATACTTTACCACTTTCATTAAATATGCTGAAGTAAACTGGTCATGCAGGACCAGTTTATTTCAGCAGTCTAAATTAGACATGTGACGATGATATATATTATCTTAAATATTTATTATAATTCAAAAAATAATATCATGAAATGGCAATAATGTTCTATTAAATATTTATGTTACCACTTTCATTAGACCTTCTACTCTAAAGTTTTAAAACACAACTTTACAAACATTGAAATAAAATTACAAGATGTTTATATATGCTTTTATACAAACTCCATTGTAGCCATACATTATGGCAGATTTTGACCAACTTTAATCACTAAATATATATTTGAACTTGAATTCAAATTTCTACATTTATAACAGTGAAAAATCAAAATTTAGGTGTGCCGACCAAAAGAATTTAAATAAAATGGGGAATTGCATATATTGGGATTTATTTATTAAGTCATTTCTCCACATACGATGCACGTGCAAGGACCTGTCACGTGCCACGTCTATGAAGCTAGGGTTAGGGCATTTCTTTCCCTTTTTTACGTATAAAGACCCAAATCATTGCACGACCAAGATTTTCTTGCTTCTTTTGTTGTCTAGATCACTCATTCATGTGGCAACAACCATTTTATTTTACACAGTAAATGAATTCATCCAAAACCCAGAAAATGCAAAAAATACTGAAAGTGTTATCCGTAGTTCATATTTTACTCATTACAGTAGAAAATATTAATGAAATGATACTACTGTTCTTGTAATCTTTTCCGAATACTTTAAGAAATAAAGATATTTTCGTAAGTTCGCTGTATTTTAGACCATAAAATTAAAATATCGGACTGTATATATCAACACTCAAAAATAAAAGGTGTTTTTATACGTAGTGTGATATTTCATTCTTATAGTCCAAAATATTCAATAACAGTATCACAGTTTCATTGATATTTTGAACTGTGCCGAATAAATGATGGACTGCTTATATCATGTTAGAAAAAATATTGCAGGTATTGGAACAATCACACAGTAGCACCCACTAGTCAAAGTAAAAGCAAAGATGCTCACAGTCTTTTAACTTTTTACATTGAAAACTTTTACCCATAATATGTCAATGAAAATAAGAGGAAAAGCAAAGGCTATTCAAATATTCTATACCCAAACTGCGCTAAAAGTTAAACGAGTTTTTAACAAAGTTTCTGCAGTGAATATTTCTCTCTTACCCACTGGTCAGTATATATAACAAGTAGTATCTTTCTGATCAGATTTGCAGATGCTAATAAAGAGTGTATAGGTATCCAAGGAGGGTTTTAAACACATTGATTCAGATACTTAAAGTGGGAAAAGGCAAAGGTTTTCTGGTCCTAAGAAGAAGAAGTATAGAAGCCTTGATAGAAACATTTCAACCCTCATTTCTGGTCAGTTTCCTCCGTTTCGCTTTCATCGATTCCATAACCCACCATGTTATACATGCATTCTATCTCCTTATTTTTGTTACGGATATTTTATTAACTGAACAAAACTGAATTGAAATAAGAGTAAATGCGCTGTGAAACGTAATAGTACGATGAATTTTATCATTGGACTGAACTGAAAAACTTTAAAAATAAATTGAGAGTACAGACTCATTGTGTGCCATTTTAATATGAGCATTTTAGGTGCGGGAACATTTTGATTTTGAAATATTGACTTGAAATATCCCTGGTTGCTGATGCAGATCTAGGTCATTGTATAATTATTATGAAGGGTAATTTTGTCCTTTCCAACTCTGCAAAATCAAACTGTGCTTGCACTTAACGATGACCTTTTAATATCACATTAATCAATAAGCTTTATTTTCATTTTGTAATATTTTTTTTCTGAAAAGGATACTCCATTCGTCCCGGTCAAAACTGTAAAAAACTTTCTCATATGTTTCAAATTTCACACTTTCTTTTTATGATGATGCTTCTTCATTTTTCCTCAATTAATTTCACACACCTTTTTAAATTCAATCTCGATAGTACAACTCACAGTCGTTCATTCAACTTTCAGTTTCTCTCTTTGCAGTTTTGATCGGGACGGAGGAAATAGTTCTCCATTATTTATATATGTAACATTAAGAATTTGTTCTCATCTTGGTGTTTGTGTATAGCAAGACCTTTTTTCTTGGCTGACTATATATACCATTCAAGAAAACGAGAAATTTATGAGTATGGAGAAATGTAGATCTGAAAAAACACATCATGACTATCTTTTCCTAAAATCATACACACAACTTTCTTCTTGGTAACAATAATCGTGATTATCACAAAACTAATCAC
This sequence comes from Sherardia arvensis, assembly GCA_948330725.1. NCBI lineage: Eukaryota > Viridiplantae > Streptophyta > Magnoliopsida > Gentianales > Rubiaceae > Sherardia > Sherardia arvensis. Next base: position 27,625,942 of record OX415243.1, on the reverse strand, counting down.
TTTGTGGAAACATGCTGATATCCATTTTCTCGGGTCAGCTGCTTTTCTTTTCAGCTTTTTAATTTCCCTGGTAATTAATATAAATTTCAAATTTCCATATGAATATATTTTCGGAAATTCCAGAATTGTACGTATACCTCCATTAAGACACTGTTGGAAATTGCCTCACAAGTTAAGGGTACAAACAGACTGCAAAAAGGAAAAGCCTCACAAGTTTAGGTCCCCCCGAAAACCCAGTTCCAAAAACTGCAGCAATTAATGTAACTGAAACGCTCAGAGAAAGAAAATATTGCAAGAGACAATATTCAAAACGAAAGGCAACAAAAAAACATTAAATTTAATCAATACAAAAGATGATCCGATAATTGATTCTGAATTTCTGATCTCTAATATCATCATATAATAACTACTAATTACTATTTACACGCTAGAAAAGTGCAGAAAATTCAAGAAAAGTTCGGGGATATTAAGGTTAAAAATTAACTAGCATGGAAAAGGAGGCATGAGATTCAGCCCTAACTCATCCTTATCCATAACAAATCTTGCCTTGTTGGTCTCCATGGAGGAGGAATATTCCGGATGAACCCTTTTCTTGCTGGACTGATGAAGTGGAACTCCGAAAAGCTTTGTCTTGTTGCAGCTCTGATCCTCCAGCACCGTCACACCGCTACTGTGTGAGTTGTTCTTGCTGTGGGGCGACGTCGTATCGTTGTTGTACTGGTTGTTGAACGCCATCTTCATGTTCTTAGGGTTCTGGAGATTGTTGTTGTTGTATCCGAGGAACTGCTTCTGCATCAGAGACGAGGGAGTGATGGTCGTGGCGGAAGCCGGTGCGCCGCCGCTGTTGCAGAGGATGACGGAGGAGTTGGGGTAGCTGCTGACGTTAACGTTGCTCGGCGCCACCGGTTTGACGTGGTTCTGCACGAAGTAGATGATGTCATTGTAGAGCTTCCTCATGTGGGCCAGCTCCGACATCAGCATGTTGTTGCTTCGCCGGAGCCGCTCGTTATCCTCGGAAAGCGCCGCCACCGTCGATCCTCCTCCGCTGACGCCACCGCCGTTGTAGAAGTTTCCGATGATTGGGTGGTGGTGTTGCACCGGCGGCGAGGAGGTCACCGGCGGAGGAGGAGAGTGGGAAACGACGTCGTCGCACCAGTGTGGTCCGACGCCGCAGTCATCGGAGTCCGGTGGCGAAATGCTGACCCGGTTGTTGGTGTTTACATTGTACGGGAAGAACGCCGGCCCACCCTGGTGGTGGTGGTGGTGGCTCATCGAAACCTGTGGCTGAGCTGTCTTTCTCCGGTGAATCTCACAAAGGAGATGTTTCTCTCCCTTCTTGAAAAACTCGTTAGCAAACTCCCATCTGTCCGGAACAATCTTCCTAAAACCCTATTTTCCCAGAAAAAAAACCACATTCAATCACTTCGTTCGTTTCATTCAAGGTTTAAGAATGAGAAGAAATGAATCAGACTCTTACATAGGTATTCAGCTGGCGGACGAAGCTGGAGAAGTTGTTGTGCTTGAAGTAGTTCGGAAGAAGATCCCGGGCAAACTCCGGCGGCCGCCAGACAACGAACGTCGTGTCGTCCTCTCCCCAGGACACGACGTGGTCGGTGCTGGGATCGTCGACGAGCTGGTAAGTCTTGGTCAGAAAAGGAGCCGGAACTGACTTATGTGAGTCGAGGGAGAGCAAAATGCCGTCGCAGTTATTGTCAAGCATCAGAGCTGCCATGGTTCTTTTGTCTGGTTTTGGTTTGTTTGCTTTCAGTTAGAAGAAAGAAGGAGAAGAAGAAGGATATGAAAGAAATGAGTGAGATGGGGTTTTGTTATAGTTTTATATAGATGTATAGATACAGATATACATATATATATATGTATATATTATATAGATGATTATGGAGAGGGGTGAAGTGAAGGGAATATGTGTCTGTCTGCTGGGGTGGGTGTGGTGCCTAGGACTGTGAAAAAAGGGGTGTTTCAAGGCTAACCCGTGACAATACACTCACACCTATTTGCTGTTTGCACACACTCACACACACACTATATACTATGGTGTACCGGAAACTTCATTTACTACCCCTCTCCCTATTGGAGGTTTCCCAATCGCAATTTTTATACTTTGGAAAAGGACTCTTTTTTGGTTAGTGTAGACCCGTTTTCGATGAATGGATGTTTACTGTTTTACTGTGGTGTTGTACTGAGCTGTTAGATACTGTGATGTGAGAGAATAACTCGTTGACCCGAGCTGTGAGATGGTGCATTGTAGCCTTTGCATAAATAAATTCACGACACGTAGGGTGTATTCTCTTCAACTTATCTTCATTATATTTTTCAATCTAGTTCAGATGAGATCATTTTTAGTTCATTGCATTTTACATCGGTTATGATATCAGTAGGTGCATTGATTGAAAAATATTTCAAGAAGCGGATTTATCTCAAAAGTTTTGTCAAGACAGTTTCATCTTCAACTCTGTCAGATGGGAAACATGTTATCTTTGATTATAAGGGATTGTGTGTCTGGTGTATACTGAATGTTTGTTTAAGTAAGAACGACCTTTTGGTATCCCGAATCGTTAATATACTAAAGCAAGGTGTTAGGTAGCCGTGACCTGCTTGATGTCTCTGTGATCGGTGATGCACTAAATCTAATTAGTTTTGTGCATGAACTAACACAATTTATAAATTTCTCTTTTAGATTTTGCTATGTAGTATAATGTTAGACTGATTAGAGATCAAAACTTATAGACCGATTCTTTAGCTTATTTTGGTGAAAATAGTGATGTAAATGTATGATTGAGCATCCAATACGAATAATTTTTGTCAAACGATTCTATACAGTTTTTCACGACATGATTGTATTTTTTTCTCTCTAAAATTATACACAAAAATGTGTCATACTCTTCTTATCCGGAATAGTACCAAAAATAATGTCCCAGCCTGTTGGTTTTCATATTCCTTTTTTAGTTTGTAGGTAGAGTACACGGTGGTGGTGTAGATTAACTTGATTCCCCGGCAGCGCGCACGGCCTTGAAATCACGCACCAGATGCTGGACTGGTCTCTGCCTCTTTCTGTCATTCACGGTGCCACCAAAATTATTTTCTTTTCTTCTTTTTTAACACACTTCTTATATTTAAAAAAAAAAAAAAAAAACACACTTCTTATATTTTAATTTTAAAATTCAAATATGTCTCTTTTTGGTCAAATTTCCCGATCAATTCTGATGGCTCTACGTGGGTCAAACCTGAGATGAGATCAAATAATATGTGAGAATATTTTTATAAAATTATGATGTATTTTGATTTACAAGAATAAAATATTAAATTATGTATAGCAATCAGTCTCGTCCCGTACAGGTGATCGCACCGGACCTCCAAATATGAAGGTTAAATTATTTTGTATCTCTATATACATTTTGTTATGTCTGAAGTATAATTTGAAAGAATTTGTAGAAATTTACAAAGAAAAGAGAAAGAAATTGAATTGGAGAAGAGAAAGCCTAAATTTTTTATACTTTGTGTAAATTTCGTTATTTTTTAAAATAAAAGAAATCTCATTTCATGCAACTGGAAAACGTGCAGAATCGTTTGACAAAAAGAAATTTGGGGGACTATCCCATGTACATCTAGCATCAATACTGTTCTTGGCATGGCAGGTCAGCGAATGAGCTAATTATATAATAAATTTCGTCATGGGTAAGGCATAATTGAAATTTTTTAAAAAAAATTAAACTGGAAAAGAATTAAAAGACGTATTACGGGCACGACCCTGATGGTAATACCCGAGATTATTCAAATGTAGCCTGCAGTTTTTATAGTACCGTTACAACCTGGCCATAGCTTATTTTCTGACGCAGTACCATGCAATTATATTATATATTGTACTATCATAATGCCTAAAGCATTTATTGCACACGAAGTACTTGGAGTGATTATTTTTGGACGTCTCAAATATAATATAAAAATGCGGTGACATGAAAACAGTAGATAAAGAAAAGTGTGGCAATGCCCTAAATACAATTAAAGTATAAATAATTGATTGCTGAATAATGATAAGGTCCAAAACATACAATTAACCAACTCATTTAATGTTGTGAATTGTACGTTGTGATTTGATTTTTTTTTTGGAGCTAATGGCACATATATAATGCAGTTTATTATTCAATCATAAATTTGTTTTGCATTGGACAAAATTATATTGTCCTTTAACTTAAGCTTGCCTCCCGATCGAATAACTCAATAGATTGCATTATAAAAATTAGGATTAAAAGCAGAGGTAGTCCAAATTTATAAGAAAGTGTCAATGTAACATGAGTAATTTAAAAGTGCTAATGTGCCCCTATAATTACATTGAATGAAGAAGCGTACCCCTAAAACCAATCTTTCAACAGCGTTTTGAACTAAAAGACAAATTTATCCTCACTTGCTGGGTTATTTTTTCCCTGGCCCAGATATCCATGGGCACAAAAAAAATCCAAGAAATCGATATCACTGAAATACAGAATAAATGCATAGTTTTATTGAAAAAAGCTAACATTTATATTCAAAAACTCAACAAATTGAAAGCATTGATGAATTTACTATAATCTCGCAATCTCTATTATTTCCTTTGGTAATTTGAACTAGTCACACAAATTATTACTGGGTGTGGCGGTTTCGGTCCCCCGGGTCACACTAATTTCTAGGCACGGTAATTTTGGTCCCCTCGGCTTCAAACGTGTTCATCCGATTAAGTAACGGAATTGATTGGAGCATTTTCGTCCTATAATTTTTCTTTGAATAATATTGAGGGTATTCTTGACATTTTACATTTAGCAAAAGAAAATTTTGTTCAAATTATACATTTGAGAATATAGTGGCACTTTTAAAAAATATAGGGGTACATTAGCACTTATTAAAACACTTGGGAGTATAATAGCATTTTTTTCTAAAAATTAACATTTTCTATACCGCGCGATACGCGGTTTTTCTGTATTGTATTATAAGGTTATATAAAATATAAAGAATAAAATTAGTTTAAGACTAAAAAATATTTAATAAAAGCTAATAAAAAATTAAAACATTAATTAATTATAAATTTCAAAAATTAAACATTGGAAAGAAAAATACAAAGTAATTATTATTATTATATAGTAATTTGAAAGATTAAATATAAGCTAAAAAAAATAAAAATGGAAACTAATGGGCGCAAATTTTGGATTCTTCGTCATCTTTAACGATCCTTTATTAGGGTGTTCATTATGGTCTATAGAAAACCATCTAGAATTTGTTCTTTACGATCGCTCCGTATGAGTGTCGTTATACGCACTTCATTGTTCTACATTTGTAGTTCAAAATACTATATGAAAATACATTTAACTGATTAATAAACAGTTTACTGTGTAAAATATTGTCATTGAATTAATATTTTAGATAATGCCCAGTAAATTATTAAGTTGCGTATAATACTTCAGATAAATGGAGTGAAAATGAAAAATGAACGAATGGGGAAGGGTAAAATGGTGATAAATGGATGGAATATATGGGAGAAGAAGAAGAGAAGGTGGTTTTGTCTGAGTTTTCAGGACTTCACGTCAAACGAGCGTCCTCTTCCTTCAACATTTTGTTGCTTTCTTCTTGTTCTCTAATGCCATCAAAACACACACGCACGTTCTTACCTGCAATTTCTGCAGAAAAATATACACAATTTTTACTGATAAACTATTATTAGTGTGTGACTGTGTGAAAATCAGTCGTTTTCTGCTACAAACTGGAACAAGTTTATACATGTTTATATATATATATATATATATGAATATGAATATGGAGGGTAAAAGGATACATCGATGGACGTGATGGGATTTAAAGCTGGGTTCTTCTTCTTCTGCTTCTAAATTAACAACTTCTTCTTCTGCACCCTTTTCATTTTCTTCTGCTTGACATCTTCTGCATCTCTTTTCTCTGTCTTAATATTCCCTCAACTTCAACTCAACCCGTCAATTTCCCATCTCATCTCATATATTTTACTATTTTTTTCTTCTTCTTCATTTGCACAATTTACTAGTCCACCTTCACACTTTACTACTCTATTATTAAACTTTAATCATATTTTTGAGTTGATATATAGTTTATACGGGGATTTTAGGTGCGGTGACGTTTTCCAGAACCCTGAATAAATAAAAACAATTTTTTTCCTAAAAAAAAAAGGTGCGGTGGCGATTTGATAGTGTAGATCTGATTTTTGCTCATGCAAATCTAGATTATAATGAAAAATTAGATATACATTATCAAATATTAATTGAACCTGCACAATCAAATTTTTCTTGTAAATATCGACCCCTTTATTAATAATATCCAATGTGTATATCATTATAAAATTATATGTTTGAATGATATACATGATAAAAAAATATTAATGATTAAAATTGTATGTTAAGTAACGTGAAAGAATTCTTTTTTGAAGAATGGATAGGGCGAAGTAATATATATCATCAAGATCAAGACCTAGACCCATTCCTTTTTTTAGTTCATTTTCTATTTTCTTTTTTTAGTAAATTTGAATTAATTAAATTTAGCCTCTACTTTTACTACTATTATTCCTACACTTAGTTTTAACTACACACGTTCACTCTTTTTCCTATTAGTTCCATTAAAATGATTCATGATTCATGGGACCAAATGTGTTTTCTAAAGCATGCATGATGCCTTCCTTTCTTTTACACTAAGCTACTTATATAATCACATTACATGAAATACCAACTTTAAATTGATTCACTTAAAAGAAAAATATTATGTTTGTTATATATGGATAGGGTATAAAGTATTTTCCTTTAAGAATGTATAAAAAATATATCTTAAGAGTATATTTTTGTCTCTTGTGAGACCAACTGACTCGTTTTGATAATGGGCTGAGTATTAAGTATCATATATTCTTATACGTCAAAATTTATTAGAAAAGTATGATATTGTCTGCATTTGATAAAATTGGTATAATTTAGAAGGCTCGTATGATATTGTCAGGCGATTATTTATCTATCTTTATCTTTCAGTATAAGATTTGAGTTTCACTCAAATTGAATGTTGGATTCACAAATTTGAACACTGGTAGTGTCTAGCTTCAAAGGTGAGTGTTCCAATACTATCATATGTAATAAGTGGTTGGATAAAAAGTTTTGACATTAGTATGAATTAATTAAAGATGAGAAATTTTACAAGATGCATGAGAGAACACCAAATAGTTGGGATCCACAGGCCCCAAAGTTAAAAAACAAAATATGAGAAAATGATGGGTAATTATTTCATCAAGATACCCCAACTGATTATCTTGATCATTTCCAATCCCACCTATTATTGGGAAAGCAATGTTATCAACTGTTTATCCCTTCCTTTTTTATTTTAAGGCTGTCCTCCACAATCTACACTTACAACTTTATAATCACTACCACCTTATTGCATGCTTTATATAATTATTTTTATTTATTTATATATCTAAGTATAAAAATGAAGTGAAAATAAGGGAGTCGCGGAATTCACCAATGTGCACAAGACTTACTTGTTATATGCATCTCACTTACTTTCACTCATGACCTATATTCAGATTTTGGATGTTTTGAATGATATATTCAAGATCTGCTTAGTAGATCTAGTATTTGTATTTAACGGTCAAGATCAAGGGCGAAACCACTTCTAGATCCGGGTAGGCCTGGGCTAGACCTACCCTAAAATTTGAAATCTTACCCGTGTTACTGTTCACCGGTCAAATTTATGCCTTTCCGACTTTCGGCAAGATGGCGGTTCTAAACCTGCGTTTCTACCTTTTCTGATCATTTGAGCCTATCATAAAATAAATTACTGGTCCGCCACAGATCAAGATCTTGAGTATGTAAAGCATGACTAAGAATAAGTGAGTTGATCAGTATCAATATTAAGAGTATATCAACCAAAATCACAATTAATATTAAACAGTTCATAAACATTGTTTAAAACTAGTTGTTCCGACACAATAAATATATTGGAAATTTGTTAGAAACGAGGAGTGCCTGCAGAATTTCTATGCTATCCCACATGTGTTGGATGAGCATCAAGTTTCTTAACGATATCGGAAGGATCTGTTTGGCACGTGACGTAGGGTTTTCTTCTGTTACGTACTTATTCTAAACGATGTCAGTTTCTTCAATCAATCTGTGTTCATAATTGCAGGAAAATATAAATCTTCATCAGGATTAATAGTGTTTGATGAATATTTAGTGCGTGTCTGTGTGTTTTTGGGGTTCATTTTGGTGTTTAATTCTGGATCTTATAAGCATTTTCTGCAGGTATCTGTGAAGAGTTTCAGCAGCTGACACTGAGACAGACGAGGGGTCCTTTGAAAATTTGAAGTTTTTTGGGTTAGCCATTCTCGTGAATATTTCCTTGGATTTATCTTCAATCGTTTCTTACATATATTCCCTACGCATTGAACAACTTGTTACGTTATGCTGTCTCATGTAGTATTGTTGACGTATGTCGTACATGCAGTCCATTATTTTACTCTTATGATTCAAAATACGGTATGTATTTATTAAAATATTTTTATTTATTGAAAAATTTAACAATACGCAGAGGCGATATTATAATTTCTGAAGTGTTATACGTAGTCTAGTATTTTACTCAGTGCAGTCAAAAAATACCAATAAAATGACATTGTCGCCCCCTGTAAGTTGGTTAGTTTATCAAAAATCAAATAAATTGAGGACATTTTTGTACTTTTACACCACATTTTGGACTATAAGAGTAAAATATTGGATTGCGTATAGCAAAACCCTGTAATTTCAATGATATTTTAGACTGTATTGAGTGAAATAACGGACTGTATATTGCACAACAGCTTTTTATTTGTATATATTTGTGAGAGGTGAGATGAAGGAATATATTTCACATGCATTGGGTAGGATCTAGATCGTACGTATTAATATTTTATGCTGCAAATGTGGTTTATATCAAAGATATGAAGAGATTAGTTGGATTAATTTAGTCTGGTTTGGTTGAAGATCCGATTTAGACCTCTTGTGTGCATGTAGAAGATCTAGTATTAGTTTGACTACTATTATCCTTTGTCTTCATTGGTTTGACTGGTTATGACTCATGCCAATTCCTTCACTAATATAAATGAATTAGGTTTTTTTTTCTTTGAAAACCAAACAATTATAACTAAGAAGGAAATGTAGCATTTGTAATAGTATTACAGATATTTCTACTAAGGGTTAAGGCAAGATTATACTCCTTGTGTAGGAAGGAACGCTTTACCTTTATGACCGCAAATTCTAGTAGAGAATCTGCTAGACGCCTGATACTTCTTACAATTCCTTTGATCTCTATCGGAGCCGACCAAGGATTCATGATTGCTCCTTTAAGTTGAACTTAGTCTGTGACCAAGTTGACTCTGAGCACTCCATTCCTTCTCCCAGCCTTGAGAGCTCGCCAACAAGCTTCTGCTTCTGTCTGGAGGGGTGAAGAGGCTATGAAGAAGTCAGAGCCTGATATGTCTGTCTCTAGGTTCCAGCCTGGTTTCCATATTCTCCAGCCTGCTGCTCCTATCTTGTATCTGTCGTTGAATGATCCATCAAAACTTATCACACATGCCTGTGGGATTCCTTCAGGTGCTGCATTTCTTCTGATTTCATGAACAGAGACCTCTTGCAACTGATTTGGCTATGGTGTTGTTGTTGGTTCCAGCATGTCTAGGTTAGGATCTCTGCTGTATATATTAAGAACTACCTGTGTTTCAGCCTGGATCTGTTGTACCCACTGAATTGGTTGCATATCCTGCTGTGTGAAGATTGTGTTATTTCTACTCTTCCATATGCCCCATAGCATACCAATCATCTTTATTAGCTGTGAGGAGTCAGTTGATCCCATTACCAGCTGGAAGAACCAAGTGCTAAAAGGTGGGTTGCCTGGTAAACTCAATATGATGTTTGCAGCTGTCCACAATATTCTGGATGCCCTACATTGGAGGAACAGGTGTGTTTCATCCTCTGGAGCCTGTTGACATCTTTGGCACACTCCATCATTTTGCAGTTTACGTTTGTGTCTGTTGACTCCTGTAGCCAAGCAACCAGTGAGGGCTCTCCATATAAAAACTAATTGTTTATGTGGAATTCTGAGTGTCCATATTGTAGCCCAGAATTTTCTTGCTACAGGTGTCAGCCTCTGTGCAGTGCTATGTCTGATCTCCTCCATTGCTGCATGATAGCCTGTTTTGGCACTGTAAGCTCCATTTTTGTTCCATCTCCATAATGGTTCATCTTTCCCTTCTATATCTAGATGAAGTGCCTGGATGTGTGGCACTATCTGTTGTGGGAACATGATTCTGATGAGAGGAGATCTCCAGGTCTCATTTTGTTGATCTATGAGATGAGAGACCTTAAGGTTGGTGTGTGTTGATAGCAGACTTGAATTGTGTATTGGATTCTGAATATTTGGAATCCATTGATCATAAATATTGATGTCCTTTCCATTTTCCACCCTCCAACACAGGTTTTTCCTGATGAGTTCTGTTGCCCAGACAATGGATCTCCATCCCCAAGAGTCTCCAGAATTTGGTGTGACAGTGAGGAGTGAATCTTTCTTAAGGTATTTTGCTGTGAGTACCTGAGTGAGGAGAGATTGATTATTGGTGATGATGTTCCAGCTGTGTTTTGCCAGTAGTGCTTTATTCATGCCCAGTGCTGACCTCAGTCCCAGACCCCCTTCTGTTTTGGCTTTGTTCATATAAGACCATGATCTCCAGTGCATTGCCTTACCTTCCATTTTACCTCCCCATATGAACTTAGCTGTCATGGCATCTAATTTCTTTAGCACTCCAACAGGGATTCTGAATATCCCTAGTGGATAGATGGCCAAAGATTGTAAGACATGCTTTGCCAATGTGATTCTGCCTGGGAGGTTTAGTAGTCTTGCTTTCCAGGAGTCATATTTCTGTTTAAACTTGCTCACCAAGTATTTGAAGATCCGTGACTTACTCTGATCAAACAGTATAGAGGTTCCCAAGTATGTACCCCCAATTCATGTAGTAGTAATCCTTGTATAATGTTTGCTTTTTTCCTTCTTGATGCCCACTTATGGAAAAATGCAGTATTCCGCTCTCCTTGTTTCATCCAGTTTACCTTTGCTCTCTGTTGCCAGTATTCTGACAGTTTCTGTTCCAAAGTGTCCTTTTGTGCTATTATTTCTTTGATCCTCTCAGCATGTATGAACATGCCATTTCCTTGCTGCAGTTTCCTCAGTGTGTCCTCCTTGTAGGCAATTTCTTTTTCCAACTTTCCAAATGTCTTTTTGTGCCAATTTGTGAGGTGTACCAGCAGGACTTGCAATTTTGTTGAAAATACATCTCTATTGCTAGACTGAGTTTGAATTCAATGCACATTAGACCAAACTTTCCTTAGAATCTGAAGAGGAGGATCCATTCTGACCCATATAGATTCAAACCTCATTACCCTTTTAGGTCCCTGTTCTTTTAGTTGGAGCTGTAACAGAATAGGGCTATGATCTGAATGAGAGAAAGGCAAGTTTGTTACCTTAGCATCTGGCCACATTGCTTTCCATCTGTCATTGGAAAAAGCTCTGTCCAACCTCTCTACAATAGTATGTGGCTGTTCCTGTGAATTTGTCCATGTGAACCAAAGCCCTCTTGAGTCCAGTTCCTTCAATCCATGTTGATTGATGAGGCTGACCAATGAGTTCTGAGGGGTTATATGTACAGGATTACCCCCCCTTTTATCATCTGGAGAGATGATCTGATTGTAATCTCCTAACATGATGCAAGGAAAACTCCTAAAGTAATGCAAACTACTGATATTATTCCAAAATGCTGGCCTTAATTGCACTAGTGGAGGGCCATATACAGCTATTTGACACCATTTCCTCCCAGATGCATTTGTAACTAAACTAATCATGCAATTGCTAGTTACTACTTCTACATTAACCACTAGATTATTTGACCAAAAGAGAGCCAGACCACCTGATCTCCCAATTGCCTCAACGACTTTAGAATTCCTGAAGTAGGTATCTTCCTGCCAACGAACAAAATGATCCTCTGTGGCCTTAGTTTCTATTAAGCACAGCATGTCAGGTTTGTGTCTTGAGACTAATTGGTTGATCGCCTTCATTGTAGGGGCATTATTGCATCCACTACAATTCCACACTAATGTCGTCATGGCTGCTGAGGTGATTGATTTGGCTCAATCACCTGTAAACCTGCAGTGGAGGTTCCTTCTTCAGCCTCCGCTGGCAGTCTTGCTGAGGACACCTTCTCGCCTCCAGTGCTGGTTGTAGTGTCTTCACTGTCTACCTTTGCAAGCTCCAAGATATCTTCCACCTGATCCTCCCCAATTTCATCCGAGCTGTCCAACTCTGCTTCCTCCTTGTCGCTTCCTGCTGATTGGATTACCAGGATCTCCCTTCCCGTGCCCACAGTATGACTGAGTTGTTCATCTTGATCAGAGTCAGGTACCAGTCGCTGCTCCTCAGCATCCTTGATGATGTGATTCAGTATTATCTTTCTGCGTTTGGGTGAACTGATAAGATCTGGCAGCGGCTCCTCCGAGCGGGCTCTCTTCCTATCTTGGTGAACGTCCACCTGATGAATTGGCTCTGATGATGCTCTGTTGACTCCTCTAATGTTCCAATTGTATGTCACCTCCACCATCGCATTCTCCACTTCATTATGTACCACATTTGTTTGAAAAATGGGCCTCTCCCCTTGCTCTCTCTCTTGAATGTTCTCATTTAGTCTTTGTACTTGCTGAACTGGATTACAGGCGTTGAGATCTTGCTGTCTTGATGACTGTCCCACCTCAAAATTAGGCCTCCTCCGCCTCAGTACAAATTTAGTAAAACCTTTTCGCTTTCTGATCTTCTTTTCAAGCTGCACCAACTTCTGTTTTTTCTTACCCTTGTCCTCATCTTTCTCCGCCTGAGATCGCTGCCTTTTCCGGTCCCGCTGACGGCCAATGACTATGGCTGGCCCCCTGGTTTGTCTGGAAGATGCAGGAGTCGAGTCCATAGACGAGTCATCTGAGTCACTTTCATCTGAAGAGATGACAATTATCTCATTTTCCACGTGACTCTCTTCTCCCAATCTGTCTGGCATGCTCTCCAACCATTGGACCTGTTGCAAAGGCGGGGGAGTTTCAGAGATCGCTCCTGTCCAAACTGGGATGGCTGAGGCCCCTCTCACCGTGACACGTAAATGCGTTCCGTCAGAATTTCCTTGCAAGGCCGTTTCCATAATCGCCGTTAGAGCATTCTCAGCTTGTTCCAAGTTGCGTAAGTCCACTGTGACCCTTTCCAACTCCGCTCTCATGTTGTTTTCCAGCTCCTCTTGGTTTCTGACCCAAGCGCCTAAATCTTGGACTTCCACATCATGAAGGGGTTGGTTGTTTCTATCATTATCAATGAGCATGTCAGAGGGCAATGATTCCTGTCTGGGGATTGGGCCTTGCGGTTCTCTGTATTGGTCCCCAAAATAAGGATCAAATACCTGGTTCCCAGCTTGGAAAGGAAAGCCCTCAAATCTATCACCAATCGTGAAATGCCTGTTTTCCCCAGGCTCCATTCTCATTGAGATCAGAAAACCTTCCTGCACATCTCTATCCCTCATGTGCCTATACCTTAGTCGACGGGTTTCCATATAGTCTACCGGGATGTTTGTATTCATGTGTTCTCTCCTGTGGTTGTATGCCCTGATGTCGCCGGCAAACATCTGACATCTAGGGTCATAGACTATGTTAACCCCCCTTATCTCGAATTGAGAGAGAACCTTGTGCTCTATGAACTCATCCAGTACTTCATCACTTATTATGAGACATCTACTCATCAAATGCCCAATAACTCCACATCTTCTGCAAACCCTAAAACCCTCTCATACTGTACACTCACCCAGATCCTCCGATTATCTGGATTCTCCACATATTCCAGATTAACGTAAAAACCTGTGACCAAGGGCTCGCCGGGCACTACCCACATGGTGGCCCTGAGATAAGAGACATTTCTGGCTGGTGGCGGTTCGATCTCCACATCTATAACATCTCCCGCCATATTTGCTATTTTTATGGCTGCCATTGGTGCGAACGCCTCCGCTGGGAGACCATGCAGCTGCACCCTCACCTTCACCTTCTCCACCCGTACATCTCGGAGAACAATGCCAGCTCCCCAGCGTCTGAATGCGAGCAGGCTTCCCGCTATGGCATAAGGGCTCCGGTGAAGTACCGCTAGCGCCTCCTCACGTGAATCAAATCTGACAACATAAAAGTTTCCATACCTATGGATCACCTCAGCTGTGATCGCCCAGAAATTTCCAAAGTACTCCTCCACAGCTTCCTCCGAAAAGCTTCTTGTGTCCAGACAGTATGCCAGCAGGCAATTCTGCTCCACCGGGATTGACGCTTCAATGTCTTCTCTTGTCAGCATCAGCACCCCTCCTCTCCTTGTAGGGCGAGCATACATTTCAAAGTTTACTCCCCCTGCATTAAGCTCCCTCCGCTCCTCAGAATAGTCCGAGCCCGTCGGCGATAGGGCTCGTTCCTCCGTGTTCATTGACTGGCTATCTCCCATGCTGAATTTGTTGGGATATTTGGATATAACAGGAGACTTATTTACACAATTTTGTCGCCCAGTATCAGAAGGGAAGAGGCTATGTTGTGTGTTGTACCCTGAGCTGAACTTATGAAGCGTATTTATAGAGCCTTTTCTCCATAACATCTGTTCATCTTCTCTTCGGCTAAATCCGTCTAAATTAAACTTCTTGCTCGAGCCCCCACCCCTCATGATTAGCCTTCTCAGAGATCAATGGCTTTGTCTATGAATTAACTAATCACGCCCAATTAACGAGAGTATTTCTGTACGTACCTTTAAACTTTCTGACGCCTTGGGACTCGCCGAGTTCACTGTCACACGCAAGTCCTCCTTTTTAGACGCCTGATGTGATTTTTCCGTTCGCCCCCCAATCGGTGTTAAGCCAGGTGGCCAGTCGGACTGGGAATCTTGCTTTTCCGAATACTGCCAACCTCCGTCTAGTCTACTTCACGTGTTGAAACCCTAAAAACCAGACCTTTATGCATGTGTGAATTAATGTCTCCACTGTATCTCTGAGAGCTCGATAAGACCGATCCCTAATGTAATTTGGGAAAAACTGATTTGAATGATTGCCGATTTGAACTTAGAAACTGGCCGGAAATACTACTCTCTTTTTAGATAGAGAAAGTTTCGATCCAAAACTTTTTGTTTTGATCTAAATAAGATGTGTGTCGAATTAGTTATTTATAATGAATTAGTTCTTTTATGTGTCCCATTTTTTACTCTCTAGTCAAAAATAAATAAAATTGTCCCATACAGTTTCATTATTTGCACATTCATCCATTAAATCACAGTTATATTATTTTACAAATCTGCCCCAAAAGTTCACAAATTTATCGGATAGCTTGAATTTCTCACTATTTGCACATTTGAACGGCTCAAAATTTGTAAACGGCTAATTAATATTCTTGAGGGCAACATTCTAATTTTACTAGATATCTTCTTTGTAATAGAACAACTAGTGTTTAGTTTAACTATCTCTTGATAGGATATTTATCTTGATTAATCGGGTGATTTCCAACACGTTTAATAATTGTTCTTTAAAATTATATGATATATATATATATATATATATATATGAGAAAAAAAAATCAGTCACAACGCTAAACAATGATTCAGTACAATTGCAACACTAGCTGCTTGATCATGAGTGCTCGATCAAGAACAGGGACGGAACTAGGAGATTGTCGTAGATGGTGACGGTAAATCCACAATTTAAGAATGAAATAATAATTTACTGTATCTCAGACAACAATATGGTGGAATTATAATAAGAGAGTAATCTCCTCAGCGCCGATATTTTGAGATAGTCCTATTTAAGAACCCCATAAATTTTCTATTGGTCCACACCGATCAAGAGTATGGTTTATATATTTCAAATGTTTAAAGTAGAGACTGATATAGCTAGTGAGGACCGAGGAGCCTATAGGTATGTAGTATATACTAGCAGTAGTGTAGCCCTAAATGTTGAGCAGATTATACGATTCGTTAAAAGAAACCATCGGAAAAAAGACTATAGCCCAGGAAGATTCTATTCTGAATTTCCAATAACAAATACGTCCAAAACTGCAGAAAAAAGGCATCCCCACCACCACCACCACCACCCACCACCGCCTGCTCCTCCGCACATGACCACCGCCGATCCCATCCCCAGAATATTATAAGCTAATATTGTTTGAGGATTCCGATGAGGGACAGCTTAAAACACAGACGAATAAGGATAAAGAAAAAACAAACACTTCTCGTAAACCTAGAATACTGGGTAGATACTCCACAGGAATAAAACAAAGACGCAGGATTATTTTAGTTGCCTGTGCACGCTTTTGTTTCTCTTTTTGCGTGTTTTATTTTATTTATCTGTAACTATTTTACTGCAGAAATGTTATGATAATAATAAACGAAGAAGAAGAATCAAATACGGTATTGTAGAGGACAACCTACAAGGTTCTCTGCTCTGTCTCTTCTCAGTTCTCACACTTTCTTTTATCCCTTTCACTCCCACCCTTACTGCCTCCTATTCACTAGATTTATAGTATATTATTTATCACAATTTTTATCATAATCTTAATCGTAAATTGAAATATTATATGATGAGTAATATCACTGCGAGGCATATGTTTGGAAGATTCTATGTAAAAGTTTTCAAAAATATCGAAATTATAAATTTTATTGATATGTGTCATAAAAGTTAAAAGTTGTAGATGTTTAAATTTATCGTCAAATAATATTTCTAGTCAATTGTGAAAAACTTAATAAATCAAGGGTAGCATATCTCAACAAATTATTAGAATACATATATTTAGTCCGTCATAACATAGTATTTGATAGAAATAAACTAAATGTGGAGGATTCAGAACTCATGAGCAAGGGCGGAACCAGAAATTTATTTTATGGTAGGGTTAAATGACTAAAAAATAGAAGACAAAAACGCATGTTTAGAACAACCGTCTAGCCGGAGACCGGAAAGGTCCAAAATTAACCGGTGAACAGTAATATAGGCTGTATTTTGAATTTTAGGATAGGCACGGGTTTATTAAGACCTGAGCGTAATTCCGTCCCTGCTCATAGGCTTATAGTTTGATCACTTAAACCAACATAAATAGATTGAGATTCAATTCAATCGATCACTACATCAACTAATCCTACACGTTTTTCAGATCTTAGAGTTGCACGTCATTTTAATCCTAAAAAATGTCATTTATAATTATTATTCTAGAACCTATTGCAATAGGTGGTTTGCAATCGTAAAAAATGAGATAAGAATGGAAAAGGGTCACGAGGGCGTTAATTGGGAGGGTGGTCTAAAAATGAAGGGTATGTGTATGGAAGAGAAGGACATGACGATGAAATGGCGAGGTGATTTAATGGAAAAGACAAAAGTACCCGTATTTTCTTTGTCATTTCACTGTTCCAAGTGTAAATATGGACCTGGAACTTCCCTTCCTCCCTTTGGTTCCTCAGTTTGGATCCTTCCATTTTCATCTCTTCTCAGTTTCTTTGTTCTATCCCTGTCCCATGCGTGCGCAAAACCCCGTGAATTCGATTCAACTTCAATTTATGGACTACTACTTACCATAGTTGTAACTTTTGCCGGAAAAGCTGTGGTTGCCGGAATAGCGGTGTTCAAAATGCAAAAACGTTTATGGTAAAACATGTTTCATTGGCTAAACCCATATCATTTTTCGATGTAGTAACAACGGGATTTGACTTGTATGGTCGGTATTCATATTTGTTCTCTAAAAATTCAAATAGACTGAGAGTTGAAAAATATTGTGATACACGAGGATGGTTTTGGTCAATCTTATAGACATGCTTACTCAAGTCGCTTTTGTCGAACCGATTTGAAGCTCATAATCAACTAACATTCGATCACAATCTTAAGATAACTTTTATTGATAAGCTTGAATATAAATTATTAATCTAGTTGATCCTAAACCAATCTTAAACATTCCATAGTTTGGAGAGCCGATCTTGATCTAGTGGTGATCAGATCTACATCTAATCGGCTCATTCTCACCCCTAGTTTTATGATTGTGAACTAACAAATTAAAGATTTTAATTGAAAAAAAAAGAAATATTAATATAACCATATAAAATATTAACTGGTAAAGAAGAGAAAATTATGAGATTAGATCTTTACCGATCTTAAACATGTTAAATTTTAAAAGATTTGTTCTTGAATTTAGTGATGTTCGGATCTGATCGGTAAGGATAGTAAGATAGTGATGTTTGTTGGAATAGTAGTGTTTGTCAAAATAGTGATGATCAGATCTACATCTAATCGGTTCATACACATTCCTATTTTTCTAGTTGTGAAAATCCAAAATAATTTGACCATATAGAATATTAGTTATTGACCGATCGATAAATGAATTTGATTAGATCTGAGAGCATCTGAGAACAGAAGAGATTGATTAGTGGGAATTTGGTCGCCATGCAAAAGTTCCTTTAGCAAACTTAAAAGCACTAATAGAGTTGTAGTTTTCTTCAACGCTCGAATAGAAATGAAAAGATAAATTAAAGAAAAGAAAATCCATCACTCAAAAAGGGAATTTATATGTATCATCTACACTTTTAATTCATAGATTCTTCTTGACTTGCATGGCTATATTGCCTTTGTTCTTTCTTTTCAATTACGAAAAAGAAACCACATTTAAAATAAAATACCCTTTAAAGATACATTAAAAGTTGTGAAACAAGACCGATCTTTTTTTCATTGTCTTTCATCCTTCCTTTCTTTCTTTTATTTCCCCCTTCTTTTCCTTCAATTTTTTCCACTTTCACCTTCACTTTTCCCCTTTGATTTTTTTGAATACTAGATACAGTCCGTTATTTTACTCGTACTGATCTACAGTATCATTGAAATTATACTATCGCACATTATATGTTACTAAGTTTCCCATAGACATAACAATTGAGTACATTTTCATAAATCTAGATTGCATTTTGCACGATAAAAGTAAAATATCAGACTGTCTATAAAAACCATCTTGCTTACATATTGAGTGCTCTAGATCTGAAACTAGTTTCTTACATTGTATGTTAACATAATAATTGAGTACATTTTCATAGACCTAGATTGCATTTTGAACGATAAAAGTAAAATATCAGACTGTCTATAGAGACCATCTTGCTTACATATTGAGTGCTCTCGATCTGAAACTAGTTGCTTACATTGTATATTACTAAGTTTTCCGTGAACATAACAATTGAGTACATTTTCATAGATCTAAATTGCAACGATAAAAGTAAAATATCAGACCGTTTATAGAGACCATCTTACTTACATATTGAGTGCTCTAGATCTGAAACTAGATGCTTACATATTGAGAGCTATAAAAGACCACGGCTTCTCATGAAAGTTATCCGAATGCATCCATATCTTTTAGATTTCAGTTTAAAATGTACCAGATATCATTTTTCCGATGATTGTACGAGCTCGTCTGTTACAATATCATGCTGAAACTTAATTAAAGGTAAGTATATATTGTCGGAAAATGCATCTGAGATAAACGCATATTCCGACTGAAAACAAGATAGCTAGCTAACTAGGTAGGTAACTGCATGATTGCTAAAGATATCGGACCCATTCTCAAGTTACATACAAAGGATCGATTAGAGCACAAACACATAACATGATACACATTCGAAAAAACATGATTAAACGTAAAAAGTGCAAGAGCCACCGAATGTGTTGAAAAGAGACATATACAGTGGCAGATCTATGCGTAGGCGAACAAATCTGTAAACAGTATTTTCAGATCTAACCAGTACTGTAACGCTTTCCCACTCTATATCGCTGTCTACCTTAATATTAATTTCTAAATTCACTACTGGATACGGTGTCAATGGTGGGTTTCAATTCATATTTTTGAATTCACATTCTAATATTCACTCCTTTGGGATGAAAAAAATTTGTATTACAATTAGTTATCGTAATTTTCACTTATCACAAACAGCTGATAGAAATAGTGAATTACACAATTGATTAGAACTGAATTAAACTGCAACTTTTTACCAAGAAAATCTTTCATACATTGCCAAGGTGAATTTGAATTTGCAATTGCTGCTGTAGTTTTGATGATTAGAAGGATGGCGGGGAACATAAAGGCTGTTGGATCACATGCATATCACCTTCTTTTTCTTGCTCTTCGCCTTCGCTTCTTTTTATAACCATGGTTTCATAAAACGCTAAAGAAAATAAAGGTCCTAATAACAAAGGGCACAAATGTTAGAGGGTCCCCAAATATATAAGGCTTACACACACTCACACACTACTTCTACTTCTACTTCTACTTCTATTATCAGTCGTAAATTTCATCTTATTCTCGACACTTTCACCTATCTACCGGTTGAATAGTTTTAGTTTAGTTCAACAGTTTATTAACTTACAAATTTAACAATTTTTTAATATATTTAAGAAATTTAAAACTCAGTTCAACAATTATATTAATCTATTTCAATTCAGTTCGACGGGATCTAGTCGATTTCATCTGATCCCTCAGTCCAGGGGATGGATCCTAATGTGAGGAATCTAACGATCGATCAAAGAAAAACACCTGATCAATCCGGACCCTCCTTCGTCATCATTCCATGCAATATATACATAAGAATCTTATTTTAAAGCATGCTTTAAAAAGTGACAGCCAATTATCATATAATGCTATGAATATTATTGTTTATTAATACATTTTCATGGTATTTTGATTGGAGTAATGAATATCTCATCATGGAAAATCACGTATATATTACCGGAAATTCTAACAGCCGTTTGATTGATCGGTGTATCGGTTTGGGGGAGAGTGCAAAGTTTCTTGAATCATTTGTGAAATTATGCCTTCCTTTTTGGTAGTAGTATTTCTAATCTCTTGCTATTTAATTTGAGGCCCCTTATATACTAATTATGCATGGAAATAATTACTTTTTAGTCGGTGAGGCAATGATATAAGTATATATTGTTTGATATATATCAAAATCATCCTGATATAGATACTATTCAATTAGCGACATGTCATCTAAAAATAATTTATGATTGCGCCATGTATTCAATTATCATACGGATTTAGGCAATTAAAATTAGAGTTTTAGAAATTTAGAAAAAATATCTTAACCGATCAAAACATCATAATTGTACACGTGTCATATTCTTATTGTGTCTTATAATGGTTATTTCAAGATCATCCCGATGAATGGTATACTCATATATTATAGTTATATATATATACCATTTTTGTACATGCATGATCAAAATGAGAGGGAGTTTATTTAAATTAGTTTGAAAGGAGAAATAATAATAATATATGATGATGAAGATCGATGAAGAAGGGTGAACTTTAGCCTCTAATCATGCCTTAGAAAGTGAGTACAAAGAAGAAAGTAAAATATACTCATGATTATCTATATCACTAAGTTTGAGTTGCTCAACATTGTTGAATTATTACCATTATCTTCAATTATAACCATTATCATTTCAATCTCCACTCACTTCTCTACATTCCCATGATCCTCTCGTTCATCCATTCAAATTGAACTTTGTGTCCATTTAGACGGGATCTAGAAATTAATATTATGATAAACGGTAGTATAGAGCGAAAAAATACTATAATATTTATTAGGCTGAAACTATTTTCAGACTTGTTCGACGGATTAAGAAGTCAGGCCGACGTCTGCCCTAACCTAAGTATAAATCTGTTACTGACTATAATTATACAACATCTAAAACGTGCAAGAGTATTATTTATCGTTTCACGCATGTGATAAGAGTGCCGAGAACTTATGCATCAATGCATGAATTTAAAGTCCTAGAGCAGAGGCAGAACCACTTGGAGGCGCGGGTAGGCCTCGGTCTAACATTAAATTCGAAACACAATCTATATTACTGTTCTTTGTTAAAAAAATTGGGTTTTTCCGGCCTCCGACCGTCGCAGTCAAACCACTAATCCTACCCTAACATAATTTTCTGATTCCGCCACTGCCACTGCGTAGATGATTAGATAAACGTCACTAAAAACACACTGGAAAGCCTTATTATTCTCTATAAGGCTGGCTAAATTTAAAGCTTATAACACATCTTTATCTTTACATAAGCACTATATAGACTTTGTATGCGTTCGTGGGGCATCTGCCCTTCTAAACTTCCACTTTGCATGCATGCATGGCCATGGGGGGTAATTGGCAAATGTGGATTTTGTTCTGGAACCCAAAATATACTCCCTTTTCTTTTTGTAGGTCCTTGCCCAATGAGTACACACCCCTCAATTTAACTTACCCTTTTACTTTTTACCCCCAAATGCCGGAAATTTGTATGCAATCCATCCATGCATATGCCGCAGGGCTGCTAATTGAGTCCGTCAACTCGCGAATAATTTAAAATCGACTCGGTCAAAATTCGGTCAAAACTCGACTCGATCTAGCTCGACTCGAGATCGACTTGACTCGAAAGGTTAACGAGTTGAGTTTGAGCGAATCCTAAATCGACTCGAAAAACTCGTGAGTAACTCGATAAATATAATCAGTTATAGTTTTATATATTATAAGGTTATACTATATTAGTTCAATTATCTAATCTTGTTAGTTTTCATTTAATACTCAATATTGAACAAACTAATTATTTGTATTGGTATTTAAAATAATAATTTCATTATGTATATGTAAAGGCACATATATAATTAGAAATTTTCATAGTACATGTGTGTTTAAATAGGTCATGTGATTATACATTTTACTTTTTGTATATTTTTCGTGGTAGTATTAGTAATTATTTAATATGGTTATAAAATATTAATGTCAAACATAAAATATATTTATTTTATCATTTTAATTAAGTGATTTAAAAAAATATTTTGTATTAATAGTTTGGATGAAGGTTACTGAATAATTTAAAATAAACTATTAATTTGGGGAATAATTAGTTAAATTTTTATTTAAAAAGGGAAAAAACAATTCGAGTTCGAACTCGCGAGTCAAGTCGATAATCGATAAATAATAACGAGTTCGAGTTGAACATGTTATCATTAAACTCGCGAGTTCTCGAGTCGAGTCAAACATGGTTAATATAATTTTCGAATCGAGTCGAGTTACGTAATACTCGCGATCGACTCGATCGATTAGCATCCCCGTGCTAGTGTTGTAAAATTACCCTGACTTTAAAAGTAATAATGATAAAATTTGGTAATAACTCAAGTAAGGCATGTTGATTCAATCCAATCCAATAAGAGAACATAGAAAACTGAGGTTAAAAAATGTTCAAACTTAAATTTAAGAGAACATGGAGTAAGCCCTGTATTCTTCCTCCATATCATCAGTTATTGGTGTAAATCTTGAGATTTTATATTTTTTCAATGTATTTTTCCAAAAACATGATGGAAAAAGTTTGTTTTTTATAAAATTTGAAAAGGCGAGTACAAAATCAAACCCACTAAAAAATAAATCCATTAAGGAACTGTTTGCATGAGATTATTTCTCGCTGAATCGAACTGAATTGAACCAAACTGTGCTGAAATAAATTAAATTAAACTGTTATACAAATAAGGTCAAGCAAACAGAGACTGTTATAATTCTCTAGGATTTCAAGTTTTGTTGGGATAAAATTGAATCATTATTTTTTACTTGTTAAAGGAGCACCATTTAATCTAACTACTATTCTCACCTTCCCAACAAAACACACTTAGTAGACTTTTCAAATTCAAACTTACTCGACTTTGACCATTAATTTATAATAATATATATTTAGTGTCAATACGATACGTATATTTTTAGATTCATCATATCATATTTTTTCATTTTACTTAAAAAATTTAACATATAAAAATAAATTTATTTATGATCAAAGTCGAAACGGTTTGACTCTGAAAGTCAACTAAGCAGCCTTTGCAGAGACGATGGGAATAGTTGCTACGGTCCGAGAGCTGTCCAGATTATTCTTGTTATACTTACAGGAACGGAGAGAGTAGTTATCTAGCGTCCGAGAGATATCCAAGGGAGTGCATTCGGAACCGTCTAGCTTAATGACCAACAACTTTATCGATACTGTGCTCTAATCGGTACTGCTTGGTGGTGATTTTAAGAGTGCGAACTTTGTGCTTGTGAGCTTTCCAGTTTACAAGTTCCTATATAATACGGCCTGTTCCAAAGTGATAAAATTGGATACATTCAAGTGTTTTTTTAAGAGTTACAGCCCACCATAATATTTCTCATTCCAAATTCTTATACTGTTTGTACCTTTGAACACAAACCTTAGGTTCAATACTTGAGATCTGCACCAAAAGTTGCCCAAAAGCCATTTTTAATATCTACATAAACTCGAACCCAAAGCCAAAAGCAATCAGAATAATGTAGCAGAAAATGGGCAAAAATGAGTGAGATGATTTCCAGACACAACTCTTATTCCAAAGTTTAGACAGTTTCATTACAACATTAACATCAAGACAATGAAAGGGACAGATGTTTTGAAATAAGTCACTTCAGATTACATACAGTGCTAAACTTAAAACTAAAGCCCTAGAGGCTTTTGAATCAGTGAGCAGCACAAGTTCTCAATGTGTAACACAGATATACATACAGCATGCTCACTTCACATAACCAGTCCAGAGAAGTGCATGCACGTGGTTATTACATTAGCTTCGTGTTCATATATAAACCTGCATCCCAATGTTCTTACCGGACTGACACAGGGGACAAAAACTTACCCTACTTTCACACTCTTTACACACACACAGATGCTTACAAGGTAACAAAACCATGCATACTTCATTGACTCTACAAACCTTGCAGGTCATCGTGTCCTTCGTATCATTCCCATCCTTGCGGAGAAGATGGAAATCGAGAACCTGGCCGTTGCAGCAAGAGGCTGTGTCGTCTACCTCACTGTCACCACAGCCTTCCTTGCTGTCTCTACTTTGTGCAAAGACCTGTTGTATGTTTAGGGTGAGAGTCTTGACCATGTTTTCGTTGTACTGAGCACGCTGTTGCCAGGCATTTGCTTCTACGGCCAACTGTTCCATTCGCAGCTCCAGATCGATGTTCTTCTTGCTGATGTCTTCCATCTCCGCCTCCTTTTCACGGAGTTTTTGAACAACTTTATCTTCGATGTAAGAGATCGTTTGGAGTTGGCTTGTCTGAAACTTGTCCAATAAAGCATGCCTCAAGCGATCACCCTTTCAGTTAACAAAAATAGAAGAACAAAATCAAGAAACAGGGAAACAACTCTCACTCTGTGTAAGAAATCAGTTTAGACTAATGTTTTGAGAGCAACTCGGGACCAAATATGAAACTGAACTTCTACATTATAAAAATTCACAATTCACAACTACTTAAAAAGACTAACTTCACAAGCCTATTTAATCGTAAATGTTGCTAATATAAGTATAAAGCGAAAAGCATCATGAAAGAGTTATACAGATGTTTCCCAGATAAACAAACAATATCTTAACACCACACTACATCTATAAACTCCACCAGCATGTAGGAAAAAAATACCATACTCCATCTATAAGAAAAATAATCCATCCAGTCCACATTTTTCTATGATGATTTTTGTTCTATCTAAAAAAAGTCTTTTTTCGATTCCCTATTTCGTTGTTAAATTGCTCTTATGTATATCAAGGTCTAAAATAACTTAAGAGCAGCTTAGGAGTCATAAATAACTGGACTCATAGGTGGAAACAAAAGGAAAACAAGACCACAAGTAATCCTGTTCTTCTAAGACAGCATAAACTGTTTCCCCTGATTAGACACTCAAGATAACCATCAGCTCACAAATAATCTCAAACTACAAACCCCATTTTACAAGATTAAGGTTTATAAGCCACAGCAATTGTAAAATGTTGAGGTTTACATGTTTGTAAAGTCAAAAAGAAACTTCTTTCGAATAATATAAAGTTAGAGAAAGGTACAAGTTTCTCTCTGCCTCCTAAATTATGCACACAGTAATCGTAAGCTGTTGAGGTTTTCATGTTTGCAAAGTCTAAAAGAAAATGCTTTCGTAAAATATAATGTGAGAGAAAGATATAAGTCTCACTGCCTCCTAAAATAAGCACACTTCTCTTATAAGCACAACTCCACCAAAAGGCAAAAATACACTCCAATTGAACCCAAAACAACAGCCAATCAAATAGTATAGATTGAAATGATAACAGCACATACACCAATATAATACACAAACAGGCTAAAATTGAGCAAAAAAAGTGTCCAGCTTTACTAAAACATAAACAAAATGTTACCTGAATCTTAAGGTATCTATCAATTTCAGCATCCTGCCTCTGAAAATCGCGATCAAGCTCATCTCCCACAATCCCTAGAAATGCTGAATCACCAGAAGAGGCCAGCCAAGCTTTACTGTTGCAGTTGTTAGTGTTGTCCAGGGACAAACCCAACCCTGTGGAGACAGATCGAGCCTGCAACAAATCAACAGATGACATCTGGGAGTTATTGTTAGTATGGCCCGCTTCCAGAAAATCCTGCTCCTTGGGCCTCTTCCTCTTCGTCTCAACTCCGTAATTCCACTGCAGCTCCGCCCCTCCTCCGCCCTGCTCCTCCACCGTTGCCGGCGCCAAACCCACAACTTGAACTGGCCAATCAAAAACCCAATTTTTTTAAAAAAAAATAAAAAATTAACGATAAATTAATCAAAAACCAAGCATGTAGATGCTTACAAGGCGGGACGTAAGGCGGGTGGTGCGATTGATCGGCGTTGAAGAAGGTGGCCGGCGGAGAAATCTGTGCATCCATGGTGTTTGAATAAATGTCTCTGAGAAATATTCACCAAAAAAGGTCAGAGAAATTGGGGAAAAAACGATGAATATGGATGAAGGAGAGAAAACCCAGAAAGAATTCGTTACCTGAGAGGCTTGGGCGGCGGTTGCTGGAGCTGATGCTGCTGCTGCTGCTGTTGGAAGAGATGATGAGGAAACGCCATAGCTTTTTTGAGCTGGAGAGACGGAGAGAGAGAAAGATATGGGTAGAGAGAGAAAGGGAGAAGGGGGTTGGGGGTTGTTCGGGAAATATTCTGGAAGTGGTTCGGCGGAGGTTGATTCTTTTCGGAATTTGCCTCTTTGGTCCTTTCGGTTTTGGGATATTGTGGATGGGCCACTGGGCTTGTTTTGAAGCAGTTGAGCAGCTGGGGGTTACTACTATCATTTCGATCCAGATAGGATCTCCTGCTACATTACTACTATCAGAAATGATGTCATGAATTTATGATTCGAATTTTCAAATCATGATTTGATATCGTATATATTGTATAAAAACAATTCATTTCGTTTCAATGAAACGGTTTAATTATAAAAATAGTTACATTTAATCCAGATTACACATCGTAGGGAATAATTTGCCTGCCGACATTAACTAAACTATACTCCAAGTTACTCTCTCACCCTCTCTCTTTTTTGTCTCTCCAGAGGCCAATCCTTTGAAAAGTGCTCTTGTACCGTTTGACTAACATTATCAATGTATCACGAATTCATAAATAATGTCGATCTGTTATTTAAAGGCTCAAACCGTCAGACAATGCATCGACGACGAAGAGTTTCCATATAGAGTCACAAGTAATTGCATTAATCACACTGGATTCTAACTCTTACATGAACCACACCTCCACCTACATAATTATACTCAATGAATGTTACAATCCAAATGGAGAGGACATCTTGGAATAGGTATTATATTTTCATATCATGTTTCATTATTTCCATTAGAATCACAATGGAATCATATTAACATTCTGGGAGGTCAATAGAAAGGGTGAAATAGATATCATAATCGAGAGATATATCGCTCATTCACCATTTAGTTTTGCAAATCTCAAAAGATGAAAGTATAAAACAAAATGTGAAATTTTAAAGTAACATGTAACTTAAGTTTAACTTGCTCTCAGAATCATCCGGTCTAGTGGCAGTTAATGATAGCAAGTCCGCGGCTTTGAAGATTAAAATGTGACATGTCACATAGTTTGACCAATTGGTATGACAGACATTTTAATTGATCGTTTTGAGATTTTATTTGACTGTTGATAATTTTAGTTATATATATTGGATGACGATAAATTTTTTATATTTTAAAAACACATGTTACGGAGAATCCAAAATTATACTAACAATGTACTACTCTAAATTGATGGTCAAAAATATCGTGAAATAAGAAAATGTTAACCAATGCCGTTCAAAGCAGTTCAAAGCCTCAAAAGAATAATGTTTACATACAACTCACTTCCAGCTTCATAACATTAACCGATTAGAAAAGTATTCCAACACAGAATAAAATCACATTATGTTATGATAAAGATTAAATAAAAGATTATACAGATAATTAGCAGCACTAAACTACACAGCTCCGACAAACATCCATCCTCGGAATGTCAGAAAAGCCAACCACGCAGATCAATCAAAACATCAAAAAAACTCAGTCAGTTTTCAGTTCATTCAACAGTACAAGAATTCCTCAGCGAAATGGAAGTGTTCATCTTCTTCGGATCAAGCGTAAACCCACAATGCACTCTTCTGTAAAGCTTAGGTTTCACCAGCTTCCCTAAAACATAAGCTCTGGCTTTCACCATCATCTCGAGCTTCATCTGCACTGGAAGCCCTGTGGTTCCGTTCTGCGTGCTCAAACTCGCCCCGCCTCCATACAGAGGAATCTTATCTCCGATCACCGACACCACCACAGCCTTTCTGCTCTTTCTCCCCTGATGAAATCCCGGAATCTGCGGAAAAAAAATCAATCTTTTTTAAAAATCTCGAAACAGAGTGAAATTCAACAGCTAAAAGCAACTGTTTTTCATTCTTATGGTATATCAGTTCAGCAAAAATCGAACTTTTTTTAGGAATCTTGAAATAGAGTGAAATTCAACAGCTAAAAGCAACTGTTTTTATATTGGTTTTCTCCTGAGCTTATGGTATATCAGTTCAGTTTAGCTGAAGCTCAGCCTAATTTAGTGATATACTGGTTTTTCAATACAGTTCAACAAGGAATCAAATAACTCCTGAGATAAAAAAATCAATCTTTTTCAAGAATATCAAAATAGAGAGAAATTCAACAGCTAAAAGCAACTGTTTTTTTCTCTAGTAAGGGTCTGAATTTTCAATTCAGTTCAATTCAACAAGAAATAGACTCGAGAAAACAGGGCCTTACTGTTCCAGAACCAATTGAGAGGTCGGAGTAGAACACATGAAAAAATCAATCTTTTTCAAGAATCTCAAAATAGAGTGAAATTCAACAGCTAAAAGCAACTGTTTTTTCTTTAGCAAGTGTCTGAATTTTCAATTCAGTTCAATTCAACTAGAAATAGACTCAAGAAAACAGGGCCTTACTGTTCCAGAACCGATTGAGAGGTCGGAGTAGAACACATCAACCGGAGCCGATCCAACTCGAACACCGAAAAATGTACCGGTGTTAACGAAATTGAATCGAAGTGTTGCATTCATCGAAATCATGTCTGTCGAAACTCCAGAATCATCTGATCCAGCTTGTACCATCAATCTATCAAATTTCAAGTTCTGATAGCATTTTCAAAATCAAATCAAACCTAAATAACATCAAATAATCCAGTGAAAAAAATGCATAAACTTTGAAGCACTGAACTAACCGTCATGGAGATGATCGGCTTCTGGGATTTGCTGACGCCGAGCAAGATGAGAGAGAATATGGTGAACAGAACGAAGAACCCCAACACGAATATCAGACAATAGCAGCAGCGAGAAAGGGGTTTCTTTTTATAGTAGTCGTCGATCAGTCCTTCCTCTTCGATCACGTCGAATTCCTTATCGTCGGCTTGATTTCCGGCGGATCCGTTCGGGTTGACCCGCCGGGACCCGGGGTAGCGGGCGGTGGATGACTCCCTGGAGTGGTGGGAGCGCGGCGGAGAGCCGGCGGGGCTGGACTGAAACGATGTCGTTGTCTTCCCGCCGTCGTGGGAGTCCCTCGCAGGGCTCTGCACGTAGTACGCCGGCCGCCGGTTGTTGTCCGGCGACGACGCCGCCAGGCTGGAGGCGGTGACCTCCGAATCCGTCTTGGCATGCATTTTTTTTGTCGGAATTGTGATTAGATCTTCGAGTGAGGAAAAGCTGATGAATAGTTATAGACGGAAAGCAAAAGCTTATACAAAAGCAAACAGTTTATTCTTTTTTGGTTTTTTCACTGCGTTTTTATTTTTTGTTTATTTTAGGTACGATGAAAGATGAATTGATAATGGGGTTTTAGACGATAATTAGTACAGTAAATTACTGGGTTTTGGTATCGGAATCTGGAAATGGAAAGCGGTGGATGAAGATCGAAGGGAAGTAATAATTCAGGAATGTTTTTAGACAGCTGCAGATTTCTGGAAAATGGTGGACTAAACACAGTAAAGTTTCTATTTCTGGTAAACTTAGCTAACAAAATATTTGGTTTATCATAATTAGTTTACATCACAAATTCAGTAATTCACCATGAGACCTTTGCTAAGAATTTGTGAGTGGGTCATATTTTTTAATGAAGTAAAATTAAATAAATTAAACTCGAAGGTTCGATTTATCTGAATATTTTATAGTTGAATTCAGTAGGTTTTCGTTTAGTTTTGATGAGTTATATGGCATTATTTTCAATAATTTCATGTTTTTTATTTTATCTAAGTATATTTCAGTTTAGTTCAGCAAAAATAAGTTATATATGTTAGAGGTTGTTTGTTCTCCCTATATTTTTTTTCTTAACATTTTTAATTCAGTTCAGTATAAATAAAATATGATTTGATAAAACTCGATTTAATTTAGTTTCCAATACATGAATTCTTATTCAGTTCAATTTAGTTTTTTTCTTTAGTTTAAAGATAAGTATGAATATATTGGATGAAACTGGTCTTAGACATCGATACCATCGTAAATACAAATTATACGAAACGAACATGAATAAAATATTATTTAGGCACACATAGTTGTTTATTTTGCTAAATATAGTACGGTTTCTTTCAATTTTTAAAAGTTACCAAACGCTTTTTATGTCCAAACGATTATGTATAATTTTTAGAAGAGTGAAATAATAATATATCGCTGATTTAACCTAAAGAAGCATGAACAAAATCAACTCCATTAAATAAAAAAGTATATTCATTAAATGAAATGGTAGATCAACTCCATTTAATAAAAAAGTATATTCATTAAATGAAATGGTAACATCATACTCATTAGTTTAAAATTAGCATTAACATCAACAAATTCTACCTTTCCTATAGTTTTGATCCTATGATCCAAAAAAGAAAAACATGTGAAAGCATGTGAACCACAATACTCCTGTCCTATGTAAGATGCTTCAATTTCCACTTTTTTGCTATTTAATTATTTCTCACAAAAAAAAATTGAGTTGAGAAAAATGTGAAAAAGAAATGAAGTATACCAGTAATACAAGGAAGGCAAAGATCAAATTATTCATAAAAAAGAAGACCAATTTATATACTAACTTTTAAAAAAAATCAATTTACATGCTTAGTTGATTTTGGTTTCCAAACCTGGCCCAAAAGCCTCCTCTAAGGATTAACTAGAAGGCTTGCTTGATTAAGGAATATGGGTTTGGTCACTTTGGTGTCTAATCTTATATGGACTGAAAAATCCAGAAGATGTTATGAAGATTTTACACGAGTTGAAGTATACATACACGCTATGATTATTGCTGGCAAAATATTACCGAACTTAAATACTCGATAAATAATAAATAATTCGAATTCAATATGAGACCTTGAATAGTTATTGGCGGTACATGCAGAGGCGGAACCAGACGATAAAATTTAGGGTTGCTCAACAGAATTAGGGATTGATGGAATTCAAAATTACACTAAACATTTTTTCCAAGTTACAATAATATAGCTTGTTAGATAAATTTTGGGGGTTGTCAGCGCCGCCCCGTGCAACCCCTAGTTCCGCCCATGTGTAGAGGTAAGGGGGATTGCAATGACGCTGCTCGCCCACGTTCCTCTATTAGGGTACAAGATTTGAAATCACTAACAAAATTTTCTAGACGACTTGCAAATTGATAAAATACGGATTGCATCTAACGGGGTGGTTCATTAATCGTAATCTAGCCGTAGGCTGAGATTTTTAGGTCGCCATTTTTAGTGTTGCCTATTAGACGAGCTAAAGACCGCACGGCTAAAATATTAGTCCTGAGCCGGACGTACTTATTCATATTATTTCTAAGCCATAGCCTAATTTTCTTAGCCATAATTTGATATTGAGATGCCTAACCTTTGAGATTAATTATATTCACCATCAATGATACATATTGCATTTATTTATTCTGGGATCAATTCATCAATTGTTTAGGAGTATAGCATATAATTCTTCATTAGTTAATTAATTAATTAATGTACTGTCTTAATAATGGGGTTAAACATTATTAATTAATAATGTATCATTATTAATTAATTAAGTATACCGTCTTAACCCGAAACGAAGTAAATACATGAACAATATAACAACTTAAAAATCATATAACTTTATCAGATTGTAATTGATATTTAACATGCAACAGGAACGTCAAAAAAAAATTGTTTCGTGGAGGATGTAATAGTTATCTGTCATGATATCATAGAACAATTTTACATCATGAAACATAATAATTAGTTTTCTCAAATTTTGGGTAATGCTTAGGAAACTTGCATATAAAAAAAAATATAGAAACTCCCATATTTCCCAAATTCCCAAATTCCTTTGCGTATGGGCTTCACTATTATTTTAAAATAATAAATTGATGGATTGATATATTATGGGATTACTTATAATTATATATATATATATATACAATCACTAGTCAATGGATGTTGTAACAACCCTAATTCATGACCAAAAAAATGAACGACCGCATGTTTTAAGTATTTGTTATGCTCCATATTTTCGAATATCCTATCTAGGGAGATCAATTTAGGGCCTCAAAATGCCATCATCTTTTTCTTATTATATAAAAGGACGGATAAATATTATAGATATTTATAGACTAATTTACAACACCCTGATATTATGAGTCACATTTGATGGGCTTCTTATTTTATATTTAAAGACCACTTTTGGAATGGGGTGAAATTTATTAGACTCGTCAAATCTTTAAAAAGTTTCAAGGGGCTAAAAACTGAATGTATCAGTGTTGCACAAATAATTGTTGAAAAAGAGAGTATAATAGTGAATTTAAAATTCCATGTCAACTCTACCTATCAAGTTAGGAATCACTGTGTGAAACCAATTCTCCCAACTGGAGGACTCACTATTCGCAAGCAATTAAGAGATCGAATTGCAAAACTCAACTCCACCGACGAGCACGGGAAATTAATACACCATTATAGTCTAATAAAGACCTAAATCAAGGAGATCAAAGTGAACATAGTCCAATTTTGCGTGCTGCAGCTGAAGTAGATTGCTTTCACTTGCGTTTCCCTTCAAGTCGAATTGAATCTCTTTCTTATATAGTCCCAGTCTCTTGACGATCTATTTCTCTGGAATTTCTCAATGTGACAGTACTGAGAAACACCTAGTATCAACTACTATTTGACAAAGATAAACATTTCGTGCATCAATCACCATGCAAAGTATAGATCTATTACAGTCACAACGTCACTTAATTCCATATCATGATTTATATATTTCAAGCCTCTAACACTTTGAAATTACATGATATATACTAGTGCCAAATTTTGAAAGTTGGTGTTTTAAATTAACCATATTTGTTACAAACTTTACAATTCACCCGTATCTAGAACATTGGTTTACTTTTCAACAAGTCACGGAACATATGAAGCAGGCAAAACAAAAGAGATTTTTGGCATTTGGCACTGCTATACTAAATTAGTAATTGCATGCAAATTGTTTTGTGTACAAGAAGACATCCAGCTGGGAAAACTTCCGGCATTTGTGGAAACCTAGCAATCCACACTTCCTTGTTTCTTTAGGCTTATCTTATCATCAAATTCATCATCTTGTACATGCAATTAATCAATTGTTGAGATATCTAGTTAACTTCTTCAAGCAATATGATCTTGGAATGAAAATCTGTTCTTTTTATGTTGCATATAATTATAAATGGTGGGTTATAAATTTACGCTACTTTTATTTTTTTCGGATAGACAATACTCGCTGCATTTCAATTTAACAGTACAAAAGATATATTGCTAAACCTTAAGTGTTGCGAAAGACTGTGATGGGAAACAATCGTCAAATCTAAGATCAAAGAAGGCCTCGACAAAACAGAAAGTATCATAAAACGCCGTTCTCATTTAAAATTGAACTTTCATGCCAGAGCAAGAACTAGTATCATGAAAGTAGATATGTCACGACTATCCCAGCAATTGAATATGACTGTGAAATTTAAAATCAGATAGAGAGTAGAAAGAATAGTAATATATCCTTAAGGTGAAAAACTGTAAATAGAACAATAAAGTATTAGTGTTACTTTTTGTTTTAATAATTAATAATTATTGATTTTCTATAACAAAATAATGACAGTGGCCCTCTCTAGAATCAATAGTCCCTAAATTTTTCTTAATAAAAATAATTACCATGTGACACCATCATTTCTTCTTTCATAAAAGAACACCGTCATTATTTACAACTTACTTACATCTTAATTCAAAATTATTTATCTAGTAAAGACATATTCACTTAAAGTTAAATAAGCGTTATTAATTTAAATTCATGTTAATTTTGCGAGATAAAAAAGTAATGCGAATGTTTAGATATATGTACACATCTTCCCTATCTTCATCTGTAAATAAACTCTCATGTGCTAAGTTTGTTCCAATTTTACAATTATAAAATTTTTTTTTCATTTTCTTTTTCACAACTCTAAAATAAACACAATATGGAACTTAATTTATCATAAAAATCACACACGTAATTTTCAAATATTCTTCAATAATTTAGCTGCGAAAACAGTGACAATACACACTTTATGATCCGAGTAGGGTTTAAACACTCTTCAATAATTTAGATGCAAGAAAATGACGGTACACACACACACACTTTATGTCGCTAACTATGTTTAAGGTTCTATCAACGTTTATTCATGATAAATTTATAATTAATTTAAAGTTAAATTTTGTTAGATCATCTAGATAAATTCTCGACAAATTATTATTTTTCTCGATTAATTATCTACAAATGAGAAAATTTATATTACATCGTCTCATATATGATAATCTAATGAATCTCGTTCTACCGTAAATTTAGGCCAGTGTTAGGTGCATGAATAATTTGATTTTGCGGGTCTGAAAAAGACAAAATTACCCTTATTTTTATACTATTGCCTAGACTTGCATCAGCAAATCAGGGATATTTCAAGTCAATATCAGACCTGCAAAATTAAAATGTTGCTGCACCTAAAATCCACTTAAATTTATTGTACGATTTCACCAACACTTTACATCCTACCATTTCAAATTGTATAAAACTTGAAAACTAGATCCAAGGGGAAAGATATTTAATCTTGCAAGAAAGCATTTGAATGGAGGAAATTGTGTACACAAATAATAGTCCACAATATGATCAATCAACTTCTGGTTTGCAGATAATACAAAAAGAAAAGAATCCATGAGAATCAGTGAAAAGGGGAGACACTAAAAAAATCTGAAGTGATCTGCATCGATATTTTACTCGTATCGGTCCAGAATATTATTTAAATTATAGTATTATTCTTTAAGTATTGTTAAATTTTCTAAACATAAAAAATGAGAATGTTTTAATAATCATGTTATATTTTAGATTATAAAAGTAAAATATTGAACTGCATTTATATCACACAAAAAATAATCTCCCACGACATAACAATAATACTCTATCACATTTTTTAGTTGGACAGTGTGTATGATCAATTAAGCGCATTAAAATAAAGCAATCTTTGCCTCATGCAACAAAACCAACAACCATCCAATCTCAACACGGAAAAAGATGAATCATATTTAAGTTTCAGGCCATTATCCCATCGAATATGTTCTGATTGTTTCCCTGTCCTGAAACCCTACTTGTTTTTAGGTCACGAGATGACCTAACATTAAAGAAAAAAAGTTGCTTCTAGACCTCTCGACGGAATTAGGAGAGAACGAGAGAGATCGCCTAACGTAGTGTAGGCTGTCCTTCCGCACAGGGGTCGAAAATTTAAGGGGTTCAAAATTAAATTTTCGCATCGGGGCTCAACATATGTTGGACCGGCCTTGGTCGGTCATGCTCTCCAAAATTTGACGACCAAGTGTTTATTGTTCATGATTTCATTTAGTCGCGTTCTATGAGATTGAGCATATAGCTAGAATTTGTTTTTATTATATATATCGCATCCAATTAATCATATCTCTGATTTCGTCACCGTCTAAACCTGTGGTGAAATCAGACTAATATTTGATAGATGAAAGGTTATTGCATAACAGAGATTAACATGTTAACGTTCAATTTTATTTATTTAATATTTAAATGCAGTTCGTATTTTGATTATTTACAGTTCGTATTTTTGTAATATAATCATATATACAATCACCTTCATAATAACTGATTTGCAATTGTATATAATAGAAATCATATATATGATGCGTAAGCCTGATGTAAATAAATATGAACCGTAGCATATATATTGAAAGTGTTTTTTAATTTTGGACTGTAAATAAGTAAAATACGAATTATTTCTAGCATGATCCTAAATATACTGCATCCATACATTTCCATTTTCACCGCTAGATCTAGATGTAAGCGATATGTAACATTTCCGATTATTAAAGTTTGACATTCTCATTCATATCAATTAATAAGGTGTTTAGATCTTCACGTATTAAAATTTAATCGATTCTAATTGTAACTTGTACGTGAAATGTCTTACCACTAAATTGTTCGACTAATATTAGAAGGTGTAAGTATTACTATTATTGGACAATTGTTTCAATCACATGCTATTTTATCATGTTAAAGGATCTAAAGTCAGATTTGTGCCGACAATGGGGCTTCTGACAATACGATTGCCGCCAGTTTCTTCCCAGCTCAGATAACCGAAAACCACCGCGACGTCGTTCTTCACAGCCGGAGAAGTACTCTCCACTGTCAATTTATACCTCTGTTTCTCGTACTTCTGTCGGAAAACCAGCTTGTCAGGACTGACGCTGACCTTAAATCCATCCAGCGCAGGCAGTTTTGCAGAATAAACGGCGGTTTCACCCCCGACGTTGGTAACTGTCCTTTCAAATTCCCAAACCTTGTTGCTGGAATTGAAGAAAAATATGAACGATGGATAGTTCAGATCCAACGTCGGATTCGAGCAGTTGTAGTTTGATGATCTCGTCACGGTCTGAATCTGCTGGGACGTGTAATTCAGCGCACATAATAGGTTAACGTAATCCCCTGTTTCTGCATCGTACACCAAACCAGGATCTAAAGCTCTGTTAGGGTTCAGATGGCCGGCGCCCATGGCGAGCGGCGTTGCGGCGGCGCCGCGGAATCCGATGTCGGAGATTGCCTTATTCGTGTTGTCGGAAATGTCTGCGGTGGTCATCATCGACGATCTTATGGCTGCCGGGGTCCACTTGGGATGGACGCTTCTGAGCAGAGCTGCAACTCCGGTGGCGTGAGGACACGACATGGAAGTCCCCGAAATGATGTTAAAGTCGCTGTAGAGATCGCCGGCGGCCACAGAGGTGACGGCGGTTTTGTCCGGCCACGACGCTAAAACCAGAGCCCCTGGACCCATGATGTCAGGTTTCAGGATGTTTGGACAGCTTAGAGATGGGCCCCGCGAGCTGTAGCTGGTAACCATCGGAGCTGGTTTTGCTCCGACCACCGTTCCTCGGAATTCGAAGCTTGCTTCAGGCTCCGAGGTGTTTTTGAGGAAATCCAGGATCTTTTCGCCGTTTTTATAGTCGATGTAAACAGACGGAATCTGGGATTCGAGGAAGAATTCCAGGTCGGAGTTATTCGTGATGAACACAGCCCCGGCGATTTTCGAATTCTGCGCGTAGTAAACCTGATCTCCCAACGTATTATTATTATCCAGGCAGACCACTAATTTCCCCTCGAATTTCTTAAATTCCACCTGACTCTTACAGCCATGACCGTAAACAATCGGGAATTTCCCCGAACTGGAGTAATTTCCAGGGTACATGGAAAGGCCTGGAACTGAAACGCCGTTTCCGAGGTTTACTTTTCCGACGAACTCCCGATCAATAGTTCCCGCAGCGACGGTGAGAACCCATGGAATTCCGTTATGCAACGAGGAAAGGGTAGGCCCCTCGTTTCCGGCCGAGGTCGAGACGAAAATGCCCTTCTGCATAGCTCCGAACGCAGCTATGGCGATGGGATCTCCGTACAAGGGCACCCCGTCTAGCCCTAATGACAGGGAGATGACGTCAGCTCCGTCCTCAATCGCTTTATCCATCGCTGCAACAATGTCGGAAGTGTACGCGCCTTCCTCCCACAAGGCCTTGTACATGGCCACGCGCGACCTCGGAGCCATGCCGGAGGACACGCCGGAGGCGTACCCGAAGAAGTTCGCGTTCTCGATGTAATTTCCGGCCGCCGTTGATGACGTGTGCGTCCCGTGGCCGTCCACGTCACGGCTCGAGTTCATCGAGATTGTGAGGTTCGGATACTTTGCTATTAACCCTTTATTGAAGTACCTTGCTCCGATCAGCTTCTTGTTGCAGGCCGACGCGTTGAACTGAGTGCCTGTATCACACGCGCCTCTCCACCTCGCAGGCACGTCGGGCATTCCGTCATCGTTGAAGCTCCTGCTCTCCGGCCATATTCCGGTGTCCACCACGGCAACGATGACGTCACTGCCGAAGCCGGAATCCGGCCATGCGCCGGAGTTCGAGTTCAGGCCAAGGAACTTGGAGGAGTGCGTAGTGTCCATTTTAACCTCCCTGTCTTTCGTCGCTGAGACAAAGCCAGGGTGGTTTTTAATAGTTTCGAGCTCGGACGGAGAGAGTACAGCGCTGAATCCATGCATAGCATTGGTGTAAGAATAAACCAGCTTCGAATCCGGCGAAGAAGATGAGGAACTGTCTGAAATGGAGGAGAGTGTGGATAAAAACCAGTTGTGGTGGGATGAGAAAGCTTTTGGCATGGAAGATGAATCCATGTGGATGAGATAAGTGTCCCATTGTGCAGAATTTTGGTGGAACAGTGAAATGAAAACAGAGAAGAAGCAAAAAAACAAGGGGAAATGATTTAGATGAATCAATAATGCCATGGTTTAGAAATGAAAAGGGGTACTTTTCTTGAGAGAAGGTGTTCTACTTATATAGAGATATATTGTGTGCCCTTCACTACAAGTTGTGTGTTTGTCCATGATGTGTGTGAGAATTATATCTGAACTGTTATACGTTGTCTGATATTTTACTATCGTATGTCAAAATATCATTGAAATTACTATACCGTATCCTGAATATTACTACGTTTTTTAATGAACATTAAAAGTGAAGATATTTTCATAAATGCTCGAATAAAATGCTGGACAGTATATATCAAACCTAATTATATATCCATGAGTGAAGTCTTGTTTGTGGAAAAAGATGGACTATTGATCTTTTGTGTCAAACTAGTTGTATTATTTTAGTTTTTGCCATTTTTTAAGTTTTACTTTAGGTGTTGAAAAAGAAATCTAGTTATTGGGGTTTCTCAATTTCAGGGTAACCAATTGGAGAGTGATATCCATACTCCATGAACATCCACTGGTTTTGTAGGACCATGTTTTTTCAATTTTCCATCTCTTTTTGTAATTTTAAATCTCTTAAAACAATAATGAGGATCAACAATAATTGTTTATATCATAAATAAAAAACGTGACAATATTTAGGGCGAGTTCTTCCGTTTAGCTAAAATTGAACTGGTTTGACTAAAAAAAATTGTATGTGTAAATAAAGTTGGATATGGAACAAAACTGGCATACTTGTATCAAAATAGAAATTGTTTTGAGAAGCATTTGATAGATACTCCCTCCGTCCCAACCAAAGTGTCTGCGGGGACGGAGGCTCAATTTTTAAGAAAAATGAAGTGGAAGTAGGACACATGCCCAAAAGAATGGTAAAAAAGTATTTTAACTCCCATAAGTATGTGATTCAAAAAAATGTATAGAGATTTTTATTAAGGGTAAAATGAACAATAGACTCTATTTTTTGCCAAATGAGAAAATATTGAAATTAAGACTCTTTGGTTGGGACATCCCAAAATAGAAAGTAAAACGGTTTAGTTGGGACAGAGGGAGTACAAAATTTTAGAGAGAATCAGATCAATCAACCTTATATCACTTCAAAGTACAAGTAAATAAATCTCGTCAAATAGTAAATAAAATTATTGGATTGAAAAATAATGACGATGTTTAATTAAGACATATTTTCCAATTTATTTAGTTAAAATTAAATCAATTTGAACTAAATTAAATTAAATT
Organism: Sherardia arvensis; assembly: GCA_948330725.1. Taxonomy (NCBI): domain Eukaryota; kingdom Viridiplantae; phylum Streptophyta; class Magnoliopsida; order Gentianales; family Rubiaceae; genus Sherardia; species Sherardia arvensis. Next base: position 27,585,484 of record OX415243.1, on the reverse strand, counting down.
GAAATTATATCAGAGTATTGTAAAATAACTAACTGGTTTCAATTTTGTCACAACAAAATGATTTAAATAAAAAATTTCTAGATAAGTCGAGCTGAACGAGATCTAACGCGCATTCAATTGGAAAATGTATGAATATATTAGAATAACTTTTGTGAACGATAAAGCCTTCAATCATAGAATCGTGATGATATGATATTATTGGTATATTGCCTCATCCTCACTAGATTCACAAAAGAGTATCTTAATCTTGTGTTCCTTAAAGGGCTTTCATGGGGAAAGAAAGTGGAATTAGTGGTCCAAAAACAAAGGGAAACACAAGTTTAGGTCCTCAAATTGAAAGAGACACCCATTCTTCTCCACTAGCATCGCCAGAATTTACACACGGGCATTTCTCCGGCGTGCATCTGTCATTTGTAATTATGTGCCTACGCATAATATACAAGATAAGAGTAAATAAGTACTACATATTTTGCGAAACTATAATTGACATATGTTTTATTGAGATGGTGAGCAAAGTATAATTGACATATGTTTATTATGACGTTGACGTGCTCACCTATAGTCAGATATTTTTGCACGCTTTAACAGTTACGGTTAACGTTGAAATGCTTGATCAATAAATTGTATTTAACCGAATTTTATAAAAGTCAGTATTCTATAATATACATGTTTTAAAGACTAAATATAGCATATAACATCTTACTCGTGATGTCACTAATTTTGACCAAATTTTTTGACGAAGAAAAAATATTGATCGAACATCTTGATTTAATTAGTATAAACGTTGGCAAGATATTCTATTCAGTATTAGTGCAGTCAGCGTGGACTTAACTATTTAGATCTAAATTAGGCAGAAGCGACCATTATCTTAAACCCCCTAATTGTAAATGTTTCATATGTTATTTCTGACGTTAAATATTCTGCTCAGATATATTATCAGATTTGGAGAGTCTAATAAACACCCCTAGGACACTTTTTTAGGATAGTATTTCTATGCTCACGGGTGTACCCAACGATTGGGTCATTGCTCCCTAGTTTAAAATTCGAGTCTCGGCAGTGGTAGGGTATGAATTTCTTACTTGCAGGGTTTCTTATGCACACCGAAACAAAAAATACTCAATGGATCATCCCGCTGAAATACTGTGACTTACCTCTTTACAAAAACCTATGATGTCGAACGGATCGGGCGATAAGGGGGAGCGAATCGCATTTTACTCCATAAGATACAATTTCAAAAATTCCCCAGTCCTTCGGGCTTAATAATGGATTATAGTCTATAATTCAGTGGCATATATCACGGAGCAATATTGAGTTCTTGTGTTTGTATGTGCTGGCTAGTTTGGTCCACAAAGCAATTGTAATTTGTCCAAATATGATGAAGACAAATGACTGAAAGTCTCTTCACGAACCCACCATGTGATAAACTGGTGATGCAAACCAGGTCCAAACTTAAGTTGCGTTTCTATCATGTCATCTAGGGACTGTAAAAGTGACTCCAAGCCCCCTTTCTAGACTAGGTAGAGATTAGAAGATGAAGAGGATTGGTATCTTTTAACATTTATTAGAACAATAATTCTTCTAAAATGCACCTAGTTGTAAGCAATTTATGTCCATCCTCCCATAAAGATGATCAAAAATAATTCATTTTAGTTCAGTTTCGGTTCTGAAGTATCTGTTGAACTTTACGTGTTACTTGACAAGCTAAAAATTCAAAGTTAAAGATACAAATTGAATTTAGTTCATACATGTTAGAAATAGGGAAGTTATACATGCATGTCCATAATGCATGTCTGAAAAATATAAAATGCCGCCCTTGAATTGTGCTAATGCACCAAAAATTTTAATTTTTTTTAATTTTCAGACCTACATTAGTAAAATGGACCTGCATGTATAAACCCTCTAGCAATATAATGAATTCATAACGGAAATGCACACAAAGTAATAAATGAAACCCTAATCCATTCAAATTTAGATAATGAAAATAAAGATCCAAGCTCTAGTCAACTTAAACCCTAAAAACAATTAGAAAAAACAAGAGACTATACATAAACTATATGTAAGAAATCAACTCTATACCTAGTTACAAACTAATGTAAGGAAATGCTAAAAACTTAAACACCTTAATATATTGATCTTAATTAACTATTGAAACCATAAAATCTCAAACGAACCAAATCATCACCAAACGGGAATCATCGGAGCCACAGCAATGGGACTCCTAACACGATGCCTACCATTCTCTTCGACCCAAACAACCGCGCCGAACGCGACGCTCTGATTCAGGCCAGCCGGATAATTTATAGTGAGCGTATAAGTCTGCTTCTCGTTTGTCTCCCGGAAAACCAACCTCTCCGGCTGCACAGTCACCGCGGAACCAGCTGGCGGCGACACCCGAGCTCGGTACGATGTAGTACCATTTCCAACGTTCGTCACCGTCCTCTCAAATTTGTGAGAGGTTCTTCTCACAGTACTGTTGTCGTACAAAACAATGAACGAGGGATAGTTTAGGTCAGGAGATTTCCCCGAGCAGTTGTAAGAGCTTGACCTAGCAATGGTAGCAATCTGCTGCTGAGTATAATTCATGGAGCATAGCAATTCGATATAATCTTCCGCCCCGGCATCGTAAATCAGGCCCGGATCCATCGCACTGTTCGGGTCGACTTGACCCGCACCCATCGCGACAGGGCTCGCCGCCGTGAGGTTCATCCCGGAATCCATAATCAGGCCGCCCTGATTATCCACCGGGTTAGCGGTGGTAATCATGGCTGACCTAATCGCGGCGGGGCTCCAATCCGGGTGGGCCCCTTTCAAAAGAGCAGCAATACCAGAAGCGTGAGGAGTAGACATAGAAGTTCCCGTTATCATATTGAAATCGCCGGTCAACTGGAGATTACTTCCGACGGAGGCGATCTGAGCATTCGGTATCCATCCGGCCAAAATTAAGGTTCCGGGGGCCATAATATCCGGCTTGAGAATTCCCGGGCAGCTCGGAGAAGGTCCCCGGGAAGAATAATCACCCACCACCGGCGCTCTGGTTTTTCCGTACAAGGTTTGTTGGAGTTCGATAGAGGCTGTCGGGATGTTAACGCTGGCGGCGTACTTTTTCACCCTTTCGCCGTCCTCCGGGCTGATGACCACGCCGGGAACGGAAAATCTGGCGTCGTTGAAGGGTTTCGGTTTGGAGATGAAGATGACGGCGTCGATGGGAAGATTTGCTTCGGCGATGGTCGCAATTTGATGGTTGTACGGCATGAGAGAAGTGTCACAGACGATGGTTCCGTAAGCTAGAGCTAGGGTTTCAGTTGAGTTGCAAGCCGACATCTTTTCGTTGTAAATAAGGTTTGAACCAGAAACCAGTGCCTTCGCCGGGAAGGTTGACCAGCCGGTGATCTTCTCCCCGTTGCCTAAAGTCAAACCTCCGGAGAACCACCGGTCAACGGAGCCAGCGGCCACGGTCAACACCCATGGGATCCCGTTGTGGAGGTTTCCGAGGGTGGCGTAGGCGTTTCCGGCAGAGGTGGAAACGAAAACCCCTTTCTCCATTGCTCCAAAAGCTGCGATCGCGATAGGATCTTCGTGCAAAGGCGACTTGTCGAACCCCATCGAGATCGATATCACGTCGACTCCATCGGCGACGGCCTGATCCATTCCGGCGAGCACGTCTGAGCCGTACCGGTGATTGTCGAAAGCAACCTTGTATATCGCCAACCTTGCGCGTGGGGCCATCCCACGCGCCGTCCCCGTCGCGTACCCGAAGAAGGAGGCTCCCTTGACGTAGTTTCCGGCGACGGTGGAGGCCGTGTGGGTCCCATGGCCCTCCGTGTCCCTGGCGGAGTAGTTTCCGAGCCGGTTTTTCGGGTCAGCGGCTATGACTCCCTGGTTGAAGAACTTTGCTCCGATCAGCTTTTTATTGCATAGAGACGCGTTGAAGTTGAATCCAGGGTTTGAACATCCTCCTTTCCACCGGGAGGGTATTTCGGTCATTCCGTCATCGCGGAAGCTTGGATGCTCCGGTGTTACGCCGGTATCGACAACTCCAACAATGACGTCACTGCCGTAGTCGGACGCCGGCCAAGCTCCGGCGGCGTGGCTCAGGCCCAAAAACTTGTGGGATTTAGTGGTGTCCATCGTGGCAACCTTGTCTCGAAATGCAGAGATGAACCCCGGCGTTTTCTTCATGTTTTCCAGCTCGGATTCCGACAGCACCGCACTGAAACCGCTGAAAACGTTGTGGTAGGTGTAGAGAAGAGACGGAGCTCCCTGATCTTCTGTAGATAGTGTGTCGGTTGAGAGAGAATCCACGGTGCTTTGGTACCATTGTTTGTTGTCGGCGTAGGGTTTCGGAATCTGAGTCTTGTCCATGTGGATAATGTATGCAGATCTCTCTGCAAAAACTAGGTTTAGGTTTACTGACAAAATACATACTGAGATGAATAGCTTGATGAACCCCATTGTGTTGTTCTGCATAATTTTCTATAAGGATGTGTTAAATAGTGGAGTAATTAGGTTTTTTTTCCCCAAAATAAATTGATTAGTTGGATTTTGTTGTGGAAAATATATTATGTATATATATTTCAATTTTCTGTTATCGAATGTGAATATATTTGTGATTGTTTTGATTAAGGGGTGTTAACTTATAGATTGGTTCTATATGCAGGTCCACTTTACTTCTGCATGTCCAAATTAAATTTAAAGTGACAATAATGTTCATATTAAATATGTATTATAATTCACGAAAAAAATAATTTATAAATTGGACACGTGTACAATCATTACATAGACGGATTTATCCATTCAAGATTAGAATTTTAGAAATATATTTAAAAAAATTAATAAACAAGTGAAGGGTAATGATGGTATTTTCCCACTTTGATTGGACCTGCAGATGTAAATTGGACATGCATTTAGCAAACACCCAACTTATAAGGTAAGAGCAATAATTAAGGAAATTAACCGGTGCACATGCATCGATTTAAAATTTAAACGTATTAATTAATAGCGGTGATAGATCTGCATATTTACTTACCTATAATAAAAGTTAATCTTAATAAGAAAATATTTTATGCGTTGCATGTGAACATATGTCTCTAGTAAAAAACATTTTGGCCTTGCTATGCATATAATTGGTTTAATTTGAACCAAGGTAAATATGACTAAAATGGTAAAAAATATATTTGACAAAAATGAAATAACATTATTCCTGATATTCATAAATTAAAATCCAGGAATAAATTACAATCGAGTAGGTAAATACTCGAACTTTTAGCTAAAGTTGACATTTATTTAAAAGATAAATTTCCTTTTTTATTGATAAGTTATTTAGTTGATTTTTTAATGAGTTTTTTGCGTGAGTAACCTTATTTCTGAAACTAAATCCCAAAATAACACTATTTCAAAACTTATTCCAAAAGTAATACTCTTATTTAGGGTTGTACATAAGCCAGGTCAACCCGAAAAAATGGCCCAGCCCGAGACCGGAATTGGTTAACCGACCCGGATTTTTTGCATTCCGGATCGGGCCCCGGGTCTCTATTTTTGTCCATTCCGGATTCCGGGCCGATCCGGGTAAAACCCGAATTTTTCCGGGTCAACCCAGGAGCCCGGTTATATATATTACAGATATGCAATTATTACACATAATTAATTTTATTCAAGTGGTATAAGACTTGACATTATGATTATCCGTATATATTTATTAATCACACAATTTATTAACAAAAAGAAATGTGGTCTAGTGGTAAGGAGATCTTTACACAATGGTCTATAGTTTGATTCTTAACAGAAGTATTCTCCTTTTATAAAAAAAAAGTGTATTAGAGGTTTTAACCGGGTCAACCGGTCCGATCTGGGTCAAACCCAGAAAAATTCCGGACCGGGTCCGGTTCAAGAAACAGTCCAACCGGGCCGGGTCCTGATCTAAGATTTTTAGATATTCTGAGTCCGGGTCATTCCGGATCCGGGACGGGTTGACCCGGTTGTACATCCCCCTATTTATATGGTAGGGTCACATAATAAATTACAATAACTTTTGGACTGAATTTAAATAATATTACACTCATAAATTTTTGTATATTTCAATTAAATCCATTAATTTATAGTTCTCCACCTCCAATCTATTTTACTAAGGGTATTTTTGATAGTTTCACTTTAAAATAAAATTTCAAAAATTTCAAAATTTCAGTTTAAATGATTTTAATTTTAAAAATTAAATTCAGAATTTAAAATTTAATTACATATATACTTTAGTTATATAAAATTATTTTAAACTGAATTTTTGTGAAAATAAATAAATTTTATTTAATTTATATTTAGATTGAAAACTACCAAAATATCCCTATCAAAATATTAAAACCAAAAACTTCATCTTCAAATTAACCTAAGGTACAAAAATTAAACAATATTGGAATGTTAGATACATAATCTGAACACTTTGAATGTTAGGCAAAAAAATTAAGAGCAAGTCCAACATATTATCTACTCACATCCTCCATAATAGGGAAGCAAATCTCATATTCCCCATATTTTTTTACCTCAACTCCAACAGTTTCTCCATTTTTCATTCCCTATAATTTATTGACATTTATTACTATACATTTATCCTATTGTTTTCTATTTTTTAATCATATATTCAATAAGTCCAAATAATGATGAACAAATAAATAATTAACTTAAAATACATGTTACACTAATATTTCATATTTGAAAGAAATTACTTACTCTAACTTATAAAATGATAAAATTACATTTTATGAAAATAACACATCCTGAGTTACAATATAACTATTTTTGTAATGTACTATGAATAATTAAACTCATCTCCTTTAAATTTTTTGTTACAAGTTATTATTTTCAACCATAAGAAATTAAATGTTTAGTAAAATTTTTTAATTTAAACGTTATGACTTATTTAAAATGTCAAAATAAATATATTTATGACCTTAAAATTTAGTAAATTTATATTGGAAAATAGATTATATTTGATTATTAAATATCAATAGATATGTACATGTAAAAATAGTTATATGAGATATTATTACGATCGTCTTTATGCATATTTTTAGAATATGTATTTTTGATAAAATTTTATTGTAATTATTTTAAGATATTATCATTTAAAATTATTGAAGAGAAACAATTAATGAGTGAAATAACAAAAAACAATGCAGATAGCATTAAATTTTGGTTCTCCAAATCTTCTCCCTCATTCTCTAAATTTGGAGAAGTAAACTTTCTCTCTCTTCAATTTTCCTATCATGGTGAATGGGATGGGGAATCTGTTGGAGTTCAAAAGAGGCTCAAATTCTTCATATTTGAGTAAATTTGCTATTATAGCAAAACTGTTAGACTTGCTTTAACATTTTGAGCAATGATAGGTACAAAAAAATGAACTTTAGTCTTAATAAAACGTGCAGTTTGCGTGCAAATTATTTACTATTTGTACGGTGACTTGATGAATTCAACACTACTAAAGCGTAATATTAAAATGAATAAATTAAAATAAACCCACTATCATAAGAATCTAGCTCCGCTGACATTGTAACGAAGCGCACACAATATATCCAGTAGAACACATTCTCTTAAAAAAAGTATCCCATTTCATTTCTAAACCATTGTTTGTTGTCGTCCATGTGGATAATGTATGTAGATCTATCTGCAAAAACTAGGTTTAGGTTTACAGACAAAATACATACTGAAATGAATAGATTGATGAACCCCATTGTTTTGTTCTGCATAATTTTCTATGAAGGATGGGTTAAATAGTGGAGTTATAATTAGGTTTTTTTTTTTTTCCCAAAAAAAATTGATTAGTTGGATTTTGTTGTGGAAAATATATTATGTATATTTCAATTTTCTGTTATCGTATGTGAATATATTTGTGATTTGTTTTGAGTAAGGGGTGTTAACTTATAAGGGAAGAGCAATAATTAATCAAGGAAATTAACCGGTGCACATGCATCGATTTAAAATTTAAACGTATAGGTTAACTAATGGCGGTGATAAATCATACTGCATTTAATGATATTTACTTACCTATAATAAAAATTAATCTTAATAAGAAAATATTTTATAAAAATTAATCTTAATAATAAAATATTTTATGCGTTGCATGTGAAATGTGTCTCTACTAGTAAAAAACATTTTGGCCTTGCTATGCATGATTGGTTTAATTTGAACTAAGGTAAATATTGTTAAAATGGTAAAATATATATGATAAAAATGAAATAACATTATTCCAAAATTATAGATCGATATTCATAAATTAAAACCCAGTAACAAATTAAAAATCGAGGAGGTAAATACTCAAACTTTTAGCCGGTAATTTCCTTTTAAAATTTCCTTTTAAATTTAGTTGATTGTTTTACAATGTACTCCGATTTTTTAGAGCATCTCCAATGATAGTAGATTAGAAAAATTTACGGGAACATTTTTGTTATTAATTAATAATGTGTAAAACTGAAGAATCGATCCCATCATTATTGATGATTGACCCTTAGTTAGATTTCATCAAAATCAGTGATATTAATTTTAAAACTAGTGGTGCCGGGATCAGGTCAGTTTTCTATAATTGAAATTTCATTTACTGTGGTTTTGCTGAGACACACTTTGGCATATCCTCATATATAATTCTACTTTTTGGCCTAATGTTATTTTGCATAAAACTATTAATTGAGTTATAGGATTTAACAAAAGAATCCATTGTTTTTATGGCCACAGTGGATAGTTTTTTACTTTTAATTAAATTACGTATCTATTTAAAAAAACCCTTTAATTCACATATAAGATATATACAGTTAAACCTCGATAAATGAATATTCGATAAATGAATAACCTTGCTAAATGAATAATTTTTCCCGGTCCTGACATGGGCTAAGGGGCTAAATGAGTAATCTCGCTAAATGCATTAATGAATAATTTTTTTAAAATCGTTAAAGACCCTATGTAAATATAAATGAATATTCACCACATTTCATAAGATATATATATATATTAAAAACGTATTTTTTCTATCAATAATGTTTATACAATAAATTATTCTCTTACAAAAAATGTGTCTATAGTTCTTTGCTCTTTTTTTCCTCCAAAATTCATCCTATCCTTGATTGTTTTTACCGCAAACAAAATTTCGGGAGTGTCATATGCATATATTTCATGTAATATAAATATAATTTCTTCAATACTGTCTAAATGAATAATATATTCATATATCGATAAATGAATAATTTCGCTAAATGAATATTTTTATGATGGTCCCAAGAGTATTCATTTATCGAGATTTAACTGTAAATTATTTTTCATAATATTTTAGCTACTTTAATTTTCATTTCAGTTTAGTTCAGTTCCAAAAGAAATAAGTTTGGTAGAACAGGGCATAATTAATTCTATTATAAAATAGGTTAATAAGGGTGATAATTTTAACTTATCAATAGTTAATTTCCTAATTAACTTTGAAAAGTAGGGGGATGAGGTCATTTTAGTAATAATAAATAATAATTTAGTTCAAAGAAATGAAGAAAATTAAGTTTTTCTTTAATGAAGTTACGTATACAGTTTACTTTTATTCAAGACATGATAGATTTGAAAGCTTTGGTTTTAACCGGTGAATAGTATAGAAATGGTGGAAATAAAGGTGTCCGAAGGCTCCAACGGAGGCGCACATGCGCGTCTCCGTTCAAAGTGCACTACAGTCCGTAATATAGAAATAGAGCCCTAACCTAATCCGCTGGTGCCCGATCGACGACCTCAGGTACTAGAGGAAAACTAATCTATGGGTCAATGTATGTGTAAACAATAAGAGTGACACAAGAACATGCTCTCGTGTTCGACTCAAAATAAAGATCTACCTCAATAGTGAGGCCTTCTCCGTAGAAGTCCTCGAGATAGCCCTAAAAAGGAGACTTAGGGCGTTGTCAGTATACTACGGCTCCCAGAGGAGTCGAGCACAAGTAGCGCAGTGTGCTACGCCGGAGGTGAAACCATCACCTCATGTGTATGGGTGTGACTCGCGGTTTCCAAGGTAAGAGGGTAATGCGAGTGTGGATAGAATGTGTGATGATGCATGGGCATACCCAAAAATTCAAGGGTGCTGCTTCAGATTTTTGGCCCAGGTCCATGAATGATAAAAGTAATCTCATGATAGGAGTGCTGATTTTGGCCCAGATTAGGCCTGAGTTTTGGTCCAACAATGCTGCTCTACATTAATTTTGTTGACCGGTCATTTCGGCCCAACTTTGGCCCATAATCGTGGGCTTTCATCTTCCTCAAACATCCATGTCTTTCGTGTCTTCGTCCTTGTCCTTACAAATTATGAGGATTGACCAAATGTAATTAACCCAATTTTATTTGACTTTTATCATAAATGCTTGTTAAATTTCCTTAAAATTCCTCAAAACATTTTGAAAAGTCTACATTCATTCACGAACTTTCACATTTAGCCTTAAAATTTATATATTTTCAGTTTAAAATTATTTTATTCACATTATAGTGGCCGTTTTAATCCCCTCAAACAATTACTAACTCAGAGATTAAAACATTTTAACAGCTCTTGATCTGTTAGAAAAGACGAAGGTGCAGGCATAAGTGATAGGACCAGAAAATAATATCCCAAAGTTCCAATTTTTTCCTTTTCATCAACACTGTCATCTCCAATTGGACATCCATTCCTCCTTCGTATCAATCAAGATCAAACCCTACAATTTATGGGAGATATTGCCATGGTTCAGCTTTTAAAACTTCTCGTGGCCGGTCAACGACGACGTGGCGGAGATTTGCGGGTTGTCGCAACATTTTTGGGTCGGCTTGGAGGATTTATGCGGTATAGGTAGCGGAAGTTTATAACAAACGTAATCAAACAATCAACCTATTTAGTTCGCTGAATGTCTAGGTAGAATTCTCTGTTCTATCACAAAGAAGCTTGTATTTGGGGAAAAATATATATTAGTATCAAAAACTCTGTTAATACAATAGTTTGATGCCATAATTATAGGAGATCATAAATCCTATTCTATTAGGTAAAGTAAATCCTATTCCTACTGGAATTGGTGCTTGAAAACATGGTGGTAATTATATAACATGGAATTGGTGGTTGAAAACTTTGTTCGGCCTCATAATTTTCGAAAACCAATTCTTTTCCAAAACTTTTGTACATGCAAAATTATTCCAATGCCATAGAATTTGAATGTTATGACCCGATTTTATGTAAAACAAACACACCCTTAGAAACGCTGGTCTTTTAAGAAAGTTTGCAACTTAATAATTATCACATACAGAAATGGTACAAAATGTCAATACATAAGAATGATCACCAAACAAAAATCAGTGAAACTACAATAACGGGACTCCTATATGTTAAGATTTGAAACTACAATACGGTGGACCCTAAAAAGTTGTTACATCTAAAGTGTAACAAAATTTCTTACCATTTGCTAGTATTATACTAATTTCTTCACACTATGAAGTGTGTTAAAGTAGTATTACCCATTAACAACTTAATTTAAAATGAGAGTTTTAGATTTTTACTGCAGGTTAAAATTTATCGTCCAAATGTCGTTTCAAAAGAAGAAACTTATATTAGCAAATCGAACTTTGAGACTCAATTCAATTTCAATAATTTTCTTAATTAATTAGCTTATATATATATGTCGGTATCATCAGCTGAATCAAAATTATTTTAATAAAAATAATTTCTGCTAAAAATAATTAGTTTGCTAACTGAACGTACATTATTCTTGATTACATCAACCATTTTAATATTATTATGATTCATGCATCCAAACTCTTTCACATTTCGAATGAATGTTTAATTATTTTCTTTCCTTCTTTTTGGAATTTGGTAATGACTTGATTAAGTGATCAATTCGCGTATTACTTATGATCGATCCGAGTAATTTGTGTGCAAATTATATAATAATTAATTTTAAAATAATAATCAAAATTGTATACTACTCATTGTAAAATTGATTCAGATGATTCATATCAAAATTGCTAACACCATACTCATTACAAATTATGAATGGAACTACAAATCAGATAGGAACAAAACACGACATGTAAATCAGATCGAGATCAAAATACAACAAGAACAAAATATTAACCTATAAAATCAGATCAAGCATATATATTATTGTGAACTAAAGTTGTACTTAAGAACATATAATCCATATCTAGTTAATCCATAGGTTCTCACCGTTGCTGCCGGAACGATTGATCGGGAGTTCATCAGAAAAGTGAACCTCGGAAATGGCGTTTCAATTCCAGGCCTTTCCATGTACCCTGGAAATTACTCCAGTTCGGGAAATTCCCGATTGTTTACAATCAGGTTTACTACACGCAGAATTCAAAAAATCCCCGGAGCTGTTTTCATCACGAATAAATCCGACCTGGAATTCTTTCTCGAATACCATATTCCGTCTAATATGTGCAATTATTTGATAAAATTATTTTATATTAGATATAGATATAATATATATATATATATATATTTAAATGATTGTAATTATCATACAAACCGAAATTTGAATCCGAATACTTTAATGTTGGAGTGTATATTTATAATATTTTTAAAATTATATAAATAGAATATTTGACTATTATATATATTAAATCTTGATCATATTCAAATTATAATATTTAGACTAAATTGATTTTCGTATCCCCAACATATGTTGAAATACCAATTTTTAGCCCCAACATTTAAAATGCACTATTTTATCTCCAACATATAAATTTGATCAATTTATAGCTCTAAAGTCATATATGTTTAAAAAATCAACTTTATGTGAGGGTGTTTTAGTAGTTTCATATTTATTTTCATCCTCTTTATTCAAAACTTAATATATAAAAATATAAATAAACAAAAATAACCGTGGAAAATACAACAAAGATAATATAATTTTTTTAATGAAAAATACATGTTTTAAAATTAGATATGTATCCTTTTGTTTTAAGAAAATTTGAGAATCGAACGAATATTAGATATTTAATTTTTCAAACTATATTTTTTAACAAAAATGTAAATCAAAACTATAAGTGTTTCGGAAAAATAATCCCATATATTTTTTGATACCTTTCCAACAATATTTATGTTTTAAAAGTTTGTTTAGATATTATTTTGAAAAACTAAAATTAAAATAAATAAGAAATTATAAAAATACCCTTCCAAAAAATTAAATATCGGCTATGGGGTTATGAATTGATCAAATATATATGTTGGGGTTATAAATTGTGCATTGTAAATGTTTGGGTTAAAAATTATTCTTTAAACACATGTTTGAGCCATAAAAATCAATTTTGTCCAATAGTTAATTCAATGCAGCATTCACTAGCTGTCAATCTCAGCTATTAGCTTTAATAAATGTACAGTAGATTTTGTATAATGTAAGAAGAATCGAGAAGAGTTGGAAATGTATGTACAAACAAGTATCTTTTGAATGAATAGAACTGTTTTGAAATTTCGCGCCTTATATTTGTTCTTAGATTCTTCCATTTCTTTGAAGTTAACGGTCAAGTTTTGAAATGGCTACTGGGTTGCAGTTGTTTTGAATAGAAAACAAGACCTAGGACCAGGTGCCAGAAATATCATGCATAAATTATAGATCATCATGACAAATGAAATATAAGAGCAGAAGAACAAACAAAGATTCATCAATCCCATTCCCTGTATGAGTGGGTTTTTTAGGAGATCCCGATTCCCACAAGGAAATGTCTCAAACTTTTCCTATATATAGGACTGTGCTCCCACTCATTCTCATCATTCTCACTTTTCAGTCTCAGACAATCACTCTGACTGAAAACAAGAAATGGAGTGGCGGTGCAAGAAGGTCGATGAGTTGGGATCGGGCACTTACGGAACTGTCTATCTCGCTTATGAATCCGGAACTTCCGATCAACCCTTCGCCGTCAAATCAGCCGACGAATCCTTCGCCATCCATTCCCTAGAGAGAGAGGCGACGATGTTTCGATGTTTGGCCGGAGCTGCAAATGTACTTCGATGCTACGGTGACGATGTAAGCCTGGAGGACAACAAGCTCACCTATAATCTGCTCCTCGAGTTCGCCCCTTTCGGCACCCTGGAAAAGCTGATCAAGAAATCGGGTCCGATGTCGGAGTTGGTAGCTGCTTGCTACGCTTTCCAGCTGCTACGAGGACTCGACGAGATCCATTCTCGAAACCTAGTTCACTGCGATATCAAATGCGAGAATGTTCTCGTGTTTCCTGGTCCGTGTGATGGCCTTAAAGAGATCAAGATAGCTGATCTCGGGTTGGCAAAGTCGGTGTCCGAAGGCCTAATCAACAAGTTTCCGACTTGGGAGCAGTTTGGTAAAAAATGTTACAACAGATGCACGGCGGCGACTGCCTCGCCGGAATCGGTCAAATTCGGATATCATGGGCCGGAAGCCGACGTGTGGTCCATCGGATGCATCGTATACGAGATGCTCACCGGACGTGAACTTTGGAAGTATATCGGTGATATGGAGCATCTGTACAACCAAATTTTGTTCGAGGATCCGGTAAAAAAATTCCCGGCTAATCTTTCCGCCGACGCGATCAGTTTCTTGAGTTTGTGCTTGAATAGAGACTTTTCTCTTAGGTGGAACACATATATGTTGATGGATCATCCCTTCATAGTCAAGAATCTCATCTATCTGTCGGAGACCTGCGGCATTGATCTCAGAACTCAACCTAGGTCAAAGCAAAGTGAATGGATGTCGACCACCGACATGTTCTCCGAGAGGACCAACGACGGCCGGCTTGTGAGGATGATGGCGCAACCGCCTGCATCTTGTTATCATCACGAGAATGCTGCGATGACCAGCCGTGAAACTCTTCAGCTTTTAGTTTGAACAATGTAGTTTTGAGATTGTTTATGAATGGAATTCTGTTCAGTAATATTCTTCCATTTCCTTTAATTTCCATTATTTGCTTTTCTGTTTAAGGTATCATTTCTTAGTTGCACTTGTTTCTGCTATGATTCTGATCGGTTCGATTCTTATTTTCTGGGCATAGATGTTGTTATATTTAGATCTCCCAAACAAGATCTGTTTTCAGAAAACTAAAATATGAATTGATGTCTGGCAAAATCAGTTTCAGTATGAATGTTTGGATCAATTTCATATAAGAAATGTCTGCTCAGATTGTTTATAAGAAATGTCTATAAGAAATGTACATGAAACAAAATTGTGACAAATAGACAATATTAACCCAGCAACCAACCCATCACATTGTCTTATTCCCTTTAATAAAGATGAAGAAGATGATTGAAGTAATGAAAATTACTGTCAGTATTATAAGTTGATGGGATGAATTGAAGATAGTCGGTTTAATTCCTAGCTCAGCAAGCTGACTGGACTGGTTCTTAGCTCGGCTTAGTGAGCTAACTTTTGACTTTACTCTTTTTCGTGTATCATGACACGATCAAATATGCAAATATATGATTATATATGACTTATGTTTTTTTGAGTTAAATATGCAAATATAATTATTATTATCATATGAGTTATAATTATATTCGAATTACAAATCATATAAATATAAAGATTAGTGTACTAAAAATAAAGGTCAGCTACGTCTCTCTATCTATCTAATACGTAGCAGAGTATCAAATCTTCGAATAATTCTTTCCGGCCATTGATAATTTCATTTTTCAATTCTTTCCACTCCTACACATGACATTTAAGATTTATGTATGAACTTAAAATAAAATTTAGGACATTTTAAATTATATCCGACAACTAAATAAACTTTCTGAAATAAAAGATGTTTGATAATTCTCGATAGTATCAAATCTTCAAATAATTTTTTTCGGTCATTAATATTTTCATTTTTAAATTCTTTCCACTCCCACACACATTTAATATTTATGTATGAACTTAAAATAAAATTTAGGGCATTTTAAATCATACCCGACAACTAAATAAACTTTCTGAAATAAAAGATGTTTGATAATTCTTGACAGTATCAAATCTTCGAATAATTCTTTTCGGCCATTAATAATGTCATTTTTCAAATATTTCCACTCCCACACACATTTAAGATTTATGTATGAACTTAAAATAAAATTTAGGACATTTTAAATCATATCCGACAACTAAATAAATTTTCTGAAATAAAAGATGTTTGATAATTCTCGAAAGTATCAAATCTTCAAATAATTCTTTTCGGCCATTAATAATTTCATTTTTCAATTCTTTCCACTCCTAAACACATTTAAGATTTATGTATGAACATAAAATAAAATTTAGGACATTTTAAATCATATCCGACAACTAAATAAACTTTCTGAAATAAAAGATGTTTGATAATTCTCGAAAGTATTAAATCTTCGAATAATTCTTTTTGGACATTAATAATCTCATTTTTCAATTCTTTCTACTCCCACGCACATTTAAGATTTATGTATGGACTTAAAATAAAATTTTGGAAATTTCAAATCTAATTTATACTTGTTCCAATATTATAAACTTCAAAAACAAGAGTCGTCGTCGGGTACTAAACTAACTTCAATTCAATGTTCAAAACTGTAAAACATTTTTGATTCCGTAAGTACCATGCCCGATGACGTGAATGAGAGGTAGAATTCATACGCTAACAAAGGCAATGAAATTAGTCAGAAGTCCAAGAACTACATTAATAACTATTCAAAATTTTGAAATATAAATCCAAATTGACCGTCTTTATTTGAACTGATGCCCTATCCAATTAGGCGGAAATCTATTGAAATTTAGATGAAATTGTTTCTGGGTGGTCTTGAAAATTCGTAGTTTCGGTTGAAAAAATGAAATAGACAGATATAATAGTTCTTGAAACCTCGTTGTGACAAACTTGGATGTAATGCACAACATTGCCACCTAATAATTTGTTTGAATTTAACATGAATTAGACAGAACCCTGAACCGACAATGAACCGATATAACTAGGTGTTTATTATATGCAGATCCAATTTACTTCTGCAGGTTCAATGGAAGTGATAAAATACCATAATTACAATCTATTCGTTTATTAATTTTTACAAATATATTTCTAAAACCCTAATCTTGTATGTATAAACCCGTCTATGTAGGGTGGATCTGCATATAGAACCACCCTAAAATTAACATGTCAGCATTAAATGGGTATGTGCTCATCCAAAATGTGAATCAAAAGGCCCACACATGTGACAAAATGAAAATCAAACAGTCCATTAGTTTAGTACAGCCCATAGCCCACTTCATCCCCACTTACATAAGAGATAATGCGGTCTTATATATATATGTGTGGGCTAATTTTTATGTTTTGAGTCCAAATTATTAATTAATTTTATTTTCAAATATACAAAAGTCATGCCTACCGAAATAATACGTCTTATCTAATTCTTTATCAAAACAAAATAATTATTTGAGTTATATAAGACAAGAAAAACTTTCTTGAACCAACTCATAATTGTTTAGAACAATATTCCATAGAAAAGTCTTTCTCAAATTGTTTCCCTCGTAGAAATTTAATTACTATATTAATCAACTAGTTTAATTCTGGTTAAATCTTTATGGACAAAGTACCTTTATTTCTAATTTTTCAATCAAAATTTGTCTGTTATTTAGAAAATTTTAATTTCTAATTTTATGCACACAGACACCTAGCTAGCTATAAATATACGGACGAAGTCTAGGGTTTAATGAAGCACAGAAATACCTAGCACAGGAAATCTAGGGTTTAATGAAGAATCCCGATTTGCCGCACGATGCTGTGATAGAGATTCTTGTAAGACTGCCCGTCGAATCCTTATTAACCTTCAAGACCGCATGTAAACTATGGCACAGCACAATCGACAGTCCCCAGTTCCAAGCCTCACATTACAGCAGACACGAATCTGCAGAAAAGGTTTTGATGAGAGACGGCAACGATTTTTACGTTGCTGATGCTAAAACCTTGTCCAAACACAAAATTCATCCCGGATTTGAGCTCGCAGCCGGAAAAAAATTCTGGAATGTGTACTCAAGCAACGGAGTTTTGCTGATTGTCAATGAAAGTAGCAAAAGAATGGTGTTATGGAATCCCGCTACGAGGAAGTACAAGGAAATCTCGTATCCAGCTTATTCTAATTCAGACGTTCGTAATTATCATCGTTTCCACGGATTCTGGTACGACGGCGGCGAATTCAGGATCTTGAGCATAAAAAACGAGCCAGGAATTTATGTCTTCCATTCCAATTCCAATTCGTGGAGGAGAAGTATTCATACCCTCCCGCCAAATTTTGTAATTGGATCAGGTCAGAGTTATAGCAAGGACTTCATCCATGGCGGTTTCCATCTAGTTTGTTTCGAGAAACCTGACAGAGAATACAAGATAGTTTGTTTCGGTTGTGTTTGCGGAACACTAATTGGCGGACTTCTACTTTCGAGTATTGGCGAATGGAAGAATATGGGAATGATAAGTCTTGGGAGAAGGTTTTCTCAGCTGATCCAACTGTGTTGGAACCTTATTCCGTGCTGCAAAATGGTCGCCGGCTTTTGATGAGACGAAAGAACGAGCGTGATATATGTGTGAAAGAATGCGAAGGAAGCGATAAGGTGAACTCGATTATGTCATCTAAGGGCCATGTAGTAGATACTTATACTTACACCCCGAGTCTATTCAATCCCTGAGTTCGTGATCATATCATTTTTAGAATTTAAGCATTCAGAGTTATGAGCCTATAAAATAGATAAGGTCATTTGAGTTTGCGATATCATATCACAAGCTATTGTAATTTGCCCATTTGAGTTTGATTATAATGTTTTTTTTTCTTCATTTATTTTTATCTTGTGCTGTGTATAGCTATGGCAAACATATACTAACTTTATAAGTATTAAATGGCCCATTTTGCATTTTCTATAAGTTTACCCGTTCTTACAATTCATCTTTCTTTTAAAAAAATAAACCACCAAAGGCGGGCGGGGAAGTTGTTATAGGTCTCTTAACCCTAATGAGCCATAAATGGTCAAAATTACATGGCTGCTTTGTAGCAAGTTTGAATATTAATAAATGAAATACCTGTTCTAAATTTACAAAAGATGAGCTATCTGGCAAAACCAAGAACATAAATTGTCCTAAAGTCTATTAGATAATCACCATAATGAAACTCAAAGCAGACACTAGAAATAGTTTGAGATCTTGTTACAAAATAAGATAGCATAGGTATATATGCAAAGGTAGTAGAACCTCCAATTGAGTCTAAATTCTGACAGTTAGGAGCTTGGTCTGGTCCAGAAGGCACACAACTTTGATGGGGTGTGGTAAGGTGTCTCAATTGAAGACTAATCTAAGTTTATGATTAAGAGCTCATTTAGAGAGAGCATCTGCAGCTTGATTCTATTGCCTAAGAGAGTGGAAAATCTGAATCAGTTTAGCTTCCATGTGCACCTCATCAGCAAGTCTGAACAGCTTCCAGTGAACTGTTATGGGATTTAAAATCATAGACACTCCATTGAGGGAGTCAGATTCAATGATAAAGTTATGGGTTACAATAGAAATAACCAAACAGGTAGCCATCATATATAGTTTTGATCTCTGCCTCTAAGGGAGTGGATGAGGAGCAGAAATGGATTTTGCAGATATTAAATTTCCTTGTGAGTCTCTGAGTATCAAACTAATGCCAATGAATGAGTCCTTCCATGCTGCATCCGCATTCATTTTAAACCCCATATCAGGTTGTTCCCAACAAACCAATCTAAACTTAGGTTTTGGAGGCCTATGAAGGACATGGATAAAAGCAGCAAATATAAATTCTCTGTCTGCGGAGCTAGAGATAGGGATAGGGTGTGCAACTAGTGAAAAATACATGGTTTCCCTAATATCTCTGGGAATGGATGTTCTAGAAGGTTTAATTTCATCA
The DNA here is from genome assembly GCA_948330725.1 of Sherardia arvensis. Taxonomy (NCBI): domain Eukaryota; kingdom Viridiplantae; phylum Streptophyta; class Magnoliopsida; order Gentianales; family Rubiaceae; genus Sherardia; species Sherardia arvensis. Next base: position 27,565,638 of record OX415243.1, on the reverse strand, counting down.
TGTATCAGCCTATTTCTTGTTTTCCATAGACTCCAACAAATTATTGGACACAACATTTTTAATCAGTTTTGAATGAAAGCTTGAAAAAACGGTATGTGTGAAATAGTAAGAAAATCTGTCCCAGATGGTTGCAAAAGGGATATCTTGTAATCCCAAGGTGGAAAACATTTTAGACCAGATGAGTTTTGTGAAAGCACAATCATTAAAGTAGTGATCTATGGAATCTGATGAAGAGCACATAAGACATTTTGAAACCATATATATTGAAACCATGATAGATCATCAAATGGTACTTCATTACAACATTAGTCAAGTTGTGTTTATAAGAGCAAATTTTAACCGCTCTAAAATAAGAATTTTTTTTATTGAGCTCTAAAATAAGATTTGTTCATATATAAATTACACAACTATATAACATTCATAGTTTTCCCTTTATTGAATATAATTATTCGTAATCTAAAGTTCACAATCACGAACATTATCATGTATAATATTCACAATTTTTTTTTTAGTTTCATCTAATTCCAACGATTTGTTCTAAATAAAATAAAATAAATTTAAAGCATTAATGGCTTAAATTTCAAATTAAAAACATACTTTATTTTAATAAAACATGAAAAGATTTCCCATCACTATAATACTAATTTGTATTATTTTAAACTCGTATTTTTGTGCAAGTGCAGCATATACATATTATGTAGATGAAATTGATAAAAGTATGAGAAACAATAAGATTATAAATGTTTGGGATAAGAAAGTAATGAAAGTGGTAGTATTAAATTTTAGAGCACCAAATTATTTCATCCAATATGCCTAATCAGATCTGATCTCTCATCTAATTAGTTTCTATCTTAAAGCACCATATAGAACATCCGTTAGATCGCGAAATTGACCAAAAACTCAGTGTTTTTCAAAATTTCTCTACTTTGAAGCATCTGTTGGACACGCTCTTATCATCGAACAATAAATCACGAAAAATAACCTAAGCCAAAAAAAAAATGGATCACCAAATATGAATCATAGGAGCCACAACAATGGGACTCCTAACACTATGATTCCCATTGTCCTCAACCCAAACAACCGAACCAAATGCCACGCTCTGATTCAGGCCGGCCTTGTACATTATGGACAGAATATAGCTCCGTTTATCATATTTTTTTCCGAACAACAATCTCTCCGGGTAAACGCTAACTGTAGAACCCTTTGGCGCTATCACCCGGGCTTTATAAGTTGCAGGGCCGCTGCCAACGTTGGTCACCTTCCTTTCAAACGTGTGACTCATGAGCTCGCTTTCCTTCGCGCTTTTTCCGTACAGAACAATGAAGGATGGATAGTTCAGGTCAGGAGATTTCCCTGAGCAGCTGTAAGAACTTGACCTAGTGATGGTAGTTATTTGCTTCTGAGTGAAATTCATGGAACACAATAATTCAATATAATCTTGAACACCAGCATCATATATCAAACCCGGATCCATTGCCTTATTCGGGTCGACTTGACCCGCACCCATTGAGATAGGGTTTGCTGGTTCATAGTTAAACCCTGAATCCTTAATCGGGTCGCCCTGGTTATCCAACGGGTTAGCTGTGGTAACCATGGCAGACCTGATTGCAGCCGGGCTCCATTCAGGGTGGGCCCCTCTCAAAAGCGCAGCAATACCCGAAGCATGAGGACAAGCCATTGATGTGCCTGAAATTACATTAAAACCCTCGCTTTCTAGCATGATATTAGCCCCGATACTAGAAACGGGAGTTTCTGGTATCCAGGCGGCTAAAATTAGGGTTCCTGGAGCCATGATATCAGGCTTCAGGATTCCGGGGTAGCTCGGAGAAGGCCCCCTGGAAGTGTACTCTGAAACTACAGGCGCCCTGATTTTCTCCGATAGGGTTTCCCGGAATTCGATGGAGACCGTCGGGTTTTTGTCCCGGAGAGCGTAAGCTTTCAGTTTCGCGCCATCCTCAAGGCTGATGATCGCGCCGGGAAACTGAAACTCGTTGGTATGAAAGGTGAAAGTGTCTGAGATAAAAATGGCGGCAGAAAGAGTCGTTGATTGGGATATGTAAAACATTTGGTAGTCAAATGATTCCACATTGTCACATATCACAGTTTCACCGCTGAATCTGGACAGGGCGTCGGTTGAATTGCAAGAAGATAACGTCTTGTTGTAAACCAGGGGTGAATCGGAAACCATGGCCTTCGCCGGAAACATTGACCAGCCGGTTATCTTCACGCCGTTCCCTAAAGTCAAAGTTCCGGCGAACCACCGGTCAACTGAACCGGCGGCAACGGTCAATACCCATGGGATACCGTTGTGCAACCTTCCGAGGGTGGTGAAGTCATTTCCGGCAGAGCTGGAAAATAAAACACCTTTCTCCATTGCACCGAACGAGGCTATGGCTATAGGATCTTCGTATAAAGCCACACCGTCGAAACCTGATGAGATTGATATGACGTCAACACCGTCGGCGACGGCCTGATCAATTCCGGCGAGTGTGTCGGAAGCATACCGTCCTTCATTGAAACTAACCTTGTACACTGCCAGCCTGGCGCGTGGAGCTACGCCCTTCGCAGTTCCCGGAGCATAACCGAAAAACGAAGCTCCGGCTACGTAATTCCCACCGGCGGTGGATGACGTGTGGGTCCCATGACCATTCGTATCCCTCGCGGAGTACCTTTTGGCCCGGTTTTCCTTTGATGCAGCCTTCACTCCCTTATCGAAGAACTTTGCTCCGATGAGCTTTTTATTGCATAGAGATGAGTTGAAATCAAATCCTCCCTGACAACCACCTTTCCATCTCGAGGGTACATCCGTCATTCCATCATCTCCAAAGCTCGGATGCTCCGGCCAAACTCCGGTGTCGATGACGCCGATGATCACGTCCTTTCCATAGTCAGAATCTGGCCATACTCCGGCCGACGGATTCAAGTTCATGAACTCGGGGGAATGCGTGGTGTCGAGTTTGGGAATCTTGTCACTATAAGCTGAAACAAATCCAGAGGATTGTCGGATCTTTTCGAGTTCGGATTTGGACAGAACTGCACTGAAACCATGTAGCACGTAGTCATATGTGTAAAGAAGGGAAGGAGAGCCCTGCAATTTTGAAGACCGAACTGAATGAATGGTGTCTGAGTACCATTGTTGAGGACTGGTAAAAGGTTTTGGCATGAATTTCTTGTCCATATGGACGATGTATGTTGTTCTCTGATCTGCTAAGACTAGGTTTAGGGTTACTGCAAAAATGCAGAAACAGAAGAACAAAAAAGAAGTCTGTTCTGGAAACTCCATTATTCTGTGATGATTTCTTGAATGATTGGATTAGTAGCTGCTGCATGCTTATAAACTTGTTTAAATTTCATAGTCATTTGCTATTTTTGTCATTTTACTGGCCGGCCAGATTTGTTTGACAGTATGCTGCATTGGAATCTTGGATTAGCTAGCTCATGCATATATTTGACAAATTTAACTCTTCCTGTCTAGCTATTTGATTTTTTTCATTTTAAAAAAGTATAGTAGTATCTTTAATTATGTACATAATTTTAAAAAATGTAAGGTATGCAATTTACGAATCTAACAAAATTATATATATATATATATATAAAATATTTCTTTCTTGAATATTTACTAATTATATGCAATTATTGTATCCATAATCAGATTTTTGGTAAGTTTTCTTTTACAAATGCCTATCCATCTCAATAAGCTAGCATAAATCAGCATTTTGTCTTTTTATGTTACTAGCCGGCGGATAGATTTGTTTGACCGGCTTGTATGTTGTGGCATATTTGGCTGCACATACATGCATGTGCATCTATGGTCAATATGGTGCATGCGTGCATGTATTTTGACTAGAGTTGTCCCCTCGTAGCTAAATCGAATAAACTGATCGAACTGAATGATATTAAGTTGATCCGAATCAAATTCAATCAAAGAAAAAATCATCTTAGACCGAAATCGACCCGTATCCAACTTAACTTGAAAACTGATTTGATCCAAAAATCTAGATCCGACTGATCCGATAAATAAATTTACTCGCACCGAACTAAATTTGAACCGACCCAAATTCAACAGAAACCAAACCAAGATCTTTGATAGAGAGTCAGTTAAGCATTGATTTTGATTGGTTAAATTCAAATTAGTTGATGTCTTGAAAAAGTCATATAAGAGATCATGTTTGATTTCAATTTAGTTAGCACTTGTAGAAAATTAAAGTAAGGTTGATCATTTGATTAGTTAAACTCAATTTATTTAGTTTACATGCAAATTTAAACAACAAAAATTCAAAATTAATATCATCCAACTCATTTTGAACCCGCACCCGAATCGAACCGATCAACATATAATCAAACCCGAAATGATTTGAACCCGAATATATATTCAATTAAACTTGATTCAATGGTAACCCGATGCGATCAATATTAACTAACAATTTTTTTTTTACCGATTCAATCATTTTGATCCAAAACCGATTCAGTTGAACCGAAACCTACATAACCAACCGAATTAACACTGCCAATTTTGGCCTCTCCTTTACTTACAGTTTTTTTACCTTTTTAACTCCCATGTGCTTTATGTTGTAATATTACACTATAGTATGGCCTAAAAAATAGATTTATTTATTTACTTTGAGTTCATACGTATGGGTACCACAATAAAAAAATAAATACTTCAGTGTACCCTAAATTATTGTTAGGGCTGAAACAAAATTTGATGACATATTTGGAGGACAAACTAAATTTCTTTCCACTTGCTAGTATACTAATTTCTGACACTTTTAAGTGCATTAAAATATTATAACACATTAACATGTAAAAAATTGCACAAAAAGTATAATAAAATTTTATTACGCTTTTTACCGTGTTTTTAGTTTCATTACACATATCATGTGTAACAAAAGATGTGGAACTAATGATGATTTTTTTTTTTTTGTAGTGAGTTGTCTCCCACACAAGTTTATGTCAATTCTTTAATAAAATTAATTTTTTTTAAAAAATTTTATCTCAAACATTTCACTCGAAAGAATATATATTATCGTTCTTAATGAATTACCTATACATCGTAAGCATGAAGATTCGAATGTTTTTGTCAACTTCTTTTGTTCTCTCTCTAAATAAATCAAAGGGCGCCATCACTCCAGCTAATAATACTATTAATTGGTAGCCCAGATTATTTAATTTAAAAATCAATGTTTAATTACAATCTCGAATTGGATGATTACGACTTGAAACCTAACCATCCCTAGAAGAGCAGATGCGTCAATTCAGAGAGAGTTTTAGATTTCTATTAAAATAACCATTTCTTCTCGTTAAAATTTCTCGTTCAAATATCATATCAAAGAAGAAACTTATTAATAAATCGAACTTCAAAACTCAATTCAGATTCAATAATCTTCTTAATTAGTTTATATGTCAGTCTGATCAGTCGAGTCAAAATTATTTTAAAAATCTTTACTGTTACCAACTGCGATTATGCACGAGAATTTTATATTTTATCATAGTTTTATGCATCTGAAGTAAAAATTAAATAGTATTTAATAAAATTGACTGAAATGTAATGGCATTATTAAAATATAGTTGATATAATATTTTTTAAACTAATTCGTAGCCAACCATTTCAACTAATTTGTCTCATTTGACAGAATATTTACAAATTTCAAATTCTACTTTAATTATCAAATGAGATTTGCATACACTCAAAGGCCAGTTAATTACGTGCAAGATTAATTCTTATTGGCAAATGGAGTAATTTCTTTTCGTGACCTTATTCTCCAGACAATATTTTGGCAGTTACAAGCGGATCTGAACTTCTCAAACATTTTGGCAATATTTTTTATATTTTTATGAAATTAAGATCCATGAAGAAATTCTTTTACCATATGAAGATTAGATGAATGCAAACTAAAAATCATAAATGCAAGATATATATGAAGATTTGTGAAGATGCGAATGTGACTGTTTACCATAAGATTATAACACAAAAATGAATAATTTATAGACTTATTATTTATACTTATATTGAGAAAGTCAAAATGATTAGAAAAGATCTACCAACACAAATCTTACAAAACTGTAAAAGATTGTAAGAATAAACTCTAGTTTGGTTCTAAAATCTATCGCTGAGAATTTTTTTTTAAATATATATAAAACAATTGAGACCAAGTGCCCTTAGTAGTAATAAATTAAATATCGCAAAGTTATCAATTAATTAAAATGTTTGCTCCTCTAGCAAAGTTGAAACTTATTGACAAAATTGTTTTAAAACATTTAATGTACGCAAATAATTAATCACACAAGTCATCTTATCGTAGGTGTAACTTATTTACCAAAAACAACAAAAAGATAATAGCATCACACAAAAATCTCATTTTGCAAAATTTGACAAAGTTCAAATCTCACATTCTCAAATTCCACTTTATGTTATTATCACAAGACAAAGATTTGCATACACTCAAGGACTTCTCAAATTTGCCTATAAATTGAAAGGCTCTCTCCTCACAAGATAACACACATATCTTGAAAACATATTCGAGTAACAAAAAAAAACTATGGCTTTGAACTTGTCTTTCTTAGTCTCTTTTGCACTATTAGCAATGTGCATCTCTAACTTGAAGGGATGCATGGCTACCAATGATCCGAGGAAGGTAATTCGCGCTTCTTTTTCTTCATCCTTGATTAGTTATATTCATCCCTAACTTCGAATGCTAACATTTTCTTATATATTAATGACAGATTTATATCGTGTATATGGGGTCCCTCCCTTCAGATCCAAATTACTCACCTAAAGCACACCACATGGTCATGCTGCAACAAGTAGTTCAAACTAGGTATTGAATTTAACATAAAATATTTCAATTTGATTATTGTTCAACATGTTAAAATAGCATTTTCTATTAAATTTTTTAAGCAATGCGGCACAATCCTTAATGAGAAGTTATACAAAGAGTTTCAATGGATTCGCGGCTAATCTCACGGATGCCGAAGCCAAAAAATTGGAAGGTTTATACTTTGCCTACAATTAATTTGTTTAGAATATTATATGTTGTAATATATGTAATTGACATTTTTATTGAATATGCAGCAAAAGAAGAAGTTGTATCAATATTCCCAAGCCAGACTTATCAACTTCATACAACAAAATCTTGGGATTTCTTGGGATTCACTCAAAGTGCGCCTCGTAATCTCACTTATGAGAGCGACATCATAGTAGGAGTTCTTGATACTGGGATTTGGCCGGAATCCAAAAGTTTTAGTGATGATGGTTTTGGTCCAATACCGAAAAAATGGAAAGGTGAATGTAACGGCGGCCAAAATTTCACGTGTAACAAGTAAGTTTAGTACATGTATGACATTCCATTATAAAAGTAACTAATTTAATAAGATATAAAAAAAAATTCAAATGATTCATCATCACAAATATTTATATGGTTTCATGTAAGATTTGAGCGAGTTATGAATGAAATTGTCATAATGATTTTTACATGATTTCACAATATTACCCGTCTCACATGAATTGCACGAAATTTTGCATTTACAGAAAGCTTATTGGAGCTCAAATCTTTGTTGATGGGGATACTTCCTGCAGAGACATGGTAGGGCATGGATCTCACACATCCTCAACCGCGGCAGGGAATAATGTTGTAAATGCAAGCTTTTACGGGATTGCTAAGGGCCTTGCTAGAGGAGGGGTACCATCTTCAAGAATAGCAATGTACAAAGTTTGTATAAATCTAGGTTGTCCCACTTATGCAATATTGGCTGGATTTGATCAAGCCATAGCGGACGGTGTTGATGTGCTCTCAGTCTCTCTTGGCCCACGTGGCCCCGTTGATATAATTAAAGATCCCGTAGCCATTGCATCTTTTCATGCATCACAGAAAGGCATCCTCACCGTGCATTCTGCTGGGAATGAAGGACCTTATCTGGGAGATATATCAAGCAATGCGCCTTGGTTATTTAGTGTCGCTGCAAGTACAATTGATCGCAAATTCGTCACTAAAGTTCAACTTGGAAATGGAAAGTTTATAGTGGTATGTAATCTCAACCTACTTGGTTTAGTGTTTTTTTATGACGTTAAAATATGATAACTTATTTTTTTATAATTATAGGGTACGTCGATTAATTCTTACAAGCCGAACGGCACACAAATTCCTGTTATATCTGGAGTCGATGGTTCAAAAGATTGTTACCCTGATTTGGCCAAGTAAGTTTAAATGTATAAGTGTATGTAACTATTAGAATATATACTAACAGTATAAATTTATGATGTCACATGTTTCAGGAATTGTGCACCTGGTTGTTTGGTTGAAAGTTTGGTGAAAGGAAAGATTTTACTGTGCAACCAATTGAGCATTTCTGAAGCTTATGATGCAGGAGCAATTGGATTGATAGCTTTAAAAGATGGCTTAAAAGCCAATGATTATGCAATTGTTACACCATACCCTGTATCAGTTTTGGATTCAACTCAATTTGAATTGGCACAAAGCTATTATAATTCAACAAAGTAAGTGTCCTTTTTGTTTTTATGTGTGTGACTGATATCAAAAATACACATCATTTTCGTACTGACATTTTCAATATTATTACAGAAATCCAACAATGATGATTTTAAAAAGTGTTACTACAAAAGATGAAACGGCTCCTGTGGTTATTGGATTCTCTTCAAGAGGACCGTCTAACATACCAAACATTTTAAAACCAGATATAACTGCTCCAGGAGTGGATATTTTAGCAGCTTATTCACCTGCAACTCCTCCTTCAGATTTTGAAATGGATACAAGATCTACACCTTACGATATATTAGCGGGAACTTCAATGTCATGCCCTCATGTCACTGGTGCTGCTGCTTATGTCAAATCTTTGCATCCTAGTTGGTCACCCTCTGCCATTAAGTCTGCCTTAATGACTTCAGGTAAAGTATACAATATCTATCATACATATACAATATCATATGCAATCACAACAAGCTAATAAACTATACGTCCTTATTCTAACAGCTTCACCCATGAAGAGGGAAGACAATGAAGACAATGAGTTTTCTTATGGAGCCGGACAGCTAAATCCATTAAAAGCTTCCAATCCAGGGATCGTGTATGAAACAACTGAAAATGATTACATCAAAATGATATGTGGCATGAAGCCCAATTCTTCCGCAACAATCGCAAAGATGGTTAGTTTTAATGTCTCGTGTGATCATGTACCCGATACTATCGATCCAAAAGATCTAAATTACCCTTCCATGACGGCTCAAATTGATGGTTTTGCTAAGAGATTTAATGTTGAGTTCTCAAGAAAAGTCACAAATGTCGGCCTTCCAACTTCTACATACAAGGCTACAATCACTTGTAGTCATGGCAACACATGCGACGATGTAAGCATATCTGTGGAGCCGGACACTTTGGTTTTCAAGAAGTTGAATGAGCAGAAATCATTTGTAGTGAAAGTTGGCGGTAAGATATCATATGACGTTATATCTGCTTCTCTTGAGTGGTCTGATGGCACTCATTATGCTCGAAGCCCAATTGTATTGTACTCTAGCGAAACTACAGCTCTATAAATGCAACATGTAATGTAATGTGTAGAAAATGAAAAGTTTCTACAAGTAAGAAGATAATATAAATTTATTTTACTTTTTTTTGCAAAATTAAATTGGGAATGATATGATAATTTATAATAGATGTATAATTAATATATGTTTATTTAAAATTGTCTAATATTCTTCTTTATTTATAATTTTTACCAAAGAATACATAAACTTATTTAGTAAAATATATTAAAACTAAAAACATCAACTTTATCATGAGGCAGTCCCGTATGAAATTTTGTCTGCTGGCTGGATAAGCTAGCGTGACATATATCTTCAACCTATAAAAGATGTTTACAACCATTTAAAGAAATTTCTTCAACCAATACCATTAACGGTAATGAAAAATTCATGGATTTATATGCATTTAGTTTATATTTATATGAGGTTCATTTTTTATTACATCTAAAATATTTATGCATCCACATATGATTGATGGCATAAACACATAAAATTAACCTTGTAAATAAAATTTTATAAATCAAAATATTTTATAAATTTATTTAATTAGTGTTTATATAAGATTCATTAATGTATTCATTTTTATTCTACTATTATTATTATGTATGAAAAACACATATTAATTAATTCACCATTTTCTAAAGACAAAAATGCCAAAAGATAGTGTTCACCATTTATATCATGAAAGGGATGTTATTTTTTTTGCATAATTCTTCTATGTCGTAACCTTAATTCCTTCTCTTCATATTGCACTAATAGCAACTAGTTTCTGGTGGAGATGTTTTTCGAATATTATTGCAAAAAATATATCATTTTAACTATAAATTACATGGTCATATTCTGATTTAATTTAAAAAGTTACATCTTTAAAATTTTATCATAATATTTAACTTATTCCTCCTTGTGGTTTTCTTTGTCTGGCGCATTATATTTGGTCACCTACATCAAAGGAAGAGAATTTGGTAGTTAAAATTAAATAAATATATATTAAAAATAAAGGAGATATGAAGCCGTTCTATCATAAAATTATAATAAGAATGTTTCTTACTTAACATTATTGTGATGTTTGTCTATGTGTTTGTTTAATCAGCTTCTTATTATGGTACTTTAAATTAATCATTTTTAAAAAATGCATCAAAATTTTACAAGTTTGTCTATATATATATATATATATATATATATAGTCTATTTATATTTTCCTTTGTTCACTTCAAATTTTTATTCATCTAAGTATCGTAAAAACACTAATTGAGTTTAAAAATAAATACAAAGTTCACAAACTAATATCCTCTATGAGAAACCCTAAATCATGAATCCTATGATAAAACCATTACAAGATCTCTCCTAAACCCTAAATCATGAATCTTACGGGCCAAAACCATCTCTTCTGGTCTTTCATCTTCTTCTTATTAAATAATTATCCACTTAGGTAGTATTTTGATTATTATTTTTATTGAAAAGTGTGAGTATTAATTGTTAATCGATCAGATCTCCTGTCCACATACTTGATATAGTTTTTCATATCCATGTTTACTTTGGATCTGATTGTAAAATTTGTGTCTTGTTCTCAATCTGGTTTTACATGTCATGTGAACATAGATCATACTCTGATTCAAGTGAAGAAGCATGAAAAAATTAAACCTATTTCGAGGTTATAGATCATTTCACTAAATTTATTTGAGAGATAAATTGCATATGCTACACAAATTAGACAATATTTATGTTTTCCAAATTGTTAAAAACTTAAAAAAACACAAATCACGACCTGAAACACGATTTGTAAATCAGATCTAGAACAAAACGTGACATGTAACCCAGATCGAAAATAAAACACGACATGATAAATCAGATTAATGATAAAACACGTCCTTTACATCCATGTCAAGCATCACACAAGATCTAATCGGTCAAGTTGAAAAAACAAGATAATTTCCACTTATTCAATAGTAAAACAAACCAATTACTAATATTGATGTGAAAAATTCACAATTATCTTCAATAGAAAATATTTCAACTTCATTAAACAAAGTTTTGGCAGGGTTTTAGGGTTTCAGAATTATAGCTTGACTTTTACTTGATACAATTAATCAGTCACCTTTTAGCATTTTTTTTTATCCCCTTTATACAGTACACAATAATTGGTTTGTGTGTTTTCTCCAAACACTTTTACATGCTTAATGAGCAAACATTTAATATTTAATAATCGATTAAATCAGGCAAAATAAAAATGTTTATAACTGATTTTAAACAAGAAATGATAGTGGAAGTAGATTAGGCTACGTACGTAGTGAATGAATCGATCCAAACTCAAACATCTAGATCTACCTTGAGTTTGGCTATTAAAAAACTTCTCAACCTCGAATTTTATTTAAAAATAATAGTGCACTATAATTGTGGTTCAAGAATCAGATCATTTCCTACATATTCTTTTCAGAAAACTCAAAACAAAAGTAGCTAATAATAACCATTCAAAGTTAATTAACTTTGTCCATTATTGAACAGAAAATTCCGATCAATCGCATACGTAGTCGAGACTATTTCATTTAAGTGGCAAATGATCTTAATAAGATTCACAATTGGTACAAATACTTGTTTGATCTGAATATAGGGTTTGGATTGCGACCTGAAACCTAACCAATATTGATAAGTTCATGGGTCGGATTGTTTACCTCGGCCAATATTTTACATACACGATGCTCTTGTGTGTATTGCTTCATAAATTTGTTACTGATTGGTTTAAGTATCGTAAGATTTACCCCGGCCCCTTCAGAATTTATTTAATAGGTCATTTCGTGTCGAGATCAATCGCAATTATTAGATATCCATCAAATATGCAAGATGCCCAGGAAGAGCAGAAGCGTTTGTGAATTTCTCACTCTTGTTCACATCGAAATTAGGAACATATATATTGACGATGAAAGATTACTTCCTCTTAACACTAATAAACTATTACTTAGATATGTGAGAAAGTCTGGTCTAATGCAGTTTAAAATTTAGGCAGAAACTTAAATTACCCATAAAATATTACATTAAGATCAACATAAAACCATTTTATAAATTATGCATTTCTTTTATTTTACTGCCTCATTTATTATTGCAGAAATTTCGACGGTGTCAATAAAAACCACATAACTAAAACCTCGTCAATCCTAGTATAAATCTCATAGCCAACACCTCACCGACCTCGGAAAACGCCTCAAGATCCATGGATGTTGATGGAGCCTAATTTACCTATGATCTTTGAAATTTTTAGCAAAATCAATTTAAAAAATTCTATCTCCATTGTTCCCTAAAGTTTATCCTGCCTCACACAAGACTTTGTGCAGAGGTTATTACTTCGATCAAGTGAAAATATTTGATAACGCTAAATATTCTAGAATCATTAACTTCCATTCAGGTATAATATGGTAGAACTTGTGTTCAGTTTGAATGAGTTCATAATTGACAATTGTGGTTCTATTTATTTGAGTTGGAAATACGCATAATAATGTAGAAAAGTGCTGAAAATGTCTTAACAATATAAATTATATTGAGCTTTGTCCCAAAACGAAATTAAGAAAATTTGGACAAGATGTATAACAGACAATTTCACCAACTGAGATTTTAAACTTTATAGTTGTAAAAATAATGATAAAAGCGTACTAATTTGGTAACCATAACTCTCATATATATATATATATATATATATATTCAATATTTACATGAAAAAGTCTATATAGCCTTTACCCTAATGCATCCCCTTAATCTTTATGGGGTGCAATTACGGATAGATTGGATCTATGTTTACAAAACAAATCAGTAGAAAGACCCTTAGTAAATATATCAGCAACCTGCAACTTTGTCGGAATCAAAAGAACTCGGAGACCACCATGGGCAACCATTTCTCGATCAAAATGATAATCAACATCAATATGTTTGCTACAATCATGTTGAACCGGATTGGCAACAAGATACGTCGTGCAAACATTGTCACAGTAAAGAGTGGCCGGATGACGAAGATAACACCCAAAGTCTGCAAGAAATTGACGAAACCAAATAGTCTCCGCTGCCGTGTAAGCAACAGCTCGATATTCTGTCTCCATAGAGGACTTCGACACAGTAGGTTGTTTCTTAGAGCACCGGGAAATCAAATTCTTCCCAAGGAACACAGCATAACCTGTGGTGGAGCGACGAGTTTCCGGACAACCAGCCCAATCAGTATCGGAATAAGCAATCACCATCTCCGGAAAATTTGCTGCATGGAGAAAAAGACCAAACTCCATAGTGCCCTACAAATACTTGAAAATCCTCTTCACATCATGAAGGTGAGTAGTACGGGGAGCATGCATAAACTGAGAAACCATATATTAACAGCATGAGCAATATCTGGACGAGTCATAGTTAAATATTGCAATACACCAGCCATACTATGATATTCTGTGGGATCAGCAAGAAGGTCACCATCAACAGATGACAATGTAACCCGAGAAACACTAGGGGTCCGTACTGGTTTAACTGTGTGAAGGTGAAACTTGTGCAACAAATCAGACACATATTTTTGTTGAAACAAAAATAAACCCTTAGGAGTACGAGACACCTGTAAACCTAGAAAATAATGAAGATCCGCTAAATCCTTCATATCAAACTCAGAAGACAGAACATAGATGAATTTGTGAACCAGGCTATTACTACTACCATTTAGGACTTTATCATCCACATATAGAAGTAGATAAGCATGTGACCCTTATGTTTAAGAACAAACATAGAAGAATCACAACTGCTACATTTAAAACCAATGGATAATAAGAAATTGCTAAATCTAGAGAACCAAACTTGAGGAGCCTGTCGTAATCCATAAATGGACTTACGTAACTGAAAAATGTGATGAGGACGAGAAGGATCAGCAAAACCTAGTGGTTGACGCATATAAACCTCTTCATTCAAAAAATCATGCAAAAATGCATTTTTTTACATCAATTTGACGGACAGTCCAATTAAGAGAAATAGCAAAGAGTGAGAACCAATTGCAGAGTAGTAGGCTTAACAAAAGGACTGAAAGTTTCAAAATAATCAATACCTACCTGCTGGTGATTTCCGAAAGCAACAAGTCTGGCCTTAAACCGCTCCAATGACCCATCATAATTGTATTTAATTTTATATACCCATTTACATCCAAGCACATTGCGATTGAAGTCGCGAGATACCAACTCCCAAGTATTATTTTTAAGTAATGCATTATACTCATCAAGCATAACATGTCGCCAACGAGAATTTTTGAACGCTTGTTTAAAATTAGAAGGCTATAATTTTACAATACCTATTTTAAATTCATTAACCGGCGAGACTTGAAAATTCCAGCTTTAAGATAAGTAATCATAGGATGAGCATTGGAAACCGACGACTGTGAGGAAGGGGCAATGGAAGGCAAAATAGGAGAGGAAACACTAGGATGGGTCATGTGCGAAGCAACCCTGGAATCCGGATACCAGACAGAGTCATTTGCTTCACCACTAACATACAGGGCAACGAAGGCTCTACTAACATTATCTTGAGTCTTGACCAGGGGGCACAAAATTTGGATTATATCTGTGAACACAGAACTGTGCGACATGACATGGAGTTAGACAGAAACAACAAGAATTGGGAGAGGAAGTAGAACTAAAATGGCCATTGGTGAATTGCTTCATGTTGAGCACGCATTATTAGTAACATAGTTGGTGAAAGGCAATGATGAACATGACAAATCAAAAATATTACTCATACCATTGTTACGATTTCTGTTGTTTGCAACTCCACTGCCTACAGTTGATCCTTCTAAGCGATTTGAATTTCCACGATTATTGTTACCACGACCTCCTCTGTTGCGATTGTTTTTGTTCTTATTCTTGCCACTCCCTTAATTCTTGGATCCAGTAGACGAGGAACCAGATGAGTGTAGTGCCACGAATGCATGGGAAGAAGTTTCAGCAAGATCTTTCGAATGTTTCAGACGTTGCTCATGGAGTACCTACTTGGGACGTAAATCATCGAAAACTCAGCTCCAGTGGGTAATGAATCAAATTAGTAACTAAATGAGCATAATCAGGGTCACCCTCCAAACCAAAGAGTGTAGACTGTACCAAGTCATGATTGGGAATAGGACACTTGATAGCGGCAAGAGAATCAGCTAAAATCTTAATACCGCGCAAATAGTCTTCCATAGACTGAGAATCGGGTTTCTTTAGCCTAGATAATCTACCTATCAACTCCATAGACTTAGCCAAACTAGCTTGCATAAAACGCGACTCCAAACGAACCCAAATATCACGAGAAGTATGCAATTCATGAACATCAACAAAAATATTTCGAGATATCGTAGCAAATATTCAAGTCTTAACTTGCTGATCAACACGTAGATAATCAGAAAATTGTGGATTTTGTATCATATTCCTATTCATATCATAAGTTAAAGGAGTGGGAAGAGATGTGGTACCATAAACCAATCCAAGCAATTGATGAGACACGAGCAAATATGTCATTTGAGTCTTTCACAATATATAGTCCTCCGGTGAAGAGAGCCGGACAGTCACCAAATTCGATGGGTTCGGAGCAGACAAATGAGTCAGAGAAGGCACCTGCAATCCAAGTTGGATTGCTGAGGAAGGTTGTTGGAATTAATTCCGTAATGGCTGACTAATTGGAAGCACTCCTAGAGAAGTTGGTAAAACTTCTTGCTGATGTGGAAGTGTCTGCGCTGTCGGAATTGTTGTTAAATAAATCCTTGGATCAAGGTTCTGGTCAGAGCGTAGAGTATCATAGCCTGGGAATCCAATAAGATGGTTCAGTTGCGGTGAGGCGTGCGAGTATGTAACAACCGGCCAAAACGGAGCAGAAACAGACCCGACAAAACTTGGGGGGACAACGTTAGCGCGTGGGACCCAGGCGCCCAAAGGGGAAAGAGTTGGCTCCGCGCGTGGAAGACACGTGCCCGAATGAAGTGCTGCTGGATCCGCGCGTGACACCCACGCGCATGCCTCAACGCGTGGGAGCCACGCGCCTGAAGGGAAAGGACTTGCACCCACGCGTCAATCCCACGTGCCTGAAGAAACGGGCGTCGCTGGATCTGCAGACGTGACCACGGCTGCCTGTGCTACTCCGTCGTCGGCCGGTGAAGCTGCAGAGTTGATCACCGGCGATGGTGCAGTGAGGGCGGCCGATGTAGGTGGGGTAACGACCGATTGGGGCATCGACCTTGAATCGGACAACGACGAGTCAAGACTCGGTGACGCTGCAGCGGAAACTTGAGGTGATCGGGGTGTGGCTGGGCATGGTACTAACCTGAAGGAGAGGGCCGTTAGAATAATTTGGTTGATTCACTAGCAAACCAAACTCCGATCTCGATGGTAATTCAGCCATCGACGAAGAAGAAGAATTGTTTATTTTTTCTCAAAGAAAAACCTTAGCTCTTGATACCATGTACAGGTAATGATAAAAGCGTACCAATGTGGTAGCCCTAACTCTCATATATATACTCAATATTTACATGAAAAAGCGTATACTAGCCTTTACCCTAATAATAGCCTCTCACTGGGAAGATCTATAAGTTAAGACGAAGTAAGCTTTCATCGTCAATGTTCCTAGTCTCCAATGTTTAGGTTAGGTTAGGTTTCATGTCGCAATCTTTAACCCTAGACAGGACAAAAGAAATTATTTGATTGATCTCATCGTGTTATATAAATTTCAATATTTTATTTAGCGTAGACCAAAATACGATTGAAATTATACTGAAGTGTTATACGTAGTCCCTGAATTTACAATACCGTCCCCTAAATATTACTAAATTTTCCAATGAACCTAATAAAAGTGAGCACATTTTCATAAATTCATACCGTATTTTGAATTATAAGAGTAAAATATCGAACTGTATAACAACACCAAAATTATATTACCACCTATGGATATTGCTAAATTTTTCACTAAACATAATAATGAGGATATTTTTGTAAGTTTATACTGTATTTTGGACTATAAAAATAAAATACCGAACTACATATAACAATCTTTAATAAATGCAGTGCCGGTCCTAAAAATTATGAGGCCTAAAGTAAAATTTTAAAAAATTGAGGCCCTTAAAATATAATATTTAAAATATCATTATATTATTTATGTACATAATTTTTTTG
Source organism: Sherardia arvensis (assembly GCA_948330725.1). Taxonomy (NCBI): domain Eukaryota; kingdom Viridiplantae; phylum Streptophyta; class Magnoliopsida; order Gentianales; family Rubiaceae; genus Sherardia; species Sherardia arvensis. The sequence goes on along the minus strand of OX415243.1, from coordinate 27,547,962 downwards.
TACGCTAAAAAACATATTAATATATCATATTTCTCAATTTAAAGATTTAAATCCGGACTTAAAATCAATAAGAATAACATAAATAAAAAATATTCATATTTTTACGCCATAACATTTCAAAAAAAAATTCTGAATAAATACCTACTAGCTAGTCATAATTATTAGCTGGAACACAAGCATGCAACAATCTATTGATATGTATCCCATTATTCGAGAAAATCAAATCACATAACAATGGGGTTTTTTAAACAGATGATCACTTCCCTTCTTTTCTGCAAACCCAAACCTAGTTTTAGCAGAGACTAGGTCGACATACATAGTCCATATGGACAAGAAATGCATGCAATCAATCGAGAAATCATCTTAGTTTAACAAAACAATGGATATTTCATATCTAATTCCCCTTCTGTTCTTATCTCTCAATTTCTGCATTGCTGCATCTGAGAGATCCACATACATAGTTCATATGGATAAATCACAGATGCCAGAAACTTTTGCCACTCATGAACAATGGTATTCAAACACCGTCGACTCGCTCAAATCTGCAGAAAGTCAGGGATCTCCTAATCTTCTTTACACCTATGACAACGTTCTCCATGGTTTCAGTGCAGTCCTGTCTGATTCCGAACTCGAAAACATCAAAAACTCCCATTGATATGTTTCAGCTTATAAAGGCAGGAGGAGCTGGATTCTTATGATATTGGGTTCATTTTATTTTATTCATTTTGGTATGATACTTTAGCAGTATTGACTTCATCAACCTACCGTACAAAAAATAAATAATATGCACGCAAACTGCATGTTTTATTAACATATAAAATTTTACATGGTAATTTGGTAGTTCAAAATGAGTTTAAATAGCAATATTATAGTATGTAAAATTTGGATTCATGGAGGTACCAAATTTGGAACAAAATTAAACTTTGAGTATGTAAATAAAGCAAAAATAGTTTAGGTACCTTAGATGAGAATTTTGGATAGTTTGAGTATGTAAAATGAGTCAAAACTAATTTAGATACTTTCGATGAAACCTATTGCTAAGTGTGGGTACCTTTTTTGCAATTCACTCTTTTTATTATCATATTTTTTGACCATTATAAAAGAGCATATAATATATATGTAAATTATTAAATACGGAGCTTAACATTTTAAATAGTAAAATAAGCAATACTCTTGGCGATTTCTTACATACAATTTTATAATGCACAAATATTACTGTCAAAATGCACATTTATGATATCATTAATTCACATTAGTTTTGTACATCTAGGGTACTATTTTTTAAGGTTAAAAACGAGGATTATTCATGACTCCTCAACCCATAATGCAATTTGAAATGCCCGTAGACTAGTACAATATAATGCATGTAGGCTATTCCAGTCCTAAACCAGAAGCAACATGATGCCCAAAGGCTTATTCCAGTCATAAACCAGAAGCAAAAACTACAAGAGACCAGTCTTATGTAGTCCTAACTAAAATAGAGAAAAAAGAATATATATATATATATATATATATATATATATATATATATATATATAAGCATAGTGGTTGTATAACCAACAGCACTAAGCTAATCCGAGTCTGACTAGCCAAGCACAAATCGTTTATCAATATTGGACCTGCTCCCTGAACCAGCAATTTCATCCAGTACTAACTAAAACCCCTCAAGTAACAGAAAGCAAGTCCCAGTAATAACTCATAACCCCCTCATAGTAAGAGAAATCCAGGTCACATGCTAACTTATTACCCATTCAAGTAAGAGAATGGGCCCAGACAATTTAACAAAACTAGGTCATGAGAAAGTCGGTCCAAACGCACCAAAACTGAAATAGATTCCAGCTTGTACGATCTACAAATTTGTTTCAGAAAGAGTCGACATCAGGTAAGCAATCAAACTATCTTGACTCGGATTTCTCCTGTCTGACGAAAACCATATCAGAACCCAACAAGAATTTAACCGGGCAATAGGACTCATCGGAAAAATCCAAGAATTGGCAAGCTGACAGACTCGACCAAACCATATCTAAAGCAACCCAGTTAAAGTTAATCCCTTGAAAGCTAAAAAATAATTCCTAAAACTACTAATAACAGAAAATTAAAAAACAAAGCAAAAATAAAAAGAAGGAAACCAGATCAAGTAGAGAGGACCCAAGAGACTGGGTGTACCGGCTGAGACGCAGAATACACATCAGCGACGACGGGAATGGGCTGCGCGTGGGCGGCACGTGAGATGCTCCTTCTGTCGTGGACGGCGCGTGTGATCCACGCACGCATTGGGTGGCGCGTGAGATGCACGCGTTGTAGTACCAGTGCGTGTGGGGGCCTCTTGCGCGTGCCCGGCGCGTCCGACAGAGGTTTCCCCTTTCTGGCATGTCGTGGTGGTGCGTGTGGCAACTCTCCACCCATCTATTCGGTTCGGCCCTTTTCTGGTCTAAAACCAATCCGATTAGATCCGCCGGTGAAACGGTTGCTGTGAACCATAAGCAAGAGAAGACTGACGTCGATGTCTTCCGTCGAGAGGGTCGATGTCTTCCGTCGAGAGGGAGAGCGTGGCGTCGGGGCAAGATCAACTTCGATGGAGATCCCCCAACTACAGCCTAAAAACGGAGAGCTATTGACCGGAAAGAACTCGATCTGCCGGAAAAAGGGTCGTAGCTGGTCGATGGTGACTGTATTTCCGGTTTGAGGATTTTAGGGAGTTGTTCAGATCTATACTAGGGGTAAAGGGGGGAAGCGATCTGCTCGGCGCCGAAATCGCCGGCAAGCGATCCCTCCCAGACATTTAGATTGGGGAGGTTGACTTTCTGGAGAGAGAGAGAGAGAGAGAGAGAGAGAGAGAGAGAGAGAGAGAGAGAGAGAGAGAGAGAGAGAGAGAGAGAGAGAGAGAGAGAGAGCAAAATGAATAACAGAATGAAGAACAGAATAAAAAGCTCACAAGTGTGAAGGGCGTGAAAGGCGTGAAATGTGAGGAAAACGCGTGTACAACTTACGCGGGTCGGATATATCATATCAACCTCATTATTTCAAGTCTGGAGTTCGACCTCATTACTTCAAGGCCAACTTAAGATTTTGTTAGCTCGTTTGAACTTGAGATTCATTAGACGAGTGTAGCTAAAAAATGAGATTGTTCAAGCTTAACTGTCTTGATTAATAGTCTTTCTCATTATTATTTTTTTGGCGAAATCTAGGATTTGAATGTTTAAAAGATAATCGATCCAAAAAGCAATTAAAAACTACTCTATTATATTTTCTTGTGTATAATATGAATCGAAGCAAGAAAAATGAAAAAAAAAAAAATTAATCATGTAAGCAGGTATAAAAATGTTGCTAGATCAAAACTCTTTAATAATTCCAATGGTAAAAATGAACGAATTTACTCGAAATTTAATTACATATGTTGATGAAAGGATGACTTAGTAGCGATTTTGCGGTCGCCCTATTCTTCACCACCCTCCTAAAACATTGGTTCAGAAAACTCCTCGCATGTGGCGATAAATCTTCTGGAATGTTCGGAAGCGAAGAGCTTCTGTAGTAGAGCTTCCTCAGCACCGCCTCAATCTTATCCCCGGAATATTCCTCCAGATCCCACGCACATCGGCCGGTCAACATCTCCAGCACAGTTATTCCGAGCGCCCAAATGTCCGCCGGAGGTTCTTGCACCCCCTTTCTCACCGATTCCGGAGATAGATACCAAGGCGTTCCGTTGCAGAACCTTTTTAAATTCGCCTTTTGACTGTCTTCTTTCACCGTTTTCACTTCCCCAAAATCACAGATTTTCGCGGTAAATTTCTCTTCTTTTTTATTATTATGTCGATTTTCTGAGACGAGGAGGATATTCGCAGGCTTTAAATCGCAGTGAACGTACCCAGCTTGATGAATCTTGACCAGCCCTCTCACAATTGAGCCGGCGTACCGCCGGACTTCCGATTCCGGCAATCCGACTCCGACCCCGGCGGACTTAATTTTGTCGCGTAGTGATCCTCCGGCGGCGTGTTCGAGAAGGAGGTTATAAACCGGCGATCCGTCTCTCCGGTGGGTGATTTCCGATCCGAAACACTGGATTATGCTTGGACATTTGGAAAGAGAACGCAGGATATTTTTCTCGTATTTGAGCGTTTTCGACCGGAAAATATCTGCCGATTTAACGGCCATCACGGTTGGCCGGAGAGAAACTGACCATGGAAGGTTTGAGGTGGCGAGGAAAACAGAACCAAAACTTCCTTCTCCGAGGAATCCACCTCTGCTCCACGATTTTCCGTCACCGTAGTGATAATCGTCATCCATATCCATATCCTCCATTGAAAGACGAAGGCGATGATAAAAAATGATGATCAAAGTAAGATGGAGGACTTCTTTTTATAAGTAGAAGTTCGCCCGATTCCACCATGGAATAGGATTCCACTATATTTCGGCAAATATGGTCTAAACGTTGACTGAGTCAAAGGCGCGAAAATTGACCGACTTGCGTGGTAAAGGCGTTGTTTTAAAATGATCAAATTTTTCACGCCTTTTCATGAAAATGAAAAGGGAGGCGTGGTTTTAAAATAATCTAATTACACGCCTTTTCTAGAAATGAAAAGGGCTTGCCGATTAAAACTCCCAATCAGACTGTCCAATTCGTCCGTCGGGCGGATTTTGCGCCGGCGGAAGGGAGGGAATTGACGCCGGCGGGAACACGTTAGCTTTTCCCGGTACATTAATTCTCAGTTTCTTGTCTTAGGTTTCTTTGATATGCTTATGTTTTCTGCCTTTTGATTGTTGATTACATTGTAGTTCTTCTCAATGATTAATTAACCTTGAATGCTGTAGTAATGTTTATCTTTACAAAGTAGTTACAGACATTTCATGCTCAAATTTGAAAAATATTGTCTGTAAATCTTATACATAAACATAGGAATTTACATGTAAAAAGACAACAATTTTCAGTCTGCGTCATAAGTTTAGGTAATGCCAGTTTATTACATGGATGCAAAGGTTGATTTGAATACTCTCAAGAGAGTGTAACTGTCGGAGAGATGACAATGGGACTCCTCACAGTGTGGTTTCCGTTGTCTTCGACCCAAGTAATCGACCCAAATCTGACAGTTTGGTTGTCATATGATCTGTACTTAATCGTCAAAGAATACCTCAAACTCTCATTCTCTTGTCTGAATCGCAGTGTTGTCGGAGAAACCTTAACCGTTGTGTCCACAGGTGCTGTCACATTTGCCTTGTACGTCACCGCGCCACTCCCGACATTCGTGAGAGTCCGTTGAAATGTCTTGGTGAGAGTCGTTTGTTTCTCGTCTACATCGTACAGAGCGGCAAATGACGGGTAATTCAGATCGGAAGAAAGTTTTGAGCAGTTGTATTTAGTCGATCTTATTATAGCTCGGTTCTGCATATCGGTGAAGTTCATCGAGCAGATATAGTTCACGTAATCTTGAGTGGTGGCCTCGTAGATAAGGCCAGGATCGAGCGCACGGTTTGGATCCACGTGTCCTGCCCCGATGGCTAGTGGCGTGGCAACCTTAAAGTCCATGCCTGAATCTTTGATGAGATTCCTAGTATTATCATAGGCACTGGCTGTTGTCATCATGGCTGACCGAATAGCTGCCGGACTCCATTCGGGATGCGCTGCTTTTAACAGTGCGGCTATCCCGGCAGCGTGAGGGCAAGACATGGATGTCCCGGACATGATATTGAAGTCGGTTGATAGTAAAATGCTCGCTCCTATGCTCACTTCTGGGATGTTAGGGTTTGTTGCAGCCAGGATCATGATTCCCGGAGCCATGATGTCGGGTTTAAGGATTCCCGGGAAGTTCGGGCCGGGTCCCCTGGATGAGGATTGCGATACATAAGGAGCTGGCTTTTTCCCGAACAACGTTTGCTGGAATGTGATTGTCGCGTTGGCGAATTCCTCGGATGAAGCGTAAGTGATGACCTTTGCTGAGTCTCTCGGGCTGATTACGACTCCCGGATGAGGGAAGTAGTTGGACCTGAATATCCTAGGATCGTCCGAAATGAAAATGGCTGCCCTAGCGCCAGATTCATATACAACTCTCATCTGATCCCTGAATGATGATCCAGCGTTGTTGCAAACAACGATCCCTCTTGTTAAGTCGGGGAACTGAGTCAGTGAGTCAACCGAATCACAATTCGAGATGGTTTCATTATACAGGATCGGAAGGTTCTGAACCGACGCTCTTGCCGGGAATATGGTCCAGCCAGTGATAGATACGCCATTTCCGAGCGCGACCGTTCCCGAAAAGGAACGGTCGGTTGAGCCGGCAGCAACCGTGAGCGCCCATGGGATGTCGTTGTGGACGGTTCCGAGATCCGGGCCGTCGTTTCCAGCTGAAGTGGCGACGAAAACGCCCTTCTCCATCGCTCCAAACGAAGCAATCGAAAGAGCCTCTTCATAAGGAGCCTGAAAGTCAAACCCTAATGAGATCGAGAGCACATCAACACCATCCGCTACGGCCTGATCAATGCCTGCTAGGACATCAGCAGTCCGGCTTCCTTCGTTCCAGATAACCTTGTACGCCGCCAGCCTGGCGCGTGGAGCCATCCCACGCGCCGTCCCCGAAGCATATCCGAAAAAAGATACCTTTTCTACGTAGTTTCCGGCTGCAGTTCCTGCACAGTGGCTTCCATGTCCGACCATGTCTCTGGCTGAGTTCATCGTGATTCGCTCGTTCGGATTCGCCGCTGAGATAGCCTTGTTGAAGTACCTAGCTCCGATGAGTTTGTTATTACAAAGTGAAGAGTTAAACTCTTCACCTTCCTGGCATATTCCGTTCCATCTCGCCGGAATCTGAGTCATTCCGTTGTCGTTGAAGCTCGGGTTTTCCGGCCATATCCCGCCGTCAACTACTCCGATGATCACGTCCTTACCGAACTCTGCCGCCGGCCAGAGCCCGCTCTGATCGTTCAGGGAGAGGAAATCGTAGCTGTGAGTGGTGTCCATCGTTACCGATCTGTCGAGGTAGGCTGACACAACACCCGGAGACTTCTTTATATGCTGCAGCTGATCTTCAGACAGCATTGCGCTGAATCCATGAAGGACAGTGTCATATGTGTACAGATGTTTTGGTTCGAACTGATGATCATTTCCTGTTGTCGGTTTAACAGAATCGAGCATGGCGGCGTACCAGAAGGTGTGGTCGGCGTAGACCTGCGGCATCTCGGATTTGTCGACATGGACGATGTAGATGGATCTGTCCGCTGCAACACAAGCTATCCAGGCAAGCAAAAAAATGCAAACGTTTTCGATCATTATGGAAACTGTTTGTTTTGTTTATGTATGATACATGGAAACTTGTGATGCATATTTAAGGTGAATGGAATTGTGAGATGTGATTCATGTGAGCATACCACAATGATTGTCTGAAAATTTTATGTATGCAGATAAGCTATGCAACCTGTTCTTTTTTTGTGACTTTTCTTTGGTGTGTTGTGTATTCCTTTTCTTTGACTAGTAACGTTGTTTAGTCCCACAAGCTAAAATGACTTGATTGGAGTGATTAAGATTAAGATTAAAGGCTTCTAAAGTAGGTTTGTTTGGGGCCATAAAACATATGACTTTATTGTAAGGGCTCCCCCTTAGATTCTGCTAGATTATGCATCTTACACTTACACTTAAAAGGACATGTACAGTTCAGTTTTTTCCAAGCAGTTTTACCGGTTAGTAGCTCCAGACAGTTCAATCAACTCCAAGCAGTTCAAGCAGTTTTAGCAGTTTTAGCAGTTTTATCAGCTGACTTCACCCGATTAGTATTTAAAAAAAAAATTGTTTTTGAAATTTAGGTATTAAAAAGGTTATTTTAATTGTTGTCCATGAAATATTGTTTATTTTAACTTTCTAATTACATTTAAATCATATACGAATATTCATTCATAAATAATAAAATAATTCAAGCAGTTTCAATCAGTTCAAACAGTTTTAGCAGTTCAACTGGACAGATTGCTTTGAAAATTGTATCATTGTCGGTAAATTTGATGAATGCATCTTGTAACTTGTGAGTTAATAGTTAGAATTACTTTTAACCATAAAAAATTACACTTTTTTTGGTGAGAAACAAGCCTGTTCTTACAACTAGCATATGATGATGTGCCAGATTTAGTTGTTTTCCTAGACAAACCCATGTTTCCAGATAATAAGAATAGACAGTGAGTGGGGTTTCTGAAGTAACTAGTAGTAAAATGTAAGACATCGGAAGCTCCAAACATTAGAAAGAAACGAACAAAACTGGATCTAAGGATCTTCAATTGAATAATCGTGCGTTCTTACATTACAGACACTCATCAATCTGACTAAACATTCACAGGGAAAAGAACTATAGTTATATCTACATAGGACTACTGTCGCTCTTCATCTGTTTCTTGCTTCTGCAACATCGACCTGCTTGTCTGAACGCTGCTTTCATAGCCGCTGCTATCTCCCGACTCCATCACACGCCTCTCCATCAGCCTTCCCTTCGGGCTATCAAGAGATGTACGCACCTGTCTTCGCTCCTGAAACAATTCAGCCTAATTTAGACACGTGAAACTGAGTCGAACTGAATTGAACTAGAGAATAAGAACTTACATCCCGAAAGGGGAAATCATCGGCCTCGAGCATGTGTATTACATGTCCCATCTTCGGCCTCTTTTGGGAGTTGGGGTCGACACAGCGCAAGGCTACCAAAAGCGCCCGTTTTAGAGCCCTTGAAGAAGGTTGCTCGGGCAATTTCGGGTCCAACACTCCCTCTGCATTGCGACTCGAGACCATGTTTTTGAGCCAATCGACGAGGTTAACCTAGGTAAACAAACACGAGATAAAAAAACTCGACTTAGAGAAAAGAAATGACACATTTACCATGACATTAAAAAGTTCAAAAACATAAATCGAACAGTAAAATCAGCTAGGTAAAACACGAGTAAAAAAAACTCGACTTAGAGAAAAGAAATGACACATTTTCCATAACCTTAAAAAGATCAAAAACATAAATCAAACAGTAAAAATCGACTATAGTCACAAACCTCCCCGGCAGGGCGGCTGTAGTCCACGGGATTTCTCCCGGTTATGATCTCCATCAGAAGGATGCCGAAGCTGTAAACATCGCTTCTCTCATTCAGCATCCCTGTACTAGCGTATTCGGGAGCAACATAACTAATGACAAAACAAAACTTTTCGTTATTACCATCATATGTGTCATCGGCTTAAGTACGAGGTTTTAGGACAAACCCGAAAGTTCCCATGACGCGAGTTGTGATGTAGCTCCTCTCCGATCCCAACAGCTTCGCCAGCCCAAAATCCGACACCTTTGAGTTCCACTGCCTGTCTAGTAGAATGTTGCTCGACTTGATATCACGGTGGACAACCTTAGGCTCGAGCCCTTCGTGCAGATAGGTCAGCCTGTAAAAACCTCAACATACTTGAGACATGGTACAATACAATTCGCCTTAACATTAACATTAAACAGAAACATGTGATGAGTCGAGAAATGGCGTACCCTTTTGCAGTTCCGAGGATGATGTTCATGCGAATCTCCCATGTAAGCGGGCTGTAAGGACCGACGTCACCATGAAGCCACTGCTCCAAGTTCCCGTTGTCTACAAACTCGTAAACCAGCATTCTGACAAGCATAGGATAACATAAGCTGAATTCGAGGTCTTTTGTAGATTGTAATAACAGCAAGGTTTAAGATTCATGTATACCTATGAGCTCCTTCGGCGCAATAGCCGAGCAACCTGACCAGATTCTTGTGTCGGACCCGACCAATTGCTTCCACTTCTACCTTAAATTCTCTCTCAGCTTGTCCTCTGTGAAACAAAACATAATTACACAGAATCAGATTCCGACAAATGTGCATGCATGAGCAGATTCTTGACGGCAATCCTAGTACCTGTTATTGAGCAGATTCTTGACAGCAATCTTCGTCCCGTCCTCCAAAATCCCTTTGTAAACAATCCCGTAACCGCCTTCTCCGATCACATTCTCCGGCGAGAACTCGTTCGTGGAGATTTCCAGCTCCCGGAGAGTGTACCAGTGGCCCCACCCCAGGTGGGAAACCTCCGGCACCGATATCGCCACCTGGTCGCCGCTCCCGTGACCCGACCCGACGCTCCCCGACCCGGGCTTCTCCGGGTAGGCAATCCTCTGCCCCTTCCCAACCTCCACATGAATCTTCTGCACATTCTCCTCGGGTACCGGGTCGGGAGCCGGGGCGGGGAGGAGGAGGAGCTGCTTCGGGTTCGGGTCCGGGTCGACCCGGATTTCCTGAATCTCCTTGGAGACGTTGGGGATGACGGTGCCGTTTTTAGCGGGTTTTTTTTTGCTGTGGCGGCGGGAGGTGAACCATAGCGAGATTAAGAAGAGGAAGATGACGATGGCGGCGCCAACGCAGATTCCGACGACGACCCAGAGGCGGAGGCCGAATATGTGGGTGTCCCGGGAGAGCTGGTCGTTGATGGACCCGCCGGAGCTGGAACCGGTGCCTCCGGCCATTTCTGGGAGCTGGGATTATGCAGTGGCTTGGGACATGATGAGAGAGTGAGAAATGTGGGAGCTTTAATGGAGGAATGATGAGTGGGGACTGTGAGAGTGGAGACAGGGGAGGAGAAGGAGGGGGGGTAAAGCTGTGATGATGGGACTTTTGGAAATGGTGGAAAAAAGCTTGCTTCTTTTTTTATTTTTACTACTGAGAATTTGCAGGTGTGTTTTTTCAGTGTGTGTTTGAGTGTGTGACGAAGTGAAATGAATCATTGGATTGTGAATCATGAGTGTGCTATTAAATGCGTGGAGTTGTTTGAAATTTAGGTTGGCTAGGTGGCATTATTTGATTTCGTTTATTTGTGATCTCATTTATGATGTGATAATAGTGTAAGATTAATGTATACTTATTTATTTTGGACTAGGAATGTTATAGATTGAGGACCAAAATAGATGAAAGACCATCAAAAAATGATGAAAAGATTATACCTAGTAATTTTAATATCTTCTTGTCACTCACTGGAACAATATATTTCTCAGCACTGTTTGATACTGAAATTTCGATATTTGTATCTTCATGCATCTCCTCCTAATCAATTATATCTTCTATCGAACCCTTTGTGTGATTAAATTCCACCGTCATTTTTTTATCTTCATCAATTGTCTTTAATTTAGCTTTTTCAACAATCAACTTTTAATTTTTCTTTTCTTCATGATCAATCGCGTGTTCATCTTTCTTCTTCAATTCAGCGATCAAGTTCATTTTTCTTTTTCTCAATATCATCATCACTTTCAACTTCTCGTAGTTCTCATCCACGCAATCAATAAATGTTTCTTGCACTTTTAAGCGAGTTCTAACACAAATGTTATGCCTTGAATATGTGTTTAGATCGGTTGTTTCGTCAGGTTGGTACAATGAATTAGTGTTTCTCTATCTATATATAAGATCTCCATCTCTTATAACCTCATATACAGAGAATTATAATTGCACAATATATCTCGAAATTTATAAAATCTACTCTTCATCATGGGAGTAGTTATTATTGGTGAACAATGAAAATATGTGTTCTTGTTTTTAATTTTTGATTTATTTTATTTATTTATTGTTATTCATATTCGGCACAACAATTACACTACATGATGAGATAGATGAATTGTTTCGAGACATTCGTAGATTTTTACCAATAATTTAACATGAATATATATCGAAAATGTAAAAATGAACTGAAATCAATACAAGTAAAATCCCACTTCATAATGATCGAAATATAGTGAATCCATACTCTCATTGTAGTTGTGTTACTTAGTTTCATATTTAAACAAAAAAACAAGTAAAATAGCATGCACTACGTGAAAAAATACATATATTTTAACTACAAAACTAATTAATTTTCAATAAAGTAAAAGAACTAGCTAGGTCACTAATCCATTGCCACTTTAAAGTGAACTTATTAACATTATAAAATTCGAAAAATAAACTTCAAAATTGTCGGTTGTGTTTGTACTAGTACATTCCATTCATTTTGACCATGTCCCATTCTTGTGTGGGGGTCTCTTGTTTTTTATATCTAGGTTAAATTAAAGTTTACTTGAAGGGGTAAATAAAAGTGGTAAAAATGATGATGTCTGTGAGAATGTGATCTTTGGATTTAGATTCTTTTGTTAGGTAAGCAATAATCTAATCTTCTGGTGTCGGAACTTGTCAGAGTTGGTGCATAGATGCCCATTTCCAAGCTGCCGGAAAATAAGAACCAGGCAAAGCACCAAATTTGCAGGATTTAATTACTCTCCATTTCTACCATACTATATCATTTTAGTAGTAGATGAGTAGTTGATTCAATTCTGCACTTTTTTTTACTTTAAAACCTTGTCCCGTTCATTTTCTCTGCACTTTCTGTTGGATATGATCAATCCAAATCACACATCGAAAGTGGAGAGTGTCACTCGTTTCCTTGTAAGGAATAATCTCACCACGCTAGTTTGAGTCCTTTTGGGATAGACCCGTTATTTATCATACTAGTTTGAATTGTGGTGGATTCGGTAGTTCCAAAATGTGGTATCATAGCCCGGTTACACTCGAGATGAGGACTGTTTTTGTTGCCCGGTGTGGAGAAATTTCTCATTTATTCCCTTGGAGACAAATTTGTCTCTTGTGTTAAAAGTCTGTCTGACCACGAGTTTGTCAGACGGCGTGTCCCGTAACTGTTTGGGGCGGTGTAAGACGATCCAAGGATGAATGACACTTGTTATGTGATTTTTAGTTTGGGTGGGAGATTGTTGGATATGATCAACCCAAGTCCCACATCGGAAGCGGGGAGCGTCACTCCTCTTCTTATAAGGAACAGTCTCATCACATTAGTATGATGTCTTTTGGAGATTGACCCATTATTTAAAACCGTGCAGGTTTTGTATCTGTTCCAAAACAGACAATATCTATTAGTTTGAGTTGTGATGGGATTGACAATCCAACACTGTCATCACATTTCACTTCATCAAGTTATTCTATCATATTTCAATGTCATCACATGATCATTATCTTCGTAGGAGATGTCGGCTTTTCGCTATGAAAAATATCTTGGTTCACAAAGAGGCATTAGTTGTGTTATCATATATGTTGCATTTTGCAACAACTTTTTTTAAAATAATGATGAATATTTCTGTGATAGAAAAAAAATTGATAGGTTTTGGACCGTGGTTTGATGATGACATTGTTGAGGACTTTTGTAGATTGAAAAATAGTATAATACGAATAAATAGTGGATGCGTTACTTAATGGGATTATAATATTTGAGAATGTGGACATTTTTGTATTCTTCTGTGTTTTTCTTTTTGATAAAATTGTTATCTTCTGTGATTATGAATATAAGAATTGAGACGTTTGATGGCCGTCCCGTTTAGCCCACTTTCTGAACTACATAGCCCTACGACAACGGAAACTGAAAAACTCACGGGACCAATGTTTTTGCATCTTTTTTAACCTAATGAGGAAAACATTTTGTGGATACAACTCATTTACAAGTATAAAATTCACATGAAAATTTTTACCAATTATTCTAGGGAATCATTGAACTTGTTGTATGATATTGAACTTTCCCTTTTTCCGTGAACAAATTTAATTGAATTCATAAGGATAAGATCGTAGTCGTACTTTTCTTTTCTACGTTTCTAATCTTGTATATTAATATATCTGATGTAATCATTTAAATGTTCTCTCTATCATAGTATCAGTTGCAAATCATTCCTAAACTTCATTTTATATTTTATTATAATTAGTTGTACTGCAGTTTATCCATATGTGCGTCGTCACCGTTGTGCCGTTAGTGTGTTGCCGTAGATCTCATCTCTGGTGTCCTCATTATCTGTATCACCCCTTGTATGGTTTGTGCTTGCGAGGACATGGTCTGTACTCCAATAATGGGAAACTATTCCGAAGAAACTACGAATGCAAATCCAGTGGCTCATATACGGGCCAAACACATCTACTACCATTTTGTTAGTGAGTTAGTTGCCTCAGTTAAACTATGTACTATTCATATTCCTATTTCGTTACAGTCGGCAGACAATTTCATCAAGGGTCTTGTAAACCCTTATTTGAGTTTTTTAAATCCAATAATGGGGAACCATGTAGAGAAAACTGCAAATACAAATCCAGTGGTTTATGAGCGGGTCAAATACATCAATATCGACTATCATTTTGTTCGTGAGTTGATTGGCTCAATTAAGCTCCCTGTTAATCATGTTCCTATTTCATTACTGTTTGTAGATAATTCACCAAAGATCTTCCTAATTTCTTATTTGAGTTTTATTTATTTGATTTAAACTAATTGTCTAATGTATTGTGAGAACGCAGCCGCCTCCATTTACATAGTGGGAGGGCTATCTTTGGTTCCAACCTAACGCATTCCGGAGTGTCTTAGGTCAATACAAATCTGCAATCATTTCGTATATGGATGATGAGCATCAACAAACTAAATGATTTAGTGCATTAGTCAATATAGAAAAACTTGGCAAGCTCGAAATTAGCTTTAAACAAGTCAAGAATTCTAGTTGGCAATCCTAAATTGAAGTTACACGTGTAAAATGGTTTGTTCCTATGTGAAAATGTTGCATTTTTCAAGTTTAAGATGTATCTGAAAAACAGTGGCAGAATTACAAATTTATTTTAAGGTAGGTTCAGATGATTAAAAAAATTCAGCATAAACGCAGGTAAACGCAATTTGGTGGCGTAGGCTCGCTTGGAGGCCAGAAAGCCCAAAATTTAGTCGGAGAACGGTAATATAGCATGAATTTCGAATTTTGACCTACCCGAACTTGTGAACGGTTCCGCCACTGTAAAAGAGTTGTACTTATAAACATACTCAAAAATAATCTTACTAACAAGTTAGAATGTGGTCTAACCGGCTTCTGTTTTTAAGCAAAATCGTTCTGATTTTTACACTATAAGCGCATCGGCTTGTAAGCAAAACAACTGATAACCTAAGCCGGCTTCTGTTTTTAAGCAAAATCGTTCTGATTTTTACACTATAAGCGCATCGGCTTGTAAGCAAAACAACTGATAACCTAAGCCGGCTTCTGCTTTTAAGCAAAATCGTTCTGATTTTTACACTATAAGCGCATCGGTTTATAAGCAAAACAACTGATAACCTAAGCCGGCTTCTGTTTTTAAACAAAATCGTTCTGATTTTTACACTATAAGCACATCGGCTTGTAAGCAAAACAACTGATAGCCTTAGACCAACCATTTATTGTGTTTCAGCCAACTTAAGTTTCATACATTTCAATTAATTTGCAAATTTCAGTTGATCTAAACCAGATTATAGAAGGTGGAGTACCATGATCAGCTTACTCTTTTGGAACATACTCAACATTGGACCCAAGAATGTCTAGCCTATTATAGTGATGCCAAATCCTATGAATGATCATATGACCATATATATAACAAACATAGCAAATTAAGACAAAAACAACCTAGAAATAAGTAGTGCAAGATAAAAGATTTCCAGTTATGTATGAGAAGAAGAAACAAGGAACCATAACCTTGTTTTAATGTTATTTGCAGGGCAATTAGATTTATGAATTATTATAAATGTCAGTATCCTCGGGATATCCTAAGATGATGTTCTGTCTAAACAACTGGAATCATGTATCCTACATCTGCAACCAGGTTGATGTACAACAACACGCGCGGTCGCAGCTAAGAAGGCACACGCCGGTTGATGAGTTATTGCCCGAGCTTGTAATAAACCGCATTTTAATGTCTCCGAGAAAAATGTCCTAACCATAATATCATTCATACCCGGGGCGCTTTGGCAGCTGCGATATGATTGAAGATTCCATAGGTATTCTGCATTGGCGATGATTCCACTCCAAACTGAAATCCGGTGTTGCCATTGTTATCAGTGATCGGAGGATTCTGGGATGATGATTCTCGAGGGTTGGCAAACCCGAGCACTGATGAGTCTGGTTCTCGACTAGTGTTTGGAGCGTTTTCTGGGTTGAATTCCGCTTGGAGCTGCACTGGTGCGGTCACGTATTGTGGATGCAATCCGAGTCCATTTCTCATTGTCAGCATCTGCATACATAGCCAGAGAACCGAGTAGTTAGCTTCAAGGTATAAGCTCAAAGCTATATGAATTGCAATCACATGAAGAACGTGTCAATTTTTCAAAAAAAAAATTTTTTATGACAAACGGAGGCTGAGATTGAAGGGTCGAAAATGTGAGAAGCGCATCCTTAAGTAATCGTGTCTGGTTAAAATTTCTTCTGAGCTAAAAAATCGAAAAAAAATTAGAGCTTTTATATCTAATGATATTTAAAACCAAGTCAAATAACACAGTGGCACGAGTAGAGCTTCATAAATCATCAAATTTAAAATTTTCCGGTAACTAAACCATACAAATACTACTACTCCTTTAAAGTCCCTGCCCCGTGAAAAGATGGCACTTTGTAATACTAAAGACGGTAATAAAAGTGTATTAAAGGTGGATTTTTTCATGGCAAAGATGCGGTACTAACAAAAAAGAATGACATTTTATGGCTCGGTAATCCAAAGCAACAAGTACTGACAGAAACTTATGTGTGCATGAAAGCGAGGAAGGAATGATCAAAAGTTCTTTTGCGATTCTAATAATTTTGCACAGCTAAACTTTTTCAGCACTTTCAATATTCATAGATACATATCAATGAAACATTAGAAATGAGAGTGACTCGAGCACGATGAGCATCCCATCAGAGTAAAACATGAAAATAGAGGGACGGAAATTACGACCTGAACTTGCAGTTGAAGTTGTTTGAGGTACTCGATAGCTTCATCCAACATTGATGCCTTGTCTGTCTATACAATAAAAAGAACCAAGCATTTCAAGTTGGGATATACTTAACTTAGCACTTTATTATAATCAAATAGGAGGAAATGAAATGGAACAGATTCTCACTTTGTTAGAATTCGGAATCAGATTCTGCAACGCTTTCAGCTTCTCGTTTATTTTGCTCCTCCTCCTCTGTAAGTATAATAACTAAATAATCAGACAAAATGGTAACCAAATAATGTAATCCCCATTCTGGGATTGAGAACTCGACCTTTTCAGACATGTTGTGCACTTCTGCCGATCTACTCCTCTTCGATGATCGATTCCCTGTCGTGTCTGAACCATCAGACCCCTTCAAACAAAAACCAAAACATCACATAAAATTATAATTTCATTCATTGAAAAAAGAAAAGAATGTTTTTTTCCTGTTATTAAGTCATCAGTCAAGTGTTTAATAACAGGCAAAATGAAAAGTCCCTTTCTTTGTCAAAAATATGTAAAAGTCCCTTTCTTTGCTTTACATGGTACAAAACAAACTATTTAGCTACTGTAGCCAGTGAGTTATTACAAATTAAATTAGTGAAATGATATGAATCCCTAACAAAAGACTGAATCTTTAATCAATTACAACAATCATCAGCTGCAAATTTTGAATCCTTTTCTAAAATTCACTGAAAAAAAATTGGGATTAAGGTTAGGACATAAACCTTATTAGCGTGCGAGAAGTCTCTCATCCTCATAGAAGAAGTGACGCCGCCGTCGCAGTCGCCAGCGGCGGCTAAAAACGTCTGCTCAGCACCGGGATCGGCGAGCTGGAGGCCGCCGGAGGAATCAATCATCGAGGCCGCCGAAGCTCTGAAATTATTATGCGCGGATGATCGGACGGCGGAGCCCGGCGGCGCCGGCGTGTTCTGGAGAAGGTTGTAGAAGAAGCTCATATCCTCGGATTCCTGGCCGGGCTCGGAGTCGGGCTCGAAGGAGGAGCGATCGTCGGTTCCGTACAGATCCGACATCGGAGGAATCGAGGTGATTAAAATTGTGGCACCTGGTTTTTCAGAGTGTGTGAGTGTGTGAGAGAGAAAGGGCGGAGGGAGTGTTGTGTGTTTGGGAGAGGAGTCTCGTGCTGTTGCTAGAATTATTTCTAGTGTGTAACAGAAAGGATTAGATAATATTTTATTCAACTCTGATTGCTCTCCCGCCTTAATTATCAGATTTGGATTTATTTATCATTCTACTCCTCGTAAATCTTAATCGCATCGGAAAATAGCCTACTTAGTCCCTCATGTTTGGAGGCGTGGTCGGATTTGCCCCTTAGGTTCAACTTAAAGAGGTTACCGAATTAGCTTTTGGTATAGTAATAGAACCTATTTTCATAAACTTCTCGGAATATTTGCTTATGATTTTGAAATGAAATTTTCATTTTTAATATTCTTATGAAACTTCAATCCAAAACATAAGCAAAAATTATGTTTAGGTGGTTATATGATATATAACTTAATTTTTTTAAAATAAATCAATATTTTTGGATAAATGTGATCAGTTTTCACATTGAAACATGACACGAAATTACTTCTTTTAGTTGAAAAGTTAGGAGTTATTGCATAAGTTATGCATTAAGTTGCACATACTTTCTTCGTCTTTTTAATAAAGTGTGACGTAATAACATATAAATATTATTCATGTAATATAACACAAATTTTTAAAGTTAGTTCTTACTTTCAAACTGCTATCCACCCGTTATTATAGTAAAATAAAAGTATATTTTCAAAAGTACATTTTATATTTAAAAAAATACTCTTAATCATAACTATAATATTGGTCTCTCATTTAAAATCCAGCTAGTTAGACAGTCTCATTCTATATAAAATCAGTGAATTTTCATCATGAGCTCAACCCTTACAATTGAAGGAGCGTGGAAGATTTTGTATTTGTGTTCTTTCATCGATCCATATTGAATGTTAAAATACGTATATTGAAGTAGAATTGAATATATCTCCAATCCACTTCTGTTTGATTGCTTCTATCATCTTACCATAAAATAAAAATAGTCAAATATATATAATAAATCAATCAGAAATAAATTAAAAGTAAGAAGGGTAAGTGAAGGGTGTGCCATAATCTAGCTAGGGGTTATGGTGGTCACAGTCTAAAAATGAGGGACTAAACATACAAAAAGAATTGCAATCCTTAATCAAGCTTAATTGGATAGATGATAATCCAAACCCATAGCAAATTGGCAAGTTGGAGGGACAGTCGGTTATGTAGCCTATTAAAATAGAATTTCTTGTTATAACGTTTTAGAATAGAAATCGGGTCGGAAAATCGGGTCGGGTCAACTGACTATTTTTAAAATAGATGATGCTCTCCGGGCATAGCCCAAAGGCCAAAGGGCAAGATGAGATAGGATTTTGGGTAATGCCTTATCCAGGCACAGGATATCAGCTTAGACCAAAACTCATTTATTGGGATTGTGCTGTTCCCGAGGCCCTTCATAACCGAAAACTTCTTCTATTATACTATTTTATTTCATTCAACTATTTTTAGTCATTTTCATATTTTTCTACACCAAATTGCATTCATATTCTCTTGGAATATAATTTCAGTCTTCAAAAGTATGCTAACCACCACTTTTCTATAGATTTAAAATTTTAGCAGCAGTGAACTTTGAATTTCACGAATTGATCGATTCATTACGACGGTTCTAAGTATATTTACTGGATTATCGGAGATTCTGTTTCTGACATGTATTCCCAAATATCGCAGTCTATATACACTAGTTTTGATATTTAAATTAATGTCACTAGTGAGATTCGATTTACTATTATTGGAAGATTATTGTTTGAAAAACGTGTGGGGTACTGTGTATAAGACATGCCAGCTTTTTGGATCGAATGATATAATCAATTTGTATTGATCTTTTTATAGGATTTTGAGAGTGTTCGGTATTGACATTGTTGCCGATTAAAGTTGTTTAGCACTTACTAGAAGCGGAGTTATGTTTGACTTTAAAAAAAATCGAGGTGAAAGTATTTTGCTCTATTTTCTACGATCTTATATCGATGTATTTACTTATATTATATATGTGTGTGTGAAGTTTATTTTGGGTTGAGGAGCCATAAAAATCCCCAATGAATTTTACTCATTATTATCACTTTATTAGTTCTATTGAAATCAACATTAATATCACTTAATATGTACATTATTTATGGGTTCATATGTACCACCAACATATTTTATCACACTTGATTTGCACATTAAGTCCTAAAACTTAAACCATAACAACTAGCTATTATAGACAATCTACCAAAACCTTGTCACTTTAAGTTTTATTTTTATGTTTTAGTATAAACTAAACCCTGTCAATATTTCATACATCTAAATGAACAATGACATTGTCAAAAACAAAAACGAAAATGAACAATAAAACCCAGAAAGTACTTGCATAACTTTTCCAAATAATGAATTGAATTCCTAATAGTTAAAAAAAAAAAAGTCGAACAAATTGTTCTGTTTATGCTTGTTTCAAATAATTGTATCGAAACACTTAAGTTACATTAAGAAAGAAAAACAAAAGATATAAAAAAGTACATTCCTGAAGAATTCTTTCAGGGTAATTGCTGTGAGCCTGTGATGAGGATGAAGTGGAGGGCATAATCTGCTCATTCTCCGGCACCTGCAACGATTTCTATTCTATGCTGCCTTCGACAGTCCTGTTGTTTTACAAATGGGGCACAAATTTTTGTGACTCAGCCATTGTTTGATACACTCGGCATGAAAATCATGTCCACAGTCCAGCGCTCCTAGTTCAACGCCTTCGATATACTCTTCCTGAAAAAAACCAGCAAAATACGAGCCAATAAGGCGTCTGTCCACAACCGAAGAAATGGTAATTCTACTGAAATTTGTTGAACATACATATACATATACACATACACATACATATACATACATATACATATACATACATACACATACACATATATATGTGTGTGTGTGTGTGTGTGTACATGTATACACGTATATATAGAGATATATATGTGCATATAGCTTTACCTGGCAAACACAGCAAGGTTCTCGTTCAATGTCCTCCCTGGTGTTGTGAGTGTGCTTCCGCTTTTTCAACTGTTTTATAATTACTTCTTCGGTCAAACCAGTGTTTACATTTCCAATGCGCTCTTCCAATGCCAGTAATTCCTGTAAAAGACGACAAATTTAATGTGTTGAGAGATTTTCAGAGTGTTCAGAGACCGGGAGCATAGAATGCAGTCATTGTAGGTGTAACTTACTTCATAAGACATATTATCAACATCGAGCCGCATATCCCTGTGACGATCGTGAAGATCGGCCATCCCAAGAAATACAGATTGGTCGAGCATCATCATGTCCTAGTGCACCAAAAAAATCAAGAAAGGGAAAAATGAAAGAAGTTGATCAAATAGAACACGGAAAATTCAAGGAGAGGTATAGTTAGATAAAATCCACTAATCTCCTTGTTCCGGACAACAGATAATTTTAGGCCACTAAAACAATGTTCCATGGTCACAACTGAAAAGTAAAAAAGGCCTTCCAGGCAACCCGAGAATCTTTTACCTCAAATCTCAATCCATCTCCCCTGCGCATGAGATCCAAGACATTGCGTATCTGCTTTATAACCAATAATGAAATGATCAGTAGCATTACAGTATAGTTGGCAAAAAGGATGAGAAATCCATTTTTAAAGTACAATACAATCAAGAATACGTGATCATATAATCAGCAAAGACCAAATATAAGGCAGCATAAAGTTGTAGGAAAATGATAGCCTAATCTTCACACACACACACACACACACAACTCATTGAGACAGAAAAGGACAGCCTTTGAGCATGTAATCATGTTATTATAGCCCATTTCAAAGATGCAGTCGACTGTTTATAACATCATAAGAAATCCATTATAAATGCAAACCTTGCTTTAGTGGACTATATCTGCTAGCCATCGTGTTATAAGAGAACAAATGTGAACATAATGATGGCAGTAAACAAGAAAGAATGGAAAATATAAGGAAGCAAGACTACAGATATGAAAATGGAACTGTAGTTGGATTTTGAAAGGAAAAAATGCTAGGTATCAAATGGCTTCAGCAAATTCAGGGCTGTGACCAAAACATTAGGAACCACTCACAAGCAATACAAACAGGAGAAGGAAATTAAGAGCATCGAAGAATCCAAATCCCATGTATCATCTTAAGAAGGGTGCTTTTTTATGTAAATTCAAAATGATGTTTGCATACCTCAGACATGAGCCTGCTTCTGCCTTCAGGGGCACTAGCCAAAGCTCGTAAAGAAAAAGGAGCCCCAAAAGCACCATCAAGGTGCCTCTCTAACAGCATTGCTGATCTTGAACTTGATGCATGTCGCCCAGGATTGCTAGGTCCAGGTGGAAGAGTCGCGTCTTGTGAGGCAGAGGCAGAGGCCGAGGCAGAGGCAGAAGGAACTGAACGTGAGGTAGGATTATTGCTGCTTTGCCCAAGTGCTTCAGATTCAGCTGCAGATAATGAAGCTGCTCTGCGGACATATTCAGACAGTCTTCTAGGAAAATGGGGAGGATTGCGACTGGCAGTCCATGAAAGGGTAGATGAGGGAGCACCAACACTAGTGCTACTGCTGTGAGGAGCTGATGCAACATGCAGAGAATTATTGGCATCCCCAGCTAAATTCCAGCTAGTGGGGTTTTGTGATGAACTTCTTATTTCAGATGGGGGTACAAACATAGGATGTTCAGACAAGGTCCTAGGTACGCTTGAAGCCGCTGCTTCATAGAGCGTCTCCGCCTCTCCAGAAACACCCAAACCTGCCAAGCTTCCAGACCTTGTACCAGATGATGGTCCTTGCCATCTCGAATGTGAATTCCTACGAGAAGTTAAAAGATGCCCTACAGGTGGTTGGCCTTGTGGATGTCCATGTTCCAAAGAGTTGTTACGAGGAAGTGTCCTGAAGGTGTGTTGAGCAGATGAAATACTAGAGCTGCCACCATTATTGTCTCTAGATAACAAACTCCTTAATTCTTGCTGCTGTGAAGCAATTCTCAAGCGGAAATTTCTTCGCGAACTTTCAGCAGACACAGGAACAGTTTGCAATGGAGAACTTTCAGTCCCAACACTTAATCCAAGCCCGGGATTTATTGGCTCAGGTAGAATGAGCCCCGAGCTGTTTTCAGCAGAAGCTGCCATACTTATGCTGCTAGATACAGTACGTCTAGCAGCGGGAATTGAATGCCACATACTGCCCTCAGGATGCTGAGCATAGCTAGAACTCCCACTTCCAGATGATTGTCCAGCATTTCCTTCAATTGCCTTGCGCTTACAAGATAATCTTCGGCCATCACCCTCACCACTCACAGAAGAACTAGCAGATGGCATTCGCAACCGCTCACTTGCTGATCCAACAGATTTAAACGCGCTGGGGCTCAAAACTTGGCAATCATCATCATCGTCATCGTCATCTTCTTCATCTGCAACAAAATCTGTGTTCATATTCAGGTCTTGAGGGATGGTCTCTGATCTAGAACTTTGCACAAAGAAAGATACATTGTTATTCCCATCGCCTCGCATATTATTCAAAGAAAGTGGGTCAGATGATCCATATGAGCGCCCATCTGAATTGCCGGCAGAACCAGTAGAAACTATAACAGGAGATGGCCATGCATGCTCAGTTTTCTGATCATTTCCACTAACCTCGACTTGTCTGACTCTAGAACTGCTTTCCCCAAAATCCCATTCAGCTTGAATCTGTGAAGGCTGGTTCCCGGCATTCAGAAACCCCACACTTGTGTCACTTGACATCATATAATCAGGTATCCTATTTTGTGAAGTAGTATTCCTCAGACTATTCCAGCGAATTGGCTGCTCTAGGCTACTGTCACTTGATGTTGATCCGTGTTCAAACCCTAAATCTTCCAGTAGGGAACCAACAACGCTCCTCTGCCCTTGCATTCGGGCTCACTTTATTCTGTCAAGAACCCAAGAAGCTTTAAGAATTATGTTGGGTGAACATCACCTTACACCAGAGCTGTTCAGTGAAGCTGGAACCACAAGACAGCAAATGCACACAATTATTATTTGTGATAACAAAATTAGGGCACAAATCAGACTGTTAAAGCTGAAGACAGTTCTAAGTCATCAAAGATCAAAGCTTTTAAAATAAACACTTCACAAGCAGAAACTGCATGCCCTAACAAGAAGTCCAAAACATGTTAAGGAACACATTCAGACCAGAAAATCAGGACCACCAGCCAACATAGAACAGAATTCAGCTAACTAAGCAACAACCAAAAGCATCAAAGAGTTCATAAAAAAAACTCATTCCAAGCTTCACACAGAAGGAAGAGGGCTATGATGCTTCACCACCAACCAGACGATAACATTAAACTAAAACATCATTACACAATGCAGCACATCAGGTGCATCAGAAAACCAAAAACCCAATAAAGCTTGTACATTTGACTATGGACTCATGTTTGTATACAAAAACAGCATGAAAAAACAGTCAGTTTCTCTAAAAATTGGAAATTGTAAGAACTGCAAATCAACAATCAAAGCCCACCAACATACAAAGAACTTAAATTTGCAGAAAAAAAAGAGACTACACAGATAAAAATTTCATCTTCAAACATGAAACCAATCCTTTCAAACAAATTACAGCAGTACAACCACTCTATTACAAACCAGATCAAAATTAAAACACCAATCATACAATATCATGTATAAAGCTTGAAACTTTACCAGCCAGAGAGCAGCCAGAGAGCTGTAGATCTAGAACCCCAACCTGTGAGCCAAAACCAACATCAAAAAACCAATAATCAGAGCCGAAAACACAATAAAAACCCAATTTTTACCCATAAATCATAGATTCTCCTTCATTTCCACCCCAGAAAAAGGCATCCCAGAGAAAAACATACCTTGAAACCCTCAGTTCTGGGCTGAGGTGCACATAGAGAGAGGGTAAAAGAGAGAAGATGAAGAGGAGGAGAGGGTTTGTGTGAAAGGAGGAGATGAGAAAGAAATGGTGGGTTATGTTATGGGTGTGAGAAAGAGAGATGGGATGATATTAGTAGCATTGGTAGAATAATGAGGGTGATTAAAGCCAACCAGACAGTAATCTTTAGGTACTCCAATATATAATTATATAAATGCAATATTTCTCTCCTTCGGAATCCCAAAAATCAAGAATTAATTAAGGGGAGATTGAAATTGTGGTAAAAAAAAAAGAAAGAAAACAAAAGGAGTTGTCAATTGTTGTCATTGCTCATCTTTCTTGAATAATGAATATGCTGGATTGCATATGCAATGTGAATGTGCAAAACCAAAATGCCTTTTTCAGTTCTCTCTCTTTGAAAAGCCTCGAAATTGCGAGACTCTTTCTCCAAGGCGCGCGAGGTGGGTAAATTTTGAATTGTTTTGGGGTGGAAGTGGAAGGAATGGAGGGTTTGGGGACTTGGGAGTAAATAATGAATGTGATGAGTTTTAATTAGTAGGTTGAGTATTGAATTGATTGGTCTTTTCTTCTCTGTCAAAAAACTGTGCCTACAAATGCATACCTTCACGCCAAGCAGCTGTCCTTTGTTTCTTTGGCATCTCATTATCACATGCCTTTCCACTTTCTTTTTACTTTTCTTTTTATTTTTTACAGTTTTTGAATTACAGCATTTACCGTCAATGTCCCGATTTAAATTGCACATTTTTATCAACTTTTTAAAATTTATTTGGTTTTTAGTAATATTTATATATTGACGATGTCTAAAATGTACCATAACTCCAATTATATCTCACATACTCCCAAAAAATTGTGAAAAAATGTACAATTTAAGTCGGAATATAGGCTCGATTGCTGAATTGGGTGTATACAGTAAAATATTGGATGAAATTAAATTTACTCCCCATATTTATATAAAATTATGAACAGGCACTGCAATTTTGTTGTGGCAAGTGTGTCATTTGGAAAAATAAGAGAGTTAAAACTATTCGATAAATGAATGAGAATATTATTTATAGGTTCTTATTTCAATTGCGAGCATGTCCATACTAAAATAATGCTACTTTTAGTGTTGATTATTATCAATAAAATTTGATATATCATATGCAGAGTAATGTTTTTTACGACAGATTTATTATATTTGTTGTTTTTGTAAAAATATTATTGTCAAAGAAGATGCGTGGTGCGAGATTTATAGAGACGAATCCGCAACAATAATTTCAGCGTTGATTTTATCATCGATTCATTTTCTTTTCAAAACCGAAAAACGTATTTTAATTATTTTTTAGAAAATGAAGGTGAAATGAAAAGAATGGTCAACGTACAATTTATGAAACGTTACACTGAACGGAAGGAAGCTCTGAAAATCTCCCACGCCACCAAATGCAATTAATTGGGGGGTTTAAAGGAGATACTTTTCACCGAAAACTTATGCGATCTGGTATTTTATTTAAAATATAATATCAATTTTATGTATATTGTTAAAGAATTTCATAATTATAATAATTTATGATATTTTATAAATTTATGACTTATTTTAAATTATAATAGTAAAAGATTGGACCGGAAACTTAAATACTAAGACCAAAAATTACGTAAAATTTGGTTGAGAAATGAAGTGCCAAAATGGTCAAAGATAGGATAGGAGAGTGTAGGTGGTTGCACTAATGACGCCCAAGAACGCACAAAATAATGCGACGTGTTTCTTTCTTTTAATCTCCGGAAAGTTGATTGAATCCAAAAAACAATGCCCTAGAGTTTTGCACTTGATCCTTCTTTTCTGTTTCCTCATTTTTGTTGCTTTCTATACCCTTTTTATTTACATTTATTCAATAATAATAATAATAATGACGCATTGTGTATAATGTCCAACATGGTTAAAACTCATGACCTTCTAAAGGGTTTAGGGTAAAATTTCCTCAAAAAAAAAATCAATATCAAAATACTGGAGAAACGTCTAACAATGTTTGATTAAACGAATTCTAGTGTGAACTCTCATTCTATACAATTGAAATCGCTATATTTCGTAAAAATAGTTGCCAGATGTGTATCCGTATTATCGTTTCTTTGTAACCATCAAGGCCACTATATCTCTAGTCTCATGAATTTCGATTTTATGATTGCCACTAGGTCTCTGTATAACTCTACTTCGCCATGAGTAATATGTACCAAACTGAGTGAGTCGCATGTGATTCCAGCATCTCTCCACTCCAATTTCTTTGGCACGAGTAGTGCTTCTATCAATGCTAGGACTTCTGCGAAGAAGGGATCCGAATGTCCTCCATTCCTTTAGCCACGCCTTTAGCAAATGTGCCGTATATATCTATTGCTACAATTCCGATCTCAGTCCTTCCATCACTCAGGGCTGCATCAAACATGAATTTTCCACCTTTTTCTAGTGGTCTCAGTAAATTTCCAACCTCCACAATCTCTGAAATTCGCTCCGGCCATCTTTTTGCTTCCGCGGATGAATAGGGGTACGAATTCTTTGATCAAAAAAATAAAAGTTTTGGGTAAAGAATGTGAAGAAAAAAAAATCAGTTAACTGTAATCTTTCGATCAGTGATTATATATATCGACATCATCAGTGATCATGCGTGACGTAATTTTGAATATATATAATTAAGTATATCTATTTTTATTAGTGGATACAATGTATTTTGATGAACCATAATAAAAAAAACTATTTTCATATTTCTTTCTCCCTATTTTAAAACTAGACAAGATAAATTTCACAATAATCACACTTGAAAAATTTAACTCCTCGAATTTCAAATATAATCCTAACCAAGCTTGAGGATGACATAGTTTTAGTTTCTCAAATTTAATTTTATAATTATTTTAAAATGAGCTAATTTTTTATAGGTTGAGATGTATAATACAGAGTACTCAACCATCATTAATCAACATCATATCTTGTGAGACTAAAAATCAAACATTATTAGAGAGAAAAATATGATATATCTCACTTTCAAAAATCGTATAGTCTAGACACTAGAATTAAAATGTGGCATTATCATGTAGAAGAATGAAGTCAAAAATTTAGGCCTGTCAGCAGAATGATGTTGCCAAGAATGTGCTGCAAATCTTCTTCTCATCCTGTGATCCTATCCGAAATAAAATCTCCAAATTTAATATGCTATAAAAATAATAATTACGCACAGTTTATGATATTTTATTATCAAAAACTCGTTCGTCCTGAGTGTCCTACTCTTCCGACATCATAAGTTTTGCGACATCATAAATTTTGCTGGAGAAATTAGTAATGATAATTCAAAGTCAGGATCCATCGAGCGTCTTTTATCTCAGTGTGCATAAGGGATATTGCAAGTAAGGAATCTCCACATCCGTGAATCTTGAATCTATCATAATGAATCTAATATCTCAATCGCTAGTTTATACCCGGTGAATCTATGATGCAGTGAATCTACTATAATATGTCTAGTGAATAATGTTCCAAAAAAAATTATGATAAGACTTGCAACTGGCTTAGAAGTAAGAGTAGGTGGGTCACTTCATAAGTTTGAAAATAAGAGAGTGGTTAATAAACATATTTAACTACATCACAATTGTTAATTATCAGTCTAATTAGTGGAATTAATAAAAAATTAACTATTGTTAACTGAATACTAATTTTTTAAAATCAAATAAATACACAATGCTCTAACATATATGATACTCCCTCCGTCTTGTTCAAAAAATTTTAATCGACTTTGCATTAGATTTTTAGGAGAGGGTATATTTTATGTTATATTTTAATTTTTAGAGGATAGAAGGGGAATATATTATAAGTAGAAATTTATTAAGGATAAATGTGTCATTTCATAACTATTTTCTTTGTCGAAAAAGAAAATAATGGAAGTAATAAATTTTCATTAGGATAAAAAAATAAGAATTTTTGGTTGTAACGAATGAAGCGACACATTTAAGTGCATATGTATTTTGAGTTTAAATTTTTTTTCAGCTATATAAATTATCAAAGTGAGTATTTCGGCCACTCGACATACTGGATCAGTAGAATAGGATAGCATATGGTTAGACTAGGATAGCTGTAACCTGTAGGATCCATGTATCAGATTAGTTCGTTGTAGTGTATTCTTCAAAAAATAATTATCATATTATATGTTAGGGCGTTTATTTCCATCACACTCCAGTTCAGTTCAGTTTTATTAAAATATTAAATTAATTTGATATATTTTGCATAATATAGTCATACTATTATTACTTTTGACATATTAACTTTTATTTCATTTCATCATGACATATTTCACTCTAGAGTTTTGGTTGAATAAGCGGGAAAGAACATCCTCTTGATACTAAACTCAGAAACAGAAACTCGTAACATGTCTAACATTGGTAGAAAACTTATTACATGTCTAGAAATAAATAAAGAATATTATTATATTTAGTCCGATATTTTATTCTGATAGTGTTTATTGAAAATTTAGCAATATCCATAAGACTGTATTGTAATTTTAATGATATTTTAAACTACGCTCCGAGTAAAATATCAGACTGCATGTAGCATTTCCGTAATAAACGAAAGCTTGCGCATGCATAGTGGCAGCATTGTGTACAGTATCCGGAAGCGTTTATGACTCCGATTAGAAAAAGATACCGTATAACATGCTCTGTATTTATTATTTTTGGCCAGAGGGTCTAGATCAGTGCATTTACCAGAATACAAGGCAGTAACGAAACTGAAAGGTAAAAAAAAAAAAAAAAAAAGAGTCATGAATATGTTTCACCATAAAAAGCCTGGGTTTTAATGAATTTCTGGACTGTTTCGTGGTCCAGTGATTGCAGTTGGTTTGAACCACCCACATTTCCTTGACAATTACTACAACGGGCTACTGTTCTTTTAAATCACTCTGCTTAGACCTACCCTTCAAGTTTCCACATTTGAACCTACCCGATCTTACAACCTTCCATATTAGATTCTTTACTGACATGATTGTGAAGACCATGCTTCTTCTTTTCTTACATTTTAAGTAATTTTTGTAAATTAAATAAAAATTGACATCGTTTGACAGGAAAAATTGAGATCATCCCAAATCATCATAGTATTTAGGCATTCTTTGATACACTAGTTATGGATGGAGTGAGATAGTATGCTATTGTTACTATAAATCCAGAACGGGTTCATAAAATTATTCATTTGCGACAAAGTTATTCACGAGTTTAGCACAATCAGACCTTAAGGGTCAATACATCTCACGATTCGGTTCAAAGTTAATTCTAGATGAAGAGCAGAGATTGAAGCCCTCCTAACTTTACCTTTTAGATGTGTACATTGTGATGTAGTAACATGCACTTTCACGCCCCTTCTTTTTCCCTTATTATTAAGGGGTCTCTTTAATTAATCCCTCCATCTCGCGTGAATAAATAAGACCTGTTTTTACTCTTAAAAACAAATCAAGTATTACAAATTTCCTCCCAAAAAAGCTATCCATACCATATGAGCGTTAACATGCTTTTTCGATCATCTTTAAGATGCACCTAATTGTGATGCTAAATTTATCTGAAATAATATAAGGTTAATTGAAAATTGACTAGTCTCAAGTCTCATCCAAGTAAGTGATTATGAATTCAAAAATTTAATATATTTTAGTATAAACCATGATTGAAAGATTTAGAAACAATGGATCAACTTTGTGTCTTAAGCAAAATTGAAGGTGTTTAGTGTAATTCATCCTAGAAATGAAAAGTGGGGACCTTAAGTGTATTTTCTTCTCAACTCTTTGTTTGGCTCACACTATAAATATGCCAATGCCCATTGAGATTAGAGAGAGAGGTGGAGGGTTATCACTTATCATGAGGTTGCTTTGCTTTGCTTTTGTCCTTTGGTCATTTTCCTCTGTGTTTTATATTAGTATCTTTTTCAAGGCCAAGAATTGTGGCATTGTATTGTTTGGTGTTGCTAATACGCAGTCCGAATTTCAAAATACGACATGAATTTATGAAAATATTATCATTTATTATGTTTATTGAGAAATTTTACAACATTCAAAGAACGGTATCGTAACACTTCAATATTTTTGTTAAAGTGTTATACACAGTCTGTTTTATTCAGTATAGTTCAAAATATCATTGAAACTACAATACCGCTTGATGAACATTGTTAAATTTCTCAATAAATCTAAATGTGAGGATATTTTCATAAATTCATACCGTATTTTACATTGTAAAAGTAAAATATCGGATCGCGCGTAATACTGATATTTTGGTTGGGTTTAGGTCGCAAGTCACGAGGGATAGCACGTAGCCTCGTAGGCACTACTAATAAGCATCCAAGCAAAGAGAGAAAATAAGAAAGCACCCCATCTTTTCTCTCTCCCAAATGGCCACAAAAGTCTCTCAAACAAACCATTTGCGTAACAGCCGGTTTGAAGAAAGAAATATGGACACAAGCTAAGAAAAGGATAAGCCAATTCTTTATCCATGCCATTAGGATAATCATTCATTATGGTACTTATAAGTTGATCTGAAATTTCCATTTTCTCCATTTGCACTTTGATTAAGAAAATGATGTAATTAGTTGCGGACTTTCTCAGCACTTACAAGTTACAGCAACAATTTGACATGCCGACATATGCCCCATTTCAAGTTAGGTGTCCATCCATCTGTGTGTATTATTCTTAGTTTTGCATCCGTTTCTGGATTTTCTTTTGTTAATTGATCACCCCCATTTTTCTTAGTAAAACCCTAACCTTCAATGTATAAATCCGTCTGTATAATGATTGAACACGTGTCCAAATTATAAATTATTTTTCATAAATTATGATACATGATATTTAGAATGAATATTATTGTCATTTCAGATTTAATTTGGACATGCAGAAGTAAAGTGGACCTGCATATAGAATGACCCTATTATCATAAGCCATGATGAACTAACAAACGGCTCAAAATGTTACGGATCAATTATCAACAATAAGTTGATCATGATTTTTATAATTTTTAAACAATTTCAATCATGATGATAAATTATTAGATCGATTCGATCGCGTTCCGGTCATAAATCTAGTGGTGAGCGTGATCAGATCAACTTGTTATAACTCCACCCCCACCGAATATGGAATAATTACTAAATAGAAATTTAATAAGTTAAATTTTACTGTTACAAAATTTACCAGTTTCATATCAATTGCAGTAAAATGTAGAGGGAACCTATGATCCCATGGGGAAAGCAAGACTTTGACCAATTTGTACATTGTCTTGGGAAGTCATCAAAATTAAAGGTACTTGTTCCCCCTCGGGACCCAATTATGCTCCTAATCTCAAAGGTAGATGGCACCTATTTTTTTCTACTTATATTAAAACCACCCTAATTAATCACCCTCTAAGCACTATGAAATCTATAATCCACGTGTTTAGCATTTAGGGATGGACCAAACACACCACTAGATAGGTCAATTTAGAGGCATTTTTTGGTTTATTCAAAAATATATGATGTTCTTTCAAGATAAATTGTCGAAAATAGTTTATTATAAAACTTAGACAGACTAAAGTCAGTTTGGCAGAGATTTTTAATGTTTGATAAATCGTAAAAAACTGCTTATTTCATGAGTATAAATCATTTTTTGCCACAACAAGAATAAAAAACACACAATTTGTTTAAAAAGTATGGGTGTGTTTGGTTGGGCAAGTTTTTGCAATACTTGGACTATCCAAGTCTAGTTTTGTAAAATCTTGTTTGGTTCACCAAGTTTCCCAAAATTCAGACTTGCAAAACTCTAAAAATCAATCAAAAATTTTGTTTCATACTCACAAAATCCAACCCAACCAAACAAGGATTTTGCAAAACCAGACACCAAAATCCCAAATAAAAACCCAAACTCTCAAAATGTCAAAACAAATTCCACACTCTCAAAAAACTTGCGTACCAAACACACCCTATATTTCTACCAAATTAGGTTTATTGTCATAGAATCTGAATTGAGCATAGTTGATCATATAAAAAATCAACTATATTTTTACTAAACACTAAAAATTATTACTTTTTATAAACGAAACTCGTGGCACACAGCCACAGCCTGATATAAGTGCAAAAACCAAGTTGCTAGAAGTATAACTCCTTTTTACACACCCTTTCATGTTTTGAAGGTTAGCCCCTAAATTGGCCCCTTTGTGTAAATTAGTCCTTTGTGAAAATGTAACAATTCTTCTGAATAAATTAGTCCTTTGTGAAAATGTAACAATTCTTTTGAATAAATTGTATTGGCTGGAATCCAATTGTTGATAACCAAACAGAATATATATTCATCATTTTCCCTGTTTTTTTAATTGAAAACGTAAATTATGGCAAAAAACAGATGAGAAATTGGCGTCCAAGCAAGAAACAGAGATGATGATGAGGCTGTGGAAAGATGACAAAAAATCTCAAGCTCTATTCACTGTCTTATTTTGCAGCACCACTCATTGCAATAGAAACCAAGCACGCAAAAAATGGAGGTGAATCATTTTTTCCTCAGACGTGAAAACTCTGCAATAATACTAAAAGTGTGAAAAAATAATTGATTCCTGAGAAAATTCATGGTTTTAATGATTATCATGGTTTTCTTTTTCTTTTTCCAGAAAGAAAGAGTGCAAAGAAAAAGAGCACTCTCTAATGTCTCAAACTGGGAAAGGCAGGAGATGCAAATAGTATGCAACCTTTTAGCATTGTAGACAAAGGCAGGCAGGTGTGACACACTTCACATCCTTTGTTCCGAATGCTTAATTTTGCACAAATTAAACATTCTCAAGATATTGTTGATATATTTAACTCGGGCACAGTCAAACACGATCACTAAGATGGAACATGATTGCAGAAAGCGGAAATGTAACTATCTCGAGAGGAAAGCAGAAACACACATACACACACACACGATAATAACATTGCCAAGATGCAGCAGCCTTGGAGGCAGGCAAATGTGGTTAAACAACCGTACTTTGGTGCCAAGTGAAATGAGAGAGATGATAATAGAGTAAGCCGTAAACAAAGATTTTCAAACATTCATTCCAATGAAACAAAATATATTGTTCATCCAATCTATCATTGTTTAGTGCAAGTCTATCATTCTAATAGATGATGCATTAACTAAAACAAGGTAGTTCACTGAACATGCAAGCTGCAATCTTGATCAAGAAGAAATAGTAAGAAGTACAAAACTTAGCTGGTTTATTTTTTAAATGATGTTTGACTTGGTCTGTTGAGGTGAACAGTACTAAAAAGTACTAAAACTTAGCTGGTCGTAGAAGTTTTTCCTTGTCCATCGCGATTAATTGGGGTGTGCATCCTCTCAACTATCTTATCTATGGCCTTACGAGTCATTGCTATCGTGTCATGCAACAAGATGCTATGCACATTCAAACCCTGAAATTGACAAAAACCGGAGCAGAACTGTCAGTTAAGCTTCAACAGGCAGGATCATATTTTCACAAACCACCAAACCAACTAAAATTACAACAAGTAATGAACACAATCAAATTCATATGGAACTTACTACTATTGGCAGAACATTGACATAGTGTATGTTTTGGGTAGCAAGTTTCAGATTTTCGCTAATATCTTCATCCACCAGCAGCAGTTTCTTGCATTCCTTAATTTGCTTGTGATAGTCAACGAGATTCTTTGTCTTATGAGAAGAGACGGCCATATCCTCAAATGCCAGAAGCTGTGAGTGAGATTTAAAAAATGTTAAAAATACGCATAGTACTAAAAGTAAACATCATGTCGATGCTAACAGGCATTGTTTGGTCATTGAAAGCATCACTTCTTTATCATTTCAAAATATAAGCACAGGTTTACATTTTTCACCAATAAGAGAAAGCACAGGTTTACATTTTTCACCAATAAGAGAAGAGAAAAGCGTGCCCGTCGTATGTAAACAATCCCAAACTTTCTTTCAGTAAAAAATTGATAATGAGTACCCTAGAATATAACTAAAACTCAGTGAGATAGAGAGAGAGGTCTGATATTAATCAATAATGTAATAAAAAATAGGCCATTGATGAAAAAAGCAATAAAAATATGCCCTTGATAGAAGACAGAGCATCCTACTAAGATTTAGTTTTTATTTAAGGCATTAAAGCATTACTAAACTGATATAAACTGATATGTAACAAGTTTATATGCCACTTCTCCACATCCACTGTTTAGATAAGAAGATATTATAGGAAAAACAGATATACTAGTCCTGCCTATTTAAAACCCAGCCCAGGATTCAATATTTGTACACAGTAGAGGAATATCAGGAAATTGCAGTAAGACCTCAGTGCAAGAGATATACTAGACTATGAAATATTCAAAAACTTGCCTTTCCCTCTGCAGCATAGGCAGATAACACTATCTTTAGCCCCAACCGCCTGACCATCTTGTTCAGACGGTGCGCATGACTTCGTGGCTTTGGACCATGCTTGGTTTCACCACCCCTCCACTATTATGACAGAAATTTCAAACATTAAAATTTATCCAATGCGACAACATTTCCCGAGCGACTAAATTTGAGGTAATTTACCTGAGCACTTCGCCTTGATCCAGTTCTAGCTCGACCAGTACCCTTCTGATTCCAGGGTTTTCTTCCAGATCCACTGACCTCACTTTTAGTTTTTGTTGAATGGGTTCCCTAATATTAAGAAGAATTAATATTTCGACATCATTCACAACAATAAGTGTAAAACATAGAGAACTCTGCTTCTCAAACATAAAAGGTTACAGTAAAAATTTCACAATTCAATATCAAACAAAGATCCTACCTGCTGCCTTTTAGCAAGCTGCCACCTAACAACACGATGAACAATATCTTTCCTAATTGGCACATCAAAAACGTCACCAGCCAAAACCATTAAACCCTTGTCTTCATTGGAAAAGTTCGTTACAGGAATAACCAGGTCCTTATAAAGTCCTGCGATTCCAAAGAGTGAACTAAGTATACAATCCTGCAGCCTTTTACCATTTGAGGATGATGTGAGCATGGAGAACTTTGCGAACACATAATATTCAAATAAAATGGAAATAAGCAATAGAATGCACAAAGAAATCATATGAAGAGGGGGACTTTTCACTACCACCCAGTTCAGAGAGGATTTGATTCCAGGAGCTTAAAGACTAGTGTAGGTGTTTGCAAGAAATTAACACCAGCAATATGGACATTGTAGCATAACTAGTAACTAACAAATGACCTTTCTCATTTATCGTTTGAACAATTATAAGCACGCAACAATTTAACCGTCCCTAAGTAACACTTCACAGGAGTTCAACAGTACTTCCACTTATATATTACATTAGATGGTGCACTAAAGTCACATATTTAAAGACAAGAGTTAGATAAACAATAGCCTTTCTGGGATTGAAAATTGATAAGTAAGACATACCAAGTGTCCTCTCTGGGGCAACAGGTCGTATTTTCCTGGACAATAAGTCCGAGGGAAAGCCTTCTTCAGTTGAAAACCTTCGACAAGCTATAAAGGACAACTCACTCTGAAATCAAAAGCAACAGATATACTAAGTTCTACCACAAACACACAAGCTAGAAATTATCACCACAAAACTGTAAATAAGCATACCCCATGGCGAGCAAACGGTTGGAGAGAGGACACACTGTGAGTAACAACACGATGAGAATTCAAGCCTACAATCAAACAACGATTGCATTATAACAAAGAATCAAACTTTAAGCAACTACATTTAAAAAGGAGAAAAGAACAGCATACCATTAGACAAAGTAGTGAAAGAAGACAAGGCATTGTTCCAAGAACGAAAAGCCCTCCTGGAAATACAGCCCGCCATGCTCCTAAGGTCGATATAAATCTAAATATAAAGATTGATTCTTTATCTTTCCTCTTCTGGGTCCAACAAAACACGAACCAGAATCACTAACACATTGTTTGACCTGAAATTTTTGCAGGGAAAGGATCAAACAGCCTTTAAATTGCAGGAGTTGGTGCATTTCTTTTATAGCAAATGGAGGGGAGGGAGAATAGGAGTCGGAGACGGAGACTTACCGGCGACGGCGAGCGAAGATCAATCGGCAGATGGCTTTATCCGGCTGGCAAAGGCTTTAACTACTGCTAAACAAGAAGACTCAGATGAAGCCGATTCATAAATCATAAACCCTCTCCGGCGAATTGTGAATCCAAGTTTTTTCACTTCACTTATTTTTGTTAGTTTATCGGATACGGGTCGGGTTTCATAAACCCTTGCTCTATTTACTTTTAAACCCATAACATTTTTCTTTTCTTTTTTTCTTTTCTTTCTAAAGAGGGCATGTTCTCTGTGATTTTTTACTGAGCTGAACTGATATGAAAATTAGTGTATTGAAAAAAATAAAATTTGTACATCTAAATTCACATGAAATCATTAAATTATATATAATTAAACTAAACTGAAATGAATTAAAATCATTTGAATTGGACTGATCTATCTACTTATAAGCTTCAGAGCACGGGGCCTAAAATTATCATATTTCAATGCATGTGCAACTAATCTTAAGCAAATCTGACTAATCTTTAACAAAAACTACAATCTACAATCTACGATCTATACAAAGTAGTAAATCGCTCAAATCTTACATCAATGATCCTAGTCTAAGAAGACCTAAAACCTTAACAGAAACATAATACTCCTACCAGGCTAGCATCAATGACGGAACCATGAATTTATTTTAGTGTAGACTCAAATAGCTAAAAGAATTTAGAGTATGCTCGTCTTAGGCCGGAAAGCCCCAATTTTCATCGAAGAATGGTAATTTACGCTTGAGCACATGATTTCATGGTAGGCGAAAGCCCGCTCGAGCCTCAATGTAGTTCTGCCACTTCAGCCAGCAGAACCAAGAGGTCTCCTCTGTCCTTCAAAATCATATATGTATTGAAACATGTTGATTTGTTCATATATGAATTCCAAGTACATTGTTTTTCTGAAGCAAGAAAATCCAGAGGCCTAATAAGTCCAGTCAATGAATCAAATGCATTCTCAGCATATGAAATCAATAAACACCATTTCCAGGATAAACTCAAATTCATTCATGAATCGAGCAAAGAATCATTAACCATTTACCAGAGCAAAAACCACAACTAATTTAGAATTTGGCGGGAATTCGAAATGAAGTTCATATTCAACATCCCTTTCAAACAAACCATTCATAAAATATAACCATCCTCATCATCACTATCCAACATATAATCTCCCATTTCATCATCATCTTCTTCTTCTTCTTCACCACTTTTACCAGAATTTCTCACTTCAATTCTAAGCCAATCATCATCATCCTCATCATCGCCATCGTCTTCCTCCCCATCAGAAAATGCAGAATTCCGGGAACCATCCAATTCCATCCTCCCGAGAAGCTCCTCCACCATGTCGCCGCCACTCATTCCTCCACCAAACTCACTAACTGAAAACCTCTGATCACTCTTCTCTGAAACCGCCTTCTTCTTCCTCACCACCAAATCCCTCTCTCCAATCTCCCCATTCTGCACACCGTTCCACGGCACCCACAGGTCCGCATTCCTCCCTAGCGCGCCGCGCGCATCTCCAACAACCACCGTCCCCAAATTCGCCTCCCTCGCCTTCCTCAGAGTCTCTGTAAAATCAGAATCGTCAGAAATCAAGAACATCCAATCAATCCCCCTGCTCATGGAATGCTGAACCTGCCTCTTCAACGCCCAATCCGCCGCCTGGGGCTTATCCTCCACCGTCTTCACGAACACCCCAGCTCGCCGGAGCTCCGATGCTAATCCATAACCAGTCTTCGGAGCAATGAGCTTCCTTGCTGCCTCGTTATACTTCCCGTTCCCGGTAATAAACCGCTCCTTAAAACGCTGTCGTTTTTTCCCTTTCAGCTGCTTCATCCTGTTCATCTTCTTCATCCTCTCCCTCTCGTGGAGCTCCCGGAAATGCTTCTTCAGGTCCAGGTGGGTCCTACATTTCCGGCCGCAGACGGAGCAGATGTAGGGCTCGGAAGGGACGATTATGCCCTTCCTCTCCATGACGTCACGCTGACGACTCTCCCGCCGCTCCTGAACCACCCACTGGGGAAGATGGATAAAAGCGTGGCGGTTGGCGTAGGCGGATATCTCAACCACCTCGCCGAAGTGCTGCGCCACCTTTTTCAGCGCTAGCGCCGCCTCGTACGGCGGCCCTCGCGGCGGCTTGTTGTCGAGGTCCCACAGCACCACCACCTTCTTCGGCTTCTGCGCGTAGACTCCCTCGCGGGTCCTCACCATATCGATTTCGAAACTGCAGGCTGTGATGGTGATTGGCCGCCGGCGGAGGGACAGGGAGGGTAAATTTAGGGGTTTGGGAGGGGTGAATTGGGAAATTTTGGGGCGGCGGAGTGGTGGCGGGAGTGAGGGTTTCAGGTGGTGGGGGAAGGTGGTGGTGGTAATCATGGTGGTTGCGGTGGCGGAGGAGATGACTGATGAAACTATCCGACGGCCATTGGGTGTGGATGATTTAGGTGATAAAGGCGTGAAAATTGGCTTGTGTATTTCCAGCGCTTTTAGTAAAAGGCGTGTGTATAGCTCCAGTTTTCTTTCCCGCTGTAATTCAGACCAGAAATCAGCCAACTCTACTAATATTTTTACCCCACATGCACTCTGAATTTTGCTCATTTGCAATAAAAAATAAAATGTATTTTGCTCATTTGCAATAAAACATAAAAAACACGTCTTCGAAATATATGCTATGATCAATCATTATGTTTTATCAGATACTTTAACGTTGTTTGCGACTAACATAACTATATCATGTAATAACAGAAGTATTGATCATGAAGTATCATAAACCTGGAAAATGAACAAAAGGTTACATGAAACCAAAGAGAAACAAATGAACTTCATAGATGATGATGATCATCAAGTCATAGCAGTACTTGTTCCATTCAAAATTTAAAATAACCTCTCCTAATCTACAATTGAGTAGTAAATCCCCGAAATCACCAAACACTCGACACCACCAATGATCCTAGTCTTAGAAAACCTAAAACCTTAACAGAAACATAAGACTCCTAGTACTACCATCCATCAGCCAGCACAGCCGAGAGATCTCAGTCAGGTAACTCCTCCGACCTTCAAAAGTGCCATACAGATAATGGCGTAAGAAACATAGTCTCATTAGAAATCCCGTGCTGATTCCAGTTTCTCTCAGCCTTGCTTAGCCGCGCAAGAGAAAATCTACATATTAAAATCGTAACTTAAATATACGAACACCACCATCATTAGTACTAAAGAAGTAGAACAAACTACCTCAGATATTGCGCCTCCCAGCCATGAAAGATCGTCACTCCAAAACTGAAGTAGACAATCTCCCTACACATTAATTTACACTGAAGAAATGATTTTTAAAACTTTTTATTCAACGCCAGGGTTGTTTGAACAAGTGTTCCCTGGTAATATATGGAGCAACAACGTCGTGCCTGCCAAATATATAGTGTGTTTTTTCACCAGTAGAGAAAAATCCGCTGACCGTGAAGATGCCGGCCTCTCCCGTGTTCTTTCATAGCAATGAACTAATCTTGGATGAAATTAGTCAACTCCAGGAAGCGGGCAGAGAAGGTCATCCAACTCTATAAAATCTCCATTTAGAATCGCCAAAAGGTCCTGCACAATCAAACCACAATAAGTGAAACAAGAACTTGGAGGTTATAAACCACTACTCTTAATAAAATAAATCAAAATCACTAAAACATAAAGAAAAAACACGATCAGCAATAACAGAGAACTAAACTCTCATCCTAACAAAGACAACAATCCAGATTACAAGAGAGCGGAATAAACAACAATGCAACAACATTCTATCTCAGGAAGTAGCCTTATAAACAGAATGCTTATCAGATTATATAAGACGAAATCTATCTACATAAGCACCTACCCCTAAGAGAATGCTACATAAACCCACAATGCAAGCAACCTTTGTGAACTTGAACCTTAATAAATTATCTATAAACAAGCGAGGAGATTCGAGGCACAATACCTCGCCATAATTAAGCCCACATCTAACATTTGCATCTAACTCATTACACTGTGCAGTAGGATTCGGAGCTTTAGTGTCACCATCATCATGTGAGTGTCTCTCCTCGGATTTGGAATCACATTGAACACCCACATGACGCACTCTCCCATCGCCACAAGAGTTCATGATGTGCTCTGATAAACTATTTCTCACATTAGACTTTGAAAAGATTCGGCAGAGAACAAAAGAGCCCTGCACGCCACACACAAGTCAAGCGACTATGCGATCAGCAAACATTACAATA
Source organism: Sherardia arvensis (assembly GCA_948330725.1). Taxonomy (NCBI): domain Eukaryota; kingdom Viridiplantae; phylum Streptophyta; class Magnoliopsida; order Gentianales; family Rubiaceae; genus Sherardia; species Sherardia arvensis. The sequence continues at coordinate 27,506,948 of OX415243.1, read as the reverse complement.
ACTAGTCTATAACAAAAATAACAAAAATTCAACAAGCATTTAGAGATTAGGTCCTCCCTCAACAATGAAACCACAAACTAAATCATCAAATTGGGTATCCAAGTTTCGAATTTTATCCACATGCATAGATTAGGTCCACCTCATCAATACCTAAATCTAAAATTCATCAAATTAGGTATCCAAGTTTCGATTTTTATCCACATGCATAGCAAAGAGACTGAATTTACAGTGGATTCTTAATTAATTATCACCATCACGAATCACTATAATGAAATTTCCAAACAAGAACTCCAAACAATCTCAGAATGTCAGAATTCAAATTCCTACCGCGTGACGTTGTTGATCAGCAAGCGCATATTCATACATGATCCAATGAGTCCTGACAGGCTTCCCAGTCGAGTCCCCCAAATAGAACACAAAGCTCCTGCGCGTCCCAACCACAGCCTTCCCTGCGCCCTCGCCAACCACATCCCTCACTCTCCTCCTCCTCTTCCAGTACCCGCCGCCGCACCTCCGCCGCGGTCCGCCATCGCTCTTCTCCACGAAGCAGTACCAGTGGCGGCGGCGCCCACCGGTTCCGAACCGGAAGCAGGCCGGGTCGGGTAAATTGAAGGGCTCGAAGCTGTACAAATCAATTTCCTTGATCACGTCAATGCCACGGCGGGGGACGGCGTCGTTTTTGGAAGCCAGGTAGTAGGAGACCAGCTGCTGCTCGGAGGGGAAGAAGCGGGAGCCCGGCGGGAGGGGGTTCGAAAACGACGTCGGATTGGGGGAGGGATCTTCTCCCGGATCCTCCATTTTTGGACGTGTGAAAGGAATGGAGTTTTAGAAGAAAGAGAGGTTTGGGGGTTTTATAGCTGACCAATAGAAGCGTCAAGTTGAAGCTTGTTTGGGATTTTACTATTATTTGGACACGTGTCGTTCTGTTATTGCTCCTCAGGCCTCACGTATAGGAGTTTTTTGTTTTTGTTTTTTCTATTTTCTTTCTAAAAAGTGAATATGTTTTTTAGATTTGTTTTTGTTCCTGGCAGTTTAATGTTTCCATTTTTGTCTCCGGAGGTTGTAAAAGGTAGTTTTTCCTACTTTATCCAAAATTTTTACATTAATTTATGACAAGTCTTTTCTCGATAGATCGAACATGATATTTATCCAATATATGTATTTAGTATTTACTATTATTGATCAGAGTAAGAGTATATTATATAATATAGTTCAAATCTCACTCACATATCACTATTATGAAGTTTATGCATTTTCTTTACAAGAGAGTTAATGGTGTGGTTGATAGTTGTACTTAAATTGGAAGTTTAATTAAACTGATTTGAACACGTTATGTTGAAAAATCGCATATGTTGATTTAGGTGCTTCTCGAATCGTTTAAAAGTCAATCACAAAAAATCTCGAAAAACATCCCAAATGTTAACAAGAAAGGGGCTCGAGTTTTGCATAATTTGCTACAGATTTGCTACAAATGTTGAACTGGACAGGGCCTTACTATATCATGGTAATCAAAAAGACCCCAACATTATATTTCTCTCTTAGACAAATTTGACCCTAGAAATCACTAATTCACAACTAGTTATGTTCTCAGTTACTTCTCTTGCCATCTACACAACCCAGAGTGTGTCTTTGACAATACTTGCATCTATCAAGTTTAACATGGAACCGGTTCTCCAGAATCTCCCGCGTTACTGTGTTGATAAAGGATAGGTTGAATACCACGGCTCCTGCCCCAGCTGCACCACTATCTATATTAGACGGTCAAGTAAAATTAGAATTATTTAAAAAAGAAAATTAAAATCAAAACATCTAAGATATTTGAAATTAGGTGTATTATTGTATGAATTATAAAAAATGATTTTTTTTGATACATTATAACGATATAATCTAGTACAAGGTTCTTACAGTCCTAATCGAATATATTCCTACTCTATTTAACTGATCCCGTACGTTGAGTGGCCGGAATCTTCACCCTGCTTGATTCTTGTGTAGAGTGGGGTGAAGATCTCAATTACACCGACGTTTGGTGTTCCCCTATGCTTGACAACGTCGATGCAGCTCCGTCTCTTAATAGAGTACTATTGGATATTTTGATCTAAAAAAATGATTCAAAATAATACGCGTGAGAGAATTCGAACTTCCGCTGAACGATGCAAGTTCTCTGCCCAAATTGATTAGTCCACTTAGTTGATAGAAAACCATTCAAAAATAGGTTGGATTGCAACTTAACCTTATTATTAGATTATAATTCCCTGATCTTTCTAATAAATTTAACTTTTTACTAATCATTATAAATCACTAGAAAAGTTCGTTGGTTGGGTAAAGGTTTATCTGGAGTTAAGCAATTACAACTTCATGACCGATTCTTGAAAATTGTTTTGCTTTGTTAGTCAAGAACTGAACTTTAGCTCATAATACTGCTTTCTCCAAACAAGAACATGGAAATCATCTCACAAGGTAACCATTTCCATAAACTCCATGTCTGCTTCAAGAACACTCATGCAATGCGGTGGAAGACATATTTCCAGGTCCATACTCCCACCGCCTTCAAAACCAGGATACAGAGAAGCTTTCCCGTCGTACTTATTTGCATTCCCGCTGCGCAGCGCCACCGCCTTTCCGAGCCCGAATTCCGGCCCGTACATATCAAACCGGGGAGAACTCCCCATCATAACTCCACTAGGATCAAACAAGCTCTGATAAACAAATCTCTTCTCCAGCCACGAGTCAACCCATTCCTGAATTGCTTTGTCGGAGTGGCCATGCACCGCCTGATGCATCTTCCACGCCGCCCAACCGAGCCCGTTTCCGAGCAGATCTCCGGTAGTCGCCGTCGCTCTCACCGTCTGAAAATAGTTCCCCAAGTGGTTCTCGGAAAGAGGAGGGCTCAGCCTTGCTCTGTTATTCGTCGCCATTCTACAACTTGTTTCTTTCTCTGGCGGGAAATTCCGGGCTCTGGTGATGCACCGCCACACATGGCCGGAAAGAGCTTGCAGGGAGGAGATTCCGGTAGAGTTACATTCGGAATTCGCTTTTGCTTTCAGTATCGATAATGACTCTTTCGAGAAATGGAAAATCCGTTCGCTTAGAGGCGGCGATTCTTGCCGGTGAATAAATTCTGATGCGTCGGTGTACGGAAGGCTTAGAATCGGGCCGTGCCCCGGTGGAACCCACCGCCGGTGTACCGGAGGTCTGGAAATAATTGTATTCCGATCGCTGGAGTTGAATATCTCCGACCAGGCGTTCAGGAAGTGCCAAAAGGAAGTCCCGTCGACGATCATATGATTAGCGGAGATTCCGATGAAAACACCGTCGATCAGCTCCGTCACTTTGACGCTCAGCAAAGGAAGCTCGTGGCCATCGTGGTTGACTGCACCGTCGTGGTCAAACAGCTTCTGAAATACTGGCGACACATGAATTGGCGACAGAATATCAGCGACGCTTAATTCAAGCGACGCTGTAACAAATCGCGCTCCGGGGCTGTTTACGCAGTCAACGTAGACGGCATAAAGCGGCGGATCATCCTGTTTTATGGTGGCGAGGCGGCCTGTTAACGAGTAGAAGTGAACGAGAGTGAGAGAAAGTGAGTGTTTTAGCGACGATAAAAGGGACTCCATTTTTGTGTCACTAAAAGATGACGGTTTAGTGAAAAGCAGGCCTTTTTGTATGTACTGAAGAGAGAGCATGGTCAGATCCCATGGAGATAAGTAAAGAGGGTGTTTTGATTCTTCCGGGAGGTTTTCCGGCCTCACGAAACATTCCGAAATGCGCTGAACAGATGGTGAAGAGTCCATGGATGGAAATGATGAAGTTTTGGTTAGTATATTGGATATCTAAGTTGTGTGAAGTTCTATATAGTATTGCAGGTTCAAGGTCAGTTTTGGACAGTGTTTTTGTCTGTTCTAATAGTATAACGTATGCAGTGATGGTTAATGATGCAGCACATGAGCACCTTGACATGAAAAGAAGATCCAAAACAAGTCACATGAAAGATTAATAGCATGAAGGAGAAATCCAATTTCTCATTCTAATTCAACTGACCAATTTCATCAATGTTTGAAAAGTCTCCATATCAAACAAAGTTGAAAGTACAAGGAAATGAACTAGAAGCACAATGAGAGACTATGTTCTTATTCATAGATTAATACATGATAAATCCATGACTCGTGTCCGTATCAAAACAAAGGATTTTTGCATGATTGATACAGGTGTACTCAGTGTTGGCTTTATGACTTTAAGATTTAAGGTTCGAATTTTAACAGTTATAGTGTTAAGATTTCGTACTTACAAAGTTCCTTGTCCGTATCAAAACAAAAGAGAATAATGGATTTTGACTTTAACATATCGTAACTTAACTCTCCACAAAGATCTATGATGTCGTGCGGGTGGTGCCAATATCATCTAGGAATTAATATCAGGGTAGACAATAGTACGTAGTGGAAAAGTGCTACATGGAATTAAGTAGGAAAATACTGATCGACGGACACGAATACATACTGATGCATGTTCTAATTTAAACATAGACCCGTTTCTATGGGCGCGTTGAGAGCAAACAAATTGTCTAAGGAAAGTAAATACATCAGCAATTACAAAGGCAAACCAGAAACAAGGGAAAATAATCACTCCGCGTTTAAAATGAAGTTGCATGTAGTTGCTTTCTAGTTTATCATTTATTTAATTTATTAATTATCACTATCAGAATATTTCCTTTGATTTTAAATCTAAGTTAAAATGTTTTAAAAATAAATATAAACATATTTTCTAATATAAAACAAATATTTTAAAACCTCCTTTTTATTCTTAGTTCATGTCCCTCTAATTGTCGGAGACGACCTAGTTCCGACCTTCACCACTTACCAACAATGCATCTCTAGTTGAAAATCAACAACTATGACAACATCATCATAATACATAGTAATTAATCTGGATCACTTTTATTGAATTATGAACTGAGATTCAATTGATTCAAACAGTAACAGTTTCCATAAATTCCAAGTCCGTTTCAAGAAGACTCATAGAATGGGGCGTTAGACAAATCTCCAGGTCCATGCTCCCGCCGCCTTCAAATCCAGGATGCAGAAAAATCTTCCCGTCGAACTTATGCGAATAACCGCTGCGCACCGCCACCGCCTTTCCAACCCCGAACTCATTCCTATACATATCGAACCTCGGAGAACTCCCTATTATAACGCTGCTGGGATCAAAGGAGATCAGCTGGAACACAAACCTCGTCCCCAGCCACAGATCTACATGTTCCCTAACCGTTGCGTCGGTGTAGCCCTGCACCGCCAGGTGAAGCTTCCACGCCGCCCACCCAAGACCGTGATCCAAAAGCTCTCCGGCGGTAGCGGTGGCGGACAACAGTCCGACGCAATTCCCGACGTAGTTTTCAGGGACGGGAGGGTTCAGCCTTGTCCTGTTATTGATCGCCATTCTACAGCTCGTTTCCTTTTCCGGCGGGAAATTCCGAGCGCGGGTCACGCACCGCCACACGTGTGCAGAAAGGGCCTGCAAGGATGAGATCTTCGTGGAACTGTTTTCTGAGTTCGCTTTGGCCTTCAGTTTCGCTAATGAATCTGCTGAGAAATGAAATATCCGTTCTCTCAACGGCGGCGGTTTTTTGTGGCGCTGAATGAATTCTGACGAGTCTTTGTACGGAAGGCTGAGGATCGGGCCGTGACCTGGCGGAATCCATCTCCGATGAATCGGTGGTCGGGAAATGGCTACTTTTTCCTCGCCGGGATTGAATATCTCCGACCACGTGTTGAAGAAATGCCAGTAGGAAGTCCCGTCGACGATCATGTGGTTTGCTGAGCAACCGATGAAAACGCCGTCAGTCAACTCCGTCACCTGGATAGTCAACAGCGAGAGATGGTGGCCGTCGTGGTTGATAGCCCCGTCGTGATCGAAAAACGACTGAACAATTAACGGCACATCTTTTGGCGACAGAATATCAGCGACGGTTGAATCAAGCGACGCATGAATAAATCTTGCCCCAGGGCTATTAACACAGTCAACGTAGATTGTATAAACCGGCGGGTCGTCTTGCTTGAGCGTTGCAAGACGACCCACTAACGGGTAGAAATGGTGAAGTGTGAGAGAAAGGGATTCTTTTAGCGACGATAATAGCGATTGCATTTTTGTGTCGCTAAAATTCGAGGGTTTAGTGAAGAGGAGGCCTTTCTGGATGTAGGGAGCACAGGGCATGGCTAGATCCCATGGGGATAAATAGAGGGGTTGTTTTGATTCCTCCGGCAGGTTTTCCGGCTTGATGAAACACTCCGATATGTGATGAACAGATGGGGAAGACTCCATGGATTCTGATGAGTTTTCAAACGTGTGTAATTATTATGAGATTTTCACACACAATTTGGCTTTGATTCTTCAAACTGCCATGAAATTTCCAGTGAATTGGGTTTTTCCACAGAAATGGAGAATCTTACGTACAAGCTAGCTATGTAACTTAGTCTACGTACCTTCTAATTGTAGTCAAGCAGATCATGTATAGCGAATTTTCCTAATGAGAGTAACACTTACAGATCAACCAAAATTGTAATAGAATCCCAATATTTGTGGGATTACAAGATTGTATTTGTGTGATTTTATCCACAATTTGTCGGGGCGTACAAGTTCAACATTAACTCTATATTAATGATATTTTATTTTGAAAGAAGAAGTTTATATCATTTCAACATAGTGGAAAAAAGTCCAACAATATTTGACAATTGGTCATTGAATAAGTGCTTCCTGTTCCGGAGTTTCACCGAATAGTAAGCTATCATCGACAAAGAATAAGTGGCTTATCTTCGGACCGAACCTCGAGACACTAATTCCCTACTGCTTGCATTTCGCTAAAAAGTATGGAGAATACCTCCGAACAGATATTTTATAAACATATATGGTGAGAGCGGATCATCTTGGCAAATTCCCCGTTGAGGTTGAATGTGTCCCAACTCGTTCCCATTCAATATGAGCGACTGCCTATATTCAAAATGTTTATCTTTCGAGATTTTGTGTATGCTTTTTCCTCAATTTTATTTTCTACTAATTACATTAATTAAGAGGATCATGTGTTGCGCGGTTTTTTCTAGCATATTTTTGCGAGTCTTTCAAATTTATATTTAATAAAATTGAGCACATTATTAGAATATGAAAAGTTACTAAGCATAAGTGAAATTTGTTGTTATCGCAGAAATATGTAAGGAATATTATGAAACTAATGAATCCATGAATTGGATCAATTTATTGAATTATGAAATGTGATTCAATTTGATTCAAACAGTAACCGTTTCCATAAACTCCAAGTCCTCTTCAAGAAGACTCATAGAGTCCGGTGGAAGGCAAGTCTCCAGATCCATGCTCCCACCGCCTTCAAACCCTGGATACAGAGAAACCTTCCCGTCGAACTTATGCGAATAACCACTGCGCAGCGCCACCGCCTTTCCGAGCCCGAACTCATTCCCGTACATATCAAACCTCGGAGAACTCCCCATCATGACGCTGCTAGGATCAAAGAAACTCATCTGGTACACAAACCTCGTCTCCAGCCATAGATCTACATATTCCCTAACTGCTGCGTCGCTGTAGCCTTTCACCGCTTGGTGAAGCTTCATTGCCGCCCAACCAAGACTGTGCTCCAGGAGATCTCCGGCAGTTGCGGTGGCGGCTAAAACTCCGATGCAATTTCCGACGTAGTTTTCAGAGACCGGGGGGTTCAGCCTTGTCCTGTTATTGATCGCCATTCTACAGCTCGTTTCCTTCTCCGGCGGGAAATTCCGAGCGCGGGTCACGCACCGCCACACGTGTGCGGAAAGGGCCTGCAAGGATGAGATCTTGGTCGAATCGTTTTCTGAATTTGCTTTTGCTTTCAGTTTCGCTAAAGAATCTGCCGAGAAGTGAAACATCCGTTCCCGGAGAGGTGGAGATTTGTGGCGTTGAATAAACTCCGACGAGTCTTTGAACGGAAGGCTCAGGATAGGGCCGTGACCTGGAGGCATCCACCGCTGGTGAATCGGTGGTCGGGAAATAGCTACCTTTTCGTTGCCGGAATTGAATATCTCCGACCAGGTGTTGAAGAAATGCCAGTAGGAAGTCCCGTCGACGATCATGTGGTTGGCGGAGCAACCAATGAAAACGCCGTCAGTCAACTCAGTCACCTGGATGGTCAACAGCGATAGATGGTGACCGTCATGATTAATAGCCCTATCGTGATCGAAAAACGACTGAACAATCAACGGCACATCTTTCGGCGACAGAATATCAGCGACGGTTAAATCAAGCGACGCATGAATAAATCTCGCTCCCGGACCGTTGACGCAGTCAACATAAATGGTATAAACCGGCGGGTCATCTTGCTTGAGCGTTGCAAGGCGACCCGCTAACGGATAGAAATGGTGAAGTGTGACAGAAAGGGATTCCCTGAGCGACGATAAAAGCGACTGCATTTCTGTGTCGCTGAAGTTTGGAGGCTTTTTGAAGAGAAGGCCTTTCTGGATATACTGAGCACAGGGCATGGCTAGATCCCATGGGGCTAAGTAAAGTGGTTGTTTCGATTCCTCCGGGAGGTTTTCCGGCTTGATGAAACACTCCGATGTGTGATGAACAGACGGGGAAGACTCCATGGATTCCGATGAGTTCTGAAATGTGTATAATTATTTGAGTTGTAGATATTGTAGGTCAATGTTGAAGGCATACTATTGGTGCATTATCAAGGGTGTATGGTCAGTTGGTCGCACAATTTGACTTTGATTTCTTGAAACTGCAATGGAAGTTCCGGACTGATAAAATGCTTAGCGTTAGCAAACTTGCATTTTTCGACAATCAGAGAATCTCACCTACTCTTTAATTTAATTTATTTTTAGTATCTTACCTACTCAATCAAATTCTATGTATAGTCAAGTAATTGTCTTTTTTATAATGGGTGCCCAAGAAATATATATCAAATCATACTCCATCAATCTGAAACAGAAACTCCATTTATAACTCCTCTTGTGGTGTCCAAAAATTCAATTTTTTATTAATATGATATTATTATGAAATGTATCTATCTAATATCAACATTTATATTTGCGATAAATTATTTGTCTCTAACTCAAATTTCACGGTTTGACTTGATTATCAAGGTGATGACCACATGGAAAGCCTATAGCTCTCCGCACTTGAAAATTAATCTGAGCCATTGGATGTAAACCGACGATTGATATAAGCTCCTGAATGATGAGGTGTTTTCGTCAGATCACTAAATGTGATGTGGTTTGAATCTAACCTCCCCTTAAAAAGAAACAAAGTTTATTTATTTATTTATTTTATGTTTATTAATACAGTTTAATATATATCAGGATCATCCTGATATTGGCAATATCAGGCACCAATTAAATAACGACACATCATCTTTAACTAATTTATGATTGGGCCACGTGTTCAATCATTACCCAGACGGGTTTAGGCATTCTAAATTAGGGTTTTAGAATTTTACTAAAAATATCTTAACCAATTAAAACATTACAATTGTACACGTGTCATTATCTTATTGGTGCCTGATAAGGCCTATATCAGGATCATCCGGATGAATGTTTTTCTCTTATTAATATTTGGTCGTTACACCATAAACATTTGAGACGTTACAATTAAAACTAGGCTATTCACCCCGCGCTACGCGCGGGGTTTAGTTCCAATTACACTCAATTGTTCTTGTAACACATTTAGATATGCAAGTAACTATCGTTTTTTCTTTATTGGCAGTTGCCTCAATTTAAGCTGCTTCATTTATCTGCACAAGACTCTGCAACTCTAGCCCTTTTCTTCAGCTCTGACAACCGCCGTATATGTGCTTCTCGCACAACAGCATCTCTTTGTTTGTCAAGATCTTCTGTTTCATTACACAAAACCAAGCAAAAAACCAGCATATTGTTTAACAAAAAGTCTTACCATTCAAAGCTATAGAATGAGCAGGCCACTGTATAAGTGTTAACAGCCCACCAAATCTAAACCTCAGCAGAAATTTAGCTCAAACATGGGAACTTCTATGGCATAACAAACTAATATTCAACATTACATAATAATAAAGAATCTATTCAACATATTCTACATTGCAATCTAATAAAGAAGACAGAGCTTAGGCTGTGGTATTATCATGATTCATGAGCAGAAAAGTATTTGGAGTTTAGGTTGTACTTACAGTGATACTGTGGTTTCCTTCCAGGAAATTGCCTACTTGTTCAGTGTGATTGAAGCCATACTACATGAGCTCCTGTTGAGAAAGCTGGTGCTTCTCATAAGTTCTATACATATTATGCTGCTGCTCGATGCTTGCGAGGTTGGAGGAGAAAGATATTGTCTCGCGGAAGCTGACTCGCCAGTGTTTCCATTAAGGTTCTCCTTTCCACGCCTCGCAGTTCTAGAGTAATATGTTGATCAGTAACCAATACAAAAAGCAACAACCTTTATAAATCATATGTAAAGTACCAACCTTTATAAGAAATCCGGCATAACAGAGTTCGAGTCTGATTCATAGCAAATTAGCACATTTCTTATGCGACACATGTATGACCAACAAGTACAAATAAAGATATCGATGACTTTTACCTATATCTCTGTAGAGACACGATACAATAAATCTACATACATTCTTCTCCATTCCTACGACTACAAGAGAATAGCATACAACACGAAACACTGAAATTGGTTGTGCTAAATTCAACAGGGAACCATTGAATCATCGAGATACATGCAGTTGTTAACTATCATCATCCTCGACACATCTCAAATAATCATTGAATTTCACCACACCAGAGCTCATGAAACTCACAGAACACAGCAGAGAAGAACAACACTAAACAAAAGCTGCTGACCTAACAAGAATCAAACAAAAGCTCCAAGAACAAGAATCAAATCAGCTCCAAAGCAAAAAACGGTGGCAGGAATCAAACAGGAAAAACAACTAAAACACGAAACAGGAATCCAGAATCTCACTAAACACACGCTCCAAGAACCAGAAGTCAAAAACGGTGGTAAGAATCAAACAGGAAAAACAGTACACACAAAACCTCAAGAACCATAGCAACTATCAAACATGAGAGAAAAAAACCATCGAAACCTAAAAATCATCAGATATCAGTAGCAGCCCAGAAAAGTCCTTATCACAAACAGTAAATTCGCCGCAGAATTCCTGATCAACTTCTTCACCAAATTCAATAAACCCCATCCAAAAATCCCACCTTTTGGAATCAAGAACTGAAAAGAAAGACAAACCTTTTCTAGAACACCATTCTATGATCCGAAAAATCAAGGACTGGATTTTTCTAGATTGAAATGGGGAAAAACAAGATGGGATTTTTACAGCTCCTTGACTCTAGCTAGAGCTTTCAAAGCTATGTGACAAAATTTGAAAACAAAGTAAAGTGAAACCGCTGAGCTAATCAAGGGGGTCATCAAACGGCACCGTCCAAGGCTGACTATATATTGGTGGGGGCGGGTTTTAGTGCTTGGGATGTTCTTTTTGGGGTATACTTTGATGCTACAGGGATAGTGGAACAATCATTAGAATAGGCATCTGGTATGTTTAACCAGTCTGATTCCTAACATCCACTACTAAAAGGCTAAAACTACCTAACCCTATGCAAAAAAAAAAAAAAGAGGTGTAAAGGAAAACAGAGAGGCGTGGAAATCTTACCAGGAGGAGGCCTATACCGAAAGTTAGAAGCCCAGCGAGGGGAGGAAGCATAGTGATAAGGATGAGGGTGCGGCGGCTCCCTCCATCTGGGCCGACTCCCAAATCCCCCAACCCCACCGTAGATACTTCCACCTCCACCAGTAGTGTCTCCGGCCTCTCGTGTTTCCCTCCTTGAAGAAATCCTTCCGATTGCACGGCAATGGCTCCGACAGTCTGACGACATCAATTCTTCGTCAACCAAACTCCCCAATCGCATCTGCCACAACAACGCTCCGCCCCCGTGCTTTCCGTAAAGAGTATAGAAACGGAGATGAGAAGAGAAAAAGTGTAGAAAGAACCGGAAGATAGCAGAGGAGAAGGACAAGACGGAATTAATAAAATAATTGATACGGAAAATAATAATAAAATATCGACGACGAAGGTACTGTAGTATCGAACGGAAAATAATTTAAAAATGGCGACGACGAAACTACTGTAGCATCCCTATCGATGCTTTTCCTAAAGGGAACTATAAGAGTTATTGCTCCGGTCAATAAATAAATTAATAAAAAAATTAAACTACGTAGTTTTGATGAAAACCACCACATAACCACCACAAGTTCACCATATTCCGGCGCCTACCATTTATATATATTTTTTTGTTTCTTTTAGTTAAAAGAGTTTTGATGGAAATTAAATATATACATCCATTTTTAAACTTTATAAAATTATTTGATTGGATATTTTAGGATCCTAAAATATTAATATGATGTACCAAATTATAAAATGTGAAAGTATCATTATTCTTTTGTGTATCACTAACCAAATATAAATTCTCTTAAAATATCAAAAAATCATTACTAACCTAAAAGTATTAATAAGATGCGCCAAATTATAAATATAAACTTACTTATATCTCATAATCATTGTTTTTATAAAACTAATCAAATATACATTGTTAAAAAATCCAAGATTCATTGGTAACTTAAAAATATTTATTTGATGTACCAAATTATAAATGGATGATTACTTCTTTGAAAAAATATAACAATTTACTATTGCTCTTATTTTTATAAACACATACTTAAAAGAGGTAACAGCAGTAACACGTGGAAAAACGTCTAACGATAACACATACTCATGGATCATTCACTATCAAAAAACATATACTCATTAAATCAAAATCTCTTACAAATTTATTTGTTTTCTAGTATATATAGAGGATATCAGTGATGAGAGCTTTATATTTTATCAATTAAAACTTCACATTTCTTAGTATTGTTTGCTGATCAGGACAAAACTTCATTTTTGTAGAATTGATGAAAATTACAGATTATTTTAAGGAAATTTCATTACTTCGTTTTTAGATATACTCAATAATAAGGAATTAATTCATATAGATCCCGAATTATTTTTTTGATTCGATTCTCAAATTAATTAAATACACATCACAAATTTAATTTAATCACACATATTTTCGCATCTGAATGTTTTTACCAAAAGGATCAAGAGGCCTCAATTTGATGAACTAGACCCATATTTTGAGGAGAAAGAAAATGTATTTTGTTTTAGGGAAATTTTGCATTAATAGATGTGGAACTTTATATGTATTTGAAAAGAAGACATATCTTTCACATAATTTTCTAACCATAATATTAGAAGATCTATATATTGCGAGATCTATATTCTTTACAATTTCTATACACAATTTTTTAACCAGAATATCATTAGATCTATATTGTTAGATCTAAACCACTTTTTGAGATCTATAATTGTGAGATCTATATTCTGTACAATTTTTTTAAACCGGACTATCAACAGATCTATATTGTGAGATCTGTTTACTCTTGAAATATATTGAGTAAAATATTGGACTGCGTATAGCACTTCGGCCTACTTCCAAGTATGAACATTTATATTATATTATATTCCTACTTCTGTACGTAGCTATTGCATAATTAAGTACTTTTGCTTTCTGGCAAATTAACTAAATTATAGTTGGAGTACCAAAAATGGGTGGACACGATCAACTTTCCATGGAACCTAGTCAATAATCAATTCACAAATCTAATAAACACTCATTCCAAACTTTAATCCAGATTCCATATCATCAAACAAATAATCTAAACTAAGAAATCTCTTTTCATTTCACCCTTCAAGATATAATCGCATCTATAACCGATCATTAATTTCTACCCCACGATCCACTACCAAAGTAATACATATATACAACTTATAACTCCCTAAAGTCATACACAACCTATCAAAAAAAGATATAAAATTTGAATAATAGAATTCTTTACGATAATGTATAAGACTATACTTTCACATATCACATCCACTATAGATCCCATTCAATTTACATAGTGTTATGTTATAAATAGAAATTACCAAGACTTATGATAAAATCCATGGTTCGCACTCAGGAGTTTCGTTCATATGCTGTCCGAGAGCCGAGATGCTCCAGGCTCGGTGTACACGGAAGGTGGGATTACGGGTCCACTGACCTAGGTTAAACATGACTTGCGTATATTCCAAATTACCTACAAGAAATACATTTCCTCTAATTATGAGAATACAACTGTTATTACCATAAGAGTTACAACCATACTCGAAATACAAACCCTGCCAATCGAAGGATTGAGGGGCTATAAATACAAAGTTTTGGTAAATCTCTCGATCTATCTTACACACCACGCTTTATACTTATTGCTTCTCAGGCTATTTACTAATTTAAGCATCAGAGTGTTTTCCCCGTCCATTTCGGGGTCTGTTTTGCAGATCAGTTCGTGAGCTCGGTTCGAGATCACCCACAGATCTGAGACATCATCAACTTATTTTTCCGGACTACGTGAACATTGTATCTCAAATTAGAATAAATCGATAACTAAATTTACCTTCAGATTAAACTGCACAGAATCTCTTTCACGGGAATGATATTCTAAGCATGCATCAAGATTTATAGGCTTAGTACTATAGGATGAATGGACAAGATTTGAGGATAGTCATGGACTTCAGTGTCCTCCTCCTGTCACGGTTTAATTTCCATCACTTTTAACCTAAAAGGGAGTTGGAATTGTCGAAAGGGAAACGAATATTGGAAAAAAAGAAAAGAAAAGAGGCAACAATTTCCAAGAGAGATGAGAACTACAACCATCTTTAATGGTTTCAGCACCTCAGATCTTCATGTTAGGAATACGAGGTCCATGCCATACAATATTTAACTCATACTACTTGACTTTCTCTTCTTCTTTTTATTCTTTTATGGGTAGAAAAAGAATTAAAGATGAAAGAAAGACAAGAAAATTACTGCTACATGATTAATGGATCATAATCAAAGAGATTAAAGACGATTAATTAAACGAAAAGCTTGATTAATTAAAGGAGGTCATGATTATTAGTTCATCTCTTTTCTGGGTGCAATGGGAAGAGTTGCAGAGTCCCATCTCCTTCGTCTCTGCAAGATCTCTTATCATTTTCCAGGCATTCAAAGCTCCATGACGTGCATATTCTCTTGAATGGACTATCTTCTTCAACACCTCTCCCAAATGCCTCTCCCTACACAAATGAACCGATCAGATCAAACTGCACAGTTACTTTTCGAAGTCAAACTTAATAAATTCCAATCTTAAATCGCAATCGACATATAATATTGAAAGTAATACACTTTATACGATCAAATCTGATTTTTCAAAAATTATTTTTAATTAAGTGGAAACATGCATGTTTCACCCCTAGCTAGACTTACTATACATAGATATTTACTGTACTAGGTTTGACATTTTTTATAAACAGTGTTAAATATAGCATTATTACTGTTCATAAAGGCAGGATCTGAGCTTTAATTACCAACCTTGGATTCCAGTGTCAGAGAACTGGTGATGGAGCTGGTGGCGGCGGTGGCCGTTGCCGGCGATCTTGGACTACGATTCAGGCCAAGATTGTTACGCTTCTGCTTTTGTCTTTCCCGCGCTTTGTGATTTTGAAACCAGTAAAACACGTTTTTCCCTTCTATTTTCCCGTACTTTCCAAGCTGCGCTGTGATCTGTTCGATTTGCTGCGCATTTGGAGTTCTCATCCCTCCTCTGTACAGCATTTCCAGGATCCCGATCTGCTCTTGCGTAGGGTTCCACCGTGTCCCACCGGGATGTGTATCCACCTACACGTATTATTATACAGTATCAGAAACAAGACTCTAATTATGAGAACCACACTTCGTGCATGAAATCAGGAGGAAGAAATTATAATTAGTGGGCCAGGACAAGTGTAAAATTTTTATTGCATAACTTTTCTTTTTCTTTTCTGAAGTACTACTCACAGTAAATTAATACTGTATTTTCAAGTATAAAAGTGGAATACTAAATGGAATGAACTTATAATCATGAAATCGACTTCATCATCCAATTATATGTTCATGCAATATATATAAGTACGTACTTGTGGAGGAAGGTCTCTCTTTTCGGGGTTGGATCCGAGTTTTCTCGGGCCGCTATCGGGTCGGATGAAGCTCTTGAGGTTGAAAGGGGCGGTGGCGGTGGCGTTGGCGGAGGTGGCAGATCTGGGAGCGAGGGGGCGGAGGCGCTTGGCGCAGGCGCCGAGGGAGAGGGATGGCTCGTGGTGATCCCAGAATCCACGTGCGAACTGGTGCACCTTCATGGTTGATCCCATGGTGAGAGGGGAGTTTGATGATGAAAGTAAGGGGCAATTATATAGAAGCTAAGGTGGTGGTGGTGATAAAGAAAGGCTGTGAAAGGAATGAGAGAAAGTGGGGAGTGAGTGAGAGTGAGGTGGTGCCTAGGAGAACCAAAGACCAAATGATGAGGTGAGGTTGACTTAATTGGGATTTACATTTCGAAAATTAAAGCAAGAAAAAAGTGATCCACTCCCACTCTATTGATCTAGACTAGAGAGAAAAGTGAGAGTTATAACACATACATGCCATGTACAAGATGTATATTATTTGAATGTTTGTAAACAAAATCTCTACTTTTCTTAGGGTTCATTCATGAGTCGTATTAATAGATTATAGGCGGAATCATACTCATATATTAAGATAGACTAACTTGAAAACACATTTCGACCAGTTATGTACTTGAAGATACGACTAGAGTAAAATTCTGTAACTTTCAGATCTTGAATAACCGCCTCTATCAAATGTATACAACTATAGATCTGAGGATTATAATAGCATTAATCTCGTATTTGAGATAAAGAAATTATATTTTCTCCAAATTATAATAAAAAAATTTGAATTTGAATAAGAGATCTATCCTAAAAACATGATTGTGAAAATGCAACACCCACAGGTGTACCTCAACGGTTGGGACAATTGGGCTCATTACTCCATGATTTAAGGTTCGAGTCATGGCAGCAGTAGTGTGGAGATTTCTTACTTACAAGATCTCTTGTGCACATTAAGACAAAGAACACTTAATGGGTATTTGAAATCGATTTTCACCAAAATCGAGTGATATCAAACAGGTGGGGCGGTGAGCGCGAGCAAATTGCCTTTTATTCCATTACTAGGAAAATGCATGAGTGTGTTGGTTGAGAAGTCTAGCTAGTAGCTAAAACCAGTTGGGGTTTTTCTTTCTTGCTTTCATGATAAGGTGTCTATGCTTTTCGGTGCCCTCTTCCATACTTTATCACACAAAAGTTATGAACATGGAGAGAATGAAATTTTTGAAAAGATTCCTCCAATCCCAAAACTTGAAAATGCCCATTTCTTATAATATAATAATATATCTCTCCAAGATACGGATGGATATATGTATATAATGTTGTGTGAGAATTGGAACAAAGAAAAGATCGAACTGAATGCCGTCTTCTTTTAGTGGTAGAAATAAACAATTACAAAACAACAACAAATTTATTCTTTTTAACCTAATGCATGCATGCCTGTTCTTTTCTTTTTTAACTTTGGGAACTGTTCTTTCCCATTTCCAAAATAGTATAAAACCACCTTCTTACTTTTCATCCTATTTTTGTATTATCTCATTTGAAATTTCTTGCATGCATGATCCAATCCACACTATCTAGCTACTAACTAATGGTTTAATCCACCCCCTTTATTTTTTTTAAGTGATGTACACAGTCCGCTATTTTACTCGTCACAATCCAGAATATTATTGAAATTATAATACTGTCCCTGAATATTTCTAATTTTTCAATTGAACATAATAAGTGATGATATTTTCATAAATTTATACCGTATTTTAGATTATAAAAGTAAAATACTGGATTGCATATAACAACTATTAAATTTTTCTATGAAATGGCCATCATTATAAGCACCTATTGACTCAACTATCATTATTATTTAATCAGAATTTCGTATCTTTAGAGTGACCTTATGGTATTATTTATTTACCACTCAAAACAACTTTTTTTTCTCCTTAATTAAGTACGCATGTAGATCTTAACTTAGGAAGAAGGATTTGTACCCATTTCTAGCCAAAAATGTATTGTTAATGATGTTTTCGTATCTTGATATTATATGTTGCTACTTTGTTAGTGTGCAACTCGAGAATTCGACCACAATTCTATTCAATGGCAGAATCTAAGTAAAGTAGAACTTAGGAAATGCTTGGTGTAGAAGTGTGGTTGAGCAAAATTTTTAATTGGTTATGTCCTAATTAATATTATTGCTTTTGCCACATAAATATAACCATTTGTAGCCTCTATTAATATGTTTTGACGGAACTTTTCGTCTGTTGTGCTTTTAAAAAAATTATCTTTAGTGTTTAATAAACTGTCAAAAAATAATTTATTTCATAAGTAAAAAATATTGTAAACCAAAAACAGATCAATTTCTGCTTTTGGTCACAGTAGAGACTAAAAGTACAACTCGATTAAACACACCCTATGTAGTTTCGTCCATAATCTTATTACTACTTCATTCAAACGCATTTTAAATAAAATATAATTTAATGATAATCTAGTGATATTGTTATTATTTTAATCATTAATATTTACTCTAATTCTTGTGAGAGAACATGCATGATTCATTGTATATTAAAATAACTGTTTAATTTAATGAAAATCCTTTTGTGAAAACATATTTTGAGTGCAATTTTAGTCTGATCTCGACATGCATACGCGTTGCCTAAGAGAAAAAGAAGTCAAAATTGCGGTAGAAAATCAAAAACTCAATCGGATGCGTATCTTTGAGGCCGGAAACAATTACGAAGTAAAGGACACATTTCGGTGCAAAATTTCAATATATGTATCTTGTAAAGACTCTTGTGTCTAATCAAACTTTTAAACATCTTGTTTGTATTGTCGAATATGATCCTAAATTTTCACACTATCAAGTTTAATTACATTTCAAACGCGCATGCAATTTGGTAGTACAGCATTTGATAGATGTATCATGCATGAATGCATGACTAGTCCTGTCAGGTCTGATTGATCTGAACTGAAAAATCAATCATTCTGATTCAAACTGAAAAATCGATGGAACTGAATTGTATTGAACCGGTCCAAATTAAATTTAACCTGGGAAAAAAGAGGTCTCAAATCTAAAATGATCCGAATTGAACTTAACCCGAAAATTGATTTGATCAGAGAATTTAGATCTGAACCCGACCGATAACTAAATTTGATTGGATCGAATCTGATTTGAA
The DNA here is from genome assembly GCA_948330725.1 of Sherardia arvensis. Taxonomy (NCBI): domain Eukaryota; kingdom Viridiplantae; phylum Streptophyta; class Magnoliopsida; order Gentianales; family Rubiaceae; genus Sherardia; species Sherardia arvensis. The sequence continues at coordinate 27,487,673 of OX415243.1, read as the reverse complement.
CTGAACCGAAATCAGCCGGAACTAAACCAAAATCTTTAACAGGAAGTCAATTAAGGATGATCTTAGATTAATTAAACTCACTTTAGTTGGTGTCTAAAAGAAGTTATACAACATGTAATTTTATATTTCAATTTAATTAGCACCTATAGAAAATTAAGCAAGTTTAATAATTTAATTAGTTAAATTAAATTTAGTTAGTATACATACAAATTTAAAATACCAAAACACAAATAAAACTTCAAGCACACTATCAAACAATTTTGACAGCATCAACAACTAAGTCATCATGCATTAATTAGTAAGATATATAAATTAACCAATAATAAACCTTCTCCATTTTAAATTGTTTTCTTTTTTGTTTTATTGAGAATTTAGAGGGTGAAAATTTGGACCTCCTTTCTTTGATTTCTATTATATATATATACACACTCACTGTTTCAATTTGTTATTCACACTTTGACTACACTATTTATCATCTAATTTTTGATCAAATATTTGAATAAATATATAATTATCAATGATATAAAATATGATATCATTAATTATTGCAATATATGTATTCAAATGTATTTTTTTTTATTTTTCAGTAACATACGTAATGAAAGATATTATCATAAAAATCGAGTAATGCGTGAGAAAGATTTTCTGAAGAATAAGTCGGGACGGAGGGAGTAACTAACTAGTCATATGATTCCAGGTGTGGAAGTGATAGATTGCGTTACCTGAACCAACTCAGACAATCGATGGAATCACGAGTGGGTGAACATGCATGAACGATGATAACTCCATCAATCACGAGCAGGCAAAATTATTTACCACAGTATATTCAAAACCAGGTTCAGAGAGCGTAGGTCATCATCATCATTGTTTTTATTCTGTGAGTCGGATCTAGGTTAGTTACTACTTCATATCATGCCAGAAAAAATTGCTCCTGAATCATGCATGTTTCAACTTTGCCATAAAGAAAGAACCTTTGGAATGTGTCTTTTGCAGGCAACAGTAAAATCGTATACTCGAGATTTACTATTGGAGATCTCAGATGGAAAAAATAAGAGTAAATTAATGTCGGAGGTTGTAGGGATGATTAAGAGGAAATTAAAACTAGTAATCTCACGTGAAATTTGTCAAAATCTTCTAAAACTATGTGAAAACATGCAATCTTACGTTACAAATATATGGTTTAACAATGTATTTGTAACGTAGATCTAGAATCAGTATCACACATTCTGATAACATAGGTTGTATCTTGCTACCCGACTTGCTAGTAGACCTGGCCATTGATTTTTTTTGTTTAACTTTTATTAGGTTACCGTTTTCTACTTGAATCGGTTTCCGTACCCAAAGTCTGCATCAGAACTCTATTATTCGATCGTCATACTAAAATAATCTGCAGTTCCAGTTAATTGGCGAGCCACGTAAATATATGTCTAGATCTAAATTTTCATTTTGTTTGTTGTTTTTTCTCAATTAATCCACATAACATATGATTTAATCGTAGTTGAAAAAACGGGTGTTGAAGTGCTAGGATTACCCATGAAATCAGCTTATAATAATCACTCTTTGTTATAATCTAGGTTTTAGAGTGTATTTATAGGTTAAAACTAAATAGAGTGTCTAGATCTATGGGTTAAACCTAAATAGAATGTCTAGATCTATATTTATAGAGTGTCTAGATCTGTACGTTAAACCTAAATAGAACTAGATCTATTTATAGAATGTCTAGATCTATATTTTCCATACATATGCTTTTGTTGTTTCTAAATTAATCCACAATAGATGATTTGATTGTATAAGTTGAAAGAATGGGTGCTGAAGTGCTAGGATTACCCTTGATGAAATCAGCTTATAATAATCACTCTTTGTTATAATCTAGGGTTTATCTATAGGCTCAACCTAAATCATACAAAACTTGCTTCAAACCAATCTATTAATCCATCTCAAACAGATAAACGTTAAAATCAGTGGCGGATCTACATGGAAATCGGGTAAGTCGGTGTTTGTCCTAAAATCTGGTACCTATACTTAAATTACTATTTTCGGTGAGTTTTTCAGTGAGAATTAAATTTTAACGACTAAAGCGAACCTACTCTAAAATAATTTAATTATTGAACCTACCCTAAACTAAATCCGGAATTTCGCCACTAGTTAAAATGCATTGAATTACAAATGGAAAACGCAATCAAAACACACTGAGATGTGTTTGGCAGTCCACTAGGAATCCCCGACCAAAAAAAAGAAGTAGAATTGAGGGAATTCAAACCTATGATGTTCACAAAGTATTCAAACCTTGCAGCTTTTGTTACATGACACAAACTGCCAAAATGTTACTGATTTTTTGCACCCCCCGTAAAAAATGCATCAAAGTGAATACATACAAATTCCCAATCGATATCACACTCTCCTGTTTATCACATTTTGTTTTCTCTTCGAATTTGTGTGTAGTATTACAAAAGAATGGCCTTTCATTCCCCAAATCAAATTAAGTCAATTTAGATTAGAGAATAAATCGGGGCAGTTTCTATAATTTTCGGGATCTGGTGCAAAAAAGTAATAATTTGTGACCTCTTAATTTTTTCGTTCCAATTACTTTTTTGATTATTTTAAATTTCTACAAATTCCGATTATGTCTCACCGGTAACGAAATATATACACAATACAAAAGATTTAGATCCCTTAATTATTCTCAAATTGAATATTTTTCTTGATTCTTTTTAAATTTCTACATATCCTTCCAAATTATATCTCAGGCATAATGAAATATATACAAAATATAAAAAATTTGGAGATCCGTGCGATCGTACGTATCGCCCGAGTCAAACTTTGAGAACAAATTAGATCGTCAAATTAGAAATTGATGACGGTAAAATTATGCAATTAGATCTGTATACGTATCAGCAAGGTATAGATACGTCAGAAACTTTTGACATATAACTGAGAAAATTTAATTATACTAGACTAAAAGCTACCAAACTGAATTAAGAATGCTTAAAATAAGATATCAATTACTGAATTGAATTGAAAAATAAGAATAATCTGATCTAGACAAACTAACGCACAATATAAAGTATAGATCTATAAGTGAAGTAATGTGGGATAAAAAATGGGAAGAAATTATGAGTGATATGAAATAAAACAGATGGTGATGAAATGACAGGGGAGTAAAATTGTCGGTCAAACAAAAAGTCTCCAAATTAGGTGCGTGGATGGAGCCCATAGAGTGGGAGAAACGGTGGAAATCCATCATTATTATTTTTTAATTAAGTTTGTTATCATTCCCACGTGTCCTTTGGCCCTCCCCTTTCCTATTTTCTCCTAATTTCCTATATAATTAGGGCACTTTTTTTTGCAACATACACCTAGATCCTATAACTATCTAAATTTAATCCTGTTCTACTGATCACGTGTATTGAGTGATCGAGATCTTCATTTTTGCTGGTTAAAGTGAGGTGAAATTTTCACTTTTTTTAACATTAAACCACCAAGAAATCAGTGGAGATAGTTTTCATTCGACATCCATAGACCCGTAAATGACAGAAAAGAAAATACAAGGAACTCCCAAAAGGAGACAACTAATGCAATTATAGGGAATTTCATAAACATGTAAATATGCTAGACATTCCCTGCATCAAATGGTGGTAACACCATAACTAACTGGTCGGTAATAGCATATCTAAACTAACACTAGACTAGAAGGGCGTACCAGGGTCATGGTAGTAACCAACATCACTTTCAGACAATCCCAGACTTACTATCCGACTGCAAACTGGCTACAGTACTAGCTCGACATCCCCAGCAATATGTTCACTCCCTAGAAAGTCTCATTCCTCTCTATGTGCTATCGTCCTATCTATGCCGGTATGAGACTGTCTCATGCATCGTTGAGGTGAAATTTTCACTTAATTACTTCGGTAAAAGATAAATCACCCCATAAGTACCCAATCAACCTCATCATTTTTGGTTAATTACTTTTACTCCACAATTTTCGATCCAAACTTCACCTTGTCGGTATTCGGTAGGGTTAGGTTTATTATCATTTTTTCCTTTATTTTTCCGGTAGGGTTAGGTTAGTTATCATAATCTCTCACATCGAAGCTTAAAGAGACTACAATGTGCTGCAACACCCAACACCCAAAGCGTCATAATATTGGCATGCCGATTAATATCTGATCTCAGTCAGCTGTTTAAAACTTGAATCTTAAAACTATTTCAAACTAAATACTTCTGAAACTATTTCAAACTAAATAGTTCTGAGCGAACATTTATAAAATTAAAATTAGGATAATTTCTAGAAAACAAAACGAACAAGAAAAAGAAAAGGCATTTGTGTTTTGCAGAACTGAGAAGAGGCAAAAGATGCATATGCATGCGTGTATAAATGATTACTGAAGTCTATCTAGATATCTCTGCTGCAAAATGGATCCAACTTTCAAGGGTCTTTTGATCTTCTAGAATTCTCATTGGGTTAATTAATTAATATATAATTCATGTTAGGTTAATTTTGGCAAAACCAGAAGCTGTAGCTTTAGCCTCTCCACCAATCATTTCCATGCAAGGAAATGTAAATGAGGAATGGTGAAAATGTCATTTTGGTGCACAAATTCATTTGATTCTTGATATGGCTATGCATGTCTCATCATCTATGCATAAATTTAGTAAACTTTCACATTGATAGTTGAAAAACCACCATAAATATTTGCTACATTGGGTGATTAATGTAGATATGCATTATCCCAACCTTTTTAGTTATTGCTTTAGGAATAAGTTGTTTGTTTTCTGTATTATCTAAACTGCTAACACTTTGAAAAAGTAATAAGTCAAGAACTAGAGCAAAATTAGTAAAACCAGATCGAGAAAAACACAGACTCTTAGAATCAGGTGATCAGGTCAGGAACAAAATATCGACATAAAAAATCAGATTAAGTGTTGTGGACATAAGATTTAATCGATCAGATCTAAGAACAATACTATATGGACAACAAGTTTTTTATTTTAGACTCCTAGAATATGCTTAACATATCGTAATAAATTATTTTTGAGTGCCATTTTGCATTTAAAATTGTGTTCCTTAAAATGTGATTTCTTCACACGAGCACGTGAGCTCATGATAATAAACAATGTAAAAAATGGTTGAGTAAGAAATCTTTATCTACAAATTGATGAGAAAAATGAAAAATAATAAATAAAGAGGCTAATTATTTCTATTTCATACCAAGCATGGATGGATTCCAATCATAAAAAATAAAGTAGTAACGCAATATGGCACACAAAAAGTAATATGTGCATAATGCGGGTAGGCATCATTGGCCTGATTGAAATTATAATGATAACCCATTTGGAATTTACACGGCCGATGAGCATTCTTTCATCATCATATCATTCATCTCACAAATTTTTGGTTTGTGTGTGACTTTACTGTTTTTCCCTCCCTTTTTTAATCATGCATAGTAGTGTATATTTTTTATCAAATCCAAATTGTACAATATTACATGTACGTATGTACGTAGTTCAAGCAGCTACATTCATCACCTTTAGTGCCGTCAATTCTGATCCGAACCGACTGAACCAATCCGAACTGAATTCAACAAATTATTTGAGACCTGAACAGAATTAACTCAAAACAGAATTTATTAGAGAATTTTGATCTGAACCTGACCGATAACCAAATTTGCTCGCACCGAATCCGATTTGAACCGACCCAGAATCAATCGAAACCATGCCAACATCCTTAATAGTAATTCAAATAAGGATTGATCTCTGATTAGATAAAATTCATTTTAGTTGATGTTTACCAAAAGTCATATAAGGGATTGATTTAGGTAATACTTGTAGAAAGTTAAGTAAGATTGATTACTTGATTAGTTAAACTAAACTTAGTTAGTCTCTATGCATATTTAAACTACCAAAATTCAAAATTAATGTCATCCAACTCATTTTGAACCCGAACCCGAATAGAACCGATCAACATATGTCCGAAACCGAAATGATCTGAATCTAAACTGATCTGACTAAACTTGAGCCGATAGTAATCCGATCCAACTCGATATTAGCCGACAAAAGAAAATTTATCAACTCAACCAAACTATTTAGATCCGAAACTGATTTAGTCAAACCGAACCGATCGAATTGACTGTCATTTCATAGAGATAGTAAGAGAAAATTAGTGGGTGCAAATGTGTAAAATGTATATGGATGACAGTTCTAAAACAGAGATCATTTGCCATTTGGTGAATTGATGGCACTCACAAACTTTTTTCCATTGATTTTATTCTCACTTATTTCTTCTTCCTTTTTGTGATTGTCGTTTTAAAAAACACACTTTGTGGTGTTTGCACAATCTGAAAAAAAGAGTTAAATCTTGACTCTTATCAAAGTCCAAATGTCTTTATCTTCTTCCTTTTCTACTTTCCCACTATATTTTGCATGCCATTCCCAACTTCTACAAACCCCACTAAATTAATTACAGCCAATTTTTTTAAAATATTTATATAATTAGGGTTTTGTTATTCTTTTTGAATGGTAGGAACCGGGTCCAAGAATTATTGATCTTCCAAACAACAAAAAACTGAAAAAGACAAACATAAAAGGAGAAAAAAAAGCAGAAAAACTTTGTTGAGTGCGTTGGTTTGGTAGTAATATGTTATTTCCCGCCCAATTTAATGAAATCTTAAGCAAAGACCATGGTCAACCGCAAAGAGACACCACTTCACTCTATATGAAAATCATAATAATATAATTAAATTATATTGGATTTTGCACGCTCTTGCTAAGCATAAACTTCTACTCTATAAATTTTATAAAGTTGAACGTGAGTGAAGGTACGTAATTAAAAGGGTTTTAGTGTTTCTGATGAGATTTCCAATCTATCATGGTGGCGATAGATCTTCATTATGCAGTGCAATAGCTGCACTAAAAATTGTGAATTCGTTTGAAACCAAATCTAATGATTGTGCTCCAAATAGATCAATCTGAAGAATCAAAGCGTGTTTGACAGAATTTTCAGTTTCTATGCAGTTTTTAGTGTTTGATAAACTGTCAAAAACTGCTAATTTCATATGCAGAAGACATTTTTGGCCAAAAGTGACCTAAAATTAGAAGCTGGTATAAAATGATCAACTTCTACTTTCCGTCATAATAGAAGTAAAATACATTCAACATTATTTAAAGTACCGCTCTACCAAACATACCGTAATGGGAGTAAAATTGAGTCATCATCAAATATAAATACATAATGTATGAGATTCAATGAAGCGGTTCAAACTTTATGAGATTCATTTTTGAAGGTAATTGATAGATGCAGTCCAACATTACTTACGCAGTCCGTATTTGTATTTAAAATTTCTAATGTATCCTCATTTATGAGAACCACATATACTTTTGAATAAATACTGAGGGTATTAATTAGTGAGACTTCATGAATAAATACGGACTGCATAAATAAATACTGGACTGTATATAACAATGCCTTTTTTGAATAGTATTTATATACAAATTATTATGAGATTCAAATATAAATACTTTTTTTAAAAATTGATTACATGACAGATATCAATTTTGGCTAGATTAACCTGATGATAATTAAAAAAAATTATTCAAATAAAAAATGAACCTTCTCCAGCTTTTCCCTCCAATATTTCTCCTTCTGCCAAAATTCAAATATGATTTGCTCTGATTAAAGAAAAAAACTGAGCATAATTTTGTTTAGACTGTTATGTGAGATCGGTTTTATTGAGCTATTTCTTTTATATCCAAAAATATAAAAGAATTGATGGAAATTTAATCTGTCTTCGTGCAATTAGTTGAAAATGTAGATCTTTGATCAGAAGTCAACGCGAAAAAAAGATAATTCTAAATGGCTAAAAACAAAATGAAAATGCTCAAAGATAACTACCCAACCTAAAAGGCCATTTAAATAATTAAATATCACATACTTTATTAGCATATGAATTAAAAAAGTCAAGGTGTTTTATCTTTTGATATCACAAACGCAATTTCGTGCACCGTGAATAATAATTAGAAACATTAAAAAGACGAAGCACTATGAATTTTCCAGCTTTCTTCTGAGCTACTATGCACACCTCCTGTGGTGATGCTTTGCCATCTTTGCTGGCTTAAATGTTTGACGGCGCTTTGTGTTTTATCTTGATAATTCGCTAGAATTAAATATTTATGATAGTAATTTGGCTTTTATTTAGTTTGTATAGAATTTATAAAGTAGCATCTGAATTATAAATGACCCAATAGAAAAAAATGGACAATTAGTGAATGGGAAGTGAAAATGTTTTATTGTAATTGAGGCTAATTCTAACTTTTCAGAAGTCTAGTCTAAAAATTATAAAATGGGGACTTCATATATGTCGATTAAATGGAAAATCTTAACACTACAATAAAACATCAATAGCAAAGGTGAAAACGGTTGTAGAAGGAAATTTCTGTTGTACTGGGTCATCTACAGCCGAAGTACATTGGACTGCTGTACGTAACACTGTAAAAGGTCTCAAAGCCAGATTGAGGTTGCTCATGTAAGTAGTATCTACAACGGGCCACGAAACCCGTCGTTAACTATTGACAGCAGGATAACTTCCTGCTGTAAATGCTTTATTTTATGAAAATTAATAAATCTTTTCAATTGATGATTGTTATACATAAATTTGTCGATTTTTCATTAAAGTATATTTTTTGATAATTTTGTAAAAGTATTTAGCTTCTCTATAAGTGTCTATAGCATATCAGTGTGTTATACTCCGTTTTACTAGTATTATTGAGTGCGATATGTGCCGCCGCACGCATGCACAGGTTGTTAACTCAAATTATATTGACCTAAACCTTTGTGTGATGATCTTAGAGTCCATGTACTTAGAGGATTATTTCAAGTTGTATTTATGGATATGTGTAGTTATTCGAGCATGTCTGCACTCTATACAGGCGAATTCAGAAATATATTTATGAAATAACAATATTAGACGTAAAAGTTACAGTGATTTAATAAACTAAACAATGTCTTATTACAAAAATTATTGATATATACTGTCGACGAGACTTCATAATCTCTATTAAAATTCATGAAATTCTTTTAGAAATTACGAAAATCATGAAACTCTTTAGAATTATAATCCTAAATCTCCCCTTTTCATTTGAGGAAAATAGTTGCCTCTTTCATTCAAAGTTCTGGAAATCGTCCAGAAATGAAAGAGAGCAAGTTCGGTGAAAAGTTTCAAATGTTGTACAAGAGAGGACTCGACTTAATAAAGTTCGTCAGTGAGTGAGCTACGAATTTTGATTACGGGGAACCCAAAAAGTCCTCTTACAATTGATAGTTTCTAACAAATCTCTAACTCTTTGGAGGACCGCTTCACAATGGGCACTCTTCGTCTCCATGCACCATATTTAATACATGTAATGCGTCTCCGAAACATTTTATTTTTATTAGTGTATGATGAGTAAGGGATAACTAAGTCATTATGTAAGTTACAGACAGAATATGTTAATCACCCCTCGTAATTCAATGACATGACGGACTATGTAATAGAATCAACACAAAGGTTATCCTCATAAGTTAGAACTAGGATAGAATTAGGATACTTACTAGGCATATAATCAACACGAGATTATCGCTTTTGGAGATAGAGGTTTCACTTGCTAGCTATATGATGCAATCAACATGAAGGAACACTTGCTAGCTATATGATGCAATCAACACAAATGTTAGTGCCTCCAATCACAGATGTTAGCGTCTCAGAAGTTGGAAGTTAGAACTCAAATTCTCATGTTGTATCAACACAACATAAGCCTCACGAGTTAGAACTCTGATCACAAATGTTAGCGCCTCACAAGTTAGAACTCAGTTTATAATGATGTATCAACACAAAGTTTGCCTCACAAGTTAGAACTCGGCTTCTCATGATGTATCAACACAAAGTTAAAACTCGGATTCTTATGCTATATATCAGCACAAAGTTTATCGCCTCAGAATTTAGATTATCGCCTCAAATTTTAGAACATGTATAATTTTTTTGCATGATACGTCTATTTAAAGGTGAGCTTCAACCATTGTCCTTTAAACGTAAACTATTTTCACTTGCTTGTTTGGTTTATTGTTGAGGCTGGCAATTAAAAAGTGTGCGGGAGATTCAACAATTGTTCACTATTTTCACTATATTTGACTTGTTTGGTTTACAGGTGAGGTTGAGGGTGAAAAATAAAATGAAGTGTGGGAGGAGGAACTAGCATGTGTTAGTTTCAAAACAAGATATGAAAAAGGTTCTTTTTGCATCACACCACAAAGGCAAATTCATTATTTTATTTGTCAGAACACAAAACAAATACTCTCATTTAACATTGATGAAATAGTTTAATCTAATTTCATTCATTGCCATGTCTAATAATTACTCTCTCCCAACTAAATAGCATATTAAAAAACATCACGGTTATCAGCTTTGCAGAGGTAAGCTTCTAAGATTATAAGCAGTTATGCGGATGAACAACCTATGCTTGGATAACGAAGAGAGGTTGTGGCAAAAAAATTAGACAGTTAATGTTAGTCATGCGATAGGATCATGAGATAGTAATTGTAATTACTATAGTATCTATGTACTCACTGTATCAACGCTGACAAGCTTCCCATCTTCGGCAACGACATCAACTACTGTCACTGATTGACCAGCCCATGACAGAGAAAGAGAATGTATATTAGTTTATCATCTACATAATATATTTTATTATCTTCATCATACATCTACCTGCAAATCATACCCGATTAACCTAATAACCAAGGCAAGTATGGTGGTGGTCTTCTTTGATGCACTTGGTCTGGTAAGCTTGGGAACACTTATCACAAAATTCTTCATCTCATTGTGATGATCATTGAAATTAACGTAGGTGTGACCCTGGCTCTTGAGTGTCTTGTTAAAGGGACTTCACTCATGAACTAAGCACAAGTAGCAATACACAATTACGTTTTGGCAATGAAACATAGCAAGCGGCTGCCAATGTGGGTTGACATGTATTTATGCCCGCGTGTTATGATTCGAAAATGGACTGGTTATGTTGCGTATGCCTTTCATCGCTGTATCAAATTTAGAACGTGGAAGCACTATCATGACGTGCCTAACTCTGTGAAAGAGGAGGCATGGTATATTGGTATGGTTCCTACCTTCATACTATTGTTTATCTATTCAGTTTATAATATGATGCTTAAATATATTCATCATGGTATTAATATTTCAATTTACACTTCTCTGTGTTTGTCTATCCATAGGAGAGCTTGGCATTTCCAGACCATCCTGAACGATGTTAAGATGTATGCATTGAAGAAGCAATGGACTACTTATGAAGGCAAGGTGATGCGCTATTGGGGGCTAGTGTTTGGAACATATATGAAGGGAAGGTAGTCCCAGGAAAAGATTCGAATAATGTATTCAATAAATACAAATGTGTGGATTATACACGGTGAAATTTGTTCCTTGAATTCCGAAGACGTGAAGTATTTAAGGTCTATCTTTCAATCATGACCTCATTTAAAGCACTGGATGTTTTTCATTTCATAAAACCATGACTTAACTAGGCTAATGAAATGCAATTTGTCGGGCTCTGAGTACAAAGAACAACACAAATGCACTGATGAAGAGGTTTATCGATCTCACGGGGGTTTCAAGATATTGTTATATTATTATTAAAAAGCAAATAAGTTGCGCGAAGAAACCTTGGTTAGGAAAATTGATGAAGGTTTGACTCTAGAAGAAGCTGAGAAGGAAGTTCGGCGCATGGTCTTCATTGTCGACAGGTCTATTGTGTTCCTGGAGGCAACCAAAGATAAAAATGGGCAATATGTAAGCAAATTTGTGAGAAACGTAGCCGATGAGAATTGTAAGTTAACACACCAAATTCACAGTCATGCCATTTATACAATTTATTCATTCAGTCATCAGTATCTAATTTATTTTTTACATTTACCATTTTGTTTCGCACATATTAGGCTGCAAAGATCGAAACAGAGTGGGTGGCTCATGTTTAATGGGAGACAAGACACCCTAAACATGGTTCTAGGGGATGATCCCCAAGGAAGATTCAGGGGCTTCCCAAGCACAACAAAGCTAGATTTTGCCATGCCGGGGTATGTAGAGTCTAAAAAGTAGCAGAAGGCCAATGCCTGCCGAAAAAGACACCGAAAGATGATCATGTTGATGTCGATGGCACACGAAGGTACATTGGATGGGTTGCAGATAAACTTGGTGGAAATCTTCCTTTAAACATTAGCGCGGATCTGCTTCTTAAGAAGCTGGCACATATTAGTAAGTTAGGTAATCAGGACCCAGTGAAGCAAATTCTGGAGCCAGTAATACTTCTAAGACCATAGCCAAAGTACAACCAATGGAACAGGAAAGACTTACAATTTATTTAGTCACCCCAAACCTTGCTAATTATCTACAAGTTTCATTAAGTGATGTTTAATTCATAGGTCCGGTCCTCATCGTCAATCAATGCAAACGAGGTAGCTGCATAGAGTTAGAGAGATTGATAGCAAAACGGATGTCGTTGATCCTCGATCAAGCCCATCACACAAGCAAACAGGCGACATGAAACAAATTATCCTGACAAAGGCCACCTTGATGAAGATGCAGAGGAACGAGCTTAAAATTGTAGCACTCTAATAAACTAAGTCGTATTATATATCATTATAAAGTTATAGTAATCTAACATTTATACGATCTCTTTGATATGTTTCATGAGTGGAACGTCTACTCATATGCGAACATATGACGCAAATGTGGAATGCGTGGTCACGTAAAAATATTTACATAAAAAATACCTGAAAACATGCGCGTTTTTTAATGGTGTCTATCTAAAATCTTGATTATAATCCACTTTTTGTTAAATTAATGATGAAACAATCGTCAATTAGTACTATTGAGAACACAGTTCTATATAATACAAAAGTTTTATGATCAAATGTTTAGTACAATTGAATTTATAGTTTAATTTTTGCATTATGTACGGAAATTTTTTGATTTTGGTAATGGCAAAACAATACATCAACAGTTTTGGACAGTTTACCAACAAATATTATCTATAAAACAAAACTTATAAACATGTCACACACACCCTAAAACTGGTGAGCTAATTGAGGTTGAACTTCAACTACATCCAAATGAGTGGGTCTTCGGTTGGATCTCCAAGGTTGAAATTGGGCCGATTAAGCTGGCTTATTGCAGCAAAGTATAGATCTATACAGTAAATCTACACACTTGCCAAACAAATTACAGATCTGATGCAGCAGTAATATTCTTTTCCCGTTAAATTTCTTTATGGAGGATCAAATTAATACTGAGAGCGACGAATCACTAACACAGAGGACCATCTCAGCAACAAGCAAGCACTACAGATATATAATAGATTCATTAATAAATTGAAGTTTATATATGTTTCATTTTCTGAGAGGTACCTTTGAAATTGAAAAGATGAATATGACAAGAAAGTATACAACGTGCTCGGTCGTTTATATATGACAGGAAGATCAATGAATCAGAAAAAAATGTTACATTTATAAATTATATGATTTTTAAATTTCTAAATGTGTTTAAATTTTCAGTAATGCCTTCCGAATTTGGTAGTTTTACTCGAGCTTTGTTAAAAAGTATAACACGGGCAGTGACAGAGTCATGGTAGATACCAGCCTGCCCTCAAATCCGTCGGATAAATCTGTAAATAATAATTTCCGACTAAGTATCAATATACACTACCGTCTATTCTAATATAAATTTTTAGATCCACTGCTGAAAACGGGCTATATTGTTTTTAGCATTCATTTGTGCATGGATCTACCCATGCTAGCTAGACACAATGCATTAATAATCAATCACGCTTGTAAAGCACTTGCTCAATAAGTAACAATGGAAGACCGACATCAGATGATTTTGATCAGCAATTATTTGAACTTTTATTGCATCAAAGGTTCGATTTTTTTTTCGATGGAACAGAAAGCATTTTATGGTGGAAATGATTTGCCTCTCCGGCAGACTAGACGCGGGTACCTTATCTGTTAATATGGGCGGATCTACATTCATAACTGACGTAGCTAGTACTCAGCTGCGAATTAGAGGTTGCACGTGGCAGCGCTGACAACCCCAAAATATATATTATAATTTACATTACTACAGTTCGTAACAAAAAGATAGTACGGTTTTAGATTCCGACAACCCCCAACCTTATTCAGCAATTCCATATATACTTGTCCGGTTTCACCTCTGGCTGGACTGATATAGTGACCGATAATTATTAATTTGAAATTTTTTTCACCAATTTCACCTTATAATCTGTCACTATCACCGTTTTTAGTACCGTTCAAGACAGATCTTAAAAAATTTTCTGAATCCGTTACGATCTTGATTGCATGAATTTCCGTCGGTATGGTGCTATTTTTTCCCCAAAAAAGGCTGAAAACATTTAACTAAATGTACTACAAAATGAATTGTCGGGATCGTTTAGACAAAAAAGCTTTATTTATTTGTACCTAATAAACGGGAGGACGAAAAGACGAAGAGAATGGGTCGATCATTTGATGATTAATTAATTAATGAGGACAAACAATTAAGCAGAGAAAGAAAGGAGACAGAGAGGATGCAAACTTTAATTCTTGAATAATTAATCACTTTCACGGACTCCTGAAGGTCCCTCTTTGATACGTGTTCTTCCTTTCGCTGGTGTACCCATAATTTATTTCTCGTAAATTCTCTAATCATTCATCATTTTTAAAAACCCTAATTTAACATTTTGTTTATTTTTGAAGGGATAAAAGCAGTGGTTTTGTCTGTTTTGGTGACATTTTAATGAGATGATTATTTTCGAATTAGTTTCACATTTTCATTTGGTATATATATGGATTGAGATGTATGAAGGTGGGTTGATTAATATAATCAGAATATAACATTTAATTAAAATTAGGAAAATTATTTTCTATAAAAATTATCATTTTTGATGGTGGAAATGCCGAGTAGCACAATGAAATTGAGATCTAATTTAACTAGTTTTATTATTATAGTATCAAATTACGTATCAACCACACTAATATCGCTTATACTATTATGGATTTAGAGATCTAATCCAATAAAACTGTAATATCTAGGGGATATCAATTTGCTAACCGTAAAAATTATTAAAATTCCTTGACAAAAATGAGTTTCTCATGCATCAATCACAATATTAAGCAGGGATCTGATCTGCTACAATTGCAACAGTAGATTCAGAGTAAGATATTTTTTCTTTAAACTGTTAACACCTTGAAATAGACAATTCACAAAGGAAACACAACCTGCAAAATTAGATCGAAAAAAGACAAGACATTCACAACCTAATCGAGTACAAAACATCGACATGGCCTTCACTAATTAGATGAGTCCGGGTAATATTAACAATTAATACTATTTTTGACTTGTCTTTTTCTTATAATTACGTGACCAATCTGATGTTTATGTGTGCACTAAACTCAATAGTGTTTGAGACGTAGACTTTATATATGTCAATTTCTCATGAATTTTAAATACAGAGATTTGAGATTTGGAATTTTGTTTTTAATTAACATAACCTCCATTCCTGTTTCTGGATGCCAAATCTAATATCTTGCATTATCACCTTATTAATTATAAACAAATTTTCTGTTATAATCTGTCAATTTTCTTGAAATCCCAAATTGTGGGACAAGTTCGAGCAGAAGTTAAGCTACAGGCTAAACTTGTTTCAAGATTCAGGAATAAAAAACCAGAATATGATTCCTTCAAATCCTTAGCCAACAAGTCGATAAAAGGAGAGAAAAAGCTTGACACAAATAAATTAGGTCAAGTTCCTTTCCAGTTCACGGTTAAATAAGAGTCATGCTATACGCAGTCCGTATTTTGCTTATTTTGCAGTCCAAAATAAAAATACGCCTTCGATATATATGATATGATCAATAATTATTTATATCAGACATATACATCATATATACTACTTCTATTGCATACACTTACAATTCAGTTATATATCAGAATCATTGTATATATGATTCTTTTAAAAAAATACGGACTGCAAATAAGCAAAATACGGACTGCGTATAGAAGACCTGTTAAATAATGCAGTCCCGTATTTTAATCCTGTAGTATCTAATACATTTTATTTGAATTTATGAAAATATCCCCACTTATTAGATTTATTGGGAAAATTAACATATTCAGGAGACGGTATTGTAATTTTCATGGTATTTTAGACTATGCTGAGTAAAATACCGGACTGCGCATAGCACTTCAGTTAAGTAATTACTTGATGACGGTACATTAACTGAATCATTTAACGTACGAGTGTGTTCTATTAATTTTTCGTCAATCGATTCTGAACGTATTTCAGATCCATAAAAGTGATCAACAATATTATTGTTTTAAAAACAATCTCAATACTTAAGGATCCTAATTTACAAGATCCATTCACAAAATGGTTCTACTTATATTATTTAATTATGATTTATTTTTTCTGCAATCATTTGAACTGGATGCCTCAGAGATCTACGTGTATCACGCACCAACTGCACCATATCCCAGACCGGCGAATAGAAAAAGCAGAATCCCTATCCAGTAAACTTGGTCCCCCGCTACATGGGGTATCCCTTGTGGAGGGCAAGGTGCAAAACCTACATGTCAACCATACAGTATGATGATATGTGAAGTGATATACGCAAATCGGTATATATTTTATTCAACGTTGTTAAAATATCATTTAAATTATTTTACCATCTTTAAATATTGTTAAACTTTCTAATAAACTTAATAAATAAAAATATTTGTATAAATTTATACCATATTTTAAATTAAAAGAGTAAAATACATGATGCTATACATATCCTACAGAATTCAAGGGATACGCCCATATTCGATAATAATGGCAGCAGAAAAACAAATGTATTCTGCCCAAACTTCAATACCGAATTAATTCTCTTCTGCTAAACTATAGTTATTGTTGTTCCCACCGACACTTTGCTTTTCATTGCTCCCAAACGCTACTTCCGATTTCTTTTAAGTGTAATAGAGATTCATAAAAGTGTAATACCGGCGTCAGGATTTATCTATTTGTTGCAGAAATCATTAATTTTGACAGCGAATTCGCATTCAAACTCAATCAAACTTGATAATCAAGAATCTTTAACACCTGCAAGGCTGCAACACCATAAATACGTTGACATGTGTCGTTCAAACGTAAACACCTTGATTCAAATTGTAGACGCATAATAAATACAAAATCAAGCATTCAAAACTCAAATCTAGTTAATATAACCAAATTTAAAATGTTTTAATCAAATTATATATTAGTCAGGTTTGAATCCGAAGAAGATCGGGAGAGTTTCGATTAAAAAAAGATCGTTCGACTAAAAAAACTTACTAAAAATCTTAGATATGAAAGATCTAAAAGTCGTCCGTAAATTTCACCATTATTCATAAACAAATATCATAAAAACCGATCAAATGATGTTTATAGATCTTGGAAGTTTGGATAATTTGACTTGTAATAAAATTGTCAAAAAATAAATATAACGATAAAAAATTTATCAGAGAAATCTCAACCATTGAACGATGTCGATCGCATGCATACTTTGATATTTTTTATTTTTATGTTCACTTATATTCTAAAATTAAAATTAATTAACTAAATTAAATTGAATCAAAAAATATATAATTATAATTAGTAACAACAAAATGAACCATTTACATTGAAGTCAATTCAAAGAATTGACACTAACAAAATAAAAAATCTTAATTATTATGTATTTCAACAATCATGTTCTATATATATATTATCATACACATAACATTATTAATCAGTACTATAATTGTCAAAAGCCAAAACCTAATCGACTCCCCCAACAGCCGGCAAATTCCTGCACACCACAGCTCATCAAGAAAAATACCACCTTTAATTTATCACTCTTTTTCCAGAAATTAATTAATATCCAGTAGATTGATTATAGTGCTGGGACTGCAGATCCAACTGCCGAATATGCATCAATAAATATCGAATAAAAACATCCAAGAAAAAATAAACGGTGATAAAATTTAAGGACCGGATTATTATATTATGGTATCAGTAGCGGCAGAATCAAGAATTTATTTTAGAGTAGACTCAAATGACTAGAAAAATTTAGGTAGAAACGAAGATGGAAGTAGTTCAGCATTGTAAACTCGTCTGGAGGTCGGAAAGTTTTAAATTTGACTGCAAAACAGTAATATAGCCTGAGATGATGAATGGTTCCGCCAATATATGGGTACCAGCCCCGTTTTTTGACAAGTGCTATAAGTGCGATTGCACCTCGCCTCGCCCCAAATTTGTTATGGTTGAAAATGTAATTGGAAGGATTTGAAAATTTTAATAAAATCGAGAAAACGTTGAACTATACAAAAATGAAGAGCCACACAAGTTATTTTTGCACTAGATCCCAAATATACAGGGACGGCCATGTATAATACGATGTTTTGAGAAGAATGTTGTTACATACGGTCTGATATTTTACTCTTTATAGTTTAAAATATGGTATGAATCTACGAATAAATTCTCATTTATAATTAAATTTTATTGAAATTTTTTGCAATATTCAAAAAATATTATTACAATTTCAATTCTATTTTAAATTAGGACGAGTAAAATAGCGAATTGTGTATAACACCTTAATCTGAGAAATTCCATTAATTAACAATATTCGGTGGCTAGCCATCACTTAATTGGGACACTTGGCTTAATCACAAGCACACCAAGATTATCATCAACTAATTTAATTTGTTGTAAATTTCCGGTGAATTGAATCGTCATTTGTGGCTAAACAAGGATTTGTTTGGTCGGTCCATGCACACACGATAAACAAATGAAGTATTATCCAAAAGAATATGAAATAATTTCATTTAAAAATATATATATAAAGACTGGAAAAATTCTCCACCGCCCACCTCCCCATCATGCAACATCCCACTATCAAACAACCCCTTACCAATGCTTCCACCATTGCCATTCTAATGAAAGTGATTGAAAATTGAAATCATCTTCCTCGGTTCTTCTTATGTGTGGTGTCCACTCGACGTCACAACTTCCTTCTCCGACCGCCTAAACTTATCTTCGTCCCAAATGTTCTTATCGTCGAGGTCAGCCGCCGCGCAAGTCACCCCTGTGTATGAATGAATTATAGATTAGTATGACTTTGAATTTTTAAATTTTCGATCAGAAACCTAACCCCTTCGATCGTATGAATGAATCATAAAATCAGTATAATTTAAACTTCTAATTTTTCGATCAGAAATCTGAATTTATTCTCATCTCTAAACCGAAATCTGTATGGTAATCAACCAGATACAATACTTTTTATCGACAAAAACAATTTCAATCGACTCATCCCAAACCTTTACTCTAATCGATTTCAGACTTATAAAAATTTCTATTAGATCAGATCAGATCGTCAGAATTACTTTTTAGCACCAATCTACTCAATCCAACCCAAATCTCTCATCTTTTCCTTATGCATGCCATGTATTTCATATGATGAACAAGTAATACTTGTAGTTTCATCTATTTTTATAAAAAAATAAAACGCAAGATATTTGATGAACAAAGTATAGAACATCTCTTGTTAATAATCACCAAACTATAAACTTTATATCATGTAATCCCTTTGGATTATACATGTAAATCAAAAACACCTATAGCCGCCAAATATTTAATAGACATGATAATAATACGTAAAGTACGTACGGTTACATGATAATCTAGTTGCCGGCGCCGGCCCGAACCTTAATAATCTCAGTTCTCATCATCGGAAGATTCCGGGCTCGGGTATTCATTCAAGTCGGGCTTCTCATCCCGAGATGACTTGCGGTGGGAACCTGACTGGTCCGTCGTGGAGTTCGAAGAGGAGCCCGACCCGGCAGGCGGCGGCGCGTGGTTAAGAGAGCTCCGGAGCGCGTCGACCCTCGCGCCGACCTCCGTGGCTTTCTTCCTGATGGAAGCGGCCGACAAGTCATGCAGCTCCCGGTCAACCTCGACCATGGAGTCGGGGAAGTTGAGCCGAGCCGAGGGGCCGCGGAGGTAGAACACGGCGGTGTCGTAGGCTCTGGCGGCGGCTTCCGGCGAGGAGTACGACCCGAGCCATATCCTGGACCGCTTGTTCGGCTCGCGTATCTCCGCCACCCACTTCCCCCACTTCCTCATCCTTATTCCTCTGTACGGCTTCTCCTTCTCCGGCTGCTTTCTTTTCTCAGTCTCCATATCTCAGAAAAAAACACAGAAAAAAACCCTTTTCTTGAAATTCTTCGATCAACAAGAAAAATGAAATCTTTTTTGTTTCTGGAGAATTTTGGGGGATGATTTCTGTTATATGAAGGGGTGACTAGAGTACAAGAAAAGGGGCTGCAAACAGAAAAACCAACCAACAAAATAACAAACAGAGATGGATGGATATATAAGAAAGAAAAATGGTTTGAAGCTGTAATAATGGCTATATATAGAGGGGAGTGGAATCAAGTGGCGACCGCCACTACTGTCCATTACTTGTCAAATACAATCAAAATATTTGGTATTATTATTAGTCTATTAATTACTAGAATTTTTAGAATTAGTATTAATTATTTTTTGATATTTTTTTGTAGTAGTGAAAATGGGAGAGTTGAGCTATGCTGTACCACCTTATATAATTTCAAATTTTATAAAAGAAAAATTAATTTATCTATGCATATATACATCTTTGTCTAAACTACATCCGCATATAATTTTTTTCTCTGATAATTTTTACCCGAATATATAAATGAACATATAAACAAAAATATAACTGAATTTATTGAATTCTTCATATAGTTTATTTTTTTATATACTATATTAATACATGTATTTAAGATATTAGCCGACAAATATGTATTAGTTGGTGTTAGTCGGCTGGAACGGAGAAAGTATATGATAATTAGTCTTTAATTCAATGTAACTCCCCACAAATCAACCGAAATGAAGACGACCGACCTTTCTATCAATGGCCATATTTACGCTAAAAAGTTCCTGTTTTTGAGATTACTCCTAGTTTTTCAACGGATTTGAATTGTATAAATCTTGAGATATAATAAAAATTGATAAAAAATATTCTTACTGAATTTAAATTATTTTAATCTGGAGTTCATATTTCTCAGTTGGCTGCTAGTGTGTCGTCTGGGCACGGCCGCCACGCCAAGTTGATTTGATCTTCCTTAAAGATAAGTACAAATTTGGCCGACATATTCCATCGCTTTTCCACACTTTCTTTTTTCATCTCCTAGTTTCCGGTGTTTCGACTCTGTTACAGGCTAAAACTTGCTACTTGTAGAAACTAATCTGTTCTTTCTTTGTTCAAGTAACAGTAATGGAAGACTAAGAAGTGGATGATAAGGTCATTTTTCATCATTAATAGCTATAGAATTGTCACACATCATAAAATTTGATCTAAGATTGTGTGATAATATACTGTGGCTGACATCCAGAATTGAATAAGTTATAAAATATTACAATAATCGGTGAGAATTAGTCAATTATTTCGAATTACAAAAATTTGGAATAAGATTATGAGGTGAATCAACTGTAATACACTTGATTTAGAGTGAGATTTATGATTTTCAAACGGTTAGCATGCTTTGAAAGAAATAAATCACGAACACGATCTGTAAACTAGATCGAGAATAAGGCATGACATATGAATCAGATCAAGAGCAATGCACGCAACTTTTACAATAAGATCAAGGATAAAAAAGTTGATTTGAAAAAAACCAGATCAAACATTACAACATAAGATCTAATCGATCAAATCGAAAAACATCTAATCGATCAAATCGAATAATAATAATGATGTAGATAATTCACACTTATTTCAACAACAATATATAAAACCGATTGTATTTTTATATTCCAATTATGAGAAGAAGTGAAAGTTGATAGACGAATAGAAGAGAGCGTTTTGGTGGCTTGAGTTTTATACTTTAAAGAGATGTCTTTGGTGATCTTTTCCCTTGATGCCCAAGCGGTAGCATGTGATTGGATACACCTTTTAGTAACTTGCAATATTGAACTCTGGTTCGAAAGCTGTGTACGTGTCTCCGGCTACTTGGTGATCTTGACTCTATAATATTTCACGCCGCTACATCGTATTTTGCTCAATTTGATATTGTTTTCTATCAAAACTTTTGTTTAAATAATATGAGATTTGGACCATGGTGGAATTTACACTGATTGGTGAAGTCCTATGCAACTTTTAATAGTAAATTTGGAGAGTGTTAGATGCAGTCCGATATTTACTTATATAGTCTGTATTTTCTTTAAACAGATAGAAATATTTTTATATTAATAAGGTACAAATTTTCAATCAATCACTGTATATTTATAGTTTTTATATCATTTTCGAGTAGAAAAGTTAAACATGTCGAAAAATTAGATCAGAAAACCAAACACATTAGACCATGGACCACTTTAATAAGAGTATATTAACAGTGCCGTCCCAAGGGTTTTGCGGGTTCGAAGCAACAATAAAAAGAGACCTGTATTTTAATTTGGCTGATTGGGTCTTTTTCTTAATTATTTTTAATTCATTATGTATAATTATTATTTTTAACAGTGTAAATATATACTAAATACACTTAAAATTTATAAAAATTTGACTTTTTTCGGTCCAAAATTGGGGGCCTGAAACAGCAAGGTCACTCCACTACTTGGGCCGGACCTGTATATTAAATAATTTAAATACAAATAAAGATTATATAAGTAATATTGAATTTCATCTATCAATTCCCTAAATTTACACTGATTAGTCTGATTATAAAGCTTATGTGAAATTAATTACTTCATAAACTTTGATTTAACATTATTTGGTTCATCCCCAAAGTTCATCCACCATTAAAAATACAGTGATAAGAGATTTAAGTCAAACTTGAACACTAACTATCACTAACCATAATAATTAATGGGGATAAGGTAATACGCCATCTACTATTTGTTTCTTCTATAATTAATTAAATCCTAAGGTGCATGCATGGCGACTTTTGCATTCGACGGAAATATTTATAGAGTTGTGATAAATATAGGTTTGTGTTGTTTTCATCGATGCTATAACTTTCCACCACCGCCACAAAAAAAATTTAAGGCTTTGGCTAATTCAATCTATTTTCAACCATAACATAACAAAATACCATTCAATACATCATTCGATTCACTAATACTGATCAGTATTATACAACACAATATAACACAGTACTGTACTGATCAAACTAACAATCACCATAATAATTGGTGTAGAATATTTTTGCAAACATCTTTCAACATATCTTAACACGTTTCATCTCTAATCACTATTCTTTAACAGTTTCATTTAAGAAAATATATCAATTGAGAATATGTTTTGTTATTATAATAACATAATTATTATATTTATTTGGTTTATTAAATTGAACATAATTTAACGAAAATTGTGTGTGTCAGACTTAAAATCAGACCCGGTCCAACAATGATTTAAGTGAATTTTTCGGTTCAGGTCTCATATTTTGGAAAAAAAAATCATCATTTTAATTTATCTCAATTCTTTTTTTTTTTGCATATTAATTTTTTCTTGTAAACTGAATTTCATCGTCACTGACAAATCAAATTTCACCGAATTCTCTATTACGGTTTTTTAATGTTCGCCTCAGAACCCAAATACCTAGGACCGTCACTGCTTTAAAATGAGTAAAATTTATAAAAATATCAATCTAGTCCCCAGAGTTGAGTTCAGATCGTCCTGTTGAATTCATTTCATCATGTTTAACTCAAATCTTCCATTTTCAATTCACGTAAAACTTTATATTATTCAGCACAAGATCCGTATACTCTTTCAGATCTATAAAATACTAATCAACAACACATTACGCACATCATCGTCATCATAACACATTTCAGTACAACACCATTTCAGCTCAGATAGTCAGGACCCTAGCTGGCATATGAATAGTATACCTAAATTACCAATCATTCTAGTTGTAGATGAATTGAACTAAATTAAACGAACTCATATAACCAGTCACTTCTCGATGACGAGAGGACGGTAGAATGGGTGCTGTCGCAGCTGTGGGGATGGGAGATGCCGACGAGGGATGGCGATGGGTTCGTCTTCCACGTAAAATCCCACGATGCCGTCGTAATACCTTAGGTTTCAGTTTGTCAACATTAACCGCCAATTAGGTATTTTGATCACTTTATAATTATGCTTATATTGCCTTTTAAAGCATGATATTATCATGTTCTTAACGAAAATAATATAAGCATAAATTATATATTAGTTGGATATATATCATCTCGTGGGGTTTGTCTTAGTGATCATGATTATCATTCATACCATGCTTAAGTGGCTAAACATTTTTCTAACACGAAATACATATTTCTATAATTGTTGGTTTGAAAAGTTTTAGTGCATGCATGTACGCATCCATGTGTAATATTCATCACTTAATTATTTTAATTTTCTATTTTTACATATTTTTAAATTTTAATATGCCATAAAATTATTAAAAACTTAGAAAAAAAAAGCTAATCACCGTCACATTCTTTCTCATCTCTACTAAATTCTTGATAATGTTTAATTGTTTTTTAATTATTTGTTGCTAAATAAGCATGGGATCTCAATATAAAACCTTTGAATCTTTCAGATATAAGTCTTGTGAAAAATTGCTTTATTTTCGACGATTTTTCTTAATTAAAAATTAAAACCCTGACTCAAATAATAATTAGACTGAGACCTTGGCTATCTCAAATAAATATGAATTTTGAATGTTAGTGTTTACGCTTCAATAACACTAATCAACGTGCTCGTGTACGTTGAAGACTCATGATTTACAAGGTTGGTTAAGTTTGGATGCAGAAGGAGTTCATGGCTTTTGCAACATCTAACTAATATTCACGAGGACAATATTACAATTTTATTGGATGTATGATTTGGAATATGACAATTAGTCTGATTAAAATTTAGTTTGATTATCTTTTGATAGGATTAGATTGAATATTATTATACTTACTGTTATCGTTGTTGGATGACTTTTAACATGTTATTTTTTTAAAAAAAGTTTAATTACCAAGTGGCAGAGAGATATTTATTAATCTCCCCAAACCTTATAAAATATCTCCATGAAAGGAGTCGAGATGAGTACAGTATCTCCGTAAAAGGAGTCAAAGTTAAGATACTGTAAAATACTGTAAAATAAAATACTGTAAAATAAAATATCAAATATCTAGATCTGTATATACTTTCTTTTTTTTCTAAAGTATAGACATCACCAAGACACATCATTATAGAACTCTCCATAATTCACCATTATACACAGTAATGTATTAAACTGAATCAAACAAAGTTAATATATTAAAAATAAAAATATGATAAATTAAATAACTAATTTAAACTGAAACAAGTTGAATTGAGCAAATCAAAATAACTCATACGAAGAACATGACAAAAAAACATCAAACCCCATTGATGGAGTTTGGGGAAAAGGGGCTTAGTCTTATAATATAATCTAGTACTTAATGAATGTGATTAGTATGAAACTCATCACCATGATGTATTATTTTAAGTATATATAAAAGTAATTAATTAAGTCGGTGGTGGATGAGCGCATGAATTGTTGAGAAATTCATAGAATTCGTAATAAAGAATTAAAGAATTTCCGTCCACGTACGCAGGAGAATCGTTATCTTGTCTTCTTCATAATATTCGATCATCTCCCTCCGTTAAAAAACGTTTTCATTTCCGTTAAAATTTGACTTCCATGCATGGAATTACGTTTCATATTCTCGCCGACATGTTTTAATAATAACATGAAATATATAAATAGGATTGAACATTTCAAAATAAAAGAGATATATTAATTAAAAGAAGTTATAATATCTAACGTTTACCGTTGAGAAAAAAGAATATATTGCTATTTTAAAGTGATGCTGAAATGTAAAGGTTAGAAAGAATATGGTTTAGAAATAAATGTGGCCGGTTCTTCCTTCATCTTATTCCAAAAATTGGTAGAATTAATTTGAACAAATCTAAATTAGTTATAAAATGCAAATTAATCATAATATTTATTGAATTAAACTGATTTATACTATTTTTTAACTGTCGAAAGGTAGAGAAAAACATTATTTGTCGGTTAATATCGATCGGATCGGGTTATTATCGGTTCAAATTTAATCAGATCTATTCAGGTGCGGGTCATTTCGGGTTCGGTCATATGTTGATCGGTTCGATTCGGGTTCGGGTGCAAACTGAGTTAGATGATATAATTTTGAATTTTTGATTTTTAAATTTGCATTAATTTGAGTTTAACTAATCAAATTATCAACCTTACTTAACTTTGACTACAAGTGCTAATTAAATTGAGACAAAAAATATCTCTTATATGACTTTTTTTAAACATCAACTAAATTGAGTTTAACTAATTAAAATTCATTTCTTAATTGACTTTCTATTAAGAATTTTAGTTTAATTTGGGTTGATTTTGGATCGGTTCAAATCGGATTTGATGCAGCAAATTCGGTTATCGATTAGGTTCGGATCTAAATTCTGTTATCGATTAGGTTCGGATCTAAATTCTCGAATCAGACCGATTTTCGAGTTGAGTTCAATTAGGATCGATTTTGATATGAGATGATTTTTTTCTCAGATTGAATTCGGTTCGATATCATTCGATTTTATTCACAGTAGATTATATTGACTAGCGAACAAGGAATTATTCTAGGGTCGGTGACGAATGTTGTACTTTTAACGAGAGAACCCTGTCTGTTAAGTCGGTGGAAAAGAAATGTTATTCCTCTCCATTAATAATATAATACATCATATATTTAATTATATGATCGATTTTTATATATATGTTTAGTGTTGATGAGATGGAGATTAAAACTAATCAGCTCTGCACATATTATTTTGGCAGTATATAAAAGGAAAATGTGGCTCTGCCGACAGCGTCATTTTTGGACAATCAGCCGGCCGCCATGAATAATATGACAAAATAACTAACGCCGCCATACTGACGGCGACGGCGGCGGCGGCGGATTCATTTCAGCCGCAATCAGAAAAACGGAAGAACACAATGTATATAACCATTTCTGTTGATATAGCAGATCGTTTATTTTGTTTGTTCCACAAACCGTCATTTCTACAGCTGTGAGGTTTTCTACAGTCTGTCTGTCTGAAATTTGTAAATTTAATTGTTTTATAAAAAGTGATATTGAGGCTTAAGAGTTAAGACAAACTTACATAATGTCGGTCGATAGTGAGTTTTTATTTTGTTGGAACGTCCTATATCAGAGCCAACTTTTACAAATGAACATTATATTGGACACTGCAATAGTCTGTTGAAATGCAACACCGGGGTTTTTTTTGTGCATTTTAATGTTTATTTTGGATATTTTGATATAAAATAACCATTGCGTAGAGGATCGCTGATATAAAAAATGGCATTTCAATAGATTTTTTCTGGACTCTTAGACATTGCCACCGCTAGTGTGACTGGACATTTGACCATGTTTGAAATTGACTCATCACGTTTCTATGGTTTATAGAATACGCCAAACACTATTATTGGATTTTGGTCCACTAAAAATGAAACGGGTCTAATCCACACCATATCTTTTCAACTTCTAAAAACGTTGAAACGTTTTATATATTTTAAATTAAAATATAGCACATAAATAAATTAAAATATAGTGGTGAAATAACTGTAAATTGGGCTTTTAAATTGAATTATAATTTATTATATTATTAAAATTCTAATATGAAATTATCATACATAATAATCTGTACCAAATTGAGCGAGTCACCTATGATTGCAACATCTTTCCACTCCAATTTCTCTGCCACGAGTAGTGCTTCCTTTAACGCTAGGACTTCTGTGAACAAGGGATATCAAATGTCTTCCATTCCTTTAGCCTCGACTCTAGCAATGTGTCGTCTTCTGCTACTGCTACAACTCGGATCCCAGTCCTTCCATTACTCAGTCATGCATCAAACATTATTCTCATGCCTTCTTTTAGTGGTCTTAGTAAAGTTCCGACCTCCAGAACCTCCAAAATTTGCTCCGTCCATCTGTTTGCTTCCGTGAATGAGATCATGGTGGTAGAATAGATGCAGCCAGCAGGGTCGCCAATATATTATTATCTTGGAAATGTTTCGTGTTTCTCTGGAACCAAACTCCATCGAAAACCATAGACATTAGCTCCCTGGTTTATTCATCGTTATCGATCAACAGCTTTCTAGACCAGCCGTCTCCTCTACCTCATTCACTGTCCATGATTTTATGGTGAAAACCCAAAATTCTCCAAACTCGACTAGAATAGTCACAGTCAAAGAAAAGATGTCATGTAATTCCATTATCTTCATCGAAGAGTTGGCACTTAAGAGACATCTGAATTGCCCTTCTCCTTGAGTTCTCTGAAGTCGGTAGGAATTCATACACAATGCTTTGCCCATGCCGGTATACGGAACTTCCAGATGAAAAATGTTACGTGGAGATTGCTACCATAAATTATGAAGGATCAACCAATAGAGAGCAGGCAGGCTATAAGCCTATAACCACAATTAATGAAGAGATTATATATGTAATGGTTATTGATATCTCAATATTCAACTCCACTAAACAATCGGACAAATCTTTCATGTTCAAAGTTCAACTCCAAGAACCAGATAAACTATGTATAATCCAATACAAGGCAAGACTAACTCCTTAGTTTATTCTCTGTCGTTTGGCTGTTTCCGCGTAGCTACGTAATAAAAGACTTGCCTACAAACTATAATATACAAATTTGCGTTCACAAGTACACCTAAGGTATCAAATTATGAATAATCTTTTTTACAATCTTTATAGATTCAACGGTTTTTTTAAACATGGTTTGGAAACAGTGGAGCGATTGAATATAACTACAAGCAAAAACTAAAATAACACATGCATTCAACAAATCTACAAATCAACCCGCTTTTTTCAAAGTTTTTTCTTTTTCTCTCTCGGACTGACTATTCAGATCGTGGTTAACTGTTGGAAATTAACCCACTTCAGAAACGGTGTGACTGAAATTCGGTATATAGATTTAGTAGATCACTCCATATTGCCAATTATTTTGATGATAGAATCTTATTGAATTTATGTGTTGTATCTATCTGGACTTATATGTTCATTTGTATATCTGCATGTCATGATACAGATCAACAAAGCAGGGCAGAAGGGTAAATTCACCAGCTAACTAACTAACCTGAGCTAGGAACCAGTCAAATCAAGCCGAACTAGGAAACTAGTCAAATCAATAGGAAAGTCAGACAACAGTGCAAACTGCTCGAATTCTAGTTAGGAATCAGTTATCGAATTAGTTAGCTCGATCATGCAAATTCTGCTTCTCTCCCTATTCTCTCTCCTCTTCGAACTTGTAACTGGATTTTCTTGACTATTGTTATGAAAATTTCCCTTTTTGTTTCGGGTTAATTGAATTGCTTGTGACACTACACTCTCCCGGTCTTTACTTATATATGAGCATTCTTACCCAATTTTCTTTCACCTGGGCTTCTAATACTAACTATGACTCATTCATGAATCAATCCAAGCAAGAATTATTAGTTCTAACCATATCCGGCCCAGATCAAACGGACCTTCAAACAGTGAATATTCAACCTCCCCTTTCAAAATAAACCATTTATTTCATTCATAAATAAAAACCTGCATCTTCTTTCTCACTTTTCCAGAATTTATCACTTCAGTTCGAAGCCAATCATCATCCTCGTCTTCCTCCCCATCAGAAAATGCAGAACTCCGGGATCTATATATCCATTTCCATCAGAAAAGCTCTTCTCTGAAAACCCCTTCTTCTTCTTTATGCAACAGATGATCAAGATCCTTCATGCAGTGCCGGCCCTAACTATTTTAGGGTCTGACGCGACTTTACAAAATAGAGCCCCTAATATTCATAAATATAACTAATTTTTCTCGTGCGCCTTTTTTTCTTCTTTTTCAACTATCCGTTAGCACACTTATATTTATCAATTTGCAGAAGCATTTTCCATCAAACAAAATCGACAATAAATAAATAAATAAGCGCGACAAACAAATATAGCATAAGCATTCAAAAATTATCTAATAGCGCATATCTCCTATCATTTTTATTGTTTAATTTCTAAAATAAGACATTATGTGTATTAATGCATAATGTATATATATTAGTAATAAACCACAGATTCTGCCCATCAAATCACAATGGAAGAACTCAAGAAATTTGTACCCGGGCATATCACAAATTTTGCATTTCAAATTTAGATAAGTTGAAATTTTAGGAGTGTTTATCTCAATGGAAGAACACAAAAAAATAAAGATAATTTGAGCACGATCTACATAAAATGGTCGAAAATTCAGACTCCAAAAGGCAAAATATGAACTGTCGAACGAAAGGGAACCAGGAAAGGGAGGTATGCAATCTTTATTTTCCTTTTTAATTGTTTTTATATATTTAATTCGTTTTTTTATAAAAAAAGTTTTGAAAAACTGATTAGTTTTAAAATGGGCCAAATAAGGTCCTGATTTTAAATTGAAAACAAGCCCAAATAAAACTCTGATTTTTAATTAAAAATAAGCCCAAATTATTAATTTTTTTATATATAATCAGTTACAATTTTTAAAAAATTTGAGTCTAAAATATTATTTAAATTTTCGGGACTGAGGCGAGTGCCTCGTTGACCTCATATATGGGCCGTCAAATCTTAACGTTGTGGACATCTGATATATTTCAATTTCTTAGATCCAACCTTTATGAAATTATAAATTTAATAGAATGTTGAGGAAAGACATGAAATTATATATATATCATAACTTGCATGTTTGTAATTTGTATTTCTTATTACTGTTTTAATTGACTATTAAGAAACACATTCACTTATATATATATATATATATATATATATATATATATTCTATTATTTCTTTCTCTGTATTGCTAACATATTTTTCAAATGAGTTCAATCACCATAGATTATGATGATTAAGAGGATGTTTGTGTCTGGTAAAAAGAGACAAACTGGAATATGGGGGGTTGGATAAGCTCTTACTTATATGGTTTTGTTTTTGGCTTATGATCATTTCATTCTTACCATCACAGCTTTCTCTAAAGTTTTCTTTCACAGTCAAAATGGTTCCTCTTTTTTAATGCCATTGATGAAAGGTTAGTCCCTTTCGGTAATTATCCAAATCCCAAACATAAATTTCCAGCCATTTGTAGTAATAAAATAAAGTTATGCAACAAATGATGGAAATGAAGATATTGATTTGATGTAACTGACACAGCACCATCTATTTTAACCTAGTACAGAAATATGCTTACAAAATTATTCATGCTACCGATTCGGGATGCTCGATCAGATTTTGTATAGAGTAACTGGTCTGAAACTGCTGTATTCTCACCCAAACTCTGCAAAATAGATCTCGAAAATATTTGGAGTAGTTATTTCGACGTGAAGATGAAAGAGTGGGGCTTTGAATGGGAGAGAATAAAATAAAATGAATAATGTTATTCTAACACTTTGTAAGGGAAATTAAGTACTAACGACGGATCAAAATTAGGAAAGTAATTAAAGGAACATAATATAATTTATGAATGACACTCTAGTATTCTACCAAACACTTTCTCTTTCTTAGAGTACAATCAAAAATTAATTAGCTATCATTTTCTTAATTATTCCACATGCGAAATAATGGCTTCTTATAATTGTATATGCACTAATGAGAAAGTGTTTACGAAACAATAGATGAGTGTATGACACATCAATATTACTATACCAAACAGTAATTTTCAACAAGTGCAATCCATATTTCAAACCGTAGATAAGCAACAAGTGCAATCTTGTTTTTTTTTTTTTTTTCTCTATTTTAATGCAGGACTACATATTTTTTTTGTAGTTTTTGTTTCTAGTTTATAAGTGGAATAAGTGTTAGGGGCACTGGAATAATTTACGGGCATCATACTGTACTAGCTTACGGATATTTCAAATTGCATCATGGATCGTTTTTAACCTTTAAAATAAACATCTTGAAAAGTTAAAATTACATATGGAGCACGAAT
Organism: Sherardia arvensis; assembly: GCA_948330725.1. Lineage (NCBI taxonomy): Eukaryota > Viridiplantae > Streptophyta > Magnoliopsida > Gentianales > Rubiaceae > Sherardia > Sherardia arvensis. The sequence goes on along the minus strand of OX415243.1, from coordinate 27,455,567 downwards.
TGTAAGATCGAGAACCCTCAAACAAATCACGATGTCGAAAATAATATATCTAGATATAAACGCAAGATTGAATCAATCAGATTGTAAATCAAAAGTTTTTCAAATCTAGCTGTTCTATCTCCTCGCGAAAGTGCAATAAAATTAGGGCGTACAAAAATAAAACTACCTTCGTTATAGTTTACTATAGTCTACATCTACGTTAGTAATTCGATAGGCATCTCAAGTCAAAATCAGACTTTCATTAGCAAACCAAACCTACACGTATAATTTCTGTAAAATTAGAGGGCTGATACATACATATCCAGTTAACTAATTGCAGATTCAGAATACACATTCATTATTTTACTATAGTTTAGATCTGAATTAGTAATATTAGACCATTTCAAGTGATCAAAATTATACGTTCATCAGTAACCCAGAATTGCAAGTATAATTTCTGTGAAATTGTAGCTGCGTCATTGTTTTAGGGGCATGCTATACGCAATCCGTATTTTGCTTATTTTGCAGTTTAAAATAAAAATACGTCTTCGATATATATAATATGGTCAATAATTATGTAGATCAGACATATGCATCATATATACTACTTCTATTGCATACACTTGCAAATCAGTTATATATTAGAATCATTGTATATATGATTATTTAATAAAAATACGGACTGCAAATAAGTAAAATACGGACTGCGTATAGAAGGCCCGTTGTTTTATGGATGTCCAGTAGTCTTAATCGAATCAAATGCAGCATACGACTATATACACGAAGTCAACAACTCGTATCGATATTAATTGATCTGCTGGTATCAGGATCTTAATAGATTAAACGTTGCAGAAAGCCTGGATGCTACTAATAACAAAGCACGCGAATGTGGATAAGTACAGCTTACCATGGTGCTTAATTAAATCAATTAGAAGCATCATTTGTTCGTTAAACTAATAATGGTTTAGAGTAGCTCAGAATTTGGTGGGAATGGCATTGCAGAATCGAGTCATGCATATTTTTTAAGTTATCTAATTCAGTCTAATTTAGTTTAATAAAATTTTATTTAAAATCTTTATTTGATAATGGGATTGATTGTTTATGAGTTCTCGACCCTTTTATAAATAATTAAATATATCGATTACAAGTGATCTTATTACAGTATGGACTTGCAATATTTTTCAAAAAGCTACTAAGCATCTAAAGATTTTCGGTTTTTTTTCAGAATATCTGCATAAAAATGTAAAATTAATTTTCAATTACAAACTCGAACCGTTAATTACACAAGCAATGTGCAAGGCATGAGTCAAAGAAACAACCTATATGGCGATGTTGTGTAGAAATTTACGTGGTTAAATAATGATCGGTTACATTTACGGGAAGGAGACAAATTGTATTAGATGGATATTCAGATTACAGATGCTCCTATCGTCCAATACCTAGAAAAGAGAATGAATAAGTTACAGTAAGAGAAATACGTCTTACAAACACACTTTCACTAAATCTTAGGTATTGGACCCGAAAATACACTTTCGGGTCAAATCACCAATGGCACAATAAAGAAGTAACTCATACCATTGAGTCGGGGACTTCTCCGCCCCGAATTCCCAAATCCAGAGTGCGCTCCGTTACTCGCTGATCGGACAACAATACTTAATTATGTTAACTCCTCGCAGTAATGTGTATTAAGGTATTTAAGACATATACCAACAGGAGACGGACGTAGGATCACATTGCTTGTGTCAAACTCCTTTCAAAATACCATTTGATGAAAAAAATAAACAAAAGGAAAAAGCAGGACTGTCTGGTTATATTAGCAGTAATTTCTCAATGTAGCAACAGATAATTATAATCATAGTTAGCAGAACGCCGTTCATAATGAACAGAAATAGCTGTTTGCACTTTTACGATAATAAATTTGTCATTATGAACACTAATTGCTCTTCTTTCTTTGTCTTGTTTGTGTGACTAATTTGAACTTTTCCCTAAAAGCTTAGAAACACCGAATAAAATTGTTTTAAAATGCTTTCAAAGCTCTAACAAACTTGAATGAAATGGGAAACACGTTGTTTTTCGATTAGCAGCCAAACACGTCTTTGTTTGTTTTGTGTTACGTGAAAAATAAGAACATGAGCTAATGCATGCCATGTGATGATGTGAGGAAATCATACATTTGGATCTTTGCATATCCATCTTTTGTCTTTTAATTACTTAATTTTCGATTTATTAATTACTAAAGTATGTAGACAAATCAATTTTGATGATTAAATACATTTAAAGTTACAAAGAAAATTGAATGAATTAGAGAATATCTCAATAGATTTAATGATTGAACTGAAACACACACTCTCTCCGCGTATTCTCTCTCCTTCGTAAAAAAATCATTCTTTCATCATCACGCGAGAGTAACTACCTTCACGATATTTCTGGGATCTGTCTTGTAGATTTTAGGCGAGAGACACGGTGGGTCTGAACTCTGGATAATCTTACTATCCAAATTCCAAATATCGTACGGGACTAGAAAGATCTGGAGCTGACTAATCGTATCAACTTATTTATCATACTCATAAAAATATAGTTTTTATGTTATCGTACAAGTACGAATGAATATATTTTTGGAAGTGATCTCCGACAAATATGAAGAACATCAACTAATGAAGTTAAAAATCAATAAACACCTAGCGAAAGTCAAATGTTACATCTACTATATATTCCTTTTTTTTCTATTTTAATTTAACACGTACTGATTTTTTTTTAATTTTTTACTTCTGGTTTATGACTGAAATAAACCTCCGGATATCATGTTACTTTCGGTCGTCTAAGACTTAACAATCTACAGTTATTATATTGTACTACCATACGAACATTTCAAATTGCATTATAATTTGAAGAATCATAAATAATCCTCATCTTACCTTTAAAAAAATAGCTAGGGAGCTAGTAGATTTCGATTTTACATAAAATAGTTCATTTTGGCGTGTTCGAGATTATTAATTTTGAGGATCCCTCCGACATATATAATTTTGATAATTAGTCATAATGTGCACACTATAGAAAACAATATAATTAGCATCTGGGCACCTGAATAGATAATTAACCGCCCACTCGACAAGAAACTGCCATCATCCTTAACCATGAAAAACTGTCTTTTTTGACAAAGGTCTCCATTGGTTTCACCACTTTTTGCAAACCCCAGATTAATTTTAACCTTTATCTTTACTTGACCTGGGAAATTACTATACAAACCAAAATCATCCTTGCCTTAATCAAAGTCAAATTGATTTACTTCTCTAGAAGCTCTCTATGTCTATTAATTTTTCAAACTTACATGAACGGATCGTAATTTGTTTCAAACTACGAGAACTTGAAGAACAAGCTTTGACTTCGTGATTTTGAAAGGAAAAATGGAGGGATTAGGGTGTATTAGGATATGGGAAACTAACTTGTATGAACTATTACATATTTTAGAATTCTAGTTATCAAAATTCTCTATTCTATTCTTCTATCTTATTTTCACAGAAGATGAGAAATTAATCGCTGATTATGTTTTATGTGTTTTGTTGATGAATAAGTTTAAATGCTAATTTTGCTATTGAGTAAACGTTAATTAATTATCAACCAACTGGCCAGTTGATTAGAAGCCTTGTCTCGCCCAGCGAACGTCAGATGTTCGAATCCCCTAGAAGCATTTTAAGCAAATATTCCCCGTAATTCCCTAGGTCAACTCTCCGGAGTATTAGTCAGTGTAAGTGGGATCACTGTAATAATTGTATCAAAAAAAGGTATTATCTATATTACTATCATTTTTCGATCTGATCAAATAGATTTTATGTCCACCATACATCCAATTTGTTCTAATTCGACCTATCAATGCATTGTAGTGAATGTACCTCTCCACCAATGCATTGTAGTGAATGTACCTCTCCACCACCATTGAGACGAAGGACGCTTAATGGATTCTGGATTTGGGTTACCGTGACTTATCTCCACCAAGATTTGTAGTGTCGAGTGGGTGGGGCGTTGAGGGCGACCGGAATCGGGTTTTGCTCCCTTACCTATCAATGCATGTAATAATAAACCCTACCCAACCTATTACACCTATGCTCTGAAAATGCAACATCAACGGTTGCTTGCCAAAAACACCACTTCACTGCCTCTCTCCGTTGAAACTTTGTGAGCCATCCACTGCCGCCGCTCTCATTGATGGCTCCAGGACTCCTCAATTCTATCACCATTGATAGTTACTCAAACAAGTACTTCCAAACAGTAAAAATATAAAAAAATGAAAAATTGTAGTTTGGAATTAATTAGGATTAGGAATTTAGGATTAGCTAATAGTTAAGAAAGATTGATAATTAATTAATTGATAATTAATTAAATGAGGTGAATGATGAGAGAGGGACAGATAGATGGTCAATAAAGAAAGGAGTTCCCACGTATTGAGTATTTCAACGGCATGCCACCTCTCTCGATTGCTAACTTATTATTATCTCCTTTTTGTTCTTTAATTAAAATTACATCTCTATCCTCCAACTGTTAGATTAACTTGTATTTTCTTTAATTTGTTTTTGCTACTGTTACAACAAAATTCTTGGTCAAATGGTTACGAAATTCAACTTGACCAATTCATTGGTACTTTATATTCAAAGTTACCATCTAGCGTATACAATCTATTTAATTATATTTGCAAAGGGAAATATAATATTTAATATATATTTTCATATTTTAACTATAATCTAACTAAATGAAAAATATAATTGAATATAAAAAGCACATATTAATTCGACTCATTTCAGATTTTCATCAACAATAGATTTGACTTTATTTCATAAATATTTGTTAGCATCTCATTTGAAATAAATTCGCTGGATCAAATTTTGATATGTTTCAGCTAAATCTGCAATTTAATTATTTACTTATTAAAATTGAATAAATAAATGATATCTGATATTATCGTATGTATGTGATTTTGTTTGATTTGTAATATCATATATTTTCAAAATATATGATATTATTGAAGATCTTATAATTAAATATTTTTTAGTCAAATTAAAAAAATCAAAGCGTGTAGATTTAAATGTGACAGAATAAGGTGCCATAAATTTTAATTAGTTGTTGACTTTGTAAATTATATTTATAATATTATTGATAAGTTAGAGATCAAATTAATGTAAAAACAAATTTTATTATACATATATTTGACTAGAAATGATAACTTTTTTGTACTGGCATAAAAATTTAATATTCAAAATTCAAATCTATCCACCAAATATTTCAATTTCAATTGATATATATGCAAAATTGGCTAGAAATCAAATGTATTAAGTTAAAGGATTTTATATTTATTCGCATTCATCTAAAATCAATCAAGAAACGAGGGAGGTTATTGTCATTTACCTTTTTTCATCTTTATATTTCGTCCTAAAAATGTTGATTTTATTACAAAAATAAAAATGAAGAACCTAGTAGAGTATAAAAGCATGTCAAATTTTAACCTTTATGGTCTGTGTTGCTGGCCTCTGCCACCGTTGCCTATCTTTGAACAAATATTTTTTATTTCTTTTCTCCACGCCTGACGCATTTTTCCTCATTCCCAATCTTTCTCATATCTTTCAACAACAAACCAGAAATCTCCACCCCTTTTCTCTTTGATTTTGATCCAGAAAGAGGATTTTGTTGTTTTTAGGGATCATCGGAGAAGTGAAGACAGATATGATAGGTTGGTTACGGATTTTACTGGTGGTGGGAGCGGTCGGAGTTCTCTGCACCATCATTTTCTTGATTCTCCGGCGGTGTTTCTGTGGAGGGAGAAAGCGGGAGGAGCAGGTTCAGGGCGCCCGGGAATTGACGCTGAGTGGCGGTGGTGGGATGGTGGCGGCGTCGAAGCTCCACCATGTCAGCTTGCGTCAGCTGGAGCGTGACGGGAGCGCGAAGACGAACTACTACGTTTTCCGGCGAGGCCAGTCGGTACAGGGGAAGAATTACCCGTTCTTCGCCTGGAGCGACAACCCATCGCTGGTGACCGACGCGGTGGAGAACGGGTGGTCGAGATTCGCTTTCACGGCGTACTCTTCTTCTCAGTCCGTCCGATCATCGGCGAAGACTCTGTTCAGCAGCCCCTGCTCCGCCGCCGATCATGGCAGCGGCGCGATCGAGGTGGAGATGAGCTGGGAAGTCTCGCCGGGATCGGCTGACTTCATGCAGAAAATCCGGCTAAATTCCGGCACGAGGAAAGCCCCGATCAACGCCGTTCGGGCAGCGCTGCCGCTGCCCGGCCCGCCGTTGGGCAACTCGGCGTTTCCTCAAGAAGCCTATTTCGAGATCACGATTCTGCCCGCCGGTGCCCGTGACCCGGTCGACGTGGTCAACGGCGGCGGAAAATTGGAAAGCGATAAATTAAAACTTATTCAGGAAGATTTCAACGCGAAAGTCAACCAGGAGGTTTTTATACACGTCGCGAATAGTCATGGAAGTAATGGCAAGGTGGAGGAATACAAGCAGCTGGGAAGTGACGGTGGCGCCGCCGTGATGTCAGTGGGGTTCGCCGGTGGAGGACCTCTTCCGATGAAGTTTCCGGGGAGCTTTCCGGGATCCATTGGCTTCAATTCGAACGGTTCGATATTTCTGGACGGTGCGTACTTTTGCCTCTTTTCTTATTTTCACTTCTTTAATATGCACATTAAAATTTAGGTCAAAGGTTCATTTAGGTAAAAGGGTTTATTTTACAAGCATTCAATTGGGTGAAAACAAGCTAGTCTAAACATATATAAGTGCTTTGAATCGATACATTTGGTTGAACTGAACCGAAATACAATAAGTCCGATACTAATTTCAACGCTTATCAATCATTAAATTGAATATATTATAAAAATATAAAGTGATATGATGACAAATGCTCGACCACTAAATACAATGTTATCATGAAAACAAATATCCGATTACCAGAAGGGTCTGTTTACCTGAACTTATATCTTACTTTACTAAATTGAATTGAACTGAAAATATAATCCGTATATTTAAATTTATCTGAATTTGATCAAATTATTTTTGCAGAACTGGATTGAACTAATCTAAACTAAATTGAACAGCACTAGGTTCCAACAAACAGGCCGAAGTTGTGTATTATATCATCAAATTTTAATGTTTGGAAATGTGTGGTTCTTTTCAGGCATCAAGCTAGTGTTTGAGTCTGAAACCGGGTCATGGGGAAGACCCGATTCAGTGATCGGTTGCGGGTACAACCCGGCCCAGAAAAAGGTGTTCTTCACAGTAAACTCACTCCTCGTGCATGAAATCCACTGCAAATCAGAAGAATTCGGAGCTCCACTGTACCCGACAATGGCGGCAAACAGTGACGTCACCGTCCTGGTAAACCTAGGACAATGCGCATTCAAATATGTTCCCGCCAATCAGCACAGAACGGCCAATCCCTGCTTCATCGGACCGTTAGCGAATTCCCCTGTTTTGGGGTACGAGGACAGCAAGGAGCTCTTCTCCATGGGAAGAATCGACGAGCTCTGGCTTAACCGGAGCACGACGAGGAACGGAAACACGCCGAATCACAACAGCAACGTTTACAGAGGGATGGAGTTCGACGAGGAATCGGAAGGCGATCTGTTCGAGATTGTTCTGGAAAGTTCTAGATCTCCGATGGCGGCGACGAACACAGTGTAGAAACAGGGGATTTTTACATGTATTTTGAAAGAATAGGAGATAGATATTAAATGATTATTGATATTTTAGAATACAAACTTAAGGAGAAGTTTTGGTTTAATACTCCATTTTTTGGTGACTTGTGAAAACCATCATGTTTTAGAATGTAACGTTGTATCTGTAAATAACACAACATTATAAGAAGAACATTTTGTTTTTGGGACATAATACAACACATCAGTTACAAGAAAATAGTTTTAAACATGGATAACTTAATAGTAATGATAAAATAACAACATAATTTTAGGGAAGAAGGAATTGTATGTTCATTATAGGTTGGTGATTGATTAACAAGAAGGAATTGGGTGCAAATTCAGATTGCAAGAATTTTCAGAGTAGGGACATGTTAATTTTGCAGGTTTGATATTGATTTAAACTATCACTGATTTGTTAGTATTTACAGTCTATGAACCATACTGAATTTCAACAAGCTCTTGATCGACCACCGGAACATAGCAGACCTTTGCGAGATTGGACAGTAGAGTAGTTTGTGAACGTCGTTTCAACCACCAACATATCTGCACACTATCACACAAAATAGTATAGTAAGAAGCAGCTCGATCCCACAAAGAATGGAGTAATTTCTATCAATTTTAATTAATGATAATTTTTGGTCTAGCAACCATGCCTTAATTTCAGCTTGTTTGTCTATAAACTAAGAAAATATATAATTAGAAAACAATCGTCTTAGATTAACCTCGTTAATTCATTCATTGATCATTGGTTTTAGATGAAATATTTCATCCAAATCAATTAGTTATATAGACGCAAGTATTTGCTAAACCTCTAGAAATCCCCAGTTACCCATCAACGAGCAAGTATTTGCTGAACTCGTTAAATTACAAAATTGAGATGAAGAGGACCTAATTTAGATAATCATTCAAGTATTCGCAAACAATGATGATCTACTCAGTTGATTACTTTCTTGCTATTACAGTCAATATAAGAAATTTTCTACTCAAATTAGCCTCAGCCTAGCATGCATTAAGGTGACCAGTCTTAATTCAACAGACATCAATAAACTATAATCAACATAGAATTTGCAGAGCATATTATTTAAACTCAATTCAACCTCACAATTACATGAATCAACTTAGAAAATCCAGCTGATTAATAATTTAGCAACTCATATATAATCCTAACACATAAACAATTAATAAATGATGGAACATAATAATATATAAACAAGAAAATGTAGGAAATAACCACACTTTTATTATGGAAAATCGTCTGATCGAAAATACAACAGAGAGAGAATATATATAGATGAACTAATGTATGGACATCCTTAGGGACATCCTTTTATACTAGAAGTATTTTCCGGTTTCACTTCACATGCACACTTGCACATACATTTCTTTCTATCAAAGCATAGTGACATCCTTTAATTAATAAGGATTAAATATAAACATAATAAATCCATCCTAATTAATTAATAAGGATAAGAAAAACTTCATCCTCATAAGTTTCATCTTCGCAAGTTTCAACTTCTGTAAGAATTTTCACCTTATGAGATTTTGGTGTGAGAATTTTTGTGAGAGTGTCACGTGGCAAAAAGTGACCTGTTTTAGTAAATATTAAGATGAATATCATCTCAAAAAAATATAATATAAGTATTAAAAGTATTTTTGCCCGTTTCAAATAAGACAACACACTAAAATAAAATAAAAAAATTTAAATTATATTGGTGTCATTTTCTGTCATTTAATATAACAAAACAGCCAACAACTATTTATCTATTATTGGTCAAAGATGAGTTGGATAAATTGAAAAGTCAACTGTACAGATAGGCTGAGACAGTCATGTATACAAACTAAAAATATTATAAAATAATTATGTATTATGTACAAATTAATAATAACTTTTAACTAATTTAACAACTATGCACCGTTGAATCAAAAGAGTCCAGAATTACCTCCCCATTCGGCTGGTGAATAGGTGTCCAAATTCATCCTCAACATATTCTGGTTAAATAAAAGAATATTCTGCACTTTTTTACCTCTTTTTGTTATTTTTCCCAGTCATATAATCAGTTACACTCATGAATTTACATTTCACACTCCTCACTATTTCCTCCTTAATTTCTTCTTCTATATATCACCCACAAATCTCAGATAATTCACACAAAAAATGGATCCACAGAAACAGATTGAAAATGGATTGCCTCCTCAAGAACTTGAACATAAAACATCACCTCTGAGAACCTCTTTAAACGGCCTCAATGCCTTGTCAGGTTTTATTACTGATCATCATTCTCTCAGTGTGTGTGTGTGTGTGTTTTTGTGTTTCATTTCAAGCGTTAAATTGATTTGTTTGATTACAGGTTTGGGAATCTTGTCGATTTCGCATGCTTTATCAGAAGCAGGTTGGCTGAGTCTAACACTTCTGTTCTTGGTGGCGGCGATCTGTTATTACACAGCTTTGTTGATGCAGAGGTGCATGGATACCGATCCGCTGATCAAAACGTACCCTGATATCGGCCAATTGGCGTTCGGGAAGAAAGGGAGATATGCGATTTCTGCATTTATGTATCTAGAATTATACCTCGTTTTAGTCGAGTTCTTGATCTTAGAAGGTGATAATTTAGACAAACTGTTTCCAAATGTGCACATACAAATTGGTAGGCTGAGATTAGTAGGTCAGCAGCTATTCATTTTGTTGCCTGCTTTGATCATTTTACCAATGACCTGGTGTAGAAGCTTGTCATTACTGGCTTATGTTTCTCTGAGTGGTGTTATGGCCTCGTTTGTGCTACTGATATCCGTGTTTTGGGTCGGGGAATTTGGGGGAGTCGGGTTTCATGAGAGGGGAACCGTGTGGAAATGGAGCGGGTTGCCGACTACTATAAGCCTCTACACATTTTGTTACTGTGGTCATGCCATTTTCCCGACTTTGTCCGATTCAATGAGGGACAAAAATCAGTTTTCTAAGGTAATTTTGTTATACTTTTGTGAATATTTGTAGATTTTTTAGTGTTACCTTTTCTAATGCTGTTGTTTTGTGTTAGGTTTTGCTGTTTTGTTTCAGTGTTAGTACTTTTACTTATGGATCAATGGCGGTTCTAGGGTACCTGATGTTTGGAGATGGTGTGAAATCACAAGTGACGCTAAATCTTCCCGATGACAAAATCAGTTCTAAAATCGCGATATATACCACATTGGTTAACCCGATAACCAAATATCCGATATACATTATTCCAATCGCTAAGGCGATGGAAGATGCTGTTCATTTTCGCAACAAGCGGGTTTTGAGTGTTATGATCAGAACCGGCCTGGTGGTTAGCAATGTGGTGTTGGCGCTTAGCATCCCGTTCTTTGATGATGTGATGAAGTTCATAGGCGCGTTTCTGAGTGTAGGGATTTCCATGTTGTTTCCATGTTTGTGCTACTTGAAGATCAAGCAAGCATACAAGAAGGTGAATGTGGAATTTGTGGCTATAGTTCTGATCATGATTCTAGGGGTTTTTGTATCAATAGCTGGCACTTATGTATCAGTATCGCGTATAATAGGTCGTATGAAGTGGCATCATCGGGATTCTGATCATCCTGCCGGAATATTTTCCACTCCGGGATCAGAAAGAAGTGAAGAATAGAATAGAGGTTTTTGCAAATGAAAAAAGTAAGAATTTATAAAGATTAAATTACAAATAAGAATTATCAAACTTTTGAACTGCCTAAATATAGCTTGGCTGCTTTGATAGATTCAAGCTTTAGCCTAAGTGCTGGCAGCTTCCCTTCATTCTCCATTTTTTCCATGGATTTCTCCAATTGCTTCTGTGCATCCTCCATCTTCTTCTCCTGAGCTTCTACATCGACAGCGCGCTTGATCTCCATAAAGACGGTCACTCTTTCGTCCACTACATCTAGCACAGTACATTCAGCAGCTTGCACAATCTCCTTGTCTGCCGAAACCTCCAAATGTGTCAAAGATGAAAGAGTCAATATCTCGAACTCGTGTTTCTGCAACACTTCCACAAGATCAGTTGAACACACGATAAATCCACGCCTCCCGGATTTTTCAGTCAAAGGAATCAATGACCTCATCGCGCTCTTGATGGACTTAACCATATCCATCTCTTCTTCAGCACTGTCATTTTTCCAAGACTCCACAGCTGATGGATAATCAGAGATCATGATGGACTCTTTTCTTCCTTCTCCGGCAGGTAGCCGCTGCCATAGTTCTTCAGTGATATACGGCATGAATGGATGGAGCAGTTTTAGCCCGGTATCAAAACACACCCATAAAGTGTCCTGCGCGTGTTTTTTTGCTTCAGGATCGCCATTTTCAAGAAAGTAGGGTTTGATCAGTTCTATAAATACATCACAGAGTTGATCCTTCCACCAATCATATATTGCAGATGCTGCGTGCGAAAATCTATACGCTTCTAGCGAGCTGATTGTGGTAGTGATGGTCTTGTTCAACATTGAAAGAATCCATTGGCAGCTGAATGGCATTTTTTCGGGCTTTTGAGAATAAATGTCTAGATTAGGGATATAGTCATCTCCTAGCTTGGTGAGGGCAAACCGAGTGGCATTCCATAGTTTGTTACACCACTCGCGATATCCAACCACGCGTAAAATATCGAGATTGATTTTATCAGACTGAGCCGTGTAGGAAACAAGCGCGAAACGGAGAGCATCTGAACCACATTCAGGGATCCCATGGGGGAAATCTTTTGCTTGATCTATTTTCGCGCGGTTCAATTCACTGCGATCCAAAATACCATTTTCGAGTCTCTGAATCAGGCCGTCTAGTGTTATTCCTTCAATCACTTCGAGCGGATCCACCACATTTCCTAACGATTTCGACATCTTCCTCCCATTTTTATCGCGAATCATCGGGTGCAAGTAAACCTTCCTGAAAGGCACTCTATTGTCACCACTAAGCTTCATCCCCATCATCACCATCCTTGCCACCCAGAAAAAGAGGATATCATGGCCAGTTTAAAGGACAGAATTTGGATATAAAGTCTCATTGGTGTCATCAGGCCATCCTATAGTAGACAAAGGAAGCAAACCCGATGAAAACCACGTGTCGAGCACATCAGGATCCCGAAACAGCTGAAACTGCTTACCCGGAAATCTCCTGGTAACCTCTGTTTCAGCTGTTTCAGCATCCCGAGAAACCACCCAGTGGTCCTTATAAGAACCAATCTCTTTCTTCACATCATCTCCCAAAACTGCATACCACGCCGGAATCCGGTGGCCCCACAAGATCTGCCTGGAAATGCACCAGTCATGAATATTACCAAGCCACCTCTTCCATTCAGCACCATACTTCTTAGGAATGATCTCCATTTCTCCGTTCTCCACAGCTTCAAGAGCTTCCTTCGCCATTCCATCGCATTTTAAATACCACTGAGGCTTGATGAGAGGCTCGATCACTTCATTGCTCCGAGTACAGACACCGATCCGCATCTCATTATCTATACATTGGTGATGAAGCCCCTTCTTTTTCAAGGCATCGATTATGGCCGCGCGAGCATCATACCGAAGCATTCCTTCAAATTCCTTGCCGCCATTGCTGTTGATTCTACCGTCATCAGTGAAGATATTGATAAACTCTAGGCCGTGGCGGATTCCGACCTCGAAATCATTCTCATCATGAGCAGGAGTTATCTTCACGGCACCGGTCCCGAAGTTCATGTCAACAAGGTTCTCATCTTGTATGATCGGAAGCCTTCTTCCGTTAAACGGATGAATCGCGAATTTACCATGAAATTTCTTGAATCTCTCATCGTTTGGATGCACTGCAATAGCAGTGTCTCCAAGCATGGTCTCAACTCTTGTGGTGGCTACTGTGATATACTTATCATCGTCTTCATCGATAGGATAATGAAAAGATGTAAGAACGCCGAATTCCACTTCATTCTCGTACCCAGGCACCTTAAGCTTCTTTCTGCTCTTGATATCCTCGTACTCGATTTCGATATCTGAAATTGCGGTCCGGAGGCTGCAATCCCAGTTCACGAGGCGGTTGTCCCTGTAAATGAGTCCTTCCTCGTACAGCTTCACGAATGCTTCTGTTACGGCTCTCGATCTCTGCTCATCCATGGTGAAGAACTCCCGTTCCCAGTCAAGAGAAGCGCCGAGCCGAGTTAACTGTTTTAAGATTGTTCCTCCGTATGAATCTTTCCACTTCCAGACCTCTTTTATGAAATCCTCGGAGCTGAGATCGTGTCGGGATTGGTTCCTCTCTCTCATGAGCTTCTTCTCCACCACCACCTGAGTCGCGATTCCGGCGTTGTCCATGCCGGGAATCCATGAAACGTTGTCGCCGGACATCCTCCGCCACCGGATTATGGTGTCCTGCACAGCGGCGGTGAGGGCGTGGCCGATGTGAAGTGCTCCGGTGACGTTCGGCGGCGGGAGAATCATCGTAAACGGTGGCTTTTCAGAGCTGTTTTTGGATTTGAAAAAGTTCTGATTTTTCCACCAATCGTACCATGAACTCTCTACGGCGCGTGGATTATACGCGTTGGCCATTTGTTTAGAGAGCCGTTTCTTCTCGTTTAACGTTGTTTCTGGGTTGATGTAATCATCGGGATTATGATCTTCAAGACTCTTCATCTTCTCTTTCTTCTTCTTCGAAGCATTTAAGGTAGATTGTTCCTTTAGTGCAGCATTTTTCTTTTGCTTGTCCAAATACTGCAGTAATTTAATCTCTTTTTCTCGTTTTTTCTTCTCTTCTCTGATCTTCTTCTGGTCCAACTCCGGTGGCTCCGACCATCCCGCCGGCTCACCTTGTTTCTCCATTCAAAACTGGTTCGGAAATCAAACCTTAATTGGATCCCATGTATATATTCCAGCACGAATTTTCATAAATAGATTTCTAAACTGGAAAAGGGAATGTTTTTTTTGTTATTATAAATTCAAATCAGAAAAAGGATTAGGATTCAGGAAAATCCGACAGCCGTCGCATGAATTCAAACAATTAACAAAGAAAATGCAGAAACGAATTGACGTCAGTTCTTCGCCTGAAAAGCACATGAACGCAGATCCTGAATCAGTTCCAGAAGATTCCGATGAGACGATCCACCGACTTCAACAGAGCCCTTCACAATCTCTGCAACTTCCTTCACCCTCTTCCTAACTTCCCGGCTCTCCTCCGAATCACAGAGCAGCCGGACGATCGCTTTCTCGATCTTCGAACTTCCGGCCACCACGCCGTCGATCACCGGGCCCCGGTTCCAAACTTCCGACCCCAAACTCACCCCAACGTTCAGCAACCGAATAGTAATCTCGTTGTAAAACTGCTCGGCAAATAACGGCCAGGTTATCAGCGGCACGCCGGAGGAGATGGCCTCGAGGGTCGAATTCCACCCGCAGTGCGTCATGAATCCCCCGATCGCCTCGTGCTGCAAGATCGCAACCTGAGGGGCCCAACCTTTGAAGATCAAACCTTTTTTTGATTTCGTGACTCTTTCCTCAAACCCTAGGGGAAACCAGCTTTCTTGCTCGGTTTTTAAATTGGTTTTCCTCACGACCCAGATGAACGGCCGGTTTGAATTCTCCAGGCCGGTCGCAATCTCGTGGATCTGGGCCGGGGAAAACCGGGTTATGCTCCCGAACGAGATATATAGAACACTGTGCAGATCCTGAGAATCTAGCCAGTCTAGCCAGTCCAGGCTCTGCACGGTGTTCTGTATATCTGACACGGGGCCCTTGTTGGCAAAGTGGAAAAGAGGGCCGATGGTCCGAATCTTGGTACCGATGATATCCTCAAAGTAATCAGCGTACTTAGGTTCGAGCTCGTAAACGTTGTCGAAAACGACGGCGAAGCTCTGCCGCTCGGATTCCTTAACCACCTTCATAATGTCGGAGAAGGCACTCTTGTTCTTGAAATAATCTTCGAGATTCGACCTTTTCATCTCGATCTTGTCAGGCAAGCCAGGGACGAGGAAGCTTTCAGATTCTGAATTTACAGTCTTATGTGGCTCGAACTTTTCTAGATTCAAAGGTACGCAGTGAGACATGAAGCTGTTGACGTAGAACATGATCCTCGGAATGTTCATTTTCCGGGCAAGATCCACCGTCCAGGGATAGAACATGTCGGAGAAGATGCAGTGAGGTTTGAGACTATCTATAGCTTCTTCCATGGGCTTCTGCATGAGCGGCAGAGCCATGTAGACTTTCCCCATCATCTCCGCAGTGGTCGCAGCCGGGAAGTTTTCCACGCCGTCCGGCAGGCCCATCTCGGAGGCGGGGAAATAAAGGTTGTGGAAGGAGATATCCCGGTGGCCGAGGTTTGTGTCGTTCTCGACGGAGGTTTGAACCAGGGCGGCGTTGTGCTTGGTGGTCAGGATGGTGACCTTGACTCCCTCGCCGGCGAAGAGCCTGGCGGCGTTGACCAGCGGTATCATGTGGCTGGGGGTGAAGAAGGGCAGAAATAGAACGTGGAGTTTCTCCTCCGTCACCGCCATTGATGATTTCTCGAAACTGAAAATATCTGTTTGAGTTTATGAACCAGAACCAGAACTTTCTTCCTTATAATGAAATATCTAGTGTGCTCTCCAATGCGACGAAAATGAGGTCATTAATCCCTCCGCCAACTAAGCCACCCATACCTTATTTAAGCCTCGATGAAAGCAACTGTTCTTATCATAAACTTATTAGTAAATCAGAGTTCAGTTTAATTAAATATGGTAAAAAATATAATTTAAGGAAATTTGGATTGATGATTCCAATACATAATTTTCTACTTCAATTTAGTTCAATTTAATAAGAAATTATCTCAGATGAACAGTGCCTAAATTTGATTGAAATTGTACAATGAAGAATAGACAAGTGAGAGAATGACGCAAATTTTAAGAAATTGACGGATGCAGTGCAAAATTATTTAAGCAGTTTGTATTTGTATCTAAACAATCTAATATGCCCTTACTAAACTAGTCCATGATCTAATGTGTTTGTTTCCCAATCTAATTTTTCGACGTGTTTGCATTTCCTCTCGAAAATGATATAAGAATCACAAATATGAGAATCGATTGAGAGATTTGTACCTTATTAATATAAGGGTATTTCTGTAGTTAAAAAAAACACAAACGGCATAAGTAATTTTTTGACGTGTTTGCATTTCCTCTCGAAAATGATATAAGAATCACAAATATGAGAATCGATTGAGAGATTTGTACCTTATTAATATAAGGGTATTTCTGTAGTTAAAAAAAACACAAACGGCATAAGTAATTTTTTGACGTGTTTGCATTTCCTCTCGAAAATGATATAAGAATCACAAATATGAGAATCGATTGAGAGATTTGTACCTTATTAATATAAGGGTATTTCTGTAGTTAAAAAAAACACAAACGGCATAAGTAATTTTTTGACGTGTTTGCATTTCCTCTCGAAAATGATATAAGAATCACAAATATGAGAATCGATTGAGAGATTTGTACCTTATTAATATAAGGGTATTTCTGTAGTTAAAAAAAACACAAACGGCATAAGTAATTTTTTGACGTGTTTGCATTTCCTCTCGAAAATGATATAAGAATCACAAATATGAGAATCGATTGAGAGATTTGTACCTTATTAATATAAGGGTATTTCTGTAGTTAAAAAAAACACAAACGGCATAAGTAATTTTTTGACGTGTTTGCATTTCCTCTCGAAAATGATATAAGAATCACAAATATGAGAATCGATTGAGAGATTTGTACCTTATTAATATAAGGGTATTTCTGTCAGTTAAAAAAACACAAACGGCATAAGTATATAACTAAATATTAGACTGTATCTACCAATTCCCAAATTTTAACCATATTGGCCGGCTGCCGATTTTAATGTCCGTTGAATCAGATGGGATCATGCAACATGGGTGTCTTTTTCCTTTGTAGAGACCATTGTATGGTCCAACAGAACAAAATTATGCTTCTGAGTTGAAATATATAGAGAGAGTGACGTCTTTGCATGCATCATTTTTCAAACTGTGACATCATAAAAACCATTACTTTTCATCTCTTCAAAGTATACAAAATGTCACTTTGTTTACTTCATGTTATACTCTTGAACAGAGAAAGCCATAAACAGGATGAGTAACAGAGAAAATCTGTATAAGTTACTGATCTGTCTAATATCTATTTGTACTGTTTAACAAACAGAAGCCTTCAATCTGAGGGCATGTCGTAAACGACTACATAAACAAGAAGATACACTGTCAAATGTTTCTGTAAGTCCATATCTTCTGCAGAAGTTCTTCACTAAATACAAGGAAGGTATTGCTTGGCCTGCTGACAAACCCTTGCCTGGTATCCCTCTCGATCCTGCAAACGCCATCCAAGTATACTGCTTCAGAGCACGAACAAGGTACCATGTGCTTGTAATAAACTGAACAAATCAAACCTAGAATTAACCAAACCTTATTGTATAAAGTGAAGCTCGGGTAATCAACAGGACTAGCGGGATTTGGATTGTCAAGAAAATCCTGAATCCCCAGAAGGATCTGCTTCACTGTGATAGACGGTTTCCATCCCTAAAATGGAAATGTAACGACTTAACATAAGTACAAAATCCACATATCAATGATAAGTAAGCATGTGTACTCACAGAGCTGTCGAGGATGGACAAACACACCATCCCTGAGCCCCAGACATTGAGGTGGAAGAATCCCGGAGGGAATTTGCAAATCGGGGGCTTACTAGGATAATCATCACAGAAAATCATGGTTAAAGGGTAATGGCCACCTTCCCAGTCAGTCTGAAATTCATTAAAATCAACAAAACTCAGCTCGAGCGTCTGTTTTAAACACAACCTAAATAGATAGAACTCCAACCGAAATCACCTAGCAAACTTATAGACTACAATAAAATGTATGCTGTCTGTATCATTCCTATCTTATCATCACAAGAAACAAAAAGAAAATGATTTCCTTTCTATGCAAAAGCAACCAAACTACAAATTTAACTAGCATAAACTTCTAAAAAATTTCAACATCACATACAAAAAGAAAAATTGATACTGTCTAATTAATCCTAGCTGTGCCATACAACAAAGCTAGTTAGAACAAATTTATACTAGCATCAATTTCTACAGTATTTTTAAAAATATTTATACTAGCAAAAACACTGAAATTCGGCATCACATCTAATTAAAAACAAAACAAAAACTGAAGCTTTCTAATGGTTTCTAGCTGTGCAAAAGCAATTCATCGTAAAAAATTATACTCGAGCATAATCTTCTACATATTAAAATGCTACATGATCAAACATCGACAGAAATGGATGCTCCTATTAGAAGATATACCTAGCTAACCTAACAACCTAAGAGACTACAATAAAATGTCTGCTGTCTGAATCATTCCTATCTTATCTTCACAAAAAAATAAGAAAAATTGATACTTTGTAAAATCAAAAGCAACTAATTTGATTCAACAAATCTACAAATTTACAATAGCATAAACTTTAACAAGATTCAGCATCACATCAAACAAAAGAAAAATTAATACTGTCTAATGAATCCTAGTTGTGCCAAAGCAACAAAGCTATTTAGAACAAGTTTATACTAACATAAACATCTATAGTTTTTGAAAAAATTTATACTAACATAAACTTCTACGAAACAAGTTTTTACCCCAGAAAAAACACTGGAATTCGGCACACATCTAATAAAAACAAAACAAAAACTGATACTTTCTCATTGTTCCTAGTTGTGCAAAAGCAACAAATATGATTCAACAAAGTTATTCGGAATTTTTTTCACTCGAGCATAAACTTCTAAGTATTAAAATGTTATGTTGATCAAACATCAACAACATAACAGAAACAGATGCTCCTGTGAGAAGGTATACCAAAATTTAGCATATCACATAAAACAAAATAAAAATTAAATTGATATGTGCAAAGCAACTATTTTTGAACAAATTTATACTAGCATAAACTTCTACAAATTTTGAACAAGCACATATTGAAATTCAGCATCAGGTATACTCGTGAATGAATCCAAATTTTACTTTAGCATAAACTTATAAATGCCACATGATCAAAACAGAAACGAAATGGATAGGTATAAATCTAGTTAACCTAAACCTATACTACGTCAAAGTAAAATCAAATTAAAACAGCATAACTGTTCAAAATGTTTCATGATTTCATTCAAATGCAAAGAAAATAAATTACATAGAGAAAGGAAGGTAAAAAGGTAAAAAACTCACCCCAGGCTTACCAGGGACGATGCAATTCCACACCATCAAATTTACCGTCCCATCGGCCGCTGTCGCCGGCTTTGCCACAAATCCCTGCATAAAATTTAAAACTTAAATAAACAAAACCAAAACCTAGAAAATTGAAACATCGAATTTGGAGGAAAAAAATTACAGACATGAGGATGGTTTTTGCGCCAGTCTTTGCGTTCATGGGCGAGCCGACCGCGAGCTATTCCAAACATGTTTTTCTTCTAAAAACGATATCTTTTTTCTGCTAAACTTTGTAGGATTTAAACAAAGGCGAGAGATTGTTGTAACTTTGTTAAATATCTTGAAGAGTCAAACCACTCGAAGAGATTGTCGTAACTTATTAAATATCTTGAAGAGTCAAACCCCTCGATTATGTTTACTCCGCTCCCTATAATTTTAAAATAATTTAATTGATTTTTGGGAATTTTTAAAAAATATATAAATTATACTCTGTCCTAGTCAAAGTTTCTTATAATTCGTAAATTTTACAAATATTTTTCGAGTGTGCATATTGTAGTATCAATGTTTTATTATTTTTGGAAAAAAAATATAAAAGTTTCATTAAACTCAAACTCACATTGAATAAGGTTTGACAATTGTGTTCTTGCTTAAGGTTCGTGATTGAAACCATTATTTTATAACTTACGTTCATACGAGTTTGGATCTCTACGCAATGTTTAATACGCAACACGACTTATTTTTTGAGCTCATCTCTAAAGTAAGATAATACGTTTGATAACATTTTTACCATGAAAGTTAAAAAAATAACGTGTTAGCCATATTATTTGCCTATTTTTATATACAAAATTACATTTTTAGTTTAAAATTATTTGTTGAGAAGAAAAAATTCAAACACATATATTTAGATTCATATAATTTAAAATATATTATTCATAGTTTTGTAAATAAATAAAATTAAAATGTATATATCAATTAAAAATAATTTTATTTTCATAAAAATTATAATGCAATAGATATATTAAATCCGGCTATAAAATTTATATATATATATATATATGTTGTAAATGATAAACATTTGTTTTTATATGAAATAATTAAATAATGCTCGAAATTTATTCTACAAATTTGTTTATAAAACATTTTGTTCGAACTAAAATTCAATAAACATCAAGACATAAAATTGAATTACAATCGTATGTTGCACATACTTTATTTCAGTTTTTTTGAAAAAATTAACCATAACAAAATAAATTTAATGATGTAATTCATGTGGAAAATATAAAAATACTAGGTAACATAAGAATATTGAGTCGTAGTAAATGAATAACCACCTATGTATATTTAACAATGGTTAAAACTATGTTTTGGTGTACGAATTGAATTGCGTAGAGGATCCGGACTCCTATGTTTGTAAATGTTTTGGCGAATTGCGTAGAGGATCCGGATACAGTGGTTCCGGATTCCGTTAATACACTCTCGAAGGTCCAATTTAGTTTTGCATGTCTGGTCTTTTACTTAAAATGCCCATATTTGAAATATGTTGGATAATATTGTCTGCACAAGTAAATTGGATCTGCACCTAGTATTGGCCAATTTTAACTGCATTAAATTTCATTAAGTTAAGTAAAGACCAACTTTTTCAAACTCTGTTGTGAGTTCTTAACTTGCTTTTCAACATCAGAAAGATAGCCATAAATATTCATGATACAGAAGAGCTTAAAGCCAAGGTGTTTTTTGCAACCACCAGTTCAAGACACAAGTTCTGAAAAAACAAGAAAACAAAGTGCCATAGCACCAAAATATGAGATAGTTTTGGACTAATTGCTAGAAGGGTATTTCTTGGCCTGCTCCCGAATCTTTCTCCTGAATTCATTTCGATCCTGTAAAGCGTATACAACATTGTCAATTCTCCGGAGCACAACTTCTTATGTAGATTTACAAAACTCGGGAAAAAATGAAATCTAACATGAAACAAACCTGCTTATACAGCTGTGCACAATGAGGTTGAGCAGCACTGGCAGGGTTAGGGTCATCAAGCATCTCCTGGATGCCGATAAGAATTTGCTTCACTGAGATCGCTGGACTCCATGCCTAATGCACAAACAATTTCTCCAGTAAATGGGAAATTAAAAAAGACGATCTTCAATTCTCCATATAAATCGCGTCTTTGACAAAAAAGAGGTATAACATGCACAAAAAATAGACTATAATCATGCTTGCAGAATTGAGAATGGACGGAAAAATGTTAATAAATGGCAATTGCAAAAGAGATCAAGACAGAGAAGAGTAAGCATACTTACATCACTGAGAATGGACAGACAGATGTCTCCTTCATGATAGACGTTCATGTGGAAGAAGCCACGAGGGAGCATGCACTTGGGAGGCTTAGTCGGGTAATTCTCACTAAAGATCATCGTCAGAGGGTAATAGCCTCCTTCCCAGTCAGTCTGCATTGCGTAAAATAGAAAAGCTCAATCTTTTGCTTTTGATTCATCAGATGACAGATAAACTATAGATTACTACATTATGGTTAAAAAGTTATCACACCGACAAGGTAAGCCATCAATATTTCCAAGATCCAGTCTTTTTTCCTCTAGGAGAGGCAAGAGATAACATCTATAGCAAAAATAATTGCTGCTAATATTTGAAATTACTCCAGTTAGGGGAAGTCATAAACAGCTATTGCAGTAATTAGTCAGAAAACACAAAGCTTTGATAATGCACCTGGAGATAAACAATCATGATGTAGTAGGATTCTTCCAACCTAAATGGATCGAAAACGCACTTCATGTGACGTAAATATTCTACAAAAACTTGTTTTTGGCAAAATGACATCTTTTTTGAAGGTAAAATCAGACATAAATTCCCTCCTAGGAAAGCTATTGTGGGAACAAGTCCATAGCACTATTAAACTCATAAAACTAGGAAAAAGCCTATGTTACTCACACACGGATTGCATCTCGTGTCTTATCCTAATATCCGACCCAAGGTCATGGAAATTTTAAAGCAATACAGACAAATAGCACTAAACAGCTATGGCATATTTTGTGTCGTGCCGTGCCGTGCCTGTCTGACACATATCCGACACGGAGATACGGCGCTAAATTGCCATGTTGGAGCAACATAGCAATAAGCTATTGGCCAAACCTAACACTTGTAAAACAGATACATCCACACAGGCAGTGTTTCCAGCAGTCAAAAACTCAGAATGCAGTACATGAACTTGGCATATTCACCATAAAGATTCAATTTTTATAACGTAACTGAACTGAAAATGGCATAAAAGAAACTTACCCCGGGTTTACCGGGGATGATACATTTCCACACCATCATATTCACAGTCCCATCCGCAGCAGTCTCAGGCTTCGCCACAAAACCCTGTACACATAAAAATCGTAACTTTGTAACCAAGAACACTCCAATAAAAACGAAAACTTGGAGGGGATGAGATAAAACAAACATGCGGGTGATTCTTGCGCCAGGACTTGCGTTCCTCTACGAGACGACCACGGGCGACTCCTCCAGCTCCAGACATTGCTCTGCAGATCAGGGAAATCGTGAGGAGGGAAAAGGTGAAAAGATGAACTATTTAAAGATTCAAACGAAACGTACCAGGAAAGATTGGTGTAACAGTGTAAATATCTTCGGAGTTCTGTAAAGAATGAAACCTCCCACTGCTTTGTCGGTTCCGCCACAGTCCTACTACTTCGACTGTAAAACTTCTGTTTTGGATAAATGCATTAATTAATTAATTAAGTTTTAATAATTATACATTTACTATCATTATTTGTAAGTTGTATTGTTACACAAACTAAAGTCGAGTAATCAGTTATCAATTCTTATATCATACATCGGATGTGAAGAGTCCAGAAGTTTCAGGACGATATTGTTGGTTATTTTGTAGAAGTCACTATGTTTAAACATACTGATGTTGTATGTTTAAACACTTGCTCCAGCAGAAACAAAAACTGAGCAACAGTGATTGTGATGAAGTACAACTTGTGTGCGATCAAAGAAGATATTCGAGCGAATCAAAGATGATATTTGAAGAGATATTCAGCTCCGATCTGATTAGATATATGATAGAGTTGTATTTTAGTTAGGATTAGTCTTAAATAAGGAAAGATTATATTTCCTACAGTATAGCTATGGAAGTAGAATATAACTAGAAGACTAATTGCAGCTGTGATTAGCTAAATGAGAAGATCAGCAATACCGTGATTTAAGTACAGAGAATATCAACATGGCAGCACAGCATGGAGCTATAAATAGAGACGCAAGCTGCGAGAAGAAGTATCGAACTCAAGAGAAAGTATTCTGCATCCAGAATAACTTTGTTGGAGCAGTGCTGAGTCGATCGCGTCAACAGGTCATTGATCGTGGTTTCAAGTTCAGAATCATACACCTTAATTATTCGGGAGGAAGAGATTCAGCGTCAACGAGGTTGAGATCGGAGGGAGTTCGATCAAGGCGAATCAGTAGCAAGGGGAGCTTGCAAATTCACAAGGAGAGTAGAAAGATAAGTATTGAAGTTTAAACATCTTGTACTGTAATCTTTCGTACTAGTGAATTAATTCTGAACTGGGTTAACGCCCCGCAGAGTAGGTGTGTTTCACCGAACTGCGTAATCATTTCTGGTGTTCTTTCTTTCAGTGTTTAAACTCTGGCTCATGTTTAAACATACGTACTAGAATAGAAAGATTAGTTAAGAACTTTGTGAAACTGATCGGTAGAAATTTCAATTGGTATCAGAGCAAGGCACTTGTTGTTCCCTTTAACGAGGAGAGTGAGATCAAACTGGGTTTACAAATGGCGACAAGAGACTGGGCGTCGATCACGCGACCACCAATGCTGGAAGGATCAAACTACACTTACTGGAAGACACGCATGAAGGCGTTCATCAAGTCACTAGATGAGCAGGCATGGTACTATGTTGAGAACAAGTGGGAAGCACCGAAAGTGGCAGTTGAAGCATCAAGTACAAAGGAACCGGAGCTTAAGGCAGAATCCTCATATTCTCCAGACGAAAAGAAAGCTTGTCTGGCACATTCGAAAGTTGTTAATGCCATCTTTACTGCTGTGAATGATGATCAGTTCAAATTGATCTCTATGTGTGAGACAGCTAAGGAAGCATGGGATGCTCTACAAAATGTACACGAAGGAACAACAAAAGTTCGTGAATCAAAACTTCAGCAGTTAACCTCACAGTTTGAACACACAATGATGAGAGAGGATGAAACAATTGCTGAATTCATTAGTAAGATCAAGGATATTGCAAACAGGGCTTTTCAGTTGGGGAAGAAGTATAAGGAATCTAAGTTGGTGAAGAAAGTTATGAGGTCAGTGTCTAAAAAGTTTGCTAACAAAGTTACAGCAATTGATGAAGCTCAAGATTTGAATACTATGACGTTGGATCAATTGATGGGATCCTTGCAAACATATGAGATGAGGCTCGATTCAGTTGATAAAGCTGAGAAGAATTTAGCTTTCAAGAGTATAGTACCACGTTCATCCAGACCTCGTTTTCAGAATTCCAGAGATAATGGAGGACAAAGAGTAGATCAAAGTCAACAACAACAAAATTTCAAGAATCAAGCTAGACATGTCAAGAATTTAGA
Source organism: Sherardia arvensis (assembly GCA_948330725.1). NCBI lineage: Eukaryota > Viridiplantae > Streptophyta > Magnoliopsida > Gentianales > Rubiaceae > Sherardia > Sherardia arvensis. The sequence continues at coordinate 27,430,125 of OX415243.1, read as the reverse complement.
TAGAATTCAATGTAGAGAATGTGAAGGATATGGTCACATTCAGTCAGAATGTCCAACAGCTAAGAGAAGGCAAGAAAAAGCTCATGTCTCTACATGGAGTGATGATGATAATGATGAGGATGACAATGAGGAATTCACCAGCAATTTCATAGCATTTGGAGCTAGAGTTGAAGAGTCGTCTGGATGTTTAAACATTCCACGATGTTACAACATGAAGGAGAGAGTTGCAGAATATTCCTCAAGTGGTGATGAAGGAAGTGTTAGTGAAAATAATATTCGGGTGACTTATGCTGAGATGAATGAGACATGGCTAGAAGTTGCAGAAGCTAATAGAAGGTTGGCGAAGGAGAATAATTTTTTATTAGCCAAAGAAAAAGATACAAGTTCAACATTGGAGAAATCTAAGCAAGAAAATGAGGTGTTGAATCTTAAGTTGAAGGAGATGACAGAGAGAATTGAACGTTCTGAAGCTGCAATTCACCGCTTGAATACTGGGAAAGCCAAGTTGGATGAGATTCTTGCCATGGGACAGATTTCACGTCACGGCTTAGGTTATGAGAGCCTTTCAAGGTTTTCAAGTACGTCCACGGATGTTCACTATGAAACTAATAGTGTTTCATCATATGTTAAGTCTAGAAAGAAAAGAGTACGGAAGTGCAGCCATTGCAAGGTATACGGGCATGTCAAGAACAAATGTTTCAAGTTTCTCAGAGATACAATGAAGGGAAAACACACTGCTCCATGTTTAAACACTGCTCCATGTTTAAACATCGTCCAGGAAAGACAACCTGCTCCATGTTTAACATCTCTCAGGTTCCTCAATCAAGAACAGTCAGAAAGGTATGGGTGCCTAAATCAAAACATCCCATAACACCGCTCCCAAAGTCAGCACATCCCATATTTTGTGATCTTCACTTCGAAGGATTGAAGGATGAAGAAGAGCATAGAGAAACACATACATCTGTCACTTTGTCAACTGCCAAAGTTAAAGCTGTTGATGGTGTAGTGGTCGAGTCCTTCAGGCAACACTTAGGTGTGTGTCGTGGATGAGGTATTTCTTTTGCTTTATTTTAGCATTTTTCGTTTTTGTTTTTTAGTTAAAAAAAAACAAAGAAAAGAAAAAAAGAGGTAGGATGTAGGAAGTTTCTGATGTTTAAACATCAGAAAATGTGGTGACTGTTTTTCTGATGGCTTGTGTGTACTGGACTGGAGAGTTAATTGGCTAAGCTGGAAGTGTTTAGGCCTGGGCTGAAAAGGGAGTTTATTAAAGTTTGTATTGATGATGAGATCGAAGATAGGGGGAGCCACTGGTTGATACTCCACCTTTATTATGTGTGTTCTATCTTTATACTTATGCATTCTATATTTCTATTGAAAACAATTTGTATATACTATTTATAGAAACTATATACAAAAAAGATTTACAGTGCACATTTGGACACATAAAAATGCTCATATTTAAATTTTGAAATGCACATGAGGATACATACCCGGATGTATGGTATAATTTGCGATCTGTTATATATTCTTCTAGCATAAAAGAGGTTAATTTATGTAATTTGAATTGAGTTTTCTATGTTCATCTTGATTCTTGCTCAATGATGTCTTTTTCAATCTATTTTATAGATCTTGTTTTAAATCTTTTTCGTATTATTTGAACGTTTGATTTCGTCTTAGAATTTGGAACCAAAGGTTTGGTTTTTTATTTCCCTTTTTCCTATGAAATGACATGCTTCTTTTTTCAGTTTGAACACAGCTCTAATGAAGTTGCCCCTTTTCAGAATATCAAATCTATAAAACCGAACGCATTATATTTCACTTTCATCCAAGTTGATGAGGAAATGTAAATATTTCCCAGTACATAATATTTAGTAATTTTCATCAAATGAAACAAGAGAATTTGAAGTTGAAGGTTTTTTTGCTGCATTAACAGGGCTCAAGCCATAGCCATACTCTCCAAAATAACAGAAAACATCAAACCTCTACACGAAAACCAAACGTTCAAAACCGAATCCAGAAAATAAAACATCCAATGTACAAATTCCGGCTGACCAACAAATGATGAAGCTCGAGATCTAGTCAGCCTAAGGTACACAAATAACTAAATGATGGAAGGGTAAAGCTTGGCCTGCTGCCGAACCCTCTTCTTGTACTCCGGCGGATCCTGCAAGCCATTGCCAAACATTCAGAACAAGGACGTAAAAGATCCTAAACACACACACACAAACACACACACACGAAAATCAGCTCCTCGGACAATAAACAACTTTGCTTATTTAATGTTTGCTTCCTGGTCTATTTTTTCGACGTGTTTGCATTCCCTCTCGAAAATGATATAAAAAAATTTATACCATATTAATATAATGATATTTCTGTCATTTCAAACAAAATACAGACGGTATAAGTAAATATTAGATTGCATCGAACAATCCCTAAATTTTAACCGGCTGCCGATTTTAATGTCCGTTGAATTAGGTTGTGTCATGCAACATGGGTGTCTTTTTCCTTTGTGACCATTGTATAATCCAACAGAACAAGGTTATGCTTCTGAGTGACGTCGTCTTTGCATGCATCATTTTTCAGACTGTGACATCATAAAAAGTCTTACTCTTCATTTCTTCCAAGTACAAAATGTCACTTTGTTTACTTCATGGTATACTCTTACACATAGAAAGCCATACAGGATGTGTAACAGAGAAAATCTGCACAAGTTACTGATCTGTCTAAACACTACAGGTTTATCATCTGTACTGTTTAACAGACATAAACCTTAAACCTGAGGGCATGTCGTAAACGACTACAAAGATACACTGTCAAATGTTTCTGTAAGTCCATATCTTCTGCAGAGGTTCTTCACTAGCTAAATACAAGGAGGGTATTGCTTCGCCTGCTGCCAAACCCTTGCCTGGTATCCCTCTCGATCCTGCAACAGAGCACGAACAAGGTAACATGTGCTTGTAATAAACTGAACAAATCAAACCTAGGAATAACCGAACCTCATTGTATAAAGTTAAGCTCGGGTAATTAGCAGGACTATCAGGATTTGGATTGTCAAGAAAATGCTGAATCCCCAAGAGAATTTGTTTCACTGTGATAGACGGTTTCCATCCCTAAAATGGAAAGGTAATGACTCACATAATGATAACTAAACAACGTTGATAAGTAAGCATGTGTACTCACAGAGCTGTCGAGGATGGACAAACACACCATCCCTGAGCCCCAGACATTAAGGTGGAAGAATCCCGGAGGGAATTTGCAAATCGGGGGCTTACTAGGATAATCATCACAAAAGGTCATGGTTAAAGGGTAATGGCCACCTTCCCAGTCAGTCTGAAATTCATTAAAATCAACCAAACTCAGCTCAAGCGTATGTTTTAAGCATACAACCTCAATAGATAGAACTCCAACCGAAATCACCTAGTAACTAAAACGGAGAGACTACATATATGTTTGTATCATTCCTATCTTATCTTCACAAAAACGAAAGAAAATGATACTTTCAAATGGTTCTTTATGCAACTAATTGACTCAACAGAGCTACAAATTTACACTAGCATAAACTTCTAACAAGATTCAGCATCACATCAAACAAAAGAAAAATTGATACTGTCCGATGAATTCTAGCTGTGCCAAAGCAATAAAATGGATACAACGAAGCTGTGCCAAAGCAATAAAATGGATACAACTAAGCTATATAGAACAAATTTATACTAGCATATAAACTTCTACAATTTTTGAAAATATTTACACTGTCAAAAACACCTGATCAAAAACAAAACAAAAACTGATACTTTAGCAAAAGCAACAAATTTGATTTAACAAAGCTATTTGGAAAAAAAATTATACTCGAGCATAAATTATAAAATGCTACATGATCAAACATCGACAGAAACAGAATTCTAGCTGTGCAAAGCAACTAAGTTGATTCAACAAAGCTATTTTGAACAAATTTATACTAGCATAAACTTCTACACATTTTGAACAAGCACATAAATTCAGCATCATGTAACAAAAACCGATTCTAGTGATTGAATCCTAGCTGTGCAAAAGCAGCAAAACAAAAACGGATAGGTATAAATCTAGCTAACCTATGAAGTAAAATTAAATCAGCATTACTAAATCAGCATTACAAAATGTTCATTATTTCAATCAAATGCAAAGAATATAAATTACATGTATAAGGGAAGGTAAAAAGTTAAAAAACCCACCCCAGTCCTACCAGGCACGACGCAATTCCACACCATCAGATTTACTGTACCATCGGCCGCCGTCACCGGTTTTGCAACAAACCCCTGCATAAAAATTAAAACTTCAGTAAACAAAACAAAAGCCCAGAAGATTGAAACACTAAATTGGGAGGGAAAATAATTACATACATGAGGATGGTTTTTGCGCCAGGCTTTGCGTTCCTCGGCGAGCCGACCGCGAGCCACTCCAGACATGTTTTCCGGCTAATAAGATGTCTTTTTTCTGCTAAACTTCAGTCAGAATCAAACGAAGCCCGAGAGATTGCCGTAACTTGTTAAATTATCTCGAAGAGTCAAACCCCTCGATTATGTTCACTCCTTATAATTTTTATAATAAGTTAACTGATTTTTGTGAATTTATAAAAAATATATAAATTATACTCCGTCATCAAAGTTTCTTATAATTAGTAAGATTTACAAATATTTTTCGCAGTGTGCTTGAGTATATTAATGTTTCATTATTTTTGGCAAAAAAAGATAAAAGTTTCATTAAACTCAAACTCATATTGATTAAGGTTTGACCATTGAATGTGTTCTTGTTTAAGGTATTAAGATTTGACCATTGAATATGTTCTTGTTTAAGGTTCATGATTGAAACCATTATGTTATGACTTACGTTCATACATTCGAAATTTATCTGCATTCGAAATTTAACTGCATTAAATTTCATTAAGTTGAGCAAAGATCAACTTTTTCAAACTCTGCTGTGAGTTCTTAACTTGCTTTTCAACATCAAAAAGATAGCCATAAATATTCATGATAACAAAATAGCTTAAAGCCAAGATAGGTGTTTTCTGCAACCACCAGTTCAACACAAGTTCTGAAAAACAAGAAATCAAGATAGTTTAGGACTAATTGCTAGAAGGGTATTTCTTGGCCTGCTCCCGAATCCTTCTCTTGAATTCATTTCGATCCTGTAAAGTTTATACAACATTGTTAATTCTCCGGAACACAACTTCTTTGGTAGATTTTAAAAACTCGGGAAAAAATGAAATCTAACATGAAACCAACCTGCTTATACAGCTGTGCACAATGAGGTTGAGCAGCACTGGCAGGGTTGGGTTCATCAAGCATGCTCTGGATGCCGATAAGAGTTTGCTTCACTGAGATCGCTGGCCTCCATGCCTAATGCACAAACAAAAGACGATCTTCAATTCTCCATAAAAATCGCGTCTTTGACAAAAAAGAGGTATAACATGCACAAAAAATAGACTATAATCACGCTTGCAGAATTGAGAATGGACGGAAAAATGTTTATAAATGGCAATGGCAGAAGAGATCAAGACAGAGAAGAATAAGCATACTTACATCACTGAGAATGGAGAGACAGATGTCTCCTTCACGATAGACGTTCATGTGGAAGAAGCCACGAGGGAGCATGCACTTGGGAGGCTTTAATATTCCAAAGATCCAGTCTTTTGAACTCTAGGAGAGGCAAGAGTTAACATCTATAGTAAAAATAACTGCTGCTAATAATTGAAATTACTCCAGTTAAGGGAAGTCATAAACAGCTATTGCTGTAATTAGTCAGAAAACACAAAGCTTTAATAATGCAGCTGGAGATAAACAATCATAATGTAGCAGGAATCTTCCAACCTAAATGGCTCGCAAACGCACTTCATGTGACGTAAATATTCTACAAAAACTTGTTTTTGGCAAAATGACATCTTTTTTGAAGGTAAAATCAGACAGAAATTCCCTTCTAGGAAAGCTATTGTGGGAACAAGTTCATAGCACTATTAAACTCATAAAACTAGCAACATAAGTCTATGTTAATCAGACACTATTAAACTCATAACCTAGCAAACTTAGAGACTACAATAAATTAAGCCTATTATCCTAATATCCAACACAAGGACATGGAATTTTTAAAGCAATACAGACAAAATAGCACTAAACAACTATGTCATATTTTGTGTCATGTCGTGTCTGACACATATCCAACACGGAGATACGGCACTAAATTGACATGTCGGAGCTATTGGCCAAATCTAACACTTGTAAAACAGCTACTTTCACACAGACATTGTTTCCAACAGTCAGAAACTCAGAATGCAGTAAATGAACATGGCATATTCACCAAAAATATTCAATTTTTAAGACATAACTGAACTGAAAATGGCAAAGAAGATCAAAAATCACTAAAAAAAACTTGCCCCGGGTAAACCCGGGATGATACATTTCCACACCATCATATTCACAGTCCCATCCGCAGCAGTCTCAGGCTTTGCCACAAAACCCTGTAGTACACATAAAAATCATAACTTTGTAATCAAGAACACTCAAATAAAAACGAAAACTTGGAGGGGATTCTTGCGGGTGATTCTTGCGCCAGGACTTGCGTTCCTCTACGAGACGACCACGGGCGACTCCTCCAGCTCCAGACATTGCTCTGCAGATCAGGAAAGATGAACTATTTAAAGATTCAAACGAAACGTACGAGGAAAGATTGGTAACAGTGTAAATATCTTCGTACCCTTTGGAGTTTTGCCTCTGTAAAGAATGAAACCTCCCACTACTTTGTTGGTCCCGCCACAGTCCTACTTCGACTGTAGAACTTCTGTTTTGGATAAATGGATTAATTAAGTTTTAATAATTATACATTTCTATATCATTATTTGTAAGTATAAGTTACACAAACTAAAGTCAAGTAGTAATCAATTATATATTCTTCTAGCATAAAAGAGGTTAATTTGTGTAATTTCAACTGAATATAGCTTTCTATGTTTTTATTTGATTTATTGCATCGATATTTTTTCATCTTGATTCTTGCTCAATGATGTTTCTTTCAATCTATTTTATAGATCGTGTTTTAAATCTTAGTTCGTATTATATGAAATTCATATATTTTTACCTTTAATAATATGATTTCGTCTTAGAATTTGGAATAAAAGGTGCTAGTGCTCCTTTTTCCTATGAAATTACATGTTTCTTTTTTCAGTTTGAACACAACTCTAATGAAGTTGCACCATTTCAGAATATCAAATCGATAAAACCAAACGAATTATATTTCATTTTCATCCAAGTTGATGAGTAAATGTAAATATTTCCAAATACATAATATTTAGTAATTTTCATCAAATGAAACAAGAGAATTTGAAGTTGAAGGGTTTTGGTGCATTAACAAGGGCTCAAGCCATAGCCATACTTCTCCAAAATAACAGAAAACAGCAACCCTCAACACGTCGAGGGTTGAGACGAAAACCAAATGTTCAAAACCGAATCCAGAAAATAAAACATCCAATGTACAAATTCTGGCTGACCAACAAATGATGAAGCTCGAGATCTAGTCAGCCTAAGGTACACAAATAACTAAATGATGGAAGGATAAAGCTTGGCCTGCTGCCGAACCCTCTTCTTGTACTCCGGGGGATCCTGCAAACCATTGCCAAACATTCAGATCAAGGACGTAAAAGAACCTTAAAACACACAACCGACACACACACACACACACACACACACACAACACACGAAAAATAAAAATAAACGGGAAGAGTTGCCAAACCTGAATGAACATATGGTATCCCTCGGTCTGAGCAGGATCAGCAGGGTTAGGCTGATCGAGCAGATCCTGAATGCCAACGAGGATCTGCTTCACTGTGATAGCAGGTCTCCATCCCTAACAGGCAAGGAATTGTGTTACTGTTGTAAATATGAAAACGCTCTCAGAAAGAAAAGCTTAGCATGTACTCACACTGTCCTCGTTGAGGATGGAAAGGCACACAGTTCCAGATGGGTAGACGTTTGGATGGAAAAATCCAGCAGGGAACTTGCACTTGGGAGGCTTGCTCGGGTAGTCCTCGCTGAAGTTCATAGTGATAGGGTAGTGACCCCCTTCCCAGTCAGTCTGCATTGTTGTAATATCAAAACTCAGTTCAAGAACTCCTTACGAGCAGCAATAATTAAAGGTAAAACTCGTCAGACAAACAGCAAGGAAAGCTTTAGCCAATACAGTTAAACAACATTATCGGAACATAAAGTTATAACATCAATAACTCAAGCAAAATCAGCTCCTCAGAGGAATTATAAGAAGTTATTTATGACAGACTTTTATAAGAAGTTATTTATTTGATGTTGCCAGAGGAATTATACTTTTGCTATTTAGACTAACCAAAAGACTACCCCAGATAATGTTACGAGAAAAAACAATATAGAGTACATGCGCTAAAGTAACATACACTCACAACTATATGCTTCGAGGCACCCCCTCGAGATGAGTAAAAAGTTTATATTCTTTCATATGGTGTGGCATTATAGATGAGCAAGCCTGACCCTAAATGAGTTGTTAGTTTCATCATTGTATTGATGTTATCACAAGAGGCATCTTTCTCAACAAAAAACAGCCAATTTGATTCAACAAGCAAAAACTAAAGTAAAAAACTACTATGAGTGACTTTAAGCAGACAGCTTCAATAGTGAAAAACCAAAACAAAGAAATCGAGATGTTGATGCACCATCATAGAAGAACATATGACCCTAAAACAGTTAAATTTTTCGTAAGAAGTATCTTCCTCAACTGCATAAAAACAACCAATTTGATTCAACAGATAACGAATCACAAAAAAATTATATTGAGTAAAAACAGCTGTGACTGGCTTCATAAAACCGAATCTGAAGAGATCGTTCAAAATGTGAATTTCTCACAAAATATCAGCAATCCCTCACAAGTCACACCATATTGTAATGTCAGCCAAAACATATCAACTTCTCACAAAACAACTAACTGTAATCCCTAACACCATATGGACAGATAATGGACTAATGAGCTAAGCAGACAAACTCTAGTTATCTGCTCATAAGACCATCTAGCATTACATGAATAGCACAAATACAGAGTCAACAGAACATAAGACTCTTCAATCTTTCACACAATCATCCAAAGATTGAACCTTTTAGGCCTACATGATACAATTCAACATATACAAGACACAAACTAGCAGGAAAAAACTTACCCCGGCCTTTCCCGGGATGGTGCAGCTCCAGACCATCAAATTGGCTGTCCCATCGGCACCGGTCTCCGGCTTCGCCACAAAACCCTGCAACAAACACAAGCCACACCCAAAATTCAATACAGAAAACAACAGCCTTTTCCAGATGAACAGAAAGTCGCGATTTTTTATTAAAAAAATGAACCCATCTAGGGATTTAACGCAGAACCCAGAAAATCAAAAACAGGAATTGAGAGGAGGAATCAACTGACATGAGGGTGATTCTTGCGCCAGGCCTTGCGTTCTTCAGCGAGGCGGCCGCGGGCGATTCCAGACATCTTTCTCTCGGATTGCTCGAAACCTACTTCGTCTTCTCCTCGGTTTGCTGCTTGACACACTGCTGTTTGTTTTTCCACGGGATTTAAAGATTTACCTGCGAGCAAATAAGAGGTTTATTGCGTAAAATATTCCATTTTTATCTAATTTTCAGTCATTTCTAATATTTGCGGAAAAGGGGCTTTATTATGCTCTAAATTTGTTTTAGGTTCAAAGGTTTTTGAGTTGGATTTAAGGTGTAAAACCGAACATTTCTTATATGGTACCACATATGTACTATGTTGATGTGTGTTAAATATATATCGTGAATGTGCATTTAGATGACAATAATTGTATATTATAAAATCTTCAAACAAAATAAAAAATATGCACGTGTATCAAATTTAACATGTCGGTGGTACGTATCCCCTTATACCTAATGAGTTATAGACTGAATATATATATATAAATACTTTTTAAAGAAATTAGAAATCACCGAATAAGGATGAATTTTATAACTTCACCAAGCGGTTGTAAATAAAATAAAGTAGTGATCCAAATAATTCACATAGTCTTGCATGTAGAACATGGTTCATGGTTCCAAAATTTGACCCCTAACTCCCTTGCAATGATCTTCCAAAAGCGATCTAATAAATTATAACATCATTGATACAATCTGATGAGAATTCATGGTCAAACTTTCTCCGATCAAGTTTTGGGTTAGTTTACAATTCAGATGAAATAAAAGTTTTAAAGAATATAGAAAGAGTAAAAGATCGTGAGACTAAAATTGAACTTAACTCGATCATAAATTTTGGTAGATCTATTTTGTTACTATTCTGTCGTGTTTCAGAGCGATAGTGAACCATTTAGTAAGCCTCCTAATTTGCCAAGTGATTCTTTCCACCTTCCATGAGACCATTCTCCCATGATTAATCATTTCAGTTGTCTCCAAACCATTAAACTCAAGCTATGGCCAATTAGTCATAAGAAAATGAACATTAAGAGTTAAAATATAAGAAGAAGAGGATGAGATTTTTTTTATTTAAAACCATAATATCAGTTAAAATATATGTGCAATTTGAAAAGGGTTCCATATGTGCAATTGAACATGTGGCATCGAAATGGATTGTTTATTCAATTTGAAACAACAAATAAAAACAATTACATGTATGCTAGTGAGATCACCGTGAAGAGGACAAACACAAATTAGGTGAGACTTAAAAAGATTTCAAAGTAACCTCAACGTAAAATGCTAAACGCTTCGAAGAAAAGGAGGAAACCCATTTTGTTACAAGCAAGGTAAAATTAATTTGTTTCATAATCTTTTAAGGATTATAATTTCACACTTCTTTCATTTTACTCGTATTAATATCATTACCAACTTTCAACTATTCATCTTATTTGGTATTAATTCTAGAATTTGAATTTAAATGTATATCATTTATTTTAACTACATAAGAACTTTTTGAAAGTTGACTTTTCAAAGGACCAGTCTTTTTATTTTACTATGATAAAAAGTCATTTTCAATTCCGTACTCTTATAGAAATTTTAAATATGGCAAAGTTACCTAAACGTAAAAAAATTCCTAAAATTTATGGAAATATCATATATTATTTAATTAAAATATCATTCACTTTAATGACTTAATGCAAACATACATAACATAAAATAATAGTTTTGTCTCTTGAAAGTTCAACTTTCCTAACCCTTTAAAGTAGTTTTTCATGTTTCAACTTAAATTTTGTGCCTTCAAATTTGAACCCTTGTGTTTTGTAACTTCAAAACTTTAAATGTTTGTGCAAAATGTCTTGTATTTTAATTTTAATATACAGTGTTTGAATAGTGATAGTTCTACAGTGCTTTGGAAAGTTGGACTTAGATACTTTATCCAAAACATATTTCAAAATAAGATTGCGAGAAAATGTATACAAAATGTATAATTTTTAAGTTAAAAGACATACACCGATTAGGCTTGTTCTCTTGACCTTCTCGATAGACCAGTTCAGTTCAGTGCAATTTAGTTCAATTCAGATTGATACATTCAAAATACAATTTGATGGAATCCCGCCAATGGAAAGCGCAAGGTCAAGTACTCCAATTACTCCAAGTCGTAGTAGATAATCCAAATAATAAAACACCACACATCAGATCCATTTTGTATTCAATAAATAAGGTCAAGTAAAAGTATGCGACCTTCTAAGAGCATTTGCAATGGTGCTAAAAGTGTACTTGCTTAGAATATTTCAATAGTTGTAGCAGTACTGCTCACCATTGCACCTTGCCACGTATACAGCTCTCGTCTAGCAGCACTGCTCACCCAAGCAGGCATGTTGTCATAAATACACCCTGATTCCAATCCAATTTGAAATCATGTACTTGGTATTACCATTTTTTCCAATTAAAATTGACGTAATATACGTATACATGGACCCTTGTAAAATAAATGATTGTTGCTTACCATTGTAAGAGATTGTAGCTTGCCAAATCATTTGCTTAAATATGACATGACAGTTTAAGCTACACATTCATATAGCTAGCCATTGTGAATGCTCTAACACACACCAAAGATAAATAAATGTCAAACAAAAGTGGGCACTCAACAACTAATTGAGAGAAACAAAATCAAACCAAGAACGCCACGTCACACGCATACGGGAGAGTGACATGTGGCAGTGAAAACCACTGTGATTTCAATCCAACAACCCAAATAGAAAACGATGGCACGGCAGCGAACAAGAGACAACCCAGAGAAATCAGACACAACGTGGGCCGACTTGACAAAAGATAAACAAACGATGGAGCGAGACCTTGGCCATTTAACTAAACGAAAAGGAAATAAATTTAGGTTTCAGTATTGTAGGCGACTTATACCATGTTAGAGGGTAAACCTCGATAAGGAGGATATGTATTACGTAGCAATATATGCATATTACAATAGGGATATAAGGAAAGTACTAGTCATAGATAAACCCTAGACGGAAAACACTATTGGGCCTAGCTCAAATCATCATTCTAACACCCCCAAGCGAAGCGTCGGATTAACCGAAATGCATAGGTTGGATCTAAAAACCTCAAACAAAGGATTTGGAAGACCCTTGGTGAAGAACACGGCCAATTTTTTATGTAGAACATCTACAACACATAAAGCTGGGAATTTCTCAATCTATGTTACAACTTCCTAAGTTGACAAAGATGCCAATGTCAGAATCTCCAATGAACGATGTTGTAGCACAGCCCCGTGATCAGGCAAACAAAGGAGAAATCATCCGTGCTTATCACGTTTATCAAATGGAGGGAGCAGATATCGCAGGGATCTCACAACACACAGAACAAGATCCATTTCGGTTTCAACGCCATCACTTTTCCAAGTCTCAACAGTTTCCGGATAATCAAAGATCATTATAGATTCCTTTCCCCCATCGTTGCTTCCAAAAGGTAACCGATGCCACAATTCTTCAGTGACATAAGACATGAATGGATGAAGCAATTTTAGCCTCGTGTCCAGACACACCCATAAAGTGTTTTGGGCGTGTTTTTCTGCTCACAAATATTTTGCATGTTCTTCTTTTGCCTTTATCACTTCACTGGGATTTAAGTTGCCATCTTCCAGTCTCTTATTAAGACCCTCTCGTGTTATTCCTTTAATCACTTCAATGGGATCAATAATGTTGCCCAGTGATTTAGACATCTTTTGCCCATGTGCCATCCCGAATCATGGGGTGCAAGTAAACCTTGCTAAATGGCACATCACCACCTAGCTTAATTGATACCATGACCAGTTTCAAGAATAGAAGTTGGATAAAATATCTTAAGATAATTTGTATCATCAGGCCATCCCAAAACAATTAAAGGAAATAGATTCGAAGAAAACCAGTGTTTATAACATTAGGATCTTGTAACAGTTGAAACATTTTTTTCAAGGAATATCTGCTTTGCCTCATTTTCAGCTGTTTTCAAATCCCATGAAACCACCCAGTGGTTAGTATATGAGCCCATTTCTTTTTTCTTATCATCCTCCCGAATAGCATACCATGCTGGAATCCGGTGACCCCACCAAAACTGCTTTGAGATGCACCGGTCGAGGATATTTTCAAGCCATCTATAACAACCAAAAGAATGACCATTTAATAAGCTAGTTGGCCAAAAGGGGACATGAATGTATGTAAATGCATTAGAAAGAGAAACAAGCTAGTATAGTTTATTGCAATAAACACTAAACACATTCCATCTTGCAACAAGCACTACACATTGTACGAGGTGTTTAATGCTCTACTATGCACAAGTTTAATCAATCAAAGGAGTCAAAATTTTCTATAATTTGGGTGTATTTTAAATTGCAGTCAAACCTTAAAACCGTCGAAATTCTTTAGGGTTTTTTTAGGTCTTCCTGTACTAAGCTCTAGTGGCTTCCCTTGTAGCTGTCCAAACAACCATGCCATTTAAAAAAAAATCATACATTGGTTTACTTCTAACTAATTTCTGCTATTTCTGACATACAAAAACAATTCATGTTAACATTAAATACTTTTCCAACTTTTAGTTCTGCAAGTACCTCCTCCATTCAGCAGTATACTGCTTTGGCAGGATTTCTATTTTTCTATTGTCATCATCTACAACGGCATCAAGAGCCTCCTTTGCTATTCCTTTGCATTTGACGTACCACTGAGACTTTATGAGAGGTTCCACCGCATCATTGCTTGTAGAACAAACTCCAAATCGCATCTCGTTATTTTTAGAACCGCGAAAGAGTCCATGTATATGAGGCAACATATATCACTAACAAAGATGAAGGTACCATGATTACATTTTTGCCTTGAGATGCACCAGTCAAGGATACCATATTAAAAGGTATACCTTGATAAAGAGGATGTGTATTACATAGCAATATATATATATTACAATATGGATATAAGGAAAGTACTAGCCCTATGTAAATTCTAGACTGAAAGCATTAACGGGTCTAGCCCAAATCATCTACTCTCACACTTATGCTATTATCTTTTTCATCTATGTCGTACGTAGGTACTTATAATTATGTCTGAGTTTGCTTGGTCCTTGAATCACTAGATTAGAATCAGATGATCAAAACTTATTGTACTCTGTTCATCTGAGTTTAATTTTGATAATATATATTTGTGTTTGCAAAAATATCTTAACACGTTAAGTTGAAAATTTCTCAACAATTTCCCATTTATGACAAAAGTCTAGCTTTTGAACCGTGCTCAAACAATGTTAGCTAGTGGCTATATATATAAGCAGCTTTAACCGCTCGAATTTTCGATGTTCCTTTTCATTTTGCATCAAACGAATGACATCTTCTTTTGGAAATCCTAACTATTCTTAGCATGATATTGGAAAATCTCATTGATATTGCTCAAACAAGCATGAAATGTAAAATCTAATTCGTCCGTAGGTAAAATCAGATATGTAATTATTGCTATTGTTGGAGACTCAAATGATGGATATGCAAGAATGATAACTTATATGATGTTCTATATCTCCATGAATCTAGGAACTTTTGCTTGCATTGTATTATTTGGTCTACGTACCGGAATGGATAACATTCGAGATTATGCAGCATTATACACAAAAGATCCTCTCTCTCTCTCTCTCTCTCTCTCTCTCTCTCTCTCTCTCTCTCTCATCCCCATAAGGTCTTCCTCCACTAGCAAGTTTTTTCGGAAAACTCTATTTATTCTAGTGTGGATGGCAGGCAAGCCTATATTTGTTGGTTTTAATAGGAATCCTTACAAGCGTTGTTTCTATCTACTATTGTCTAAAAAAATCAAGTTATGAATGACTGGACGAAACCAAGAAATAACTTCTCATGTGTGAAATTATAGAAGATCTCCTCTAAGATCGAATAATTACATCGAATTGAGAAGGATTGTATGTGTAATAGCATCTACTATACTAGGAATATCAATGTACCTGATTATTGCAATTGGTCAAAATACCCTTCTTTAGCTTATAGGGTCTATTTTTTAGTTCAAGATCCCTCTTACTAATTGAAATCAAAGAATTAGTAGATCTATTCTGCCCGAGATGGGAATGGACTAGGGTTATGAACTTATAATCGGATGATCAAGTCGATTCCATAATTATAAGTTCATTTCATACCGGATCAGTCAGAAATAGGGTTCTATACATTCTCATTATGAGAAGTGCCCATTCGAGCCTATTTTTAAATAGACGCTTTGTTTACATATGAATCCCTGCATCACATACCATAGAAATAAAAATTACAACCAAAAATCACTCATACCTTAGAAAGAAAAATATTAAATAAACTTTATGAATTAATATTAATCACTCATACCTTAGAAACAAAAATCTTAAATATACTTTATGGAATTTAATATTAATCACTCATACACTAAATTAAATTTAATTTAACCAACTTTTTAATTAAATGAACTTTATGGAATTTAGCAAAATCGAACTGAATTGAATTTTTTCAATATGGACTAAATTGAAATTCAACAAATATTAAAATTATAAGTCATGACTGAATTAATTTTGAATCAAATTCAGAGTCCACAAAACTAAACTAAATTTATAATAAAATTTAGACTTCAAAACAGGGGTATAAATGTTTTTGATTAAAGAATTAAATTATATGAATAAAGGCTAATAAATTACCGTCCTTTTTAGATATATGTAAAAATTACACCCCACTTTTAAATTATGAAACTTATACCGTTCTTAATCAAAAATTTCCCTACCTTTTAATTTGAGCTGTGTATATTATTGCTTAATTTTTTAAACTTTTTAAATGAAATTTCTTGTATTTTTGCATTAAAACATGCATGTTAGACTATATGTTTATTTTAAAATAATTAATATTTTAACACAAAAATGTATGATTTAAGTTTACATACATAGTACTGATAATTATATAACATTTTAGAAAGGCGGTCTTTTAAGAGACATTGTAACGAGGGAGTCAAATGTATTACTTCATAAAAATGAGAAAAGATTAAAAAGTTTAAATGGAACAAAGGAGTCAATGTGCAAAGGTTTCAACAAAGAGGTGCAAATAGAATTAGAAGGAATTAGAAGTGTGTAAAGAGAATCACCCATAATTAAGGATAATAAAATTCAAAAAAGCACATTAAATAAATAAATAATATATAACAAAATTTAGCAAATTATAATGCAACATCAACACAACCATGAACCATATACATGGTAAAAGTTAGGAAGCTTGGAATCAATCTCACCTGAAACCTAATCCTTTTCCTGATTTGAATTTATAATTACAATAGATGATCTTTATCCCTTCTCCAGATTAGTTTCGGAAAATAATTCCCTTTTCCAGTTTAGAAATCGATATGAAAACTCATTCTAGAATATATACATCATATCATGGCTTCGAATTAAGGTTTAATTTCCGAACCAGTTTTGAATGGAGAAACAATCTGAACAGGCGGGATCGCCGGATCCACCGGAGTTGGACCAGAAGAAGATCAGAGAAGAGAAGAAAAAAAGGGAAAAAGAGAGTAAATTGCTGCAGTACTTGGACAAGCAAAAGAAAAATGCTGCACTAAAGGAACAATCCACCATTAATCCTTCAAAGAAGAAGAAAGAGAAGATGAAGAGTCTTGAAGATACTAATCCCGATGATTACATCAACCCAGAAACACCATTAAACGAGAAGAAACGGCTCTCGAAACAAATGGCCAACGCATATAATCCCCGCGCCGTAGAGTGTTCATGGTACGATTGGTGGAAAAATCAGAACCTTTTCAAATCCAAAAACAGCTCAAAAAAGCCACCATTCACGATGATTCTCCCGCCACCAAACGTCACCGGAGCGCTTCACATCGGCCACGCCCTCACCGCCGCCGTCCAGGACACTATCATCCGGTGGCGGAGGATGTCCGGCGACAACGTTTCATGGATTCCCGGCATGGACCACGCCGGAATCGCGACTCAGGTGGTGGTGGAGAAGAAGCTCATGAGAGAAAGGAACCAATCCCGACACGATCTCAGCCCCGAGGAGTTCATAAAAGAGGTCTGGAAGTGGAAAGATTCATACGGAGGAACAATCTTAAAACAGTTAACTCGGCTCGGCGCTTCTCTTGATTGGGATCGGGAGTTTTTCACCATGGATGAGCAGAGATCGAGAGCTGTAACAGAAGCATTTGTGAAGCTGTACGAGGAAGGACTCATTTACAGGGATAACCGCCTCGTGAACTGGGATTGCAGCCTTCGGACCGCGATTTCAGATATAGAGATCGAGTACGAGGACATCAAGGACAGAAAGAAGCTTAAGGTGCCTGGTTACGAGAATGAAGTGGAATTCGGTGTTCTTACATCTTTTCATTATCCTATCGAAGGGGATGATAATAATGAAGAAGAGTATATCACAGTAGCCACCACAAGAGTTGAGACCATGCTTGGAGACACTGCTGTCGCAGTGCATCCAAAAGACGAGAGATTCAAGCGTTTTCATGGTAGATTCGCGATCCATCCATTTAATGGTAGAAGGCTTCCGATCATACAAGATGATAAGCTTGTTGACATGAACTTCGGGACCGGTGCCGTGAAGATAACTCCAGCTCATGATGAGAATGATTTTGAGGTCGGAATCCGCCATGGCCTAGAGTTTATCAATATCTTCACTGATGACGGTAGAATAAACAGCAATGGGGGCGAAGAATTTGAAGGAATGTTACGATATGATGCTCGCGCGGCCATAATCGAAGGTTTGAAGAAGAAGGGGCTTCATCACCAATGTGTTGATAATGAGATGCGGATCGGTGTGTGTACTAGGAGCAATGATGTGATTGAGCCTCTCATTAAGCCTCAGTGGTACTTAAAATGCGATGGAATGGCGAAGGAAGCTCTTAAAGCTGTGGAGAAAGGAGAAATGGAGATCATCCCTAAGAAGTATGGTGCTGAGTGGAAGAGGTGGCTTGATAATATCCATGACTGGTGCATTTCCAGGCAGATCTTGTGGGGCCATCAGATTCCGGCATGGTATGCTGTTTTGGAAGATGATGAGAAGAAGGAGATTGGTTCTTATAAGGACCACTGGGTGGTTTCTCGAGATGCTGAAACAGCTAAAAACGAGGTTACCCGGATATTCCCTGGCAAGCAGTTTCGGTTGTCTCGAGATCCTGATGTGCTCGACACGTGGTTTTCTTCGGGTTTGCTTCCTTTGTCTACTTTAGGATGGCCTGAGGACACCAACGAATTTAAGACATTATATCCAAATTCTGTCCTTGAAACTGGCCATGATATCCTCTTTTTCTGGGTGGCAAGAATGGTGATGATGGGGATGAAGCTTAGTGATGACAATAAAGTACCTTTCAGAAAGGTGTACTTGCACCCGATGATTCGGGATAAAAATGGGAGGAAAATGTCGAAATCATTAGGAAATGTGGTGGATCCCCTTGAAGTGATTGAGGGAATTACACTGGATGGCCTGATTAAGAGACTAGGAAATGGTATCTTGGATCCTAGTGAATTGAACCGTGCAAAAATAGATCAAGCAAAAGATTTTCCCCATGGAATTCCTGAATGTGGTTCAGATGCTCTCCGTTTCTCGCTTGTTTCCTACACAGCTCAGTCTGACAAAATCAACCTCGATATTTTACGTGTGGTTGGATATCGCGAGTGGTGTAACAAGCTATGGAATGCCACTCGGTTTGCCCTCACCAAGTTAGGAGATGATTATATCCCTAATCTAGACATATATTCTCATAAGTCTGAAAAAATGCCATTTAGCTGTCAATGGATTCTTTCAATGTTGAACAAAACAATCACTACCACAATCAGCTCCCTAGAAGCGTATAAATTTTCACATGCAGCATCTGCAATATATGATTGGTGGAAGGATCAACTCTGCGATGTATTTATAGAACTGATCAAACCCTACTTTTTTGAAAATGGCGATCCTGAAGCGAAAAAACACGCACAAGACACTTTATGGGTGTGCTTTGATACCGGGCTAAAATTACTCCATCCATTCATGCCATATATCACTGAAGAACTATGGCAGAGGCTACCTGCTGAAGAAGGAAGAAAAGAGTCCATCATGATATCTGATTATCCATCCGCCGTGGAGATTTGGAAACATGATAGTGCTGAAGAAGAGATGGATCTGGTTAAGTCTATCAAGAGCGCGATGAGGTCATTGATTCCTTTGACTGAAAAATCCGGAAGGCGTGGATTTATCATGTGTTCAACTGATCTTGTGGAGGTGTTGCAGAAACACGAGTTCGAGATACTGACTCTTTCATCTTTGACACATTTGGAGGTTTCAGCAGACAAGGAGATTGTGCAAGCTGCTGAATGTACTGTGCAAGATGTTGTGGATGAAAAAGTGACTGTCTTCTTGGAGATCAAGCGCGCTGTCGATGTAGAAGCTCAGGAGAAGAAGATGGAGGATGCACAGAAGCAATTGGAGAAATCCATGGAAAAAATGGAGAATGAAGGGAAGCTCCCAGCACTTAAGCTAAAGCTTGAATCTATCAAAGCAGCCAAGCTATATTTAGGTTATCAGAATCAGTAGGCACAAAAGTTTAATGATTATTTATTTGTAATATATTCTTTACACATTCCTATTTTATTTTTTATTTTCACTTGTTTTGTTTTACTTTTTTGTTTTGTTTTGTTTTACTTTGTAGTGTATTTTATGAATCTCCTTTGCATTTCTAAGGTCAAGTTTTTTGAAAAGGACCACTGGTAAAAGAATTCAGCATTCAATTTTACCAGATTAAAGTGACGCAATTTCAACATTCAAGTGATGCAATTTTAGGTCGTCTTTTAACATTCACTACATCGCTTAATGGGAAGGTAATTCTGGACCCTTCTAATTCAACGTTGCAAAATTGGTTGAACAAGTCTTCATTTTAAAACTAGAACTCCATCAAGCTGGTTCTCATAAAAATTAAATAATTTTGAATAAAATTTTATTTTATTTTTAATTGATATAGTTATAATGTTGTCTTACAATATGATCACCAATGTTTTATGTGATAACATAGAAAATATTCTTTTTTCTCATATTAAATTTCAACTAATTAATTTGATATATTTAAAAATGTTGCTTTTAAAATGGGAATATGTTTTGTCGAATCATAAATTATACAATATGAAAATGAGATCAATCTATTTTCAAAAAACTCAACACAACATATACAACTGCAAACAAAATATAACCGGTCAAATTTTTTAATATTAGATAATATACAAAAGTATGCATGAAAGGAAATTATGCATTTAGATAATACTCCATTCTTTGATTATTTGATTATTTGATTATTCAGTAACGCACCGAAATATAAACCAAATAAATTTTATAAAAAATTTACCGAAAATTTAATTAACAGTTAATGGAGAAAAGAAACCTAAATTAATTATTATTAAAAAAAGATACTAATTAATACGGACCCATTATGCAGATGATAATAATCCGGGTTATACATGGAGTACTAGTACATATATTTAATTAAAATTTTATATCAATTCTAAAGAAGAAAATGTACATATATTCATCTCGTAGAATTCTATAGGATGGGAGATCAGAGAAGAAATCTTGTAGCAATAATTGTACATTATAAAATCTTCAAACAAAATATAAATGCACGTGTATCAAATTTAACATGTTTGGGCACATATCCTTGATATACCTGATGAGTATTTAAAAAAAGCTAAACAAATGTAGATGAAATAAAAGTTTCTTCGATACAAAGAGTTTTGAGCTTTCTTCGATCAAGTTTTGAGCTTGTTTACAATTTAGATGAAATAGAAGTTTGAAAGAATTTAACCAATTTAGATGAATTTAACCAGTTTGAAAGAATAATTAGTATTATTCAACCAATTGAAATCTATATATGAAATTCATTTCTATTCAAGTAAGAGAAGAAGAGGAGGATGAGACTTTTAATTTAAAACCATAATATCGTTACAACATATGTGCAATTTGAAAGGGTAACATAATATCGTTTCTTGGAAGTTCAACTTTCGTAACCCTTTACGATAGTTTTTACACGTTTCAACTTGAATTTTGTGCCTTCAAATTTGAACCCTTATATATTGTAAACTTCAAAATTTTAAATGTTTGTGCAAAATTATCTTGCATTTTAATTTTAAAATATAGTGTTTGAATAGTGTTAACTCCATAGTTATTTGAAAAGTTAGATTTTCAAGATACGTTGTCCAAAACATATAAGATTGCAAAAACATGTATACAAAATGTATAATTTTTAAGTTAAAGATAAACACTGATTGAATTGGCATTTTTAAGTATGTGTGTTCTTTTACTTGACCTTATTTATTGACCGAAATGCCAATGTTAGAATCCTAGCCCAAATCATCTATTCTATAAAACACCTTCAAGTGAAATGTTGGATTAACCAAAACGCAAAGGTTGGGTCTAGAAAGCTCAAATAAGGGCTTTGAAAGACCCTTGGTGAAGAACACTGTCACTTTTTCATCTAGAACATCACAACACATCGAGTTAGGAATTTCTCAATCTCTGTTACAACCGCCTGAGTTGACAAAGATGCCAATGTCAGAATCTTCAATGAACGATGTTGTAGCACAGCCCCGTGATCATGCAAACAAATGAGCAGTCCTTCATGCTTATCACGTTTTTCAGATGGAGGAAGCAGAGATCTCAAGGATCATACGACAAACAGAACAAGATCCATCTCGGTTTCTATGTCATCACTTTCCCAATCCTCAACAGTTGCCGGATAATTAGAGATTATTATAGATTCTTTTCTTCCACTGTTGCTTCCAGAAGGTAACCGTTGCCACAATTCTTCGGTGACATAAGGCATGAACGGATGAAGCAATTTTAGCCCCGTGTCCAAACACACCCATAAAAGCATGTGTTATGCAGAATTCACTCTTCCAACTTTTTCCCAAAAAATTTCTCCAAAACCCATTAAAATATCTTTCCCCTACTATCATAAAAACTCTCATATTATTTTAATATCATTTATTCTATGTCTCAATTCAATTTCTCTCTCATCCAATTAATAACCTTTTTCTTGTACAATAGCATTGTTATTGTATCAAATTATAACTAACACAAATAATATAAGTGATAATTATATAAATTTTAGAATTATGTAGAATTACAAATGAATTAAGATAGTACGAATATTATTTAGTATACTTCAGAGTACAACAATCCATTTCAATTATGAAAATAGTTAGTTCAATTCATTTCAATTTAGTAATGTAAAATAAATAAACTTGCTCAATATTTTTATTATGTAATTATTCGATTAAATCAATCTAAATTAAGAGACTAATGCTCACTATTTGAACTAATATCGGGACCCACAAAATGGGTTCTTTCCAATCTTTAGAGACTACAATAATGTATTTTTAAAAAAATTACAATAATGTAACCCAACTCAAATTCTACTCCTTCATTCAAGAAAGCATGCGGGAGAATCTCTTCATAGTAGGACAGAATTCAATTTCAATCGAATTCTCTATCCCAAAAAAATGAAAGAATGCACGATAATACACGCTTTAAAGTGTCTCGGGCGAGTTTTTTTGCTCACAAATATTTTTGATCGTCCTTGGCAAATTAATGCTTGATCACTTCAATAAAGACATCACACAGTGGAAACTGCCCCAGTGATATATAGTAGTTGAAGCATCTGAAAATTCAAACGCATCAAGAGAGAGAATTGTCTTCGAGATGGCTTTGTTCAATACTGAAAGAATCCATTTGAAGCTAAATGGCATGTCTTTAGGCAATACGTTCACTAGAGAGATGTAGTCATCTTCTAATTTACCCATTGCAAACCTAATGGCATTCCACGGTTTGTTATACCACTGTCGATATCCAACAACATGTTGAATATATAGATTGATTTTATCAGACTGAGCAGTGTATGACACAAGAGCAAATCGAAGAGCATTTGCACCACATTTAGAATTCCCCGCGGAAAATCTTTTGCTTGTCCTCCTTTTGCCTTTATCACTTCACTGGGATCCAAGTTTCCATCTTCCGGTCTCTTATTAAGACCCTCTAGTGTTATTCCTTTAATCACATCAAGTGGATCAATAACGTTGCCCAATGACTTACACATCTTCCGCCCATGTGCATCCCGCATCATGGAGTGCAAGTAAACCTTGCTAAATGGTACATCACCATCTTCTAGCTTAATTGATATCATGACAAGTTTCAAGAACAGAAGTTGGATAAAATGTCTTAAGATCATTTGTATCATCAGGCCATCAAAAAATAACTAAAGGAAATAGACCCGAAGAACACTCGCACAAATAAACATGAATCTTACGTGTACAACCAATGTTAGCTAGTGGATACTAGCAAGGCCAGGTCTCTCATGGAGCGACCATTGCCCAATTACTTATTTTGAATGTATATAAATTATAAAGGTTAAGTTAAATATTACGTAATTAACAAATGTAAATAGGCTTATCTTAATTTTAGTATGCAAGCTATTAGTTTTTCTATTTTTGTGCAAAACTGTATAATTACAATTCATATGCCAGGTTCAAGCCTAAAATATGTACATTATATGTGTGAATGTATAAAGATACCCTCAATTTTTTGGAAAGTGTTGATATGCTCTTGAACCAGTATGAACAAATTTAACTATATTTTATGTGTTTGACCAATAAGAACTTACATATTTCCGATAAAATCAATTTTAAAATAAAAAAACCCACGTGTGTTGAAATTCCGCAACTATTGAAGGTTAAACTCTATAGGTTTTTTTTTTGTTTCAAATCAGTTTCAACCGGAAAGATATTCCATCACAAACACTCCAAAATTATAGTTTTAAAAAAGTTGTCACTAGTCAATGGCTTTTTAGCTCAGCCATATTAACCATACCCAAACAATTAAGAGTATATTGAGTTTGCCCTTTTACATATATAATCTATTAAATGAAATCTAAATATACCTTTTCTTTAAGATTAAATGGGAGTGCATTCGGAACAAAATGACCTTCAATTTTGGAGATACAAAGTGGATTCTATAATTCAAATGATACATTGATGCCGCTCTCTCTCTCTTTTTTGATCACACGTCTTACATACATTGTAGTATGAATAGAATATCTAAAACATTTCACTTTTCAACATTTAATCAATTACTAATTCAATGATGATATAAAGAAGATTCAATCTAATAATACGTTGACTAAAGGCTACAAAGAAAGCATACAAAGGGGAAATAATTTTGTTCATGCATGGTAATTGTTTCATATATATAAATTCAACTCTTTATCCAGGAATAATCTGACTTCAAAACGTTAATGAAAGTAAATCTGCATTAGCTGTATAGGTTTACTTTGTTACACAGATTAATAAGACTTGTTGTCTAAAATCAAATATTGATCGGTGTTGAAATTGCCGTAAATGAGTTTCTTACTCAAAGATATGATTATCATTATGTGCTTTCTAACGGAGAGAAGATGAAATTACCCGAAGCACACAACTTCTTTACATGTTAGGGTTCTAATGGGGGCAACATGTTGGTCGGCTGAAGATTTTTATTTGGTTGTTGAGAAGAGAGTATTAGAATCCTTTCATTTTGTACTGAAATAAGAAGGAGAAGAAGAAGAAGAGGCGTTCAATTTGAAAATTGAATGGGGATTAATGTGATAAGCAAAAATTGAATTGAAAGTTTTAACAATAATAATTGAAGAAGAAGAATAGATATAGACTTTCAGTTATATGACAATTGAAAGGTGTTTTAGGTAGTAAATATAATATTGAGTTGGCCTAAAATATTGAGGTGGAGCTTACATGGCAAGTGATGTATCATGCCATGTGTCAAAAGTAGAGGCGGGAGTTGTTGAAATGAATTGAGCTGGTGCAAAATGAAAATTTTCCATTTTTATCCCTTTCTCACGCCATAATAAGAATACAATGTTTCCTAGTGTATTTAATTATCAGTTTATTGGTGGTTAATTTTATAATTTTAATTGTAATTGTATTTATTTGGAGTATTTCCCCCCAATCGTACCATAATTTGTTCTTTTTCTATTTTAGTTACAATAGTTTACGATTTGGTTTGGTTCTACATGTATCATTCTTATTATTTTAGGCTTATTTTCGTAATTTATTTCTTGATTTTCTTTGATTTGGTTAATTTTGTAATTTTGGTCCGTTCAATTTTTGCATGTCATCCTCAAATACGGTATTCAATTCTCTATTATATATATATATGTATATATATATATGTATAGAGAGAGAGAAAGATAGAGGATAACATTAATCATGAAATTGTAATGACACGTGTACAATTGTAATGCATTAACTCGTTAAGATATTTTTAGTAAATTTATAAAATTTTAACATTAAGTACCTAAACCCGTTCGGGTAATGATTGAACGCGTGACTCAATCATAAATTTGTTATGAATTGTATTTGTATATAATAAAAACATACAATTTCTTAAACCTTTATTAAAAATATAGTAGATATGAAACTCATCGTTTATTAATACAACATCAATAAATAGAATTTCTTATTCGCCGGTTAAGGATGTTATAAATTTTTTATAATTTACTGATTAAGTGGTATGTTGAATTAAACTAAACGAATTAATTTTTCAATTAGATATGATATTATAATCTCGAATTTAACTCAGTATCATTCATATTAAATAATTATTATTTTGACATATTATATTATATTTTCAATATTATAATAACTATATTTTTTAGTCAATGTTTCATGCGCCGAAAAATAACCTAACATTCATATACTTATTAAATAGCATTAAACAGTCTTATAAAAATCTAGCATTTTGACTTAATCTGTTTTTTGGGATCAATTCAATTAAAATAAATTTTACTGCAGTAATGTAAATTTTTTTTTTTTTGAAATACAAATACTTGACAGGTTTTTTAAAAATTGATTATGGAAAAGAAATTAATGGTAGTAATAATTCAATTTCAAAAAAGTAGTGCGTCGACCCATTTTATAAGGCCAGTCAGAGGATCAACTCTACGGGCTGAAAGTGGCTTATACACGGGCCAAATTTCACTAGGCCTAGCTTTGTGGTGTGGGTTTTCTTTTCATTCAATGTCTCGTACTTTCCGCGCTCCTGCGAAAGTATCTGAGTTGATTTTGGATGCGATTTTATGAGAGAATATTTTATATATTACAATTTTAATTTTTAAAGGGTAAAAGAGAGATGTCATTTATAATTGTAGTTGTAGGTAGAAATTTGTTAATAGTAAATATATAATTTCATAGCTATGTTCTTTGCGAAAAAGGGAAATAATGGACGTAAGAAATTTTGGTGGGACGGACCAAAAAAAAGTAAAAAATTTAAGTTGGGATGGATAGATTATGTAATTTTTCGTAGATCTACGTCTTAGCTTAAATTGCATTGCTAATTCTTTTAATTATAAATATTAGACATATGAAAATTTGATATTTAAAAGTTATTTAAT
The DNA here is from genome assembly GCA_948330725.1 of Sherardia arvensis. NCBI lineage: Eukaryota > Viridiplantae > Streptophyta > Magnoliopsida > Gentianales > Rubiaceae > Sherardia > Sherardia arvensis. The sequence continues at coordinate 27,403,217 of OX415243.1, read as the reverse complement.
ATTAAATTGAATAAAATATGTTATTTATTATTGAAACAAGGACTTGGAGGTGTACTATTATCTAGTTTATAATTGATGTCATTTTAGATTGTTGAAGTGCTGCAATGTAAACTGGTAAACATCAACTCTCACTCCATTGTGACTTTTGCTTCCTCTTGTGGTCATTATGAAGTTAAAAATTCAATTTGTTGCCACAGTTAACTTCGAAAACGATCCTTCTTTCTACTATGTTTTTCACTTTCACTACAAAAAGGCTCATTATTAACGTTAAATCCACTAGTAGGAACCAATTAGATTGAGCCAACGAGATGGTTATAGATGTAGATGAGACAATTTAAAGATCGGAACAAAAGTCTCTCCAAAACCAAAAATGAACCATATAAAACACTTATGTACTGCGACCTTATCAGATAAAAGTCTAAAGAAATACTTATGTATTGTGGTATAAAGCAGTCACAAGATTTATTTTTAAATACTGTCGTACCATAAATCCGTCTTATCTAATTGTTCGTCACTTTTAAATTTCTAAAAGTATTAACCTAACTCTTGAGTTTCCCAATTAGTGAACCACGTGTAAGTGGGATTTTCATCACACTCTAATTAATCATTAAGTAAGGTGAGGACATCGACCACTCAACATACGAGATCAGTAGAGTAGGATTATGGGTTAGAATAGACGTAGGATCCTTACACTATATTTGATCATTGTAATATTAAAAAAAAGTATGAACCACGTGAATTTCCCGATTTATGTATCTATATACTATAATTACTGAAGTGACATATACAGTGTGATAATCCAAAATATCATTAAAATTATGATACCATCCACTAAATGTTACTAAATTTTTCAATAAATACAAAAAATAAGAATATTTTTATAAATAATATCATCTTTTGGACTAACAAACTAAAATATCGCACTGCTATTGACAATACCCCATAATTATCAAATTTCTAGTGTCCTAATATAATATGCTAATTGAAAAGATGTTACTAGTCTAATATATATTTAGGAGCATAGAACAAATTTTGTGCAATTTAGCAAAGCATGCAGTATTGGATTAAGGAATAAACATTCCTTGTGGCAATCGCTACCGAAACGGCATCTTGAAGAAGGACCCTCATCATGAAATATTGCAGTGTAGCACATGATATGTCCACACACAGTGCACCACAGCTCTGTGATTCTTATTTCCACCATCTGTTTTTTCAATATTCACACACACAACTATCAAATATAAAAGTCATGATGAAGCTTTCAACCCTCCATCTGCAAGAGTCGTGCTCGATTGAGTAACGAAAACTGCATCGACTGACTATAAGTCGTGCTCGACTGAGTAACGAAAACTGCATCGACTGACTATAAGTCGTGCTCGACTGAGTAACGAAAACTGCATCGACTGACTATAAAATACAAAGTAATGAAGTGCATCACCCAATGCCACTCGAAACGCTAGTATAGATAATAGATTAGATCTATGTAATAAATTAGGTATTCAAAATAATAGTAATAATTTCATGAATTAACTCGTAAAACTAAAACTTTTTAAGCAGTGGTGTAATCGGAACAAATATTTGAAACACGTCAATTGAAGATTGCAATTAGATAGAACTCTGAACTCAGTCAACCAAACCTACAATCTATAAAACTTTAGACGTAATCTCCGGTTAATAACTGTTTAGAGTTGTTATCTTTTTATTAACTTTTATTGACATTTCTGAGTTTCATGTAGTTCTGCCATTGCAACTAGAGTTTTTAATCATAGAATTTACAAATGATTTGTAGGAGTAACGGTGGAAGGATCCAAATCACACATTTGGATTTGGATGAAGGAAGACAAAACTAAAGAACTACACACACAATCCGATTGTATGAAATAGGGCCACCTTGATATGATTAAATCATATTAATGGCAAATAACAAATAATGTCGATCCCATGCAGTTTTTTTTTCTTGATGAAATAATTAACAAAATCTAACCAATAATCCCACTTTTAAGCTTAAAAATGAGTGCACTGATTAACAAAACCACTATATATCTAAGTTAATTATCGTACTAATGATTCCTTTTAGATTTAAATTGAAAAGGTCAATCGGGTTTTTGGAAAAACGAATGATCAAACCAAAGGAGACAGAAAGATATCACGATGGGAGTGGGGGTGGGGAATTAAACAAAGTTTGGATAAGTATATTGTTGGAAGAGCATGTGATACAAAGTTATATGAAAAGTTTGAATATCAAACTAAAAATCTTAATTAGTTTGTTAATAAAGTTTTTGTGAAGTAATCAGAATCAAATAACCTTGTATAGCGGTTGAATAGTGGAAAGATCATAAGTTTATAGGAGTATGAATACAATATAAAATAGTTAGAGATTAGACACTTGTATACAGTGACAGAATCAGGGATTGTAGCGGCGGCAACTTCAAATTTTAGGGCTAAAATATTAATTTACTGTAATTCAAGCGGTAATACGGTGGATTTGTAGTGGAGAGCAATCTCAGCACTACTGATAATGTCGAGACATTGTTTTATGTAACAACTTTATAAATTTATTTCTAATTCCGCCACTGTTTGTTATGTTAGGTGTTTGATGTGTTGGTTTAAGGTAATAAAACACATGCAGATGAATTAGGTCAAAAGTGAGAGGCTGTAAACATGTTATTGCCAACTAGAAAGGGCCATACAGTGTGGGTAAAGCTGCAAACTTGGGAAGACAGTAAGGAACCTTTTCATAAGTTGAATGTGGGTTGATGCTTCATAGCATAACGGTCACTCTTTCACAGCCAAAAATCACTCATGCAAAAGAAAGAAAGAAGAAAATATACATTTGCCCTAAATGTGTCACATATGTATTTTGTAGTCACATAAGTTCATGTCTATTGAGCTGCTTGCTAACTGCTAGTACTGTTTGAAATTATTTGGAACTGTTTGAATTATTTTATTATTTATGGATGAATATTTGTATGTGGTTTAAATGTAATTAGACAAATTAAAAAAACAATATGTCATTGACAACAATTAAAATAACCTTTTTACATAAATTTCAAAATATTTTATTATTTTTCAAAAAAGTATAAGTCGGATGAAGCCAGCTGCTAAAACTGCTAAAATTGCTTAAGCTGTTTGGAGCTGTTTGAGCTGTTTGGAGCTGCTAGCTACTAAAATTATTTGGAAGAAACTGAACTGAATAGGGCATAAGTCAATGTTAATACATAGCCACGTAAAAACATGTGCCATTCAAAATTATCAATTAAAAATAGGCGTATTCCGGTTTGAAGTGACTACAAGATATTTTAAATTATTAACTGTTTTAGTTTAGATATATTGTTAAATTAACTAAAGATTAACTGTATTGAGTATTTTATGTTAATGAATGAGAATGTTACGTTGAATACTAAAACTATCACAGGGATTCTAAAACTTTAATTTAAATGGAAAATCGTGGTTGAAATGACAATATATTTCGCAGTTTAATGAAAAAACTACCTGCACATGTTATCTGAAACTGTTGATTGCTTTAATATGTGTGATGTAAATTGAAGTATTATACATTTTTAGAGCATCTTCAACGATAAGTTACAATACATTGTAACTTACATTAATTCAACCTAATTTGCTAGCAAATTACAAAATTTCCCAATGGTTAGCAATAGTATAGATTAGCTTGTATGACCCCACATATTTCTAAAACACATCCAAATATATTGAATTATTGATGTGGGGTCTACTAAATGAGACTCAAACTAGTTGTTTGTCAATGCCAGTGCTTGTGGAGGGTAAAACAGTGGTAAACTAGTGCTAAATAATTTATAAAAATTGCCAAGTAAGTCCAAAATGCAACCATTGGAGATGCTCTTAGCATCTAAAGAGTTACTAAAATGTGTTTTTCAACACAAAGATGCAAGTTAGATGATCACATGGTGCATTACCTTCCTTACCAATAATGTTAAGAAGGTTTGTTTCCCCACATTTCAAAACCCTTTGCCTAACTATGCATTGGAGGCAAGAAAAACAATCAAAATCAAGTGCCATTCATTTCAAAGCCAAAATTCATTCACATGTGCTGTACTCTTCTGCTGGGAAATGAGTCAATTTAAGAACAGAGTGGCATCTGAAAAAAAATTCAGAGCCTTGCCACACACAGTCCAGTTTTTTATTTTTACAGTCCAAAATATAATATAAATTTATAAAAATACTCTCACTTATCATATTCATTGAAAAACTTAATAATATTTAGTAATAATATTTTAAAATACGTCAAGTAAAATATGGGATTGCATACGACATTCCCAGAAAATTTACCTAACCACCAAAAATGTGAAGATTAAAAAAATGTCAAGAATGGGGTCCCAGTTCTAGTCATAGTTCCTTGGTTTGCAGCCAAACTCTTAACGGTAGGAAAAGATAAAAACTGCGTTAGGTTGAGAAAATGAAAGGTTTTCTTCCTTGTAAATGAAGGACCTCAATTTTTGCAGGTTTTTTAAATTGTTTTCGTGGGGGCATTTTGCTTAACTTGCAGTCTATATCTACCACCTGCCCTCTTAAAAAATGGCAGCTTGAAAAACCATTATTTTAGGGCTTCAATTTCAACGTCATCTATTATTCTTTGGTGCTGCTAATTAATAAAATAGGTGTCTGGAAAACTGTTTGCCCTTTGATTTCTTAGCTTAGCTTAGCTGACTTTTATACCCCAAAGAATGGGGCAATGTTGCTGGCATTTCAAGTTTAGTGCACTTGCTTCTCAATTCTTAGTTTTTTTCAATTGAACTGCTAACTGCTTTCTTCTTACACTTGTCGGTATCTATATTTTAAAATACTTTTAAAAGTTAAGTTTTAAATTTAAATCATTTTTGAAAATGAGATAGTATTGGCTAGGACTGTCTCACCATAAATTTATGGTATGACTACTTTTTATTTCACGTTTTTTTAATTTAAGTTTATGTGTTTGTTTTATTAGACTTTTAATATGATATTTTTCATTAACTATTTTAACAAAAAAAATCATTTAGATGTCGTAAATATATCTATGTAGTTAGTTCAAGTGTTCCGGTCATTAGTTCAATTTTGTTGTACATTCATCAATTTGCTAAGTTTTTTAGTTTATTCAAATATTATCAGTGAATTAATTGTGTTAGAACAACCAACAAAGATCACAAAGACGCAAATTATCACCCTAAACATATGAGAACTCATTGGTCTTATCATAAATTTATGGTGAAACGGTCTCACCCATTTTGTATTTGAGAAAATACTACTAATGTATCTTCATTTAATTTATATTTTACTAAATTAAGTAGCATTATTATACATATATAATATTCGAGTGTAGATGAATTCAATCAAAATTCTCCATGAACAAACTCAAAACTTTAATTGAAATGGTCTTATACATGATATGGCTATTTAAAAAATAAACAATATTTCATTACAACAATTAATATAATTTTTTAGTACTTACATTTCATAACATTTTAAAAAATACAAATTGGATGAAGTCAGCTGATTCAGTAGTTGTGAGCTGCGACCAACTGCTTCAACTGTTGTGAGTGGCTAAAAGTTGTTGACAGTTACTGACATCTGCTAGCTGCTAAAAGTTATTGCGGTAAATCTGAACTGGACATGACCTATATCTTACTATAAGACGATCTCACACACAACTTTCAATGAGATTTCAATTTTTAACACATTGACATATATTAGAGATAGAGGTTTTGTTCATTTATGGTTTTGCTTAAGGTGAAAGAATATGCATCTTCGATATAACTTGCAAATGTAGCCGAAGGGTATCTTAATATAGTAGGTTAATAAGAATGTTTGATTCTTAGTTTAGACTAGAACTAAATAGTAGATGGAGATACCAGATTATACCGACCAGCAAGCATAATCTAACAAAGCACTTTAATTAGTTCGTTATGAATTATATTTCTAAATATCTTTCTTTCGGTTGTCAACCATAATAAATACGAATACAACTACCATCTTAAATTAAAACCTGTTAGCAATGGCAATATTAGATTTGCATATCCATTTTGTGGACATTAATTATATTTAACTAACGAATTTATAAGATGGTAGGATGTCGGTATTAATCATCATAATATATATGCTTAATATTTTAATTGAAAGATTCATAAATTATATGGATATAGTGGTCATGATAGTAACAATGCTAATGAACGACCGCATATACATTGTTTCAAGCCTCAAATAGTGTTAATGATTCAATTCAAGGAAGAAACAATATTATCACACTTGTCATTTGTGATGTGTTAATTTCATAGGATGGGGGAAAATTAATTTTATAAGCTCTTTTTTAGAGGATGTATAATAAAGGCCAAGTTCAACCTTTTTTAAGAGACAACATTTTAGATATTGATCTGACTGATTACTAATTACAGGATGGGTTCGTTCATGTATGACCAAATTCAGAATACTCTTGCAACTTTAAAGTTATTGGTCCGCTTTTTCAAATTTGCATTCAGTCCATTAACATGCATGTTGTAATTTGCATTCAGTCTAAAGTTGCAGGAGTATTCTCGTCAATTCAGGTTCGAATTTGGTCATGTAGGAGCAAACCCGTCCTGCAATTAGCAAACCCGGTTATATTATTCTCTTTTAAAAGTCTTTTTAATTTATTGGTAAAACGATTATGTGCTATTACGAATCATATAATATACATAATTTGTTGACGATTGATAAAGTTGATGACTATATGACGGGGCATATTTTCTTTGTATCATGAATAACATCCTTAAATTTGAGTGTGGTGAGAAATTTATAAGTTAATATAACTTTGATCGGTTAATATTGACAACAATGACTCGTCTTTTATTATAGAAGCACTCGTTAGGTTATAAAAAATTATACATTTGAGCTCAAACATCTTCCCTAAACATAGTTCTTGTAGGGATTTTAAAAAGAGAGTAAATTGTTAGGTGTTAGTGTTAGTTGACCGCGAATTATTATTATTATAGTATAGAAAATATAGAGGTCTAACAAGTGTAATAAAATATTATTATGGCTATATTAGTTTACCAATTGATTAAAATTTTAATAATGTCGCAATCAAACTATGGTGAAAAATGTAAATAAAAAATATTTACTGTGCACCAGTCTTCTGTGTCATAATTTAAGGTTTGTTGCAGAGATAACAGGTGGAATAATGATTGGATGAAGTCGTACAATAATAGCGTACTCTCCCACGCAAGGGAAGCTCCATTCCGATGGAGCCACGCATGGTGATGCGGTGTCGTTGAATTCCAGAATCAATACATCGAGGAATCTATAATTAAAAAAAAAAAGTAAATAGAGAAGAGGGAAACCGAAAGGGATGGGTTAAATAAAGATGAATCTGTGCATGTTCCAAAGGCTGTGATCACCAAGAACATATGACCTAGCCACACGGTTAGATAGTGTGGAAGGAAAGAATCCACTGCAACCACATGCTTGTCATAATCCAATTCAGATCTTATATTTGAGAAGTAAAACGATGTTATAACCTTACAATGGAGAGATTGATGAAGTGTAACTCTGGACTAATATGAATAATCGAAGTGTAAACGTAAAATTTATTGTTCAAAAACACTATCATAGTGAACATACGACATGAAAAGTGTGTCATAATAAGGTAAACAGATACAGTAATACATGTAATGGCAAATCTATGATTGAGTTAGGGCAGACGCCCACCTGTCGTCGGATTCGTCGAACAAGCCAGTAAATAGTAATTTCTGATCTAACTGTCACTGAAGTGTCTTTTTTCTCTGTACTATCCATATCCTAATATTAATTCCTAAATCTGCTAATGAATACATGATGTGTCATTTCTTAAAAATAAAAATGTTAGCCAACTTGTAATGGAATTAAAAAAAGACCTAATACGCTCACAAGTGTACCCCATCGGTTGGGATATTGGGTTCATTAATCCATGGTCCAAGGTTCGAGTCTCGACAGCGATAGTGTGAGGATTTCTTACTTGCAAGGTCTCTTATGTGCACTGAGTAAAGACGATTCTGGTTTTGGGATATTATAATTTACTCTCCACCAAAACATGTGATGTCGGGCGGATGAAACGTTTAGTGCGAACGAATCGCCTTTTGATCGTGAAAAAGACCTAATGAAGTTGGAAGAGTATTGTTCTTTGGACAAGAATGGGTATAATTATCAATGTCAAACATAGTTGATCGTATCCTAGAAGAAATTCCATGTTACATTCCATTCATGCTTTTCAAAAGAGAAAAAGAAAGGTGAGCAGAAACCGATGATGATATACGTATAGGCTATAGCAAGGGCACGCACCATTGTGGGATTGTAACGGTAGGAAAGAGCCCTAAAAGTGGGACCCCACCCCCAGAATGGCACATGTGACCTAGCTGGCACTGTCTCTTTATTTGTGGGACTGTCCCTTTTACGTCCTTCAGCCACCGCCGGCCCTCCGTGCCTAACTTCTCCGGCTTCTTTCCGCCATCACCCTCTACTCTCCGACTCTAATTACTCATTTTCGTTTATTCTTTAAAAGAATTTATACTAGGTATAATAATGATTACAAAAGTAGGTCTAATTTGCCAACAACTTGATCTACTTGTAATCGTTTAAGAATATAATATTATGTTATCTCAAAAAAATTTCGATAAAATCATGATCAGTCTATTAGTAATTTTTCATATTACATAACTTCGTTCAAACTATTACAAATAACTACTAAAAATTGATGATTCGTATCAATACTTTTAAAAAGATGTAAATGAATCTCATTTTAAAATAATTTTTGCTGAGTCTCATTTCAATTCATTTTATATCTTGAGTTGAGAAATTCTAATGTTCACATAGTTTCATGTAATAAATGTATCTCTTTGATGTATATTTTTACACTGTTTTAATGTTATACAAAAGAAAAATGGGGAAATAAATTATTTTAAATTTATAATTTATTGAAAAGGAGAGGGACTCATACAAATTCATTTGAAGTATTTATAATTGTACCAAGCCATGTAGTCCCAAATATATCCCATTTATGAAGGAAAATGAAAATGAGGCAACAATCAATTTATAGAAAATTATTCGATTTAGCATCAAGAACTAAGACTAGTCATTTTTAACAAATTTATTTAATTTTGTTGTTGTGTATAATGAAAGTAGGGGGACCAGCTAGGCAAATTAATGAAAATTGGCCCCTCTTTACTTAGGCTGAAAATAATGTGACATGGATTACAAAACAACAAAACCATGTGCCTTACGTGCCCAAATGCATAATTACACTCCACCGAGTTTAATTAAGTTTACTACAAACTAATTAAGTCACCATCTTCCCCTAATCTTGTAGATTAGATGGTGTTACCTTGCATCAACTCAATCAACGTGAATTTCATAACACGAGGAAGTTGAATTACATTATTAACCTAGTTAAATTAAATTAACATAGTAATGTATACGATAGCGGATTTAAAAATCTATTTTAAAGTAGGGTGAAATAGGCGCTGATCATCTTCTCTGATCATTTCCCGTGGTGACAGTCTACATCAAAGCATCGAGATATATAAATACAGGTTGTCCAGTCGATGAGAGGGAAGGCATTCGCCTGCCCTAACCAGTAAATAAATATGTTCATGTAGAGTCGATTTTTGCTATGGTTACATACACATAGTTCATATTCGTATTTGAAATCAGAATGAAATGATGTTGACCTTCTTATGATTCATTAGAAATTTCCGTTCTCATTGACCTCATCTTAAAACACTTTTAATAACGTGACTTTCCAATTAATATTTCCACCTCACAATGTCTTCTGTCCACTGAATCCACTAATCGCGTAGATTTTTTTACCTAATCATTATCGTTGACAAAAGAGATAATTTATCTATTAAATATAATATTATCCATCAGTTCAATTATCTCGTATCATATAAAGATGTGAAGACAATAAAAATATAACACTAAAAATGAATTTCTATCATAAATTTATTCCATTGGAAAAAGAAACATATTATTAGGGCACCAAAAGGGAATTTTTAATGAAATGAATAATGAAGTACCCTGAATTATTTCCTCCTCTTCAAACACAGCATAATATAAATCTACATACTCATATGCTGTTAGGAGGTAGGAATTTAATCAATATTGTATGGTCCCATTTTGCTAATTTATACTACTATTACGTACTCTGCCTAACACACCATCAATTCCTTTTAATTTTACATATTGATTATATGAAGAAATTTTTTAAATTCTATTTATTATATGAGTAATTTAATTATGAATTCAATTTTTTTAGATAAAATCATGGACCATTATATAGACGTTTACCGTGGATTGAAGGGTTTCCAAATACGCTAAACATATAAGTTCATTATAGGGGTACCAAACTAGTTTTTAAGGCAATGGGGGTACAAAAGTTATCAATCATAGGTGACATGAAAATGCCAAAATACTTTTCTCAATATACCCTAGTTCATGAGCATAACTACACAAAAAAACTAGAGATAAATCTTTTTATGTGTCAAATCTGGTATAAAATAATAATATTTGCAGAGTGTCATTCTTCGGTATAACTTGAATATATATAACCGATTCGACATCTAACTCAATGGTCGTGCTATTAGGATTTAATGGGATATATAAAATAACACATCCTCTCCCTTGTCAACTTTGATCGAAGATGATATTTATAGAAATATAATTTTATTAAAAAGAGCTGTAATTTTGCTCGCATCGTATCTAATGCATTTAAATCTCCTACTGTATCTAGTTGGTGAATCACGTAGATTAAAGCAGAACATTTCACTAGAGAGACAAATCAAAATGGAATGGTTGTTCGAATGAAAACAAGAATTAGCAGTGGGATGCACTCAACACTAAAAGTTTGCATTGTTATTCTAATTATTCAGCTGAAAAATATAAAAATACATTAGCTTAGAATATACATGTAATTCTTTGAGTGTATATATAATTGGATTCCTCGTGCCAAAACAAAGTCTCCCGTAATCTCGAAACGATACCGTATCACGTGGGTTTTCGCTGTGATTTTTCTCGATACACAGCACAGACAGGTATTACATTTTGTTTATTATTACACGATCACAGTGTTTAAGACCGTACACAATTAATATGGCCCTCAGAACCACACATAAACCAAAGAAGAAGATGATGAAGCGGGACTTCCCATAATTGGACTTAATAATTGTATGCTACAATTACATTTACATCCTTCAATTTGTAATGACCTATTTTCTATATTGTTCAATAATGAAGATTATACATGTGAATCATGGGAAAAACATATAAAGTGGGTCATTCTGATATGTGATTTCAGGAACCAATCAATTAGCGATATCTCATCATAAAATATTCAAAATTAGAATTTTAGAAATTTACTAAAAATTTGGCTAGGCGATTCTGTATGTCGAGTTTGACGATGAGATTAATAATCGATTTGTTTTGGGAGAGATCCAGCTGTCCAATCTATTGAGCAAGATGATTAGTGAATCCGACTTTCATCAGGTGAATAACTAAGAGTATGCTCAAAGAAAGTGGGTCAAATAAATGAAGGTGAATACATATGAAAATGAACTTCGCTTAAAAATGAGATTGTAAATAGAAACATTAAACAGATTACATGTGGATTTAAAATGTGATATAGTATATAAAATAAATCATCAATTTAGAAATGAAAAGACGATGTTTAAATTATAATATGGACGGTTCAAATGTTTTGTATAAATATATTTAAAATATTTTTAATGATGTCAATCGTAGTACCCTCGTCATCAACATCAATAGTCCTATAAAAGTGATTAAAATATGTGAGAGGTTAAAGTGTAATTTTCTATTAAAAATAATAATATGATCCACCTAACAAAAATTGAGGTGTGGGAGAAAAGGGTAAAGAAGTAAAATCGAACCCACCAAAACGGGGGGAACTTGGAAGGGAGGACAAGGAGTGCTATTTAAGGTAGGAAATCTCCAAAAAGCCGTTGGAACCCGGTCAGGGGCAATTAAGGAAACCCGCTAACTGTCTTTGCTGTGCTGTACAACCTACACACCACTGAACAATCCTCAGAAACCCAGAACTCTCACATCAGTGTCTGCAAGACCACAGAATAATACGCAATAAAACAAATGATAATCGTATAATTCTACGTATTTTTCATAAACTAAATTGTGTTAAAGATATGCTAATTAAATTAAAGATTTTTATCACAAAAAATGCAGTAATAATGCATTCTTTTTACAAACAACATCGATATTTCGTGTAATCAGATCATTTCAGTATTTTATAACATTCAGTATCGTTTAACAATAATATGACATGTTAAAATTTCTGCTACACTTTGCAAAGCCAACGAGAGACTTTCTTTGATACCTATAAGAGTCTATGAATCATTAAACAACACAAAACATCAACAAAAAGCAATCTTGCAAGAGGCCTTCTTTGAGGTTTATTAGTATGTTAATATAATAAAAAATGTAGCTTTATGATAAAATGAATTGTATTTACTTAGAAATAGTGGGACCAAGAGTACCAAAGAAAGAAAATGGTGGGAAAACAAAAAACTAAAAAACAAATGGGAAACAAAAAAGTGAAAGTGGTTGTTGTTATTGGAGCTGTCCCAGCAGTTACTCACACACACACCTTCCTTTGATATAGCCTTCTTCTTCTTCTTCTACTCCTACTTCTACTTCTATTCCCTCAACTACCCTTCAATCCTTTGCCTTTGTTTATGTGTTTCTGGAGTGGCATTTCCTGAAAGAAGGGATTTTTCTGGGAATTCAGCTTTCTGGGAACTGAGAATCTGTGTTGCTGGCCTGATTGATTGGTGTTTTGAGGATGATGGAAGGTGTTTGTAGGGAGGAGGATAAAGATTGCTGTGTAAAAGTTGCAGTTCATATTAGGCCACTTATTGGGGATGAGAAGCTTCAGGGCTGTAAAGACTGTGTGTCTGTGGTCCCTGGAAAGCCTCAGGTACACTCACATTCATAATGTGATGGATGGATGTTCATGTTCATGTTGTTCAGCTCTGCAATTTTTAAGGATTTTGCCTTTCTCAGCTTGCCCATTTTGCTGGATCAGCTTTCTAGATCTTAGTGTACTCATCAAGTCTCCAAGATTACATTTTTTTTCCTTCCACTTTTGATGTTCTTGGGCAAACTTTGGTTGTGATGAACAAAAAATTTGTCTTTTTCTGGATTATCCAGGATAAGAACTTGAATTCTGCTTCATTTTTTCCCATTGAACATTCTTGACTGTGAAAATAATTTCTTATGTGCATTGTATTTGGAAAAAAAATGAAACTTTATTTGATACATTGGAGTCTGAATGTGACTGGAATTGGAGAAAGAAAGGCTATTATTAGCTCCTATGATGAGTTGAGCATTGTAGCTAGATCTAGATGTGTGTTTTGACATCTTCAACTTTACCCAATTGGGAAAAAGTACAGAGCAATGTCTGTTGTTCATCTGATGATTCTGATCTCATCAATATTTTCATTTACCAGAAAGGTGCAACTTGCAACCTTGTGTTGCATTTGCTAATGTGTGTTTAATGTAAGTGGGATCTGTCATCATAATTCTGAGTGGCCTTAATCAACTTTTTTTTCTTTCTTTTTCTAAAGCTGGCAATCTACTGATTACTTTCTGCTACCTTGTGGCTTAATAATTCTTCATTATTATGTCTAATTGGTGTTCAAACCTTGGAGGCAGCCCATTATGATGCCAACTTTATTTGATGCATTTTTCTTGCAATCTGTCAGTTGGCAATTCTTGATCATATTTTTTAATTGTGATTTGTCAAAGTTCCGGTGGACGAATGAATTCGCTTGGATTATTATCATGAACATGTTTAATTCAATTATGTATTTCAGTGTCTAAAAATGTCGGTTTTGAATCTTTGATTACGCCAGGTACAAATAGGTACACATTCCTTCACTTTCGATCAAGTTTATGGGAGCTCAGCATCTCCTTCTCATCTTATGTTTGAGGAGTGTGTGGCTCCTCTTGTTGATGGATTGTTCCAAGGATATAATGCCACTGTTCTAGCCTATGGTCAGGTATAGCTTACGGTGTACAAAAAAATTCTTATGATAGATCTTATCTAATGCATGCAGGCATTGAATATTTTTGCATGTCAACATAATTTTACGCTTCATATATTGCAGACTGGATCAGGAAAAACATATACAATGGGAACAAGCTTCAAAGATGGTGCTCACACAGGATTGATTCCCCAAGTTATGAATGCTTTGTTCAGCAAGATTGAAACTTTGAAACATGAAACTGAATTCCAGTTACATGTGTCCTATATTGAGGTTCGGCTTCTATTTGTTTCATACTTTTAAGGTGTAATGTTGAGTTGCAAGCATTTGACAACTTCATTTATTCTATGAAAAGATACATAAAGAAGAAGTAAGAGACTTGCTGGACTCAAGTCCTGTTAGTACCAAGTCAGAGACGACAAATGGGCATATGGGAAAGGTTACGGTCCCAGGGAAAGCACCAATACAAATACGAGAAACATCAAATGGTGTTATAACGCTCGCTGGTTCCAGTGAAAGAAGCGTTCAGACTCTAAAAGAAATGGCTGATTGCCTGGAGCAAGGATCACTGGGCAGGGCAACTGGGAGCACAAACATGAACAACTCATCGAGGTAATAACTTGATCATTTCTTCATGTTTGTGGTTTTATAGATGTTATTCAAAGTATGAAAATTGTGACATTTTCATCTTTTGTTTTGCTGTCAGCCGCTCACATGCCATCTTCACTATTACTATGGAACAGATGCATAGGCTTAATCCTATGGCTCATAGTAATGGAAATGGAAATGGAAATGAATATATGAATGAAGAGTATCTTTGTGCCAAATTACATTTAGTGGACCTTGCTGGATCAGAGCGTGCCAAAAGGACGGGATCTGATGGTCTTCGTTTCAAGGAAGGCAAGTGAAACTCCTTAAGAAGCTACTTTGTGGATACATTTTAATTTTTCCGTGTGAAGTTTCATGTGACTATGGTTTTTATATACAGGTGTTCACATTAACAAGGGACTTCTTGCTCTGGGTAATGTTATAAGTGCTCTTGGTGATGAGAAGAAGCGGAAAGAAGGCGTTCATGTACCATATCGGGATAGTAAACTTACTCGGTTATTGCAGGATTCACTTGGTGGTAATAGCAGAACTGTCATGATAGGTGAAATGAAAGCTAATTTTCTCATAATTTTTTATGTTTCCTGTGGAAATATTTAGTGATACTTTTTGTTTCTGAACTCTTTTATTCTCCAGCTTGCATCAGCCCTGCTGATATAAATGCTGAGGAAACTCTTAACACGTTGAAATATGCAAATCGTGCAAGGAATATACAGAATAAGCCAGTGGTAAGCCCAAACCCGACTTAATTATACATTGTGCCATTTAACTAACTTAACTTTGCTTTTCGGAGTTGTATAGTAACATTTGTGGCTCTTTATTCAATAGGTAAACAGAGATCCCATATCGAATGAAATGTTGAAGATGAGACAGCAACTAGAGCTTTTGCAGGCGGAACTTTGTGCTCGTGGAGGTGGAAACTCTCCTGATGAAATACAGGTGCCTAAATTTATAATTTACTGATACTGTTGAATCATGTGAAAATGCATTCAAGAAAGACCTTCATGGTACTTTAGGATACCGGTTACTAATTGGAACTAATTCATGTAGGTTTTAAGGGAAAGAATTTCGTGGCTTGAGGCCAATAATGAGGAGCTCTGCCGGGAACTCCATGAATATCGCAGCAAATGTTCCACAACCGAGCATTTTGATGCAAACAACAAAGTATTATTCAGATATCCTATATTACTTTCTTCATCCGGGGATGAAACCCCTTGCCTTAAATTTGTACCTGATGTAATGGTCTTCGTTCCAGGTCAATAATTCATTCTCTACAAAAAGTGAGGGGCTTAAAAGGGGCTTGCAAAGTATGGAGTCTTCCGACTACCAAATGAGTGAAAGTGGTATATTCTCAGTCCATTCCCTTTAATGTTTATGCCATTTTCCTGTGTTTTAAAGAAAAAAAACTCTAATAATCGACTTTCAGAAGAAATATAGGTCAAAGTCATGGCATTTATTTATTATATTTACTCATGCGCTGATTTCATCTTGGCTTTCATTCTGAATCTTGGTAGGTGATTCTGTAGATCTCGAGGATGAAGCTGCCAAGGAGTTGGAACATACGCTTCTTCAAGATTCCATGGATAAAGAGTTAAATGAGCTCAATAAACGCTTACAGCAAAAGGAGGTAAAATATATTGGACTATTAGAAACTATCATCTGACTAGAGTGTAAAGAATGATTTCATCAAGTTTACTTTTGAGTTTGGTGGCTATGAGGATCACTGATCTTACTTCAAATGGGTTTTGCAGACAGAGATGAAACAATTTGGTGGCCTGGATGCCGTTGCACTTAAACAGCATTTCGGTAAAAAGATTGTCGAACTCGAGGAAGAGAAAAGAACTGTTCAGGTAAAACAACACACTATACTCGTTAGAGTTGTACTCGTTATTATGTTTATGTTCGTATTTAATTGACAATTTTCATTGCTTTTTGAGTTCAGAGGGAAAGGGATAGACTGTTGGCAGAAGTTGAGAACCTTTCATCTAACTCTGACGGGGCTCAAAAGTTGCAAGATATGCATTCTCAGAAGCTAAAATCTCTTGAAACACAGGTCATTAGTGCTAGCTAAGATCATCTTAATCTTATTTTATGAAGAAACTTAACCTTTTATACTCATTTAAATCGTTTAAATACTCATGCAACTCTTCAGATTCAAGATCTTAAAAAGAAGCAAGAGAATCAGGTCCAGCTTCTAAAGCAGAAGCAAAAGAGCGATGAAGCTGCTAAAAGACTACAAGACGAAATACAATTCATTAAAGCTCAGAAGGTCCAATTGCAACAGAAGATTAAACAAGAGGCGGAACAATTTCGACAGTGGAAAGCATGCCGTGAGAAGGAATTGCTGCAGGTAGTGCTCAAACTCTTTACGACCTCCTTCAGTTTGGCTTGCAGTTCTTTGTGGTCTTACATTTTATTCTCTTGCACCTGTGCTTTTACTTATGTATTTCAACACTTATGAAACTTCAGCTGAAGAAAGAAGGGAGAAGGAATGAGTATGAGAGGCATAAGCTTCAAGCTTTGAATCAGCGCCAGAAAATGGTAAGCTCTTCTTGTTTTTATACTTTAATTTATTCTGTTGGTGGTTTCTCCTAACAAGGTATATGATGTCGGTAACTGATGTCTGCTTCAATGGTGCATTTATCTAAGGTTCTACAAAGAAAAACGGAGGAGGCTGCAATGGCCACTAAAAGACTAAAAGAGTTACTTGAAGGGCGTAAATCTTCACCACGTGACAGCTCAGGTATGGTGTCATTTACATGAGTGCAACACTGGAAATCATAGCTTTACATGGCCTGTGGTACACAAAGAGAATATCTTTTATCTGTTTCTCATCGTATTGTTTGTCCTGCAGTGACTAGCAATGGAGCTGGCACAAATGAGAAGTCGTTACAGAGATGGCTTGACCATGAGCTAGAAGTCTTGGTGAATATTCATGAAGTGCGCTATGAGTATGAGAAGCAGGGTCAAGTGTATGTTTTTCACTCTAGCTAGTGGCTTTCTTCATTTTAGTTCCAAGTTTGTTTCTCACCTATTTTGCTGCTCATGACCATTTTTGCAGAAGAGCTGCATTAGCCGAAGAATTGGCTGTTTTGAGACAAGTTGATGAGTTTGCAGCAAAAGGAGTCACCCCTCCAAAATTGAAAAACGGGCTAGCTAGGTGCGAATTTACTCTCATCTTTCATATAAATTGTGAAATTTTGGATGGTCTGCTAAACTAGAGCTGCTTTTTCTTGATTGTTTAGGGCGGCTTCAATGTCTCCAAATGCTAGGATGGCAAGAATTGCTTCCCTAGAGAACATGCTAAGCATCTCATCAAACTCACTAGTTGCAATGGCGTCACAGCTCTCGGAAGCTGAAGAGCGTGAGCGTTCATTTGTCAGTCGTGGACGGTGGAATCAACTACGGTCGATGGCAGATGCCAAAAGCTTGCTTCAACACATGTTTAATTCTCTCGGAGATGCAAGGTATCGTCTTCTTACCTTCAATTTACATTCATATGTTAGCTTTTCTTAGCTTAAAACATTTCATCATGTTCAAAACATTAATTATAGGTGCCAGCTGTGGGATAATGAAATTGAAGTAAAGGAAATGAAGGAACAACTGAAAGAACTGGTGGTTTTATTACGGCAGAGTGAAATCAGAAGAAAGGAGACTGAGAGGGAACTCAGGCTAAGAGAACAAGAAGTTGCCAATGGATTATCGACACCACCTCCTGTAAGTGTGCCAATGGAAGTTTTTCTCATGTCAATCATCCTGTTGAATATCTTACTTATTGTCGTATAATCGCCTATAAGCAGTCAAACTACAACAAGCATTTAGCCGATGAGATGCCCTTGTCTCCAGTCCCCGTGCCAGCTCAGAAACAGCTAAAGTATACAGCGGGAATCGCAAATGCTTCAGCTCGAGAGTCAGCAGCATTCATTGACCAAAACCGAAAGGTTGGCTTATATTTTCCAATCTCTTAAACATTTGGCACTTACAAGTTACAACTTATAGTCCTTGTTTGGCTAATATTGTATAAGAAACTTGGTGAGCAGATGATGCCGGTGCCAATGGGTCACTTAACGATGAAGAAACTGGCAGTAGCCGGGCAAGGCGGAAAGTTGTGGAGGTGGAAGAGGAGCCACCATCAATGGCTGTTGCAGTTCAAATGGAAGTGGCAAAAACCATGGAAACTCTCAGAATGGATTAGGCACAGTGATGAGACAATAATGAGGTCGAGGCCTCGTCATCAGGCCTTACCGCCAGTTGAACTAATGTGTAGAAACAGGCGCTAGCTTTGTTTCTACTTCTCGACTGTATATAAACCTTCTAAATCTACTTCAGCCCAATACTCTTATCGATCATCGAGACCATTTCAGGTAATTTTTCTATACGATAAATTGCTTTCTGTCGCATTTTCACAGTAGATACATAACAGTTATTCGTATTATGTAGGATATGATGCACAGAAGGAAGTTTGGGAAACTGTTCACTGGTGTACAAACATAAAATTTTGTAGTAGTCAGACACTAGTATGTTTCATCGTGTTAGGAACCGAGCGAGCATGAAGCTGACATCAACTCGGCTTGTGAATCGTGACTGTATATTCCGGTTGAGCATAATGGGATTGGAGCGGGGTTCCCTGAAGATTGAAGTTACCGAAAGAAGGAAGTCAATAATTGTTCAGGAGTTGTTGTTTGTATCGTTGCCTGTGATTATGGTGCATTTGGTAGAAAATTGATTGTTGAAAGATATGAATCTTGAAGCATTGTTTTATAGCACTGAGATTCATTGATTGTGTTGTAAGTAGATTGGTTTTGTAGAATGTGGTGTGTAACTGCTTTAGAAATTGTTTTAGTACTACTCGAACAACATTTTATGTTCATTATTCAGGAAATAAAAATAAGTAAAGTTGTGAGTATTCAACCCCTTCTCTTGTTCATTTGTAAGCATACCATTCAAATCTGATTGCAAATCGACAATCTGTCGATAAGACTATGCTTACTTCGTGTTGCAATCGACATAGTAACTGTGCGTATCTGTCGAGATAAGTAGAGAGTATAATGGGAGCTAAAAACACGAGCCAAAGCACAAATATTAAATTTTTCCGTCATCATAGTATTGCTAGAGTAAATACAATCGGCATCACAGTGGAATAACTGGATGTCGTGCACACCTCAAGATGAGACCACTAAGCCACACACATAGTCGCTCGGGATGACAAGCTATGAAGAAGCTCTATACACCTCAGATACAGGATATGGAAGATGATCATCAAATCTCAGATTTTACAACACCAAAAAGTATAGTGCTCGTCTTTACGATGATTGCTTACCAGACCTCCACACTGCAAGCACACAAAGCTGCTCCCGTCTGCAAAAGCATCCAGCACAATCTGATCGCGGCCAGTCTCTGCAAGTATAGAACTTCCGTGTCCACCATCAAGTTGAACAGCTGTCCCCGTTTCACATAGGGCTGATCCTGCATTTGATGGTACCGTTCCCATGCCCTCCACAATTGCACATTCGGCAAAAAGTGTTGCTAGTTCATCAGCAGCAGCAGTACTCTGAATCTTGTTCCTGTATAGCTCACGAGCCCGGTTGAGAGTTTGGAATACAGCATCTTCACCTCCTTTGCTCCTCATCGCCATCACAACCTGTGGCCACAACAGAATGAGATTGTTAATATCAGCCGATCAGGTGCAATGAAAAGTATTCTGGAATTCTAACATATCCACGTGAACGATTGATGAACATACTAATCATAAAGCCCAACACAGACTATCATAAATGTCGAATCAGATAAAACAGAAACAGCTTTGGTCTCAACATCGTAACTAGAACAGGCTATAATTTCCCCAGGGGATATTCCACATGACACACATCAAATTTACTAGCTGTCTAGCTATCCTGAATTCCACTACCACGGTACCAGTATCAACACCAACAGCAGCAAGAACACCTAAAACTTTTATCTTATGTGTGGCAGCCACAAAGTTAGGACCTTTACACATACAGTGATACTGCATTTCACAAAAAGAGTCCTGTTTATCAAACGGGAGTTTATATGCAAGAGTTTGTTACTCCACAGCACAACTTTCTAATTTACTCAAAGGCACAACTCTTCTATATAACTATCTGCCAGAACTCATTTGAATTTTTTTGTAATTCTAACAAATTACAAGACAAATTCAGAGAACATGAAAGATCAATTTGTAAATTCTAAAATATTCATCTTTTTGAAACAGGATAGTTGGTATCCATAGTCTTTTTTAAACCATTCAAAGGATGATACTTTAAATTATGGTTACAAACTAGGCGTATTGCTTCATGCTAATGAAACAAAACCCTTTTTTCACAAATTGGACTAAGTTAAGTTCGATACAAATGGTTTTTCCACTCGCTATCTACCTCATGCAACCCTCCTATGCTTCGGGCTTGGGCGTGGGAACCTCAATGCATAACAGGCGAATGTAAATTAAGCTCAACACCACCAACCTAATAAAAATTTGTTCTTTGTATGATCAAAGAGTAGCTTAACTAGAGTTTCTAGCTCAAATTTCATAACCACTAATAAACCCGAATATCGATGAAATTCTAGCCCTAGCAAAACTCAAATTCCTAGCAAGAACACTACATACTATAACTGAAACTAAGCAAAAACAGATTAGGATGAAAAAAACCTAATTTTGAAATCATGAAAAACTAACGAGAGGAAAAAAGTACCGCTTGGAGAGCTTGGGACGGGCGGCCTTGATCAATAAGCTGGCGAGCTGTGGAGAGCAAGTTCCTAACTCCATTCATCTGGTCGGAGATCGACGGCGGCGGCGGTGGCGCCGCCGCGTGGTCGGCGTCCATCAAATCAACCTCCATACTGTCGTGATTCATAGCATTTCAGATTCCGACAGTGAATTGAGGAGCGGCGGCAATAAAAAGAGTTGAATTATTGGTACGAAGATTATCGGATTTATCAACAACTTTAAAGCGATTGCACATATTCCCTTTCTTCTTTTATATTTAGGCGAATTTATTTTTTAGAATTAAAAGTTCTGGAATTTATAATCAAAACCAGAAGTTTCTAGTAATGTCTACGGTAACCCTTTGTTTGATGGGTAATAGGCTTTTTGACCCACTTTCTTGATCCTTTAAATTTTAGGCTTCTTGATTTGCTACGGATTGTTTCGTCACGATGTTGATTCAGTGAGCAGGGCATTTTAGTAATAACACAAGCAAGCTGAGCTAGCTGGGAGAGTTTCAGTTAACATCTCAGTCAATTGGTGGCGTTCAACGGCGCAAGGATCTAAATTCTAATGCCGGGTATATGAATGGAAAGTAGGTAGGATTTTACTGTGTAATTTCTCTTTTTTTCTTCTCCCTATTTCCTCTCCTCTTCAAACTCTTGTATCTTGAATATCAATTCTATTAAATAAAATTAATACAAAGTTACCATTATTTTTTCTGACCGATTATCCACTTGTGACGGTTTGGTATCAGGGCGGTCGATTTCCTGACAATCATGACCGTCAAGAATCGATAAGTTTGTGAGCAGGTGGAACGACCTACTACAGATAATTAATCAGATTGAGCAGCTGCTGATTGAGAAGTTAGACATGCTCGACCGCAGTTAGGATAGATAATTGATTAAGATTTGTGATGACATTTCTAGTGATATCGCCAGCAAGTTTGCAGATCGCGGCCGGTGATGAGAATTGGAGATCGCGAGGTAGCACAAAGAAGCCAGTAAATAACAGGTGAAATTCGCGACAACGACCAGTAAATTAGCGCGACAAATTCCAACAATGATGAGCCAGGTACAAGATCAGAGGCTTGCGGAAAGTTCCGGCAATCTTGAGAGCAACTCCGGCAGTCTACCATAATGAACACCACTGCTAAATGCGATTCCCAAACCCAATGTAGCACACATGAATTTATTAGCCTTTGAAACCCCTTACCCTTTTCAATTCAAGAAAGAGCCTTTTGCATCTACTTATTCTCTTAGAGTAGAGCTGCATGCACATGATATGAATGAGAACTGGAAAGAAACTGTGGAAAGAAAAGTCAGTAATCTAGAATTGCCTAATTTCTCTAGTTTTGGAATTAAACCTAAAGATTAGTTCAGGAAATGTGACAAATACTTTAGTTATAATCAAGTTAAAGAATCTGACCGAATGAAAATAATTGAATTGTATCTTGAGGGTAAAGGTGAAGTATGACTCCTCAGCCAGAAGTGTTTGAACTGGTCTTGGAATGAGTTTAGTGAAACACTACACAAGAAGTTTTCAGACTCGGGAAGAGATATTGTTGACGAGTTTAGTAAACAGTATCAGAAGAACTCTGTCAAGAAATATCTTGAGAAATTTGAGGAATTTAAAACCTTATGGAAGAATTAGACTCCACTCTTTATGAATACTATGTTGATGCCGATTTCGTAACGGTTGTAAGTTAGGTCATAAACTAAATCGATGAAATGAAATGGGTACAAAAATGTCACTATACAAAATGGATGAAACTAAAACTAATTAACGAAAACTAAAGATCCTCCATAACCACCGCCTCTTTAATCTCCTGAATCATTTTCAAAACCTGCCACATAGTTGGCCGCTGCTCCGGCGAGCTCAAGCTACAAGCTATCCCAACCTCAACCAGCATCTCCACCTTATTATCATCTTCTCCCTTCTCATCTCCGTCCCTGCTCAGCTTCACCCACCGCATCACCGCCTCTGCCCCGCCGTCCACGGCGGGGAGCTCCGACGTGAGCTTCCCGCTGAGGAGCTCGAGCACGAGGATCCCGAAAGAGTGCACATCGGACTTTGCCGACGGTTCTTCGTCGGAATGGTCGTCGGCGGCGAGGGCGGAGAGGCTGTAGTCGGTGAGGCAGGCCTCGAAGTCGGCGCCGAGGAGGACGTTGGAGGATTTTAGGTTGCCGTGAACTAGCCGCCATGCTTGGTGGATGTAGGAAAGGCCTTGAGCTACGTCTTCTGCGATTTTCAGACATGATGTCCAGTGGAGTGGCTTTGCTCTTGCAGACTTTGAACCTAATTTGCCAAATGTGGAAAGTAGTCGTTAGAGAAAGGTTTCTAATTATAAACCAACATTTGATCGGCTAAAGCATGTACTTTCCAATCTGAACAAAACTGAATTGAAAGATATGACGCTAAATTGAAATAAAACTTTATGTTTGACAATAATAATAGTAACATTACTAATATTAAATCATACTTTATTAAAACTTAACTAAACTGGACGTATTAAAAACTATCCCGGCAAAAATATAAGTTGGAGAGAACATGAGCACCCAACCATAATTGTTATTTTTCGGGATGTTCTTCTCACATTAATACCTAATTTCAACACATTAAGATCAGCTCAGTCCAGTACATTATAATTTAATTCAGTTCCGTTAGATTCAACAACTACCAAACTTGATGAATCAAGCCCTTAATTTGATGCAACAACTAACAAAATTCACACCTTGTTATAAGTTGACATTATAGGTGGAAGCCTGAATTACCATAATGAGGCGGTGGATGGAAAAAGTCATTCTCAACTTAGTAAAATTCAATTAAGTTCTTGTAAAGTGGTACCAAAGGCATAGACACGTGACAAAAGCATCTACTGTCACGGGCTCACAACTTTTTTGAACTTAATCTAACTAATTCATCTACCTTGATTTTATGGGATTAAAATTAATAATTAACCTACTACTGACTCCAATGCATTCATTCCCAATGTTGTCACCTGCTAGATTCTCCGGTTCTGAAAATACCAGGTTTTCTTCTTCAGTTTGACTCATTCAAACCCAAGTCTTCCAAGGTCAACATTTCTATCAACCTTAAAATCCTTCTGAATCTATAACTATCTAAAATATGAACTAAAGATTGTATTTTTGAAAATGACAATTCAGCTAATAAAACAGTTGCGGAAAAGAAATGGAGAAATCGAAAAATGGAACTCACAGTGAATGAGTGAGAAGAGGCTCCCATTAGGTTGATAATCATAGATCAGAAGCCGTTCTTCCCTCGCCTGAAAATAAGCCCGGAGAGGGACTAAATTTGGGTGGCGCAGCCCGCCCACCGCCGTCATGTGGCCGTCAAACACCTCCTTACTCGTTCCCGCCAATTTCGAAGCGTCGAGCCGCTTCACGCAGACAATCTCGCCGGAGTCGAGCACTGCCTTGTACGTGGTCGCCAGCGTGCCCCTCCCCAGCAGCTCCGCCGACGCCCGCATCAGCTTCTCCAGAGTGTACCCCGCGGCCACATCGCCGCCGCAGAACACCAGGTTCCCGCTCTTTCCCATCCCGGCTATCTGAACGCCTTCCTGAACCTTCCTGATCTTCTCCTCCAGCTCGTGGTTCTCCTCCTCGATCCTCATCGCCGCCTCGATGTGGGATTCGATGGTTGATTCCCCGGCGATTACTTTCGTGGTGGCTCCGCCGCCGCGCTTCCTCGTAGCCAGGGCTAGGCAGATGATTGAACAGAGGAAAACGAACCCCGCGCTGGAAAATCCGATCACAATGGCGGTTTTCCGGTGAGATTGCTTGGATTTCGGGTTGGTTAGTTCGACGTTGTTCCCATGCCGGAGCTGTGCGTTTTGGTTTTGGCCGAGCTCAGCCTCCGACGCCACCACCGTGGGCGGCGGTGGAGAAGCGTGGCCGAAAAAGTGCTGCATTTCCTTGCACTCCGTGTGGACGATTTCTCCGCAGAGTCCCGGATTCCACCAAAACGACGACGTTTCCATTCGGAGTAAGGTTGCCGTCACCGGAATCGGGCCGGTGAGGCTGTTCTTCGAGACGTTGAATATTCTCAGGCTGGTTTGGTTCAGTGCGGGGATTGAACCGTTCAGCCAGTTTAACTCGAGCCGGAGTGTGAACAGCCGGTCCAAACTTCCTAGCGTTTCCGGAACCGAACCGGAGAGGTGGTTGTCGGAGAAGTCGAGGGTTTTGAGCCGGTGGAGAGACGATACCGAAGGCGGGATTGAACCGGTGAAGTAGTTCTGAGAGAGGAACAGCACCTTCAAGTTGAGCAAACCGGATAAATCCGGTATCGGACCGGTGAGGGAGTTGTTCCGCAGACTCAGCACCCGGAGCTGGTCCAGCCGGGTCAATGTACCAGGAGCGAAACTGCCTCCAAGACCCATATCCTCAACGACGAACCGGACCGGTGTGGCTCGATCGCATTCCACCCCGGTCCATTTGCAGAACGACGGCGCGGTGGAGGAGAACCAGAGCTTGTTGTGAGGGTCGGCTTTTGATTTGAATGCCAACAGAGCATTGGCATTGCCATTGAAATCCGGCTTCGAGGAAACCGATGAAGTGAAGAAAAGTAAGGATAGTGTAAAGAAGGGAACTGCATTTGGAGAAACCATGGTGTTTTAGGGTGAAAGGTTAGGAAAAACCAGAGCTTGATGTGAGGATGAGGAAGGTGAAGAAGATGATGAGGGAAGTGTCCAAAGGGCTCGACATGGGTCACACTGTCACGTGAAGATGGGTAATTCCCAATGTGGTTGCTGCAATTTACTCATCAAGAACCAATACTACCACTCCATACATCATATAGTACAATTACTTGGTTAGAATTCATGATGAAACTTCAAAGTTGCTTGTTTATGATCTTCAAAATCATGTTTTGAGTTTACTGATCTATGTTTTAGTTACGATTTTATAGAATATGTATAATCGATCCGATCACTACTGGGTACAGTGATTGGTGATATGGGCTAAGGCCCATATCCTGGTCCAGCGGATATACTGGCAAAGGAGAAGAAAGGGTTAAGCCTAGCAGTGGTCCTCTCATGACATCAGCTATCTTGGACACACCCGGGGTAAGGACCACTTAGCTTAAAACCCTCTCTGATCCTCTCCATTATAAATAGAGGAGCGACCAACAGTAATAGGTATGTTTTTATCAGACTTAAATACTCTCTGTATTTATTCATATTCTCTCTCCTCTGTAAAAAGCCCTACCTTCATCATCACGCCGGAGCGTCTACCCTCGGGAGACCCCGGGGGCTTTGTTTTGCAGGGTTCAGGTGAGAGATTGGCCGCAGGCTAGGATTCCAACTTTCCCCCGGATCACCTTGTACCGGAGCTGGTATCCCGGAGCCCACAGGAAGTATCAGTTGGCACGCCCAGTGGGATCGGCTTCGTCATGCCCCGCGGTAGACCTAAAAAGACGGTGGAAGAACCCTCTTCCAAAGCCAATCAGGCAGAAGGCGGTCCTAAAACTAAAAGGGCCGCGGCTGCCCAGGCGACGCGGAAGGCGGCTGAGGAGAAGGAGCGGGCACGCAAGGAGACCGCCCGCGCGGCCGCTGAGAAGCGCCAAGGGAAGAAGAAGGTGCCGGAGCGTACTCTCAGGGAGATGCAGAAGGAGCATAGGGAGAAGGCCCGGCAAGAAAAGGAAAGGCAGGACCAGGAGACGTTCGGAGAAGGCGGTGAATCCGAACCGGAGTATTTCGATTCCGGAGAAGAAGACCCGGAGCGCCGAGACCCGGAGACGATTCATACCAATGCGGAGGAGTTTGGGGAGTTTCGGGCATGGAAGGCAGCTAAGGCAGCAGCACCCAACAAGGTGCCCGAAGTAGTGGACCTGGAGAAGAATGGGAGAGGTGGTCCTGGATATCAGCAGATGCTCCCGGGTCAGCAGATGCCCCCGGGTCAGCAGATGCCTCCAGGGCAGCAGATGTTTCCAGGGCAGCAGCAGTACCCGGATCAGCAGTTTCCAGGAGGTCTGAACCCGCAGGCACAACCATGTTATGGTGGATACAACACCCCGTTTAACAACGGGTCCATTGAAGATCGTTTGACGAGGCTTATTGGTAGGCGGGGCATGATTCCTCACTCCCCGTGGGTTCCAGAGGTGTTGAACTATAAGTGGCCGGTGGGCACTAAAGCGCCTGATGGGGTTCCGACGTACAACGGGGACGGGGATCCAGAGGAGTTTGTTCACACCTACCTCAGTGTCATGGGGGCCCGGGACATTGAGGAGCCGTTGCAGTGCAAGTTGTTGCCTTCTTACCTCCGGGGCAACTGCTTGAGTTGGTTCAAAAGCCTTCCGCAGGGCTCATTGAAGACTTTCTGGGACTTTGCCACGGTCCTGGTCCACAGATATGCAGCAATGAAAACCAACTTTGTCAACCTGGCCACGGTCTTGGCCATGCGGCAGCTGGAGACGGAGTCTACTTGGCAATATTATGTCCGGTATATTGCTGAGTCCATGAAGGTCCAGGATAGGCACTTGCATGAGAAGGCCCTGATTGGAAACTTTGTCAATGAGCTGAGAGACGAGATGTTCTACATTGAGTTGATGAAGAACATGCCAGGAACTTTCTACCATCTCCAGTTGACAGTTGAGATGCATTGCACTGTGCATGAAGCTAACCACACTCGGATGAACACAGTCGGTTTCTTTGAGCAGCGGGTGATTACGGCCACAGCGACCCAAGCAACTACACTCCGGGCCACTCCTCACCAGGGGCCCCGCCCGGAGGCAGCAAGACGCCCCCCGGCCCAGGGTGCAGCACCTGCGCCGGGAGGACAGACGTTAGTGGTCAGGCCAACATATACTCCACTCTCCAAGACCAAAACGGAGATTTTGGCCATTCACCGGGGCCTTTTCACGGATCCCCCAGTTATACAAGGGGTCCCGGCCCCGGCAAATGCCCAGAAATGGTGTGAGTTCCACAAGTCTTATGGTCACACGACAGAAGGCTGCCGTGTCTTGCGGACGGATATTCAGAAGTTGGTGGAGCGGAGTCAGCTTCGGGACTGTGTAGCAGGAGAAGCACACCCGGCGGCTGCCCCGGCAGGTCAAGGAAGGAAACGTAACTGGAGGAACAACCGAGGCCAGGGCCAGGGTGGCAACCGCCCCGCGGAAACCAACGTTGCTCCTAACCCCGCCCCACAAGCACCCAGACCAGGAGTTCCGGGACCCGGAGCACCTCGGATGATAAACGTGATCAACGGGATAGTGGGGGATGGAGCACAAACCCTGTCGGCGGTAAAGGCCAAGAGTAGATATGTCCCCCCGGGGGAGATCCAGGGAAAAAGGTTTAAACATGATGAGACAATCACGTTCTCAGAAAAGGATGCAGTTCCGGCCCAAGTACCTCACTCGGACCCGATGGTGATCTCAGCTGAAGTAGAAGGGGTGGTGATAAAGCGAGTCTTTGTGGACGATGGGAGCAGTGTAGAAGTTATGTTTGCTGATTGCTTCGATCAATTGAACATTGGTCGACAGAATTTGAAGCCATGCTTGTCCCCGTTGTCAGGCTTTACGGGGCGCACAGTTCACCCGCTGGGTGTCATAGCGCTACGGGTGACCCTTGTTGATCATCTGGATATTAACAAGAGGTGCACTGTCCTATGTAACTTCGCGGTCATCAACGCCTCTTCCCCGTACAACATGATCATAGGTCGCCCCTGGTTGACGCAGGCCCGGGCGATATGTTCGCCCTACCATCTAACCATGAAGTTCCCAACGGACCAAGGAATTGCATCGGTCATTGGCAATCAAACGACCGCCCGCAGCTGCATGCTCACCGCAATGAAGGAAGCCAAGAGTGGAGGATCAGAAAGAACGGTGGGAGCCGGGGAGTGTTCTGGGAAGGATAGCACGGTGGGAGCCGTGCATGGTGACCCGGCCTCTTTTGAAGTGGAGGACATGGAAGTGGGATCCCGGGGGAGGGTGAGTATCGGAAAGCACCTCCCGGAGAGGGTGAAGGACGAGCTCCGGAAGCTGTTAAAGGAATATGAGGATGTGTTCTCGTGGGGAACGGAAGATTTAACAGGGATACCAGAGGAGTTTGCCATCCACCGGTTGAATGTCTACCCGGATTTAAAGCCCATAAGGCAAAAGAAAAGAGCCTTGGCAGCAGATCGGGTAGAATTCGTCCGGACGGAAGTGAGAAGGATGCTGGATGCAGGAATGGTAGAAGAAATTACTTATCCTGAATGGATCGCCAACCCGGTCCTAGTGAAAAAGCATGACGGGTCATGGAGGATGTGTATCGATTTTACAGATTTAAACAAGTGCTGCCCAAAAGACAGTTACCCGTTGCCCTCCATTGACCAATTAGTGGAAGCTATAACAGGCTACCAGCTTCTAGCCTTTTTCGACGCACACCGGGGATACCACCAGATCGTCATGGCCCCGGAAGACCGACCAAAAACCTCTTTTATCACTGACTTTGGTACTTTTTGTTACAGGAAGATGCCATTCGGTCTTAAAAACGCAGGAGCAACATACCAGCGCATGGTGGACCGGGTGTTCAAAAACCAGCTGGGAAGAATCATGGAGGTCTATGTAGATGATATGGTGATCAAAAGCAGGACTCATGACGCTTTTTTGGACGATCTCCGGGAGCTTTTCGTCGTGTTGAGAGAGGTAAACTTGAAGCTAAGCCCGGAGAAGAGTACCATCGGGGTGGCGGCAGGCAAGTTTTTGGGATATATGGTGTCAAACCGAGGAATTGACGTGAACCCGGAAAAGGTTGAAGCGATCCTGAGCATGCCCTCCCCGAGCAAGGTGAAAGATGTACAGCGCTTAACCGGGTCCCTGGCGGCGTTAAGCAGATTCTTGTCCCGGGGAGCAGAGAAGCAGTTGCCTTTTTTCAACATTTTGAGGCGAGCAAAGAAGTTCGAATGGACTCCCGAGTGCGAGCGAGCTTTCAAGGAGTTGAAGGAGCACCTGGGTAAACTCCCTACTTTGTCCAAACCGGTCCCGGGGGAACAATTGTTTTTGTATCTGGCAGCCACGGATCAGGCTATAAGTGCGGCCTTGGTTCGAGGGTCTGGGAGAGCGCAGAGCCCGGTGTATTTTGTAAGTAGGGCTCTTCAAGGACCGGAGACGCGTTATTCTTTACTAGAACGTTTGCTGCTGGCACTGGTGCACGCGTCCCGGAGACTTCGCCCATACTTTCAGGGTCATCCTATCACAGTTCTCACAAATCACCCACTTAAGCAAGTCATGCTGAAACCAGAGGCATCTGGCCGAATGATGAAGTGGGCGATAGAGTTGGGAGAGCACGAAATTACTTATCAAGCCAGGAAGTCTATCAAGGGCCAGGCTTTGGCTGATTTCTTGGTTGAGATGGCGGAAAACACAGTGGAGGACCCGGGAGAAACGGAACCGGAATGGAAGTTACACGTGGATGGTTCCTCCCATGCCGGGGGGAGCGGTGCCGGGGTAGTGCTGGTCAGTCCTGGTGGCAAGGAGTATCGGTATGCGTTGCAGTTTGAGTTTAAAACCACCAATAATGAAGCTGAATATGAAGCTCTCCTTGCCGGATTACACCTAGCCCGGGAGACAGGTGCCAA
The DNA here is from genome assembly GCA_948330725.1 of Sherardia arvensis. NCBI lineage: Eukaryota > Viridiplantae > Streptophyta > Magnoliopsida > Gentianales > Rubiaceae > Sherardia > Sherardia arvensis. The sequence goes on along the minus strand of OX415243.1, from coordinate 27,372,282 downwards.
AGTGATACAAGCTTACAGCGATTCGGCCATTGTGGTCCAGCAAGTGAATGGGGAGTATGAAGCAAAAGAAAGAAGTTTGCAGAAATATTTGGAGGCGGTGAAGTCGATGATACAGGGTTTCCTCCGGGTGAACCTAACACAGGTCCCCCGGGAGGAAAACTGTCAAGCGGATGCATTAAGCAAGTTGGCTTCCTCAGAGCTCAAGCCAAGTCAGGACCGGAATCTGTATATGGAGATGGCATCAATCCGGGGATATGAGCAGCCAAGCCAAGTTGCGGCAGTGCGTGAAGCCGAATCTTGGATTACACCCATCCGGGAGTACTTGGAGAATGGAACGCTGCCAGACGACAAGGTGAAGGCCCGGAAAATCCGGGTCAAAGCACCCCGGTATGCCGTCCTGGACGGGGAGTTAATCCGGAAGGGATATCTCCAACCTTGGTTGAAGTGTGTGGATGGAGAGGAAGCACGCCACCTTTTGAAAGAAGTTTAGGAGGGCCCTAATGGAAGCCATCAAGGGGCCCGGACAGTAGCTCGGAAGATCATGTGCATGGGGTATTACTGGCCAACGCTATTTGAGGATGCTCAAAAGGCAGTCCGCTCCTGTCAGCAGTGCCAGAAATTTGCACCCCTGATCCATGTGCCACAGGGGGAGTTGATCGGGATATCAGGAACTTGGCCCTTCATCCGATGGGGTTTGGACCTGGTAGGCCCCTTTCCAACTGCTCCGGGAGGTTTCAAGTATTTGATAGTGGCAGTTGACTATTTCAGCAAATGGGTAGAAGCTGCTCCTCTGACAAACATTAGGGGAAGTACGTGCGTAAAATTCTGCTGGAAGAACATCATCTGTCGCTACGGAATTCCCCGGTTCATAGTGACAGATAACGGGGCGCAGTTCGAGAATGATCCTTTCAAGTCCTGGTGCAAGGAGTAGGGGATTGAACAGAAGTTGACCTCGGTCTATCACCCACAGGCTAACGGGCAAGTTGAAGTGACCAACAGGACCTTGGTTAACGGGATCAAGACGCGACTCCAGGGGGCAAGAGGAAACTGGGTTGATGAACTCCCAAGTGTCTTATGGGCAAGTAGAACGACAGAGAGCTCCGCTACAGGCGAGTCCCCCTATAGCTTGGTTTATGGGGCGGAGGCGGTCATCCCGGCTGAAATCGGAGTTCCCAGCCTCCGATCCAAGCTCCCGGATGAGCAGACAAACCAGAACGACCGACTCCTGGATCTAGATTTACTGGAAGAGAAGCGAGAAAAAGCAGCCCTGCATGAGGCCCGGGTGAAGGAACGGGTCAAGAAATACCATGACAGAAGGGTTCGCAAAGAGCAGTTTATCCCGGGGGAGTGGGTGATGCGCCGGAACGACAAAAGCCAGCAGGTTGCAAGCGGGAAGTTAGCCCCCAACTGGGAGGGGCCTTACAAGGTGGTAGCAGCCCACCCCGGGGGAAGTTATGAACTGCAGGACAAGGCCGGGAAGAAGGTCCCGAGACACTGGAATATTGCAAACCTACGTAGGTACTATGCTTAGATTTTCCTATGCATTCACCCCTCTGGCATGGATTATGCCTAGGACGAAGGCAGAGAAGCGGCACTGGGACCCCTGGCCAGGATTGAGCCTGGGTTGTCCCGTGGCCCGCAGTTGCATTTTCTCATTTTATTTATGAAGATTATCTTTCGAGTTAGTATTTTCTCTTAAGCACAGTTAACCCCGGCCGCTTGAACAAGCGCTCGGGGGGCTAGAGCAAGTCGATCCGGGAACGCTTGAATAAGCACCCGGCGGGCTAGGGCAAGAATATACGGGATGCTTGAACAAGCACCCGAAGGACGACCTAGGCACGCTTGAATAAGCGACTGAAACGAATATTTGAACAAATATAAAGGAAGGGCAATATGACAATCAAATCATTAACTTATGATTAAAGATTACAACATTTACAACTTTGAAACTTGAAAAACCTAAACAAAGCTAACAAAGGGAAGGAGGACCGTCCCAGCTAATAGGAGAGTCCGGATCATCTTGGGTTCCGGGGTGATTTGGCCGATTATTAGCAGCAGGAGGGTTCGCTGGGTTGTTAGGAACATTGCTCCCCTGGACATTGGGGGTTGCAGCTGGATGAGTACCGGACGGACCGGCTCCCGAGGGACCAGCTCCCGAAGGACCAGCTCCCGAAGGACCAGCCCCTGAGGTAACTTCGGCATACGGGTCGAAGTCGTCGTCCGAGGATGAAACCTCGGGAGATGGCGTCCGTTGGCGAGCTCCAATGATAACGGGTCCTTGGGCACGGGGGGATTTTTTCTTTTTTGTAGCAATGACTTTGCTTTTACCTTTCCCCCTTTCCCGGGCCAGACGCCTTTCTTCTTTAGCGGCGTCTTCACGGGCAATGTAGGCCCGAATTCTGGCGGCGTCCTCACGGAGTCTAGACACCCTCCGGGCGGACTCTTCCGGGTCAACTGAAACACGAAACCCGAGATACCTTTCAACGGTGAAATCAAGGGAAATCCGGCTCGGCAGAAGTACCAGGGACGGGGGGAGATATTGTCCCTCCCTTTGACGCTGCCACCAATCTGCAGCTTCCTCGAAAGCGGGCCGGTACCGAGACTCGGGGTCGTTCCAGCCCATCCGGAACATGCGCACTAACAATGAAGAGACCTCCCGGGGAAAATTAGTGTAGAGAGGGGGAGAAACCCGACCTAGACGCAACCCTGTCAGGTGATAAGTCAGCTGCAGGGTTACTAAATTTTCCCGGAGGGTGAGGTTCCGGGCCGCCAGTTCCCGGTTCTCTCTTTCCAACATCAGATTCCTCCTAAGGGGATCGCCCCGCCTCTCTAACCACTTGAGCTTGTCGCAGTAAAATGGAAGTTCAGACCACACAAGGTCAAATTCCTCCTTGAGACGAGATTTGAAAGCGTCATGTTCGGCTTGTAGCATGGAAATAGTCTTGTCTGCATCCAGAACAGCGTTTACTCGGTCTCGAGCCAGGGATTGACACCGGGAAAGGGATCCAAACTGATTGGATATCTCTCTAAGTTTGGTTACTAGAGAAGTGACATCCGGGAACTCATCGATCACTGATCCTATCCCGGAATGGACAAGAAGATACCGGGTCTGAATGCCGTCCAGTTGCCAGCGACTCAACTGTTCTTCCAGTTCCCCACACCGGGGGCATGGTTTGTCGTTATCCGAGGTCGCCCTGGAAGGAACTGCACCCGGAGGGTTATCCCGGGGCTATATAAACAAAACACAACGGTTTTAGACTTAGAATTAAAACAAGGCTGAGTTTATAACTTAGATAAAAAAGTGGAAGTCACAAACTCAAACAAATCATAAAGATTGGGCAAGTCATAGCAAAATGATCAACCCGTAAAAGAGAGAACGAAAATATCAAATAAATAGATAATGTAAGGGTTACAAAATAAAGGAGAGAGACTCTTACGTCATTGGAGTCATCGCTCTCGTCCCCGGAGCCACTTTCTCTCCCCTGAATTACAAAAGGGAACAGTTCAGGGAAGGTGCTCGGGGGAAACCAGAAAAAGAAAATAACAATTAAAAAACAATAGAAGGACGAAGAGACTAAGTGTCTATGTTTACTTCATCCTCATCATCCTCATCATCCTCATTCCCGGGAGACTGCTCTTCTTCTTGGGCCTTGCCATTCCCCGGGGACAGTTCTTCCTCCCCCTCCTCGTTCACCTGAACCGGTTCGAACTCCTGCTCTGGGATCGGGGACTTAGCATTTTCTTCATCGGAATCCCCATCTTCTCCATCAGAGGTCACCGGGGTCTCGATGGCAGCAAGATTGTCCACGTCATCTGGCCCCGGATCCGCCCTGTCCTCAGCCAGTTTGGCGGCGTCGCTGGCATAGGCGATGACGTCTTGGGGATCAACACTCCGGGCTCCCTCAAACACTTCAAGTACCCCGGGAACAATCCCGTCGAGACCATCCTTCATTAGCCGATCCGCCGCATAGTTAAAGCGATCGTTGGCTTTGGGGCGATACCAGGCGTCTCGGAATGCGTCCCGGCTTTCCCGGGGGATGAATCCCCGAACGGCAGAGTACGCGGCATGCAAGGCGGCTTCGTTAGAGATGTCGCAGAGGGACATCATCTTTTTCTCGAATGAGCGGCTCTTCAAAACCCGGTCAGTGAAAGCCCGGCAAAGAGCCTCTTGCTCCGGGGCCATGCCGCGCTTGCTGTCCTTCTTCACTCGGGACAGCTCCTTGTGCACTTCGGATAGCTCCTTGTACAGAGAAGCGTTTTGTGACCTCAGTTGGTCAACTTCCCGGGAAAGATCCTCCGACAAAGAGTCACATGCCCGGTTGACCAATTCTCGAAGCCCAGGAAACTCGAGTAGTTTGGAGGCATGATCCTATATGAAGAATTAAAACACTTAGAATAAAACTACAACACGAAGAGTTAAAATGTTAGAATAAAGAACAAATACCTGAGAGTCATCCAGCAAAATGCGCTGGGAAGGGATGTCTCCCCGAATTTCCGGGATACGCTGAAGGCTGCTGTCAGCCGTCGACTCCTTCTCCTTCCGGGGAAAGCGGGATGAACCCTCGGAATGAGGCTCGGACTTCTTCTTCTTATGGGGAGGCCCACCGGGAATAGGAATAGCAAACGCTAATCGTCGACCCTCTGCCGGAGGGACTACAGTGGACCCAACGGAATTCCCGGTGCCCTTCTCCCCGGATTTTCTTTTTTTGGTGTCCTTGACCGTCTTCTCGGTCTCAGAGTGGCCCTTCTGGGACTTCCCAGAAGTCCCTTTACCTTCTCCCTCTCCGGACTTCGACCCTCCCGGGACTATCGCTGGTCGGGGAGATATGGCTAAGGCCAGACAACAGATAAAATAAGCTAAATACAACTAGAAGAAAAAGTATAGTTAATAAAATTAACTAAGGAAATTGAGAAAATTACCAAGGCTCCGTTTGGCATACAAACGGCGGCAAGTGAACACTTCCGCTGGATACGCCTCCCGGGGAAACTCGTAGCCCCCCGCCCTCTGGAAATCCTTCAGATTAACAAACTGCTTGACAATTAAGTCATAACTGTCAGATACCTGCCGGAATTGGGCCGGGGGGAGTGCCGCCTTGGTTTCAGCTTTCCTCTGCTGGTTCCATGACGGGACTGGATACTTCTCCACGTCGAAGGTGAAATAGCTGTTCATCCAGTCGCTCGTCTTCACTGACTCGAGCCTCCCGGAGCAGATCATCGCCGTCTTGTTTCGGTGCAGAGCATTAAACACTCCCGGGACGGAGGTCGCGGCGAGATAGTAGAAGCTTCGAAATATATCCACAGTCCCGGTTATGCCAGCCCGGTTGCAGGACAAAAGAAAGGCTATCATGACGCTGACAGCGTTGGGATGCAACTGCGCTGGAGAGATGTTATAGTACTTCAGGTAGGCGGAGTACAGAGGAGGGAGGGGAAAAGTGAGCCCATGTAGAAGGTGGTGCCGGGGGACGCACGCCCGGTCCTTCATGTCGCCGGAGTATGGCTTCAGCCCCGCGTCGTATGACAGAGGCACGTACATCTTCTTTACGACCTCCTCTACTGCCTCATGAACCGGGGTCATCCCGGGGTCTTTCGGATCGGCGGGCTCCGGGGCTCCATAAGTCACTATGGATTTAGTCGTCATCAGACCTTTGCCGCCTGATGGAGTAGGAAGGGGGAGGTCGTCGATATCAAGAGAGTGCTCCTCCACCGGGGTATGAACCTTGTTACTCATATGGAAAAGCTAAAGAGGGAGAGAAAGGGAACGGAAAACGAGAGGAAAAGAGGACGAAAATAAGGAAAGCGACAGCACGTAGAGGATGAAAAATGAAAATGAAAATTTTGAAGAGGTATTTATAGGGAAGGATACATAGAATTTCTTGAAGTTGGTAAAGTAAACTCAGCATCCAAGAAAAGGTAATAATGAGCATTAATTAGGGAGCAGGCAGCGAGGAAGCACGCGCGTTGTAGCACACGCGCGGCGCGTGGTGATACGGGCCCGCACAAACCGTGACCCGCTATTTTCCTATCAGAGACCCAGCCTTCCGGGCCAAGCCCCGGAAGCCAGGGTCTCGGGGGGCTAGTGGTGATATGGGCTAAGGCCCATATCCTGGTCCAGCGGATATACTGGCAAAGGAGAAGAAAGGGTTAAGCCTAGCAGTGGTCCTCTCATGACATCAGCTATCTTGGACACACCCGGGGTAAGGACCACTTAGCTTAAAACCCTCTCTGATCCTCTCCATTATAAATAGAGGAGCGACCAACAGTAATAGGTATGTTTTTATCAGACTTAAATACTCTCTGTATTTATTCATATTCTCTCTCCTCTGCAAAAAGCCCTACCTTCATCATCACGCCGGAGCGTCTACCCTCGGGAGACCCCGGGGGCTTTGTTTTGCAGGGTTCAGGTGAGAGATTGGCCGCGGGCTAGGATTCCAGCTTTCCCCCGGATCACCTTGTACCGGAGCTGGTATCTCGGAGCCCACAGGAAGCATCAGTGATCGGATCAATTCTCGAGATACATTCGTATCTGACTATATACAGAATGTTTTCTGACATTATATTCGCATGTTAAACTTATCGAACCACGTTTGATTGTAAGGGTTTCTAGTGACAGGTTAAAATGTTGATGCTTATAAATTCAACTACATAAGTAGCATTTACGTATATATGCTATGTGCTATTTTGTAGTTGATCATTAGACAATGTTAGTATAAAGTGAGATTTATATAAGATCATACTTAACAAATACTAAATTTGAAATGAAAATTTTGTCTTTATTCTTTTGCAAGAAAGATGGTGTAAAGGTAATTTATTGAAATCACGTTACATAATCAGAATTCAAACTCTCAACATTATACATTTACAAACAAATTGTAACAATTGTTATTCTAAATTTACTTCTTTGTCTTCTTCTATTAAAAATGTTTGGACAAATAACTGGCAAATAATATGGGAAAAAAGAGAGAGCAGATGATCACTCAATAATTGGCAAACTGGGCTACTGCTGTGCTATTTCTGGGCTTTGGGGCTTTCTTGTTGGTCCCAACGTTTTCAATAATTCAGTTCTGCACAGTCATTTCTATTGATTTTTAAGTACAGCATCAATTTGAACATGATATTTTAATTATCCGGCAATGATTTAATATTGTTAGAGAAATTATTAATAATGAATAAAATGAAGCATGAACATTTTTTAAATTTGTTAAGCATGTCACTTTTAGAACCAATTTGAGAGAGCATGATCGGTCGTCAAGTGTTGGCATGCCTTGTTTAACACTCATCCATCTAAAGTGCAACAGGTGAGTTCACTGGAAAGCTTGAAAGCAATGCATAATTTGGTTACAAGAACCAATGCTTTACCTTTTTTTGCTTTGGGTTATATTGGGACTAACAAAATGGTCTAGTGTTGACGTTATCGTCAAGTGCTGCATTTAGCGTTTAGCTTAGTTGATATTATGCTGATAATCACTGATATATGCTGAAGAGTGTTATTATAATTTGGAAAGTAATGAACATCGTTGATGAGTTTAATAAAGATTAAAAAATGTGTTTATTAGTAATGTGATGTGCCGATCATGCCGAGTGACGAATGCTAAAAGTAATATTCTGCATAAATCAATTTCGTGTCAGTGCTATAATCAAAATGAGTTGAACTAAATAGAGCTTAGAGTTAGGGATGATCATGGGACAATTCCGGGTCTAATTTACCTAGATCCAAATCAGACATGTAAAAAAATGTCAGATTCAAATCCGACCCATATCTGCAGGATCTAAAGTTTTAAGATCCGTGTCCATATCCACAGGATTTAAGGGTCTTAAACGGATCTATCTATTAATCTATAAATTCGTTGATTTGATGTTAGAGATTTCAAAATAAATATGAATAAGGTCAAATGAATCTATTTTATTTTTACAATAAGCGTAAACGTTAACACACCTAGTGAATTATCAATACGTAATACACATCAAAATACTCAGTGATTTAGTGAAATTGAAAATAATCTAAATCTAGTATAAGAACGTATCACATAGATGTTATACAGAAATATCATACTTATAATACATTAATTATGTAAATAAGTAGGAATGTGAATAGGGATCGATTCAGTTTGATATCTTATATCCATATCCATATTCATAGATCCATATTCGACCTTATCCAATAAATCTAAAAAAATTGAACTCATGTTTGATCCGACAAGTCTAAACCCGCAGAATTTTGATCGGGTCTAAGACTTCATGATGATCCCTTGTTAGAATGTCAAAATTTGAAAAATGATTAATTTATGGGTCGAATATGAAGAATTCTTCACATCAAATGCAGCACAACCCGAAAACGACCCAACAAGCATACATTCCACACAAGTCCCAGTCCCAGCCCAGCACAGCACATCCTCTGTCAGCTTCATAAGTGCACACATTTATCAAGATTTGTGACGCATCTATGCGTCACCTTTTCATTATTTTACTATGTTCCACTAATTTTCCTGAAGCTGATTAGTACATTGTTCTGAATCTGTTCGGATAATTTTCACGATGGTGACGTAACGTTGCTATAAAAACTATCACAAAACGCGATTCGCTCGAAACGAGCGCCCCACCCGCCCTATATCATAGTCATACGTCTTGGCAGAGAGATAAGTCATGGTAACCCAGAATTAGAACCTATCAAGCGTAATTTGTCACACAAAGAACCTTACAAACAAGAAATTCACATACTACCGCTGTAGAGATTCTAACCTTGAATCTATCACAATGAAATTAATGTCCCAATAGTTGAATTACATCCATGAGTGTGCTATAAACAAACTGAATTCGTAGACGAAGTGTCCTTAAAGAAAAATCATTTCAAGTCATAATCAAAGGGCATGCTATACGCAGTCCGTATTTTGCTTATTTTGCAGTCCAAAATAAAATTACGTCTTCGATGTATATAATATGGTAAATAATTATGTATATCAGACATATGCATCATATATACTACTTCTATTGCATACACTTGCAAATCAGTTATATATCATTATCATTTTATATATAATTATTTAATAAAAATATGAATTATAAATAAGTAAAATACGGACTGCGTATAAAAGGACTGTAATCAAATGCATGCGACTATGCGAGCTTCTGGGTCTAAACCATTTAGCTACTAGCCCTAGCAATTATTTCAACTTCTGCTTCTTGGATAGCCCATGTTTATTTGGCTTATTTCAACTTCGGCTACTCGTTTTGCCTTTCAAGCTATTATATTAAGCGGGCTAGTAGTTAAAAGCTCCGATCTCACCCAAAATAATCCTGCCATCAAGTTTCTATCTAATAGAAAATTAACTCTTCCAAATATCACTTTGTTTCGTATCACATCAACTATAATCATTTATACTATTTAGAGAACGTTTTTTATAATGCAGGCATCAGATAAATTGAGTTATTCGATCATGGAAAAGCCTACTCGAAAGCCAAAAGTTCCGACACAATAGGATCTTTTATGTTCGGAAATCCCTCCTCCATGCACGCATGAAGTTACTAGATTGAAAACCCGTATTTTGGCTGACTCCAACATCAAAATGAATCATGTTCAACGTATACCATTTGATTCGTATCAGTGGTAGATGTACATAGAGTGGTATGGCTACAATCATATCAAAACTTAATCAGGATGCCTGATAAGTATTGGATTTGGAAAATTTTAGCTATTTTGAATTATTAATTTACTACTATAGCAACAAATTGATGAAGTAATAGATATATTGAGTTGTCGAATTTTTTTAAATATTTCAATATATTAGTCTACCATTTTCATCACTTTTAGTACTTTCAGTGGTATTTTAAAAAATTATCTTGTTCCGACATTGGACTCCGAATTGAAGAATTTAAGAACATTTTAGGGTTCCCAATTCCTCTATTTCAATTATAAAATGTCACTTTTCCGTTCATATTCATGAGGTGGAATATTATTCCACGTTCACGTTGATTGATGGACGTTTGAATGAGTTTAATTGTCCCTGAGAAATCCATAGTTCCACGGCACTGCCACAATCTGGGAGATTATCATCCAGTGGTCGCTTTCTCTCTGCATTGATCTGGTGATTGTGTGGTCAAATTCTTGCTTATTTGAACGTTCAAGCTTTCTATATGGAGTAACTTGAAAATTATCCATTGACTTTAAATACTTCCACGGAATTTTTAATTCTACGATTCTTACGGTCAAAGTAAATAACATTAGCTTGCTTGAAGACTCTGAACAGATTATAATTTTAAAACCATTGAATTTGACTTTTTCTTTCGGTAAAATTTAACTGCTCTCTTGGAACTTATTATAAAAACCGGTCAAAAAACATTTATAATTAGGAAAAAGATTCAGGGACCATAAAAACGGGGAGAGGAAAATAGTTGTTATTTGATGCTTCTAGAGAGATGGCCGGAAATATTAGACCACTCACCTAATTCACTTCTTCCATCACAATTTCGAAATTTCTAGTCTTTGTTTTGGCTTTTTTATTGAACCTCTTCCATGATAACACTTCTTTATATCCATGTTTTCTTTAAATCATTATACCTAAGAGAAGGTGATGTAATATATAAGCCAATGTGTAAAGTCTCCTGAGACCGAGTCTCCAATTTAACCTAATCTAATTTAAAATGGTCACTACGTCGATTATAAGTTGAATGTCTCACGTTGCATGTGTTTATAATAGGCAAGACTCTAAATCTCCAACATTAATACTTTGTTAATACGAGCTAAACTACATTACTTACTTGAATGCGAACCAATACGAATGATTGTGAGTCGAAGAAGAATAGGTCTCCATTGCATTTACAATAAGTAAGACTCTAACAGCACTACACTTGTTAATATGGAAATATGTCTGCTATTTATTTTAACGCGATTCAATGAGAAGGAGAATTGAAACTCAAAAAAAACATGTCTCACGTGACGTTTAAAATAGGGAAGATTTTAACATTAATACACTTGTTTATATAAGTGTATCTCAGTTTCGTACTTGAACACGACTCAATGGGAAGGAGTTTAGAGCAGAGGCGGAGCCAGTTTGGGGTAAGGGTAGCAAATGCTATCCACTTTTTTGAAAATAATTTTTTCCCTTTACAAAGTTTATGAATTTATTATTTCCACCCACTTAAAAAAAATACAACTAATACCCAAAATTTCTTCGTCCATCTCACGTCTGCTACTGCCTCTATTCTGAATCGAATCTTAAACCCTCTTTCTCGTCACCGGCTCGCCCTTCGCCACCAATCAATCACCAAAATCCGCCGATCAACTGCCGAAATCCGTCAATCAACCACTGACTCTTACACTGTAAAATTATTTTTACCACCCATTTCAAAAATCATGACTCCGCTTTTGATCTAGAGCATTTGGGAGTATAAGTTAATGGTAATATAAGAGACTATTATGGGACATAGGATGCCTGATATAAAATTCTTATTGTTTTTGACCAAATATAAAGTGTGGAGACAACACGAAGATTAAAGGTTTTGACGCATTAGCATTAAGATAGATGAATTAATATTGCACATTTCACACTCAAACCCTGGTTAGTTGATACAAAACGCAACGTCTCTCACCCTAACAATCCCTAATCACTCACTAAACGCATTAGGTTAGTTAAACTTGGATATCAAGGCTGCCAACCAGATGAACACCACCACAATTAATTAATTTGTTAATAAGAAACATCAAGCAAAGAAGGAGGAGCAAACTAAATCACGTTGAATTATAAATGCCCTCAATATCATGCTAGTGTACTTTTTTCCCTACTTTCTTTGAAATTTAGGCACAATAATAAATGAATGAAACAAAAACCAAATGTAGTAAAATAGAATCATATATTTAATGGCAAACTCTTTTCAAAGTGCAAGTTTCCTAAATATTTTGGAACTATTACTATGTATTTAAACTCGAACTGTATAAATATTGATTATTTTAAATGAAACATATGTTAAAACATATTTTAATATAAAATTCATGAAATTTCATATAAATATTAAAATATTTGAAATTATAAAATTTACATTTCAACTTAAAAGATGCACGGTATAACTTAAAACATATAAAGACTTTCATGAAAAGTTAGGGAAGTTGGGAATTTCATAGACTTTCTCATGTTTGATAACAAAACAGAAACTAATAGGGTGCCATTGGATTTTTTGTTGAAGGAAGGGTGCCATTGCATACTTCCTCCGATTCATAATGAATGGCACACTTTTCTTCGAATTTTTTTCCTTCGTGTTTGCCCATAAATTTCATATAGTATGTGAATGTTAATATTATTGTATGAGATACTTTCGGATTCACCGTAACATGTAGTTTTTAAATATATATAAACTTTATAATTTGTTATTATATGTAAATGAAGTTATTAACGGTCAAACATGTCATGAAAAAACTTGTAATCAAAATGTGCCTTTAAAAGTGAATCGGAGGGAGTATGATATAGTCAATGGTATTTTGAACTATATTGAATAAAATATCGGATTGTGTATAGTATTTAGCTATTTTTCTATTTTCATTCCTTTAACTAATGTACAGTTGAAATTTTAATTGGGGAATGAAATATTTGTAAATGATAATAGTGTAAGTTGGATATTTGTACCAAACTACTTTCAGTATTCTTATATTTCAGTATGGTTAAACATTGGGAAAGTAGTAAATAAGTATAAAGTGAAAAATAATAATAATAATAATAGGGAGATATACATGCTTCACCTGTTAATAACTAACTATATTCATAACTAAGTGGGCCCACTTGGATAAAAACATCTTCTTAAGAGTCTTGGTTGGAAAGAGCTCCAGGGGTTCGAATCTCCCTCCAACAAGTCCCATGTGGCTTCTCCGAGTCTCCAAAGTCTCCAATAGCGTCCTCAACTCAAAGCAGTTTAGAGTTACCGGAGCTATATCAACTGGTGCATGAAGTGCGAAGTGGCGAATTGCATCAGACGGTGTAAAGTGGGATCTTCACCCCACTCAAAGCGTTGGTCAGTAACTCAGGCCACTCGATGTACGGATCAGTAGAATAGGGTAGATTAGGTTTAGTTAGGATTCATGCATGTACTTGATTAGACCTTTGTAATGTACTCAAAAAAAAAACTAACTATATTCACGTGAAGAACACAGTTTGTATTGCATGTGTACCTAGCGATTACAGATGTTTCTATCGTCTGCGCCCAAAAACAGAATGATAAAAATTACAACAATAGAAAGACGCATTATAGTGACTCTTCATTAAACCTTAAATATTAGAGTCGAAAACACACATTAATTGTTATTACGAATGTCAAGCCATATACCAACAAGTACTTTTAGTAATAAATATCTATATTTTATTTTATTTGAATTATGTTGATTTCCTACTATTACATCTTAGCCATTCACTCCAATAGAAAAGTAAAATACTACTCTGATGGACATTATTTAAATTGATTACAGTTAAAATACCAAATGATAAAGAGTATGTAGTTTCTCATGTATCAATTATGTGATATATCGATTTTATAAAAGTACAAATGAAATATGATTTGTAATATCATATCAAAAACAATAAATACAAGTGTCACAATCAAATTGATGATGAAATATCAACATGTAAAATAGACCAAACACCATAAGTATAAAATCCAATCAATCAAATATAAAGATAGGAATAAATCACACTTATCAAAATCATAATCACCAGTTACATGGGAGCTGTTTGGAGCTGCTTGCAAGAACCTGAAGTGGACAGAGACACAGTAGATATCATTACGACATTCAAACCATATACCAACAAGTAAGTAATAAATATATGTATTTTATTTTATTCGAATTGTTGTTTTTCCTACTATTACATCTTAGCTATTCACTCCAATAAAAAAATAAAATACTATTCGGATGGACATTATTGATAACAGTTAAAATATCAAATGATAAACAATTCATAGTTTCTCGTGTATCAATTATGTGATATATCGATTTTATAAAAGCACAAAAGAAAAATGATTTGTAATATCATATAAAAACAATACATACAAGTGTTACAATCAAATTGATGATAAAATATCACATGTAAAATAGACCAAGCACTATAGGTATAAAATCCAATCAATCAAATATATAAAGATAGGAATAAATCACAATTATCAAAACCATAATCATCAATCAATAGAATAATAATTGTTTCCCAAAAATCAATAGCTGTTGATTTTTTTTTTTCTTTTCATATTAAAACCACAAGTTTATAATAAAAATGATAGGGTTGATAATGGTATTAAATGTGATTGATGAAAATTGAAAACAAAAGGAATATGTGGAGTGGAAAAGTCTCAAGGTATCATAAAAGTCCACCGCCCTCTTTTTGACTTTTCCATCCATTTTTGTATTTGCGCAATGCTCGCTGCGTGGTCAATGACCCATCTTCCAATCCTAATTTTTATTATTTATTTATTTATTTATTATCTTTAATACCAGTTGGTAGTGGCCTTCACTTAACAAAAAACCAACCAACATCTCCCCAATATTTATTTCCCAATCAATACTTTTAATAAAGTCAATCAAATCCAAGTAACCATCTTATATATTTTCTCAATCTTCAAATATATTACAATAATCTTGTTCATATATGTCAAGTTACATTTTTTTTAAAATGTACGGGAGGATTATTCATAAATTCTCAATTCTTCGTAAAATTGATAAAAAAATATGATTGAGTTCAGATAAATTTAATATACAAATAAAATTCTTTTGAGATTTCTGTGATAGTTTTAGAAAGATACATAATGATTTCAGTATACCCGTACTATTAATTCGTTTCAGGTTAATTGCATGTACTACTAAAAAAGTACTGTATTGTAAGAGAATTTAGGTTTAATATCTGAAAATATCTAAACTACATAACATATATAGAATCCTTAGATCTAACATAAATACTTAAAATTTACAAAATTTATACGTAAAATGTATAGATCGAAACCTAAATAATTTTCACTTCAGTAAAATACGCGCTTAAAATATACGGATGAGGAGGGATTATAACGAACGATTATAATGAAAGTTGTGCTATATTACAAATGCAAAATTCAAGTCATTATAAAATTTCATTTAGGCACTTGCACCAAAAAGTCAAATTTAGCTTGCTCAAATAAATAAAAAAACAAAAGGATACATTGAATCATTCATAAGTTGTTCATAAAGAAATGATGGGATCTAGAGGAATATATCTGGAAGTCAACTTTGTAAGCAAAAAAGAAATACGGATGGCTTTCGCTTTCTATTTCTGTGTGCTCATTTTGGAATATGATTCTTGTGTAAACTACAAGGTTGGATTAACAAACACTAAACTCAAAAGGCGCAAACGGCAATTGGCCTGCTTTTCTTTAAGTCAATCAAGTTTCTCCCACCGTTTCACCCACGACATCTCCTCCTTTCTTTATTCCCAAAACAAAGTCTTCCTTTCGTACCAGTATCATACTTCGTCTGAACAGTCGGACAAAGTATGATACTGAACTGCTCGACTGTTCGGATGAAGTATGATACTGAACTGAAAGATATTTCTTCCAAAATGAGTTCGAACAAAGTATGATACTTCAGAAGAAGTATGATACTGAATTAAGATATTTCATTCTGATATAATCGAATTAAGTATAATACTGAATTGAAAAATATTCAAAATGATACTATTTTGCGTTTGTATTAGAAAAGTGTAATTAGCAATTTAAGCACAATTCAAATTATTAGCAATTTAAGCACAATTCATTTCAAAATAGAGAGGAAATAAAAATGAAGAAAAAATCTCAAGGATTATGTATAAAAGTTTAAGAGAAAAACAAAAGAAATCATCCCCACCACCTAATTGACTGATTCACTTCCCACCAAATCCACAATTGAATTTTGGCCCTCTTTAGCTTGGCATTTTTTTTCAAAGATATATTATAATAAAATACTCTCTAGCTAAGAACACCCATAATTACAAAAGTGGGTCCCCACCATTCACCACCATGATGATGACGAGGCAACCCCCTCCCACCTAGAGTTGACCAGGAGAGAACCTTGTCCCTATCCTCCCTCCTTTTCAACGGCTACGATTGGATCGGATCAGATCGGATCTTCATCTTCATCGCCGGTGGACTTTGGCCGGAGAGCTATAATCGGACGGTCCAGATTAAGACGACTCCAACACCAGCGCTCCCGGCGCGTCGGTGGCGGAATGCGAGTGGCTGTGCTCTCCCTCGTAGGTTACGATGAGCATTGCCGGGTCGTCCAGCGCCCGCTCCACGTGTTTCCGGGCCGGGCAGCCCCGAACGCTGCTACACTTGTAATAACCTCTGCAAATTCGAAAAACAATCCAGTTTAGTCGACCATTTCTTGAATTCAGGTTGAAAAAGTCTTGAAAACCCTTTGAGAAAACGTTTTTGAAAAAAGTAAAGCGAGGAGAAAACAGTAATTGCACAAGTCAACTCACCGAGGATGGGGTGAGCCTTTGATCGGCTTCTGACCGTACTTCCTCCACGAGTAATCGTCCGGTGGAATATCAGCCATCTTCATGCTGATCGCCGGAATCCTAACGACTCTCTTCACCCTCGATTTCCTGAATAATCAAACATATATATAAATCAGTAACACGATTTATAAATTATAATTGAATAAAAAAATTTAAAAGAATGGAATAAAATTATACCTTTTCTTGGGGCAATGGCAGCGTCCGCCGGAGGAAACAGCGCCGCCGGTGTGGGCGGTGTGGCACTTCGTTACGGAGTCGTCCATCGACATAGAGCTGCATTTTCGCTTGTACGATGAGGTGGAGAGAGGCGGTTTTCCGGCGGAGGAAACATGGGAGGACAGGTTAGTGATCTGAAAACCGGAGGACATAGACGGGTTCAGGCTTCCCTCGGGGTCAGCGTTGCCGGTCAAGGAAGACATGTACGACGCCACCGGCGCCGCCGCGAAGCTGATCGTGGTGGTGGACGGCTCCTTCCTCTCCACCATCGCCGGCCCGCTCTTCACCAGCTGGTGGTGGCTGTGCGGCAGCGGCGGCAGGCCCTGGATCGGCGTCGGGCAGTAAATCGTCCTCGCACCGCTGATCGGAGCTGCTTTCACCTTCTCCTTATCATCCTCCATGCTCTTAACCATCGGTTGTTGTTGGTGTTGCTGGTGGTGGAGGACGACCTTTTGAGTCACCAGCGCCGCCGCAGGCGGTGGCGGGGGAGGAGGAGGGGGCTGGGGAGTGGTGATTGGCCTCGGATTCGAAACCGGTCCTCGACGGAACCGGGCGTGGCCGGTTCGGGTCCGGTCTAGCAGAGAAATGAACTTCTTAAACTTGTGAACCGCTGCATCTGCAACAACCTGGAAATCGGTCGGATCCTGGGGTTTTGATTGCGTCTGGGTTTGGGATAACAATCTGATGAGCTTCTCAACGCTCTGAAGGCCGGCGGTCGCCGCCTCCTGAGCGGCGGTCTCCTCCATCTTCGCCGCGAAGCTTTCCGTCCGGAAGCCGTTCATCATATCGACGGCCATATTTCCGATCTGGTCTGAGGTTTTGCCGAGGAAGGGAGAAAATGTTAGAGAAGAGGGGTTGAGTTGAAATGGGAGAGGAGGGGGAGGGGGGAATATATGGAGATGGGGGTCAAACGTATGATGCTTTATTTGTGTGTCGCTTCTGACCAGCTTTGCCGTCAAAGGCTGTGACCAATGGGAGGGGCCCACGTGGAATTTACCTTCTTTATTTCGCCGTTTGTCCGATTTGACTCTCTTTATTTTAGGAAGGGAAATGAATGTGTGGAGTGGATCGGGGTTGGGGAGGCGCAAAGTCAAAAGGCATTAATCAGCCGTTGGATTGCTTTTCTTGGAATCATTTATTCTTTTTCCATTTTTGATATTATCTAGCTGTTTCTATTCATTTTTTAATGCCTTTTCTAACAAATTTGTGAGTAAATGAAAATTATTTTTTATTACTTGTAATCTAGTGTAATAATTTTAGTAAGTATATAAACTATGGGTGGTGCACACTTTTTTTTATTGAAACCATCTATTCTTTTTTCTAATTTTGATATGTCTAGATAATTCTAGATGTCTCTATTGATTTTTATTGATAAATTTAGTAAATAAAATTAATTATTTTTATTGCTCGTATGAATTGTAATCATTTTTAATAAAATATTAAATAGTAAATATATAAACTATGGGTAGTACATACCTTTTTTCTTTTTCTAATTTTGATACATCTAGATAACTCTAGAAGACACTGCTGATTTTTTATAATATATACGAGTAAATCAAACCAATTATTTTTATTATTTATAATTAAATGTAATCATTTTTAATAAATATAGTTATAGGTAATAAAATGAGTTGTATTAATGTGTTACTGTATGATCGGTCAAGTTTGATTGAGATAATTTTACTAAAATTGAGACGATCCTAGATTAACATTCCTTCTTGATGTTTTCTAATTACGTAGTAATATCTAGCTATTTCATTTGATTTTTTAATGATATTGACACAAAACTTCGAGTAAATAATAATGATTATTTTCAGTAATTATAATGAAATGTTTTAACTTTTTAGTAACATAAATTATGGGTAAAATCGAAATGAGTTGTAACTAGTGTGTGAGTGTGTGTGGGGTGAAACGTAAACTGTGGTTAGGTTTGGTGCCAGTGAGGTAGAGTTGACTTTGCCAGCTTTTAATACAAAAGTCTATTTCCATTAAGGAGAGGTGGGGCCCGGCCCGGCCTGACTTTGGCTTTACCGGATACCGGATGCTTCTTTCTTCTGTTGTAGGGCAATGTGACAAATACGCATCTACATATAATTAGATCAAACTGCAAACCACTCCTTCGATTCTCACCGACTTGACTTAAACAGCTACACCATCAACCTCAACGATCATACTCTTAATTAATTGAACATTTGTTTGGCTAGCTAATGAGAATTGTTAAGTATTATATTGAAGCATGTTAAGTTGAATCGAAAGGATGCAGCATTACTACGTCGTACTAATCAGTGTTGTGATATATTACCTGTTGTGGATTAGTATTGTATCGAGGCTGAGTTATAGATCGATGACACGTAGAGAAGGAAGAGTTTTGGAATGAGTTTAAGAGTGCTAATCTAATATAAATTTGATGAAATGAGTTTAAAAGTGTTACAATGAACTCGACAAATTTGGATTGGATTGATTCATTTTATATACTCGACACATTCTAAACTATTAGGCACATTTTTTATCCAAATAATTATCTATTTGATCAATTAAATAAAAATAGTAATTCTATTACTCTCCGAATAAATAAATCATCTGTATAAAGTAAACTTAAAGGGGTTGATTGGATCGGAAACATGTTCAAATGCGTTGAAAAATATCGTGTCAAAAGGAAACTATTACTCTGAATGGCATTGTGATGTGTAACTTGTTTTGACAAGTGTTGTGGTGGTAAATGGTAATTGTGCTATAATAATCAATATTATTCTAAGTACAACTTGCTAATATATGGAGCTAGACATGACCTTAAACCCTAGCCAAAGTTTGCATGTATCACGATATAATGCTCGCAGGATCATATATTCCTTTATTAATCAACGATAAGATTTGTAAATCTATACAAATTAGATAACTTTATTTTTAAAATAATAACTTGTATATCATATCTTTAGCTGTGATCATTTTGTCATAGAAATAATTTTTTTTTTGTATGATTTAAAAGACATGTTTTAATGAAAATGAAATGCTTGTGTTCAATTCAAACGTGTGACTGAAAATATCCGAGTTTGGCTAAATTAGTGATTAAGAAGTGATATAGCCAAACATCAGGGTGTAATTTGCAATACACCTTTGTTGTTTAGTGCTCAAAGGTTGAACATATTACGGAAATGCCCGCATGGGATCCTTTTCTTTCATTGCACATTTTAATATTGAATTTGACTTATTTAAATAATGTTTAACAGTAATTGGAATGCATTATCAGATGTCACCAAAGAGACAGAACTACTTGGGACCGTAAGATGTGGAAGACATTGGGAATATATGGTTGGATATGCTATTCCGTAACATATTATTTTCAGATTTTTTGCATATTTATTTTAATGGCATGTGAGATCAGATCATATCATATGTAATAAATAAAAAATATTTATATTTATTTATAACAAACATATGCATCAGATATCACTTCTGTCACATATAACTATAAATCAATTATATATCAAAATTGTTGATACACGTACTATAATTGCAAAGAAGTAAAATACGGACAGTATCTGACATACTAATTATTTTATGTAACCATGAAACTTCCTTCACAGTGCAATCTGAGGTTGCGTTCATTGACTTTGTATTGTATATATTTGGTTTGGACAAATGGTGATTTGCGAATCTATTTTGTATAGTTTATGTCCATCATGCATCCTAGCATACCACAAGTCAAACCGTTGACTTTGCACATTTATGGTTGATTATCCCATTCTAAGAGTTCGTTTCGTTGGAGGTGTAACATGGTGGAATTTTAAAAGCACGTGAATTAAAATTCCATAATTTATTTGATTAGCAAAAAATTGTGGGAGTTTCATCTTTTTAGAAATTTTAAATTCTCACATAATGATGAAATTTCCTTACCTAGGTCCACCTAGATAATTTGAAATTTATGGTAATTTCTTTCTCTCACATCCAACCAAACAATAAATTATGGGAATTGGAAATTGTTTAGCAATTTTATCAATTTCCCGCATACAATCAAACGACCTCTAAATGTGTTGTATAGTGTGATCTTAAGACAGGGTCACTGCATCTTATTTGACTTTTAAAATTAAACCATGAATGGGATGATTATACACTATTTTCAAAATATTTCTAACTTTTGATGAAATTTAGTTCTCAATTCATATTTTATAGAAGATATTGTTCTAAAAAATAAATAAATACAATCGCTACATATATCATCCAATTGTTAATCGTAGTTCTGACAATTTATTTCAGGATGAGTACTTTATTTTAGAGATCACTGTTAAGAAATATGCTAGAACGTTAACACATCGTTCACAATCTACTTCATATCGTTCAAATAGAACGTGCGATTACATATAACACTGGATTATCTGAAAGATCAGTGGAGGTTGAAAATCGCGATTTTTCACGATTGTTCTCACATCACTCGCAAACCACCTTATCACTGACATACGACCTTATTCCAGTAAACGAATGTAAGATTAATGTGATAAAATTTAAATTGCTTTGGTAAAGTTAATTATATAATTTTGTTTGGTATAAGTAGAAGTTTATATATATATATATATATATAATATTAATAAATGCTCGCGGAAAACTCGCATAAAAATAATCAATTAAACATATTTTTAGAAGTTCAGTAAAAATAATAACTCTCTAATCCCATAATCCATAGTAATTGTTGATTGGTTTGTTTGTTTCTAGATTCTATTTTATAATAATAAATTGAGAATTGAGAACTCTGGATATGTTCTTTTTGGTTTATCTTTTCAGTTGATATGGTCAGATATTAAATTTAAATGAACTAAATTATATTATAATATATTAAAAATTACAATAGTATGATTTAATTAGATAAGACTCTATTCCTTAAAATTTTCTGATTAATTAAAAAGCACCAGAATTGTCCTGGCGACACTAGTGAGGAGTCGGTTGGTTAGGTTCACCCTTTCTTCTACAACTCTAGCGACCAGCAGCATCATTACCGGATATAGCAGTGGGAGAATAGATCAATGTACTCATTATGAATGAAACTTTCAAAACCTACATAGAAAGTACAATTTATGAGTTATATAATTGAATAGCACATATAGTTTATATTGATATTCTTTTCATTTTGGTTTGTATACTACGCACTATAATCATTATTCGTGTCAAACTTATTCACCATCTTACAAATAAATAAATCATAAAAACTTTGTGTCAATTTTCTAAATATAGATGTAATATGTTCCATGTACATTTATTTTTTAAAACTTCAATATTTGTTCCATCACTTGCAAGTATTACATCACTTGCAGACACATGACCTTATTCCAGTAAACGAATGTAAAATTAATATGATACAATTTTAATTGCTTTGGTAAAATTAATTATATACTTTTCGTTGGAATAATTAAAATTTTATTTATATGTATTATTAAATGCTCGCGATAAACTCGCATAAAAATCAATTAAACATATTTTTAGAAGTTAATAACTTTCTAATAACCTTATAATCCATGGTAATTGTTGACTGGTTTGTTTCTTTCTAGACCTGTATTATAATAATGAATTGAGAACTTTTAAATTGAGAATCGAGAACTGTGGACATGTTCTTCTCAGCTTACCTTCACAGTTGATATTATCAGATAGCAAATTTAAATGAACTAAATAATAATTTAATATATAAAAATTTATAATAGTGTGACTATAATTAAGGCTCTATTCCTTGAGATTTCCAATATAGCGATGAATACTAGTACAAATATGTTATGAAGGTTTGTTATTTTTAAACAACTAAGCGAAAATAATATGATTTTGATTCGGGAAAAAGTTAAAAATTCATAAAACAATAGATATAATTAGTGTAGATGGGAAAGAACTATAGTTGCTCTTTACAATGGACATTTAGGGCATTATATTCTCATTATATATGTCTTGAACAAGAATTGAAGTAAAAGTATAAATATTTAAAATATAATTAATTATGACATATTTATCAAATCATCTAATCCAATCCAATCTAAACTGGACCAAAATACAAAGCACAAAAATACTGATAATGGGCAGATACATACCTATAAATGGCAATTTTCTCAATTTTGAAAAATCGAAATTAAATATTTAAAATAATTACAAAATGATCGTACTTTACTGTTGGTGTTTTATTTACGACCTCATCTAATACATAGACCCTATAACCATCATAATTTAATGTTACTTCATTGATCTCATATGTCGAGTGGACGGGATCTTCGTAATAGTGTTATGACATACGGCATCTATATTATATTTTATAGCTAGTGTTATTTTTACGATCACATCTAATA
This sequence comes from Sherardia arvensis, assembly GCA_948330725.1. Lineage (NCBI taxonomy): Eukaryota > Viridiplantae > Streptophyta > Magnoliopsida > Gentianales > Rubiaceae > Sherardia > Sherardia arvensis. Next base: position 27,349,262 of record OX415243.1, on the reverse strand, counting down.
TATAAATACTTCGACTATTATAATTTAAATGTACTCTACCGGTCGCATATGTCAAGTTGGCGAGATCCAGTTATATAGAGTCATGACATCACACCATCATGCATGATATTTTCTTCGTTAGTGTGAATCGTTTTCATTTGCTATCAGAAGTCTGAGCACCGAGTAAACACGCGCAAGGATCATATAGCACCAGTTCATAATGGGGAGCATTGACTTCATCCTACAAAATATATGATGATCATCATTTCTTCTCAGCTTCATTTTGTTGGCTTAAGCATTACGGATGTGAAAGGAGTTCGTCTCTTAGTGGGAATATTGTTTTTGGTGTGTCGTGTAAGTAATTCTAACTCTTCACGCATTTCTTATATTTCGATGTCCTATTCGGTTTGAATCAGAATATATTGAACTTAAACATGTTGAAAATATTACAAAAATACTAATATATAAAAGAATATATAAGTTTCTGACCTTCCAAGAACTAAACGATGTTAAAGAATTAATGAAAGTGATAAATATAAACGGAACGATACAGATCAAATATACTAACACGCAAGTAATGACGGAATCATTCAGAGATGTCTATCGTGAAATTCGAAACACTGACTATATTACTGTTTTTCAGTTAAATTTGAAACTTTTCAACCTTAATACGTCTGTACTTTTTATTTCAACCTAGTGTAAAATATAAATTCGTGATTTCGACACTTCTAACACATGAGCAAAAGACAAAGGAATACCACAAACTTATATTTGCTAGCTAGCTTTTCCTCTTTCCCACCGATTGCCAGTATGGCCAGTTCTGTTGACTCTGCGTCAAAAAGCATTTTCACGAGTAAACGAAACCGACTTCAATTTTTCTTCTTCTTTCGATCGAACGGTTCGTATGTAAAGAAGACTAAACCTAGACTTTCAACAATTCAAATATACGTTGTTTGAAAGACTATATCAAAGTCTCTAGTCTGTTTACATGCACTCTCGATTGGAATTCACACTAATAACACATATTTTTATTATAAAACTCGATCGTCGAGATAACTTTTGTAAAAGAAACTGTAGTGATATAAGCAGTTCAGTATTTTACTTAGCAGTCTAAAATATCTATGAAAAGACACTGCCGCTCCCTGCAAGTAGGCTAATTTCTCAAAAATCAAATAAATTGAGGACATTTTTATAATTTTACACTGTATGTTGAACTACAAGAGTAAAATATTGCACTGCGTATAACTACACCCTAAAAATATTGTGTAGAGAAAGAAGTGAACCAATTAAAATCGTACATTAGTGGCAGATCTACATTCACGACTGGTATGACTCCATACATATTAAAAATTGATGATATAGTCTATTATTATTGAGTTCTGAATTTTTTTCAGTCATTTTGATTTATTTATTCTCCACAAATCCATACTGATTAGCCGATTATTATTAAATAGTTAAAAAATTAGCTAGTTCATTATTAATCAACCATTATCACCATTCTTAGTTCCGGCACTGATTAACACATTCCATGGTTCTAAGCAAATCATCTTTCATAAAACACTACTCACATATGGTGAGCTTTATTTTTAAAAGAATAATACAAATAACGTGAAACATTGTAATAAACGAAATCCAAATTAAAACATGCAAACTTCCCTATTAATATATTAGTAGTTTTCTTTGCTCCGAAGGTCAGAATATGCCTCAAATGTTAATTGCTCAAGTTGCGATTAATTAATAAGAAATCGTGGACATCACAATCCAAGGTCGTTGAAATATAATTTATTTTAAAAAATGATAGAATACAAAAACGGAGTTGGAGTGCTTTTTATATAATAAGTTGCGATTAAAACAATTCACAGTGGCTTGTCAACTCTAGTTAAGAACATGATGCCAAATTGCCAAAATAATAACTACCATCTAAATTAAAATTTTAGGTTTATGTTCTGTCCGTTTCAGCTTATTTTCACACTTTCAGTTCAGTTTAATTTAACATATTCAATTTAATTTAACAGGTTAAGTTCAGTTCAACAAGTAACCGTGTCACATAATAATAAGTAGTTTTCAACATTTTTAAGTATCTTTTAATTCATTTTAATGATTTTTAGTTCAGTTTGATTCAGTCAAATGATCGATGATTTTAATTTTTAAATACTCCATTGTGGAGTTTGACTTTGGTGTACCTAATGTGAATACTCCATTTGCACGTCTGTTCGTTTATATATTATTGCATGGAGTATTTGCTTGATGATCTAATCACCCGTGTATTCATAAATACTGGGTTTGTTTTTTCTTTAAAAAATTGTTGGGAGATCAGCCAAAGATTTGGACATCTAATAAACGGTACAAATTATTCAGACAAAAAAACCCAAATCTAAAGTATACATAAACGGTACGAAGAAAAGGAAAACCCAAATCCTAAAGTATACATGGCTGAACTATATATCAATAAAGACGTGTTCATTCATGAATATTAAGGGCGTGTTTGGTTCGTCAGATGTTTGAGAGTTTGGTTTTTGTTTTTCGTTTTTGAGAGTTTGGGTTTTTGTTTGGGATTTTGAGAGTCTGGTTTTGCAAAATTCTTGTTTGGTTGGGTTGGATTTTGTGAGTACGAAACAAAATCTTTGATTGATTTTTAGGATTTTGCAAGTCTGAATTTTGGGAAACTTGGTGAACCAAACAAGATTTTACAAAACTGGATTTGGATAGTCCAAGTTTTGCAAAAAAACTTGCCCAACCAAACACACCCTAAAGGGTGTTATTATATGCAGTTCTATATTTTACTTTTATAATTTAAAATACGTTATGAATTTATAAAAATATTATCACATATATTTATTGAGAAATTTAACAATATTTAGGGATTGTATTGTAATTTTATTATTATTATGGGTTATGTTGAGTAAAATACCGGACTGTATATAACACTTCATATATTAAACGGATTAAATAATTACATCTTTTAAGTTTCCAAATTTATTTATGGAAATATATTTCCCTTTTCCGTTGGAAACTATTCCTACTATATATATATATACACGCGAATCGGCGAAAGCTCTTTTGAAAGCTCGAAAGAGGTAGTTTTTTAAAAAAAAACTCAAAAGAGGAAAACGAAAGCCTAGAAAATATGGCCGAGCTTCCGGAAGACCTATTCATCAAAGATATCTTGCTACGCCTTCCGATGAAATCAGTCGGCCGATCCCGATGTGTTTCAAAGTTATGGCGTTCTTGGCTCTCAACCCCATACTTCATCGGAGCCCACCGCAAGTTCCACAAGTTCCAGGACGAGATCATCATCGTCACCGGAAAATCCGATCAGACTTACATCTTAACTCATGATACTATCAATGACGCCGGCAGCTATAACTTTGCTTTGAAAAAGTTCATAAACGGTGTGTTTGTGGTAGGTTCATGCCATGGTTTAGTTCTGGTATCCCAAGATAATGAGGAAAGTATGGTTTTGATGAATCCAGTAACTTTGGAAGCAGAGAATGTCATGAATTTTCCATCAGATGATGACGAGGAGGAGATCATATCTGGTTTTGGCTATGATTCATTGCACGGTGATTACAAAATCGTTTCCGTCACGCGTCAGAGTACCTGCTTGGAAATTCATTCTGTGAGAATTTACAGTGTCAAGGCGAAAACTTGGAATAGAATTGCAGATTGGTATAGCGATAATCATGGTACTGATGGCAATGGAATGTTTCTAAATGGCTGCATTCTTTGAAAGGTTTATGAGCCTGAGAATAATGTTTTTCATGGTACATCCTCCAAATGTGTTTGATGAGGAGGAGGAGGCATTTTCCGATGCCGAGCTGATTGTTTTTGAAGGATGCCTCTCTCTTGTAGACGACTCTAAACCCTATGAGTTTGATTCTGTCGATGTTTGGATGATGAAAGAGTATGGCGTGCAAGATTCTTGGACGAAATTCACCATTACTTCACGTAATAACACACATATGTTAGATTGCATTGTTTGTCGTTTGGGAGATGATGAGATACTTATTAAGATTTATCATTCGGATTCGCAGTTGATGATATACAACCGGAGAAGTGGAGATTGGAGGGATGCAGATATTGTCGGTGTTCCAGAAGAAATTTCTTTTTTTTCATCTACTTTTACACCGAGCCTTGTTTCTCTCGGTTACAAGTAGCTGAAATATAATATATTTTTTATAATATATAATAATTTTATCGTTATTTTATAATTTATTTGTTAGTTTTTAATATATTAGTAAATTTATTTTCCGATTTAACCATAACAAAACGTTAATTCATATGTAATTATAGGTAGTATCATTCAGTAATTATATTGTTTGGCTATCCTTATAGTGTTCGCTGCTCAATAGTATCAGTGGCGGAACCAGGAGTTACACAGAAAAACACTGGCAACCCCAAAATATATATTATATATTATTATTATAGTTCATAACAAAAATATAGTACGATTTTAAATTACGGTAATTCCCACATTATTTAATAATCCCAAATATATTTGTCTCGTTCCCTGGATATGATGTTATGAATTGTGAATGGCATTATTCTTCTATCTCATGTTGGGAGACACAAGGCTTTCTGTAAAAGTCCTTGCAGATGTATACCAAAGAAAGTCCTCGCAGTTGTAAACCTCCCTCCAAACTCCATTGGTCCAATTGTATGCAGCCAAATAAGTATTTTTCAATATAAGGATCTCATCGTCTCCCAAAAGACACACGGGCTCAACCAAAACTAGAGGAGATTCAGGCTTGATGCTGCACAACTTCAACCAAGTATCCGTCACGCCATACTCTTTCATCACCCAAACATCCAAAACCGTCGAAGGGAGACTTTTATAGAGTACAATAACAAGAAATCTTCTCGATTTCTCGAGTAATTAACAGGATTCATCGAAACCTTATTGCACTGATTGTTATTAACTGTTTTGTGAGAGAATAGAACCAAACCATGACATGATTCTTCCACTTGCAGCTCGGTGATGGGTGTATTGGTAATGAAACATCTCTCCAAGAACAGTGTTTTTTACGGAAGGTTGTGATGTAAAAATGGTCACCGTCAGACCTCGCATGAGGGTCGTCGCTGCGAATGATGATTTGGTGCTTTGCAACGTTAGATTGGGTGAAGTTGAGCTGATCTCTGAAGAATTGAGAGCTTGACAGCAAAGACGTACCAGTATGTGAAGACGCCGGAAACGGGCTAATGATTTCAGCTGAAGACGTACCAGTATGTGAAAGATGAAGATGTCATCTGGAAGACTGGGACAAATTTCTCCCATAGCTAGCGTTTTTGGGGCTTTGTGCTTGGATTTTCTTATTTCTTCCATAGCTAGGGTTTGTTGGGGTTCTACGTTTGGAATTTCTTATTTTCGCTTTTTGAATGGTCGTATTTATACCGATGTGCTATGCAGAGTCCACTGTTTTACTCAGATTAGTCCAAAGTACAATTTGAAAAACAATGAATATTGCTAAAGTTTCCAATGAACATAGCGAATGATGATATTATCATAAATTTATACCAACAATCTCCCCCTCTAGTCCAAATCCATATATTTTATAGAAAATGAATTATATCCTTTATATACTTGGAAAAGAATAAAGAAAAATATATAAAGAGGTTTAAGGTTTTCTTGTGGATACGTGAGATGAAATACAAGAATACAGAGAAAGGAAAAATAAGGGTTTTAGAGGAGTTTGAAAAATCCAATTTTTGGTGAGCAGTTCTGTTTTGGATGTTGAGTCACTTGGTGGAAATCGTTATTTTGTGATTTTTATTGATGATGCTACTCGGAAGACTTGGGTGTATATGATGAAAACCAAAGGAGAAGTGTTTGAAATTTTTATAAAATTTCATGTCATGGTTGAAAGGGAGACGAAGAAAAAGTTTAAATGTCTTCGTTCCGATAATAGTGGAGAGTACACTTCTAATGAGTTTAGAAGTTATTTTATGGAGCACGGTATTAGGCATGAGAAGACGGTGCCTGAAACTCCGCAACACAATGGTACTGCTGAAAAAATGAATAGGACCATTGTTGAGAAGGTTAGATGCATACTGAAAATGTCTAATCTTCCTAAGTCATTTTGAGCTGTGGTGGGCTCGGCAGTCCCAACAATTTGGACTATAAAAGTAAATGGATTGTATAGGACCATATCCTATTTATACTCTTCTTTTCGTCTAAAGAAACGTTATTTCCAATGATAAAATTTTCAATTTTTTAAGGTAAAAAACCGATTGAATTATATTTACCATTTATACAAAGTTATTGAAAGACCGGGTAAAAGATAGATTGAATTATGTTTACCATTTATGCAAACTGGGCTGAAAACCCCATTTTTACGTGGATATGCATAATACAAGCAATATATGCGGTGGTTCATCAAAATAAGGTCGCAGTAGGTAGAGAATGTGGTGGTAACACTTTCATTTATATGCTATGCCATAGCTGACTTTAACATCTCAGTAAACTCTGATACTTAGCAAGGAGATGTGAAGGAGTCCTATTAAAATATATTTATGATTGGAATTATATACCAAAAATTAATCCTCAAATAAAATAAAGTTTATCATGTACAAATAATTTAAAAATTAACTTTACACATTGATTGAGTCGTGACAGGTTATTAATTTAGAAATGAAATTGACCAGGTAAAATTTTCATCCTCAGAGTTTTTTTTTTTTTTTGAAAATTTTCATTCTCGGAGTTAAAGCATCAAGATACTCGCCTACTAAACAGTAGCAGTATTTCGTACTCTTACTTTGCCCAATGACTATCTATCTCGTAGTCATAGAAATAAAGGGTTGAACAAATTCAAAAGGATGGCTATCTATCACGTAGCCACAGAAAAAAGAAGAAAAAAAAGGTTGAACGAATTCGGATCTTTATGGACTGAGGAAGGAGAGAGATGGTTTATCCATTAGGCCCAACTATGGAAAATATTGGAGTTCATTTTCTGAAAATTAGGACCACGGTTTCCGCCCAAATTATCTATTATTTTCAATTCAATAGATCAACTTTGAGCATCATATCACATTCACCGTTAATCCGGTTTAAGTGTTTAAATAGTCAATTTTATGGTATGCACGGAGGCGAATCCAAAACTATCAAGAATCGAATCCAAATCATATTGGAACTCACTGAAAATCAAGGCCAAAAATTGAAAAAAACTCAACTTAAAAATCCATTTTCCAACAATTCATAACTCTCGACGATCTCTTTACAAAACATTATCAAGTAAATTCCAACTCGACTTCTTACTACAACTAATAACTCATCAAATTTGGTAAAGTTTAAATTCGTCAATGTTAGACACTTGTTTTCGCTTAAGTTTTTGAGAAATGAAAACCTAATAATGCCACACTTAACTTGTTCATTGTTGTTATTCATACACGACTCAATCTGACTTAACTCGATTCGGACACACTTTCCAAACCATGGAGAGGTGAAGATGGTGGGTGACAAATGAAATGGGCTTGAGTGACCTTGTCCATACAGTTGCTAGACAACCAAACCAATCCAATCCAGAATCCAATTGCCCATCCCTCAATCACACTCTCAGCCGCCGGAACTCAAGTGGGATGGCTTCAGATCGATGGTCCACCTTGTCAGAAAATAATGGAACTCAATTCTCCAGCAAACAAGCAACTGTTGGAGATCAGATGGATTCAACTTGTCTGGTTTTTTTATTTTTTGCATGGAATCTTGAAGAGTTGAATGAGTTCACACTTCACAGGGATGGGTAACACAGTTTGCAGATTTTGTGTTAACTGTTAAGACAGTCCTCTGAGTTTGACTGTTAACCATCACTACAAAGGACCACTTTGGATCATATTCACTTTTCACACTTGATAACCCCTCTACTAGTGGTATTCAATTACTATTCAATTTCAATAACACTTTTCATTTTTTATTTATAGTGATTTTAAACTATAAAATTGGGCAAAATATAAAAGAATGGAACTACTATGAAAATTATTGTTTTGCATTTAAGTTCAATAATTGTATACTAGTTGTTTTATCAATGGGATACCTATTAGAACGTTTTCTACAATTTATGTGAATGCTCCTTCTGATTCATTAATAATGGCCTTATTTGAGAAGTAGCATTTTTTTCCCGCGTTTAGCATTTTTGTCTAAAAATATACATTTGACTAGTCAATCAGCTACACATAATGTTTGGTAGGTAGAGTTTTCTCATCAACATTTTGGAATAAAATGTTGTATTTTGGAACGCTCCTACGAGGAGCGTTTAGAACATTTTATATATCATAATTTTTTTAGTATTAGCTATATATTAGTCACCAAGCGCTTAAGGATAAAACGCCAGTCAAAACAGTTAATCAAAATATTTCATAAAATCAGTTAACAGCTAACATGTTTTTTAACTTTTATTTCTTCCATGTTTGAGTAAAAGTTTCTCATGGTCACAATAATAACATACAATAATAACAGTGAGATATATTGAATTATCCGTAACATGTAGTTTCTAGATATCAAAACCTTATTTTTTTATTATTGCTTGAAATTAAAATTATTGATGGTCAAACATGACATGAAAAAATAGTTGGTCAAACAATGTCAAAAATAGTGAGCGGATGGAGTATAGTTCAGTTCATTTTTGATAACATATAATTTGATATAATTTAGATTAATATGACTATGCTATTAATATTAAAAATCAATACATTCATTTTTACCTTAGTTCAGTTCATTTTAACTAAAAAATTGTAAAAAAAAAACATGCCTTATTATTCACAATTAAATTTATAGATGGGTGCCTTTATTAACAAGCACTGGTTTACACAATCTTTACAGAGGTAAAAATAACAGAATATTATACTACTGTAATAAATATTTTTATTTACTGATTTTTGATGATGTTTGTAAGGAAGTTCCAACCACCAATACCCACCATTCAAACCACCCTAATTTTTTGATGATTCATTTCGGCATTTTCAAAATCATACTTCTTTCTGTTCAGTTTAGTCAGCGCAACTTTCCTGTCTATGAGAGTCTCAATTCAAATTACATACTTTTCTTTTACGATAATATTCATATATTTTTCTTCACTCATCTCATAAATTTCCTCTCAAATTTAATTTATATCGTTCATATTACAATCTCTAATTTAACTTAATTCTTTCTTGCACCGTTAAATAGGACGGATGGGGTAATCCATTGGACAACATCAATTACACATCGCGCGTCACTTTAACCAGTTTTTCATCAGAATTGAAGTTGTAGATTGGCAGATTGAAAACCAAGAAAGCACACGGATTATTTTATTATTTTTATTTGAAAAAAGGGTTTCTGATTAATGGAAGCTGTTCCTTACACGTTGAGATCAACTCGATCGCCCTTATCAAAATCAACCCACATGCGGTTCTTGTATTTTTGTCGATTAATATATATATATCAAGTTCACGATCAGAAATAAAATAATCAAAATTTCTCTCAATTCTATTTTTCTTATTGAAACAGTCAAAATTTTACGGTCATCAGTGAATAACATGTTCAATTCTTATAAGCTTATGAGGTTTTGATATACACCGTCCAATATTTTATTTTTGTAGTCCAAAATACGGTGTAAAAAAAGAAAATGATCTCAACTTATTTGATTTTTGAGAAACTAGGCAACTTGCGGGGCATTAGTGTCATTTCATTGTTATTTTGAACTACACTGAGTAAAAATACTGAACTATGTATATCACTTCAGTTCTTATTCCATACCCCGAGTGTATGTATCGTCACCTTTGATTTGTGTTGTACAATTGTAATTGTGCATTCTATTGATCACAAATTGCATATACTATTTATAGAAATTATAAGAAAAAACTCAATAATGCATAATTATACCAGTTTAATATATATCAGGATCATCCTGATATTGGCAATATCAGGCACCAATTAAATAACGACACATCATTTTTAACAAATTTATGATTGGGTCACGTGTTCAATCATTACCTAGACGGGTTTAGGCATTTTAAATTAGGGTTTTAGAACTTTACTAAAAATATCCTAACCAATTAAAACATTACAATTGTACACGTGTCATTATCTTATTGGTGCCTGATAAGGCTTATATCAGGATCATCCGAATGAATGTTATTCTCTAATTATACATATAAAAATGCACGTGAGGATAGATAATGATAAACAATTCTTAATATGTTTGAACGATTAGTTTATTTATAAATTTAATTATACTGAACTGAAATGATCAAGAGCTGGAATGATCGATCGGAAAAGAAAGAATTCTTAGAAATTATAAGTGATTAGTATTTTAATATAATAATTCAATCTCTTAGAAATATCAAAGCAACAATAGATGTGATAGAGTTCCTTGCCCCTATTCTTTTTCTTTTATGATGTGATATTTTTTGGTTTGATATCAAAATGCTTCATCCTATTCTTGTGATGACGTCATTGTCGTAATTAAATTTGTTTGGCCTTTTGTCTTACGATGTACATGCGTACTAAAATTTCTTCTCTTTTTACCTATCTACTTCTAGCAAAACGGATAAAACATGAATTCCAAAATAATGGGATTGTTATATACCACAATAAAATAAATAAAACTCAAGTCTATAATATTAGAGCATTGTTATATATAATACAGTATTTATTTATGCAGTTCATATTTATTCATGAAGTGTCATTAATACTTTCAGTATTTATTCAAAAGTAAATGTGATTCTCATTAAATTAGGGCATATCAGAAGTTTTAAATACAAATACGAATTGCGAAAGTAATATAATTTCCTTAGGGCGATCATCAAAGAATTATGAGCAAAATATACATCAATATTCATAATTTTCCATGTTCTCCAACTTATTATAATATAATTATTAGTTTAATCCAATTGTTCTTAATTTAATCATCCTTAATTGTAACCATTTTTGAAAGTTCTACGCTAAGTCGAGTCACGTGTGATGCTGCGTCTCAATCAAATTGAATAGATGAAGAACAAAAGTCATCAACAAAACCAATTAATAAGTTGGCCGTTTGGGAAAAATACAAACCTTTAGCTGTAAAAGTATTAAGTAATTGTTTTCACATATTATATTCTCAATCCTGAAATGATAGTAACTCTAGTATATTTCGTAGCTAGACCATAGAGTATGCGATGTCCAAAGAACATCACCGAAATTGTGCTTCTTGAAAGGTTCATGAAATTGCCAATTAGATCAGCTCGTAAAATTTTTATTGGATAAAGTGCAATAAAAAATTTCAATCAAATTAAAAATGCAAGACTACACAGTATTTAAAAGATTTTAGATAGAGTTATTTCAAGTTTAGAACGAATCATAAGTCTATGGTAAGGGATTGTCACACAACGAAGAATTCTCGTGACATTTAGAAAATCATTCTGACGGGATTCTAAAGAAATTTGACTAGCAGTATCCAACCTAAGTTCATGAATAACGCATCAAGTTGAATAAGAGAGCGATACAAAGTTGAGTTTTCAAATGGGTCACTGGTGATACTGTAGATACAAATGGAGTGATTATCGATGAAATATTAAACATAATCACACGACTAAATTTGTTCTGAGCGCACGAAGCATGTCAAAAAAGATACAACACACCTTAAACCAATGAAATAGTTTAAAAACAATCCAAAATCAAATAATCTTAATTAGTTGTGGTGATAACTGATAAGTATCTTAACATGAAGTAAAAAGACGATTTGCTCGCTCTCAGCGTTCCACCCGTCCGACACTAAAATTTTTGGTGGATAGATAAGATAAGTATCTTAACAGACATACTCATAACGTAATAACTTTTTTTTGTTTTCTATTACTCTATCATTTAGAATTAGGCCACAAAATGTAATCAAGTCACATTTCTAAGGCTTTATATTGCCAATTCAATTCTCAGAATTAAATCTTGCAGGCAGGAATTGAAGTGTGTTGTTTGATCCACTTGGGGTATATCCAAACCACCAGTTATGACATGCTACGTGGCACCTCCTCTCCCATTCTATTTGAAATCATCCAACTTTTCAATCTTATTCTCAATCACAAGATTCACACAAATACCTAATATCAAATGAAATTTTAGAGAATCAAAAGTGACTTGTTCTCAACGAAACCCTTTCTTTAATACGTATTTTAGCCATTTACGCCAATACTTTATAATATGGATACCAAACCATAATTTTAATGGAATGATATGATTTAGATTCACACCAAATTAAGTTAAGCTGAAGTTTGGTACTTAATACATACCACTAAAATATACAAAATGGCAAGAGAAAATTTTGAAATTTACCCACTTAATTTACTAGTTGTGATTGTAGGTGATACTCTAGTTAATTGAGAATTAATACTTAACACCGAACTGATAGATTTCATAGTTATATAACTATTTCTTTTTGCAAGTAGTAAAAAATTAAAAATGATAAAACTCGCTAATCTTAAGGTATTAAGTGATTCACTCATCTATTCTAATTCGTTTAGGCCCCGTTTGGGAACTACCTGTTATCTGTTAGATGTTACCGGATTGTATTAGCTGTTAGCTGTTAGCGGATTGTATTAACTGTTTTGACTAATTGTTTTGACTAGCGGTTTTTAGATTGTTGTTTGGTAAACGATAAATAGATGTTAGCTGTTTGTTATGTTAAATGACAGAAATGGACATCAACATAATTTAAATTATAAATTTTTCTTTTGTGACATTCATTTTGAAGCATAGAAAAATAATTCTAGTACTTGTATCTATATTTATTTGTATTTCTTTGGAATGATATTCACTAACATATATAATAGTTTATATTTATTTGTTAAATTTTACTCTAAAATTTTAAAATAATTATTTAAAAATAAAAGTGATAGAAATAAAATTAGTACAAATCAAAAATAATTAATTATGTACAAACAAAAATGTTAGATATTACATGATACCTTCAAACGAAAGATTTAAAAATAAAGTTATGTACAAACGGAATGATAAAAGAATATTACTTAAGATAAAAGAAAGGATAAAAAGGAAAATTTATAATATTTATCCAATTAATGACAAGAGTTTTCATCCAAAAAGCTCCATTTTTGAGCGTTTTGAAAACAGGAGTTTTCATCCAAAAAGTTCAATGAAAACGCTTCTCACCAAACAAGTAAAGTAGCCGTTTGACAAGTCAACATCTATTTTTAGCAAAAAATACAAAACTCTCCTCCAAAACGTTGTTGTCAAACGGGGCTTTAATCAAGCTCGTCACAATTGTATAGGTAACATTGATCCGCCCGTCTATTAAAATTCCACTCCTACCTACCTCAAAAAGGTAACATGTTATTTATATTCAACCGTTTGATAAACAATTCACTTAAACTTAATCCTACCTTACTAATTTTTGAAATTGTTATATGCAGTCAATTATTTACTTATACAGTCCGTATTTATTCATAAAGTAACGTTAATACACTCAATATTTATTTAAAAGTAAATAAATGTGATTTTCAAAAATAAGGATATATCAACTAATTTAAACACAAATACATGGTGCAAAGTCCATTAAATCACAAGATATACAGGTATGCAAATATACAGGTATGCAATCAGTGTTGGCAAAATCTAAACCCTTCTTTCATGAGAAGCAACATAAATAGTTGCGTTCTTAGACGCACCATATATTTCATATTACAAGTTGGTTAAGGCAAAGAGAAGGTTGAAATGTTCACTTCTTCTAAATGAAGCATTCTTTTAGTCAATGTGATCGATCAAGTATCGTTTCTGAGTTTCAACACACCGATCAACCAATTTCACTACAAAAAGTTACCCAAATTGTGTGATTACACAAAAACTACATTGTTGTGAAATATGTACATCAGTGAATGGGATATAGTATTCATATAAAATGGGATAATTTTAGGTGCCCTAATCAAAATATCAAATTATAAGTCACTTACTAATGAGGAGTAATTTATTTGTTGATGGCGCTGTTTGAAAGATTGGGCATCCACGTCAAAATGTATGAGACTGCGGCACTTTAATTTATACTACTATTAGTATAAAATTGCTTGTACGATTTCATCTATCTCGTGTTTACCCTGATTTTACTTTTAAACTTTATAACTTAATAAAAAATCTAATATTTATGTCTAACTAACTAAACTAAAATGCAAGTAGTTAAATTGAGAATATATATATCCCAACCTATGACAGAAAAAAAATGCTGTTTTTCCTATAAATTAAAGAAACCATTGGATGAGGAATATCATGCCATGATCTTCAACATTACTAAATCAATTGTTTCTCTCACCTATTAATTTGGCCGGGCTTTCCACCTAATTTCCGACTTATGCATCTCACGGAAACTCATACTATTTTTACCTCAAAAAAGTTCATAAAACAAACAAACGACTGTAAACTTAATGGTAAAAGCGTTCCAACGATATCCATGACTATATTCATAGTCAATATTTACATAAAATAGATCATATTAGCTTTTATCCAAAAACACTCCTCAACATTTTTAATATATAATGACAGATAAATAGAATAGATCTATATTTACAAAACAAATCAGTAGAAAACTCTTAATAAAAGGAAAAAAAGTTTAATGAATTTTCAAATTCAAATTTTAACCCCCGCACGCTTATTCCATGACAAACAAATAATCATTAGCACATTTTAATTACAAATTACTACAAAAACTAATTACGACCAAATTTAAATAAAAATAAGAATCTCATCAACCATTTTAAAGGCGATAAAATAACAAGACAACAAAATATCGAATTTCTCTTCATTTTTTATACTACTACGTTGTCAACATCGGAGAGTAATTTTTATCAATTATTTTAACAGTTCACGATAATTGAAACGTAAACAACCATCCTACTGTTGTTTTTTTTTTCTCTTCTTTATTGCTAAAAGTCAAAAATACCCAGAGAGAAAAAATCCACTTGACGATCGTACCCTTCGTCCCCCTTTATATCTCCGGCCCCGCGCCCCCCCTAAACACACACTCACACACCATGAAGATGGCTTCGCTTCTCTTCCTTCTCTCCCTTCTAACACTCACCTCCGCCTTGGACCAGTCAATCGTCAGCTCGAACGACGTCGCACGCTCCGACGAGGAGGTCAGGGCTCTGTACGAGGAATGGCTGGTCCAGCACGGGAAATCGTACAACGCAATCGGCGAGAAGGAGACGAGGTTCGGAGTTTTCAAGGATAATTTGAGGTATATCGACGAGCAGAACCGGTTGCCAGGCCGGAGCTACGAGCTCGGATTGAACCGGTTCGCTGATCTGACCAACGAAGAGTACCGGTCAACCTACCTGGGCACCCGGATCGACCCGAAGAGGAGGCTCGCGAAGAACCGTCTTAAGTCCGCCGTTGCCGGAGAGAAGGACTCCGTCGCCAGTGTGCCGGATTCCGTTGATTGGAGGACTTCCGGCGCCGTCGCTCCGGTTAAGGATCAAGGAAGCTGTGGTATGTGTACTATGTACTGTGAATCTTGCTATTATTCCTTTCATTTTCTCGCACTCGAGGTATCTTTTGTGAATTGACCGCTATACCCCTGGGATAATTTGGTAATTTCAGGTCTCTATGATTGGATTAGAGATTAGTAGGTGATGATTTTGTGGATTAGAGTGCCCTTAATTATTTATTTAATCGACTATATGAATTATTTAGTTTAAATCGAAAATGATTTTGTCGGCAATAGTGCGTCGTTGTGCGGAAGTAGTATAGGGAAATTACGGCCAGTTGGACACATCCCATTGGACAGCTTAGTTTGTCATTTGATTGGTTGTTTATTATAAAAATCTCATGCTAGGCCAATGGTAAAATTAAAAAATATTTAAATGTTTGATGGGCGATTTTTGTTAAAATTATGTAGGATAGATGCTGAATAATTAGATATAATATAGGATTAAATTTTATGTTAGATAGATAAGCTGTGACTAGATTAAATTTAACTATCATCTCCAGTATCGATTTTCTCGACTTCATATGAATTAAATTGTAATAAAAAAAATTGATGTATGGTGTTTAATTTTTGAGAAACAAATATCTTAAAAGTTAAATATTTATATTTAACGAAATTATTGGATATTTTAAAAATTATTTCTATCACAATTGATTTGTTTATTAGTTTAGAGTTTAGTATTAATAGTGTGATAATCTTTTAGTATATCCCTCCTTTCTAATGAGCTGGCTAGGGAATCTATTTGTTTATAATTTCTGGGCCATGATGTGTCTCGATTCCATACATCATGGATGACATCAGCTGAAAGTAAAGTGAAGAAAATATCTGACCTCTTTGATCCCATAGTTCTAAATTTTAATTTTGAGATTTGAAAAATTAATAAACCTGAAATAGTGATCCCATCGGACGGCTGAAAAAGCAAGATAGTTTGATAATATCTATAGTCCTTGTTTAATGAATTTCATTGTCATCAATCATTTAAAGTACTCAAAAAAAAATGATACTCAACTGTTACCAGAAAGGGTTAAGGTTGAGGAAAACTCCAACTGGAATGATACCTACTGACCTAATTTGTCCAAATTGTAATTGAAATGTCAAATAAACAAAAACAACTAGAAAAGATAAGTGTAAATTACTTTCTCCATTTTTATTGATGCACTTTTCATTTGGTATTATGTTTATTTCATTTTGAATTACTTATTGGAATTGCCTTTAATAATTTTATTATTCAATCATAAAACTTGTTACACTTGGAAACTCCTTTTTGATGCTCTAACATTTTGGTGTTTCTTGAAACATGAAGGGAGTTGCTGGGCATTCTCAACCATCGCAGCAGTAGAAGGAATCAACAAGATTGTAACAGGCGAACTGATCTCCCTGTCCGAGCAAGAGCTTGTTGATTGTGACAAATCTTACAATGAAGGCTGCAATGGAGGCCTCATGGACTATGCTTTTGAGTTCATCATCCAAAATGGAGGCATTGACACTGAAGACGATTATCCATACAAAGGCAGAGACACCAGATGCGATCAGTACAGGGTTCGTGTTTTGACTTTACTCACAAAAGTTGCTGTTTTGATTATGCTTAGGCTGTACAACTCAAAACCGAAACTAAAAATCCAATTTTTTGTTTGTGCAGAAAAATGCCAAGGTGGTCACCATTGATGGCTATGAAGATGTGACTGCAGGAAGTGAGTCTGCCCTGAAGACCGCTGTTGCTGGTCAACCTGTCAGTGTTGCCATTGAAGGATCTAGCAGAGACTTCCAGCTCTACAGCAAGGTAAAGTCTCAGCTTCTCATTGAATTGAAGTTCATTAAATTAAACACATTTTCAATGGTCTGGACAAATATTCTAGGATAAAAATCGCCTCTTTTGCACTGATATTGAGTGCATTTGTTGTTTCTTGGAACGATTTCAGGGTGTGTTTACTGGAAAGTGTGGAACTCAGTTGGACCATGGTGTTAACGTTGTTGGATATGGAACAGACAGTGGTCTAGACTACTGGATTGTCAGGAACTCATGGGGCGCTTCATGGGGAGAGGCCGGCTACATCAGAATGCAGAGGAATGTGAAGCTTCCCACTGGCCTGTGCGGCATTACCTCTGAGCCATCGTATCCTACCAAGAAAGGTGAAAACCCTCCCAACCCGGGGCCTTCTCCACCATCTCCGATCAAGCCTCCATCAGTCTGTGATGACTACTACGAGTGCCCCGAGGACAGCACCTGCTGCTGTGTGTATGAGTATGCAAACTACTGCTTCGAGTGGGGATGCTGCCCTCTTGAAGGCGCCACCTGCTGTGATGACCATTACAGTTGCTGCCCTCATGAGTACCCTGTCTGCAATGTCAAAGCTGGCACTTGTTCACTTGTAAGTTCCTATTACTCTCATCTCTTCCCTAAAAATGATATCTTACTATCAGGATCATTGTTTCATAGACAAAACTGAAATGTGTTGAGAACTGAGCGGAGAGAGTAAAAGATCGATTTTTTAAGTAATGTGACATGTTTAGAATAGAATGGTTCATTTCTTTTGCCATAATTAGAAGTGTGATGGACTGATAGTCTTAGAAGAACAGACTAAAATGGAAAGTATGACTGTTAACTGTTTGTGTATGTGACTGTTACAGAGCAAGAACAACCCTCTTGGATTGAAGATGATGAAGCACATGCTCGCGAAGCCGATCAAGAGTGCTGGAGCAGAGGATGGGAAGAAGAGCAGTTCTTGAAAAGGCTTCGCCGAGCTTTTGAATGGCGGAGAGGAGAGAGGATGCTGATGGTTGCTGATTTTCCTTCGCCGACAAAGATTGCAGGGGCAAAATTTGTTCAAGAATCAAAGATGATTTGATGATCATCCCAGTTGTGTATAGGCTTCTTCAGTGGTATTTTATTTGAACATAACATTGACCTATATTACTTGCTCTGCTGCAATCTCATTTGTTCATATTATAAGCACTTTGAAAGCATTTCAGTTGTTTATCCTATAAGCACCCCATCCTCTTTTGGGCAACAGTGGTGTAATATGCTATTTGGATATACATCTAATTATAGTATTTCTTCTTTCATACCTGTTCTATTTGCTTTCCTGGGAGTCTGGGACTGAAATACCTGTATAGTTTCAAAACTGAAGTAGTATACGAAATCCGGTATGTTACATTGTAGTCCAAAATATTACTGAAATTATTATACTTGCTAAGTTTTTTAATGAACATAATAAATAAAGATATTTTCGTAAATTCATATCGTATTTTGGACTAAAAGAGTAAAATAATGGACTGCATATACCAACACCCTTTCTCAGATAATAAACTATAAACTTATAATAATTATAAAGCTAGTAAGAGTGAAATTTCAAAAAACACATATTTAGTTAAAAAAACTATAAAGCATTTCTATGTACATAGTGTTTGAAAGGGTGCTTATTTTACTTACCACTCATAATAAAATTAGTTACAAGAAGTAAAAATAGTTAAGTGGAGAATAATTTACCTAATTTTTCAGAGGAGCGAGTTATTAGAAGCAAGTATTTCACTTTTCGATTTTACTTAGACACATAATGTTCAATTTCTTTTTCAAACTACTTTTACCGCTAGGGAAAATGTCCGTGACTTCAGATTTACTAGTGGTTACACGCTACAATAAAAATATACAATTAAAATAGGAATAACATTATTGACAAGAAATATAAAATAATATGCTTACACATGAAAATGATTGTAATTTTATTTGGAATTTTAGTTCAAATATATAGAAAATAGTTGGCAACTCAGCATAATATAATGTAGGAAATCTTGTGGCTAGGAATGAAAGAAACCACATGAATATGCATCTATCTAAAATTCTAAATATTGCAATTATTTTGGTACAACTTACAAAGATGATCTAGCAAGAGAATGCCCCAAAAGAATTGGGACCATCCAATCTGTAAAGACTGATGGATATTATTTAACCAAAATAATACATTATTTAAAAATTATAGTAGTATGTTATTTAAATGAGAAATTTATGAGTTCCAAAATATATCACACTAAAATATGAAAATTTATACTTTATTTTAATTTTAATTCAAAGTACACTCCTCAACCCTCCTGTCATACTCAATCCTAGTTCCTACATCCATTTTATAAAGTGTGTTGATTGATAATTGCAATTTAAGCCATTGGAAAAGTGGTCCAAATGAGTATGGGCTAAATTATATTTTGAGGAGTTATATGAAATAACATTTATCTCAACAAATAAAAACCTAATATACACGATTAAATTTAACAAATTATCAAGTAAAATTAATCACGATATATAAAATATAACGCTCATACAGGTCGTCCAATTTACTGTTACGGTTATATTTCATAAGTATATGAACCTAGATTTGTAGAATTGTCAGTTAATGGGAGAGGAAAATTGGCTGTTACAAACAAGTGGTTAAGTAGGAAACAAGCCTATACATGATAACCCTATTTAGGCTACAATTGCCACTTGAAACACTGCTATAACTCATGATGTGATATATGGTTAGATTGGCTGTGCACTAACAAACTGAAAATGACCTCCTTAGAATCACAGCTATACCAACTAAGATATTTCAGCACAACTGTATCAGTAACGGGACTCTTGTACAGTGCAGGACTGTTAGAGAGTCCCCTTACTGATATTTGTATTGTGGTAGACAATAAATATGGTTATTGTGAATCATGGAAACAGTCTTATGTACATGTTCATATGCACTTGCTACTATGCTTACATGCAAGTACAATAATTTGAGATGGGAAATGGATTATTGCATACATAATTCTTGACTTGGTAGATGCATAAACAGAACTTATTCAGCAAAAGCCTTTTCTTAATCTACTACCCTACATTCCAACCCTAGATTATGGCCTAAAGAAACAGCTGGTTTTCCTTCTTGATCAGCTTCCTCTACTTCCACCTTTGATTCAATACTCAGATCAGCCTCTCCAGAAGCTTTCTTCTCTTTGTTCAGCAGTGCTTCGGCTTCATTCGCTTCAATAATCGCATTATAAGAATGTGCAAGGCTGGAAGGCATCCTTGCATAATTGGCAGCTGTAGATAGCGGCAGGAGGGGCGGAATTGACCATAATGCTGGCGGCATTGGTGGTGCTCCAGCATGTGGGCTGTGGTAGCCTAAGTTTATGGACTTGTATGGAAAATGGCCATCTTCTGGCCTATCATAGTAGAGTCTCTTTGTTCCAATGAAAGAAGCTGTTTCATTAGATGGTAAATTGGCTCTCAAAGTATGCTGAATTGGTAAATAAGGCCTTTGAAATGCATATATCCCTGGCATGCTTTGCAGGTAACTGAACTTCCTCTGGATACTGATTACTAAGTTTAGATCCTCGTGAACCTGACAACACGTCACGCACACGAGAATATTTAACTATTACCGTTAAAAAAAGTCTGAAATCTGAAGTCTGAATCATCGGTAATGGAAGGAAATTTAGACTCACCTTATCAAAAGAGCCTAGTTGAATTATGCCTTCTCTCACAGCTATAACTGCAATAGTCTGAAAAAAGATGTACAAAAGTGATTCAAGATATAAAGTTAGTGACAGATTTAATTATTATTAATTCAGCTAACCTGGATGCCTGAATCAAACTGAGCTTCCCATGCTCTTGGTTGCTGTTTAAGGATGGCCAAGAAATTATAATCAAGATTAAATAAACAAAACATTTCAGTAACTGAATTTAGTTTAATTTAGCTTCTTACAGTATCAATGGAGACATTCCAAGAAGGAACAAAGCTGGGATCACTCTCATTCTGGCAATCTTTGTACACCCATCTGTGACTGTTATCTGCAGCAACTTTTCCCACCAACCTAAACCAAAAGAAACTACTGTTAAGATTCTTGATTAAAATAATTCCTTACTACATTTATCGCGCAAATAAGAATTATCAGTCCGACTGATTAATCAGTAATCAGTCAGTCCGACTGATCAATGACTAATCAGACTGTCCGACTGATTAATCTTATTTCCGCGGTATATTTCATTATTGAGCATTTACCCTTCTCCAAAGTTGTAGACCTCATGAGACATCTTGAAGAAAACATCAGGTCCAAACCTACCCTTCACATAACCACTTCCAGCTCGCTCACATTCGTAAAAATCGCAGAATCCATCTTCCCAAACAAGAATCCTGCAGAATGAATATCACATTAACCTTAAATTCCTCCATACATCATCTCAAACTGCACTGAACTGAGCAGAACTGCACTGAACTGAGCGGAACTGAACTAACCAGTTCCTCTTGTTTCCTTTCGCGCGATCGAGGATGCTTCCTCCATGATCCCACCTAGGATGAACACAAAATGTGTAATGATTTACATGTATAATATCCATGATGTCTGGAAACTGATGATCTTACTTGGGAGGAGGGTAGTTTCTTGGGAGGATTCTCCAGAAAACAGAGTAGACCCATTTTGAGGAGTCTGAGTTGGTGGAACATAGGCTCCTGAGAGTGTGCTGTAAGAGACAGTTCATCATGGGAAGTCCACCACCATCCATTGATGTCTGAGCAGAGCAAAAGCTTCTTTTTTGTTGTTGTTGCAGAGGTTGCTTGCTTAGCTCCAACTGCAATTAAAAGGAAAAAGGTACAAGGAAGAGGTATTGTAAACTACCACCACGCGTGTGTATAGAAACTGAATCACACATTAATGCAGTTTCACTTCTCTTGGCCCTTTTTGTAGGGTGCCAAGTTCATCACATGGTCTCAAAATCTTGTTTTTCTCATTTTATTTAATCCCTCCGTCGCGATCAAAGTTTCTTAGTTCGAATTTTTAGGAGACAGTATAGAAACTTATTAAAGATAAATGTGTCATTTCATACCTATTTCTTTACAAAAAGTGAAAGAACATAAGTACTAGTAAGAAATATTGGTTGGGAAAGATTAAAAATGAAAGTAAGAAATTTTGGTTGGGACGTGGAATAACTCATTCGTATATTATTAATTAGTTAAAGTAAATGAGTCCAGCTCAGTATATTTCTGTTGCATTATGCAGTATGTTACACCCTATTAAGTATATTTCAAGTTCACCCTTGAGATTGAAAAGCAGTGAAACCTTTTAAGTTGGTGGAGCTGTGCTTTTAAAAAAAATTGGATGCTTCTGCCTTCTGTTGTGGTGAAAAGTAGAAACTGGTCATATCAACTTCTGCTTTTTGACAAAAAATGCTTTCATAAGCAGTTTTCTAACAAGTTATCAAACACTTGAAGTTTCTTTGCTTTGAAGCACAGTAGATGAAAAGCTCTGCTAAACACACTTTAAACAGTGTCGAGACTGTGAATTGAGTTCACTTCTGCTATCAATTAGTATACAACTTAAATCTTCTTAGGTTTAGTTGAGACTATGGCTTCCAAGTTCACCATGCGATCATTTACCATGCAATTGCTCTATCTACCAATTAGTTTGTAGGGTAAGAAACTGAAAAATTAAGAAAACTCAACTAATAATAGTCTAACAATAATAACACTCAACTAGGTGTCCTTGGGAGGAAGGAACAGGAGTAGGGACAGTGAGTTGGTTAAGTTACAAGAGTCCAAAAACCAGAAGGATGAAAGATTGAAGCATCCTTATCGGAGCATGATGATTTGTCTAAGCTTGTGAAAGTGTACAAATTAGAGCTTATAATTTGTTTTTGTTGTTGAGGAATGTTAATTAGCATGGAATTGTTGTTGAAAAGACTGGACATTGACAACAACCTTATCAGAACCTGATCCCACTGTAATTGTACCACAAAGCAGATGAGCAAACAGTTCAATTTCCGGCAATTTTGGCATGTTTGGTCGGCACTGTTAGCTCAAGTCCACAGTTCCCTTCACTGTGCAAAGTTACGTGGTTCGACTGAACGATACTGAATTGATCTGAAACATGCTACACTAAATTGAAGCGTGTTGAAAACAGTGACAAAATTAGGTGATGGCGTGAGAGGTCAGCCGCCCTCTCAAAATATGGCGACCAAGTGCTTACTGTTCATAATTTTCTTTAACCGCCTCCTATGAGATTTGTGAGTAAATAGAATCCTCCATTAAAAATATATGTCACTGTGTACAAAATTGTAAGAGAATAAGTTTATGAACTAAAGTATATAGAAAGTGTTATAAATACAGAACATAAGTTAAAGTAGACGTGACCTTATAGCGGAATCATAAGTGCATATTTCTGATAATTATTATGTTTTGGCCGGAAACGGTGGGTAGTGTTTGTAACTTGAAATGGCAAAATTTGATGGCTTTTGCTTTGTTAAAAGTGAAGATGACTGATGAGATATATGCATCATTTCCTTTCCATCTCCAATGAACCTAATAATGTGATGGTGAACACCCCTCCCGTACGATGCTAATGTGATAGGGTTAAGGGTTGAGTAATGCCGACAACAACTCAAAGTATTGATATGTCTTGAATCGGTATCATACATTTTTACATACATGTTAGGTTAAGGAATTACGTAGACAGAATTAGAGTATTTGTTATTATTGTACACAGTCTTATTTTTTAAATCTCCTGATCTTTTCTCCCTTATTAGTTGTTCGATATGTTTTTAGACCCAAATCTGATAGATTTTTGTTACTTAGCATATACAGTATACAATCCTCCCTCCGTTCGACTAACAATGTCTTGACCGTTTTGAAATTTTATTTGACCGTTGATAACTTTAATTACATGCATTAGATGGCTATAAAATTTTTATATTTTGAAAATAAATGTTATGGAGAATACAAAACTATATTACATGATTGTATTAATATTGACATAATACTTCAAATTGATGGTCAAACATGGTACAATGAATAGTGAGACAATGCAATGTTATCCGAACGGAAGAAGTAGTCTGTTGTAAAATTCCATGATGATAGGAGAACTTTGTAATATGCCGCCATCTCCATCCAATGAAATATGTGTAATCTTTCCTGAACGTATTTAATTTTATTGAACTATTAAAATCTATCTCAGTGTTACTTGTATTAGGCCATTTCCGCTTTAACTTATATTCAGCACTTTTCAATTCAATACCTTTCAGCACCTTTTATCTCAATTCAACACAAATTCAATAATTTTCAGTTTAATTCAGTCCTAATTTTCAGTTCATCCGTCTTTCTCAATTATCCGTGCACCACAACTCTATCGTCCTTGTTCTAACTCTCAACAATTAAGTTCTTGCATCACATTTATGAGTGGATATAGAACACCGGTCCCAAAATTTGTAATTCTCAAGCTAGGAGTGTCTAAATGGAATGATCCAAGACAACTACTTCACCACTCATAGGGCAACTCTATCTATCCAAGTTCAGTGTCTGAAAAGTTGAGGTTTCAGAATTATGAGACAAGTTGACAGATAATTCAATGAGAAGAAGACACCAAAATAATCGAGTGATTCAAGTTCAATGATGCAGAGGTTCTTTGCCTGAGAATCCTAATCCAGAATCCATGGAAAGCTTTCATGAAAGCAAATGTTGCTGTTGATGTGGTCCTCTAGGAGGGCTGAGTGGTCTTATCAGGCCACCCCTAGCACTAAATCCCTGTCCCAAACACTCCTAAACATGCCCTCGGAACCATCTCTTCCTACAGCCTCACAGGCCCAAAGTTGAGGCCATTTTCTCGGATTTTTTATTAGCCCTAACTGCAGTTTCGGCCCCAGGAAGTTAGAAAACATTTTCTTCAAGGTTTTAATGGCATGTAGGGTTGTACAATCGGGTTGATCCGGCTCGACCCAACCCGGTCAAGCTCCGGAATATCCAAAAATAATGGACTGTAATCGGAACCGGAAATATATATTCATGAATCGGGACTGGGCTCGGAATTATTTCGAGTTTGGCCCAGACCGGCCCGGTTTATCCGAATTAAAATTAATTTAATAATAATAATAATAAAGTTAATTTATTCCCACAAAAAAATTACAAATCATACAAAATACAATTTATGTTTAACAGTGTTATAGAATAAAAATATCAAATGATTAATTCAAGTTTACAACTTTAATTTATTTCAACATAATTCACTATCTTATTCATGGCATTAGCATATAACCTAAGCATACTCCGGGCCAATCCGGTTAGCCCGTAATTTATGATATATGCTAAATTCCGGCCTAATCAGGTTGGCCCAGAAAATTTTGAATTTGATCCGGATCGGTTCGGAATTCAAAATGGGCAAAAAAAGTGATGCAGGGCCCAATCCCTATTCCAAAAAATTCGAGTTCAGATCACCAATATCAAACTCGGGCGGACCATTTTTCCGAGTTAACCTAACCTCATGTACGCCCCTAATGGTATGAAGTCCCTGATGGTATGAAGTGTAGGGATCATAAAATGTGGGATAGTATAAATGTTAGATATAGTGATTTTGTAATATCTATATGGTAAAGCATATATTTTCAATTTCAAAGCAATTGCTACATTAGTTATCTTTCTTTTTTTCCTTTTTGTATAGACGCACTACAATAACATGATCTTATACAATGATCATATATTTATTCTAATCATGCTCTATTCTACTGATTTCATACGTCCAGTAGATGAGGTCCTCACCATATTGTATAGAGTGGGGTGAAAATTCCACTGACATTGACATTTTTATACTCTCATGTTTTGGACACCGTCGACGCAGTTCTCATCGTTAAATTAAACACTTCTGGAAACTTTAATACACAGAATAAGAGGAAAAATGATTTTTTGAAATGATTTACTTAGAGAGGATTTAAACATCTAGATTAGGTCACTTTTCTTGAACATGACTACAAATAATTGGCACCATATATACCCTTTCAAAATATCTCCTATTTTTATCTTTTAACACACAAAATCTTAAATTTATATAAACTTTCAACTTTTAACTTTGAAAACGATTTTTTGTCCTATAAGTTACGTACGTGATGAGTAGAAGTATTTATTAGAAGGGACCCCAAAATCTATTAGGTGTTAATTTGTTGATGCATTAAATAAAAAGTAAGATGTCATAAACTATAAGTACTTTTTTATAGTTTTATAAGTACTTTTTTATAGTTTTATATATATTTTAAGAAATAATCTCCTGAACTCTCAAATTTTCATATATTTTAACTTATATAATGTTTCTTTCAATTTGAATTGTATATTTTCACTTAAATATTTTTAATTTTTACCTGAAATTTCTTGAATTTTCACATTAAAATATGTTTTACTATGTGTTTATTTAACATGATTGATGTTTGAACACAAAATTGTATCACTTGAGTTTAAATATTTAGTGATACTTTCATAACATTAAGAAAAGTTGGACTTTATAGAGATTTTGCCATATTTTAAATTTATACGGTGGCGACGAGGAGCATAGGAGTGGCCCGAGGGACACAGATCGATGGCGGCTACTGACGGCAGATTGTGACGAGCCGGCGACGGACTGAAGACGTCCTAGACTAAGTTTTCGGCGGATTTTCACTGGCGGCGGCGGTACGATGATGGCAAAGCGGCTACACTCCTGGTCAATATGGTGATACGGTGAAGAGGACAGTGATCTTATCTACGACGGCGGCAATCACTATCGGAAGACTAGTGGCACAGTGGTGGCGTGGTGACGGAGCACTGGTGGCGCGACAGTAATTCACGGGTGGCAATGTAATCACGTAAACTAAAATATAATTTAGATGTAGGAACGATGTGCAACTGATAACATGATAAAAGGGAAAATCTCAATGATGAAGGCGGTGTATTATTTAATAGTATATAAGCAGTAATACAGTCTGAACTCAAGACTCGGTACTACTCTCTAACAATAAGGATGTAATATAAAGTGATCTTAATCCTTATTTATTATAATTCAATTCAACCACAGTTTAGTTTTGATAAATATATAATAATATAATTCAGTTTAATTTAGTAAGCATATAATAAACTTTAAAATATTAATTTTTACTTTAATTTAATTGAATTCAATTTAGTTATGATCAAATAAATTTGAGAGAATATGCTCTTCCAAAAGAGCGGTGACATTCTCCCAATCACTAACAATGCGATGCATATATTTAATAAATTCAAAACTATTAAAAATTGCATAGTTTACACAATCAAAACTATGAACATTATTATGAAAATAATATAAAGAGCATGATAATTATTCCATTCAAGTCAAAAGCTTAAAAAGTCAACCACCAAATTTTAATAATGTTCATAACTTTGAGATTTCATCAATCGTGCTGCATACGGTTAGGAGTTGGGAAAATGCCAAAAAGTGTGTACTTCACGCTTTTTCTATGCAATTTACACACATGAGGAATCCATATAATCCAAAGCATTAATATTCTGTTCAAGATATTGTGGTTCAAATTTGTAATCTAGTGTATATAAATGACAAGCTCATGAACTGGACTGCACTTTCACTTTCTCTTACTCATCTCCCAATTCTCAGAAGATGGATTCCGGCGACACCTTCGACGTAATCGTGATCGGCGCCGGCATTATGGGCAGCTCCACCGCCTACCAAATCGCGAGGAGCGGCAAAAAGGTACTCCTCCTCGAGCAGTTCGACTTTCTCCACCACCGCGGCTCCTCCCACGGCGAGTCTCGTACAATCCGAGTCACCTACCCGGAGAACTACTATCCCAAAATGGTCCTCGCGTCGGAGAAGCTCTGGGAGGAATCGGAAGCAGAGGTTGGGTACAAGGTCTACTTCAAATCCTCACAGCTTGACATGGGACCGAAAGATAGCAAGTCTCTCCAATCCGTCATCTCCAGTTGCCGGAAAAACTCAATTCCGGTGAGAGTCCTTGACCCGACCGAAACCAGGGAAGAGTTCGGTGGAAAAATCCATCCCGGTGACGATTGGATTAGCGTCGTGAACGGCCACGGCGGCGTCCTCAAGCCAACCAAGGCCGTCGCCATGTTCCAAACCCTCGCGATCAAGCACGGCGCCTGCCTCACGGACAACGCCAAAGTCGCCGGGATCCGCAGAGACAGCGAAACCGCAATCTCAGTTGGTACGTACTGTCAAACGTGACATTACTTAATTTTACGAGCTTGTATAATTCATCTTTTTTATAACTATTGATTAGTAAAAAAAAAACAACGAAATTTTAGAGAAAAACATTTACTTCTGTTTACTTTTGCCGGAATTGGACTGAATTAAATCAGAATTAAGCTTAATGTGTTTAAGATAATCATAACAAGACTAAATTTAGATATATTTTATTAACTTATATTTTATTTGTATTTGTTAGCCATGTTTACGTCGCCTTATTTTATCTAAATTTGATTGAATTGAATGAAACTAAATTGAAATATATCAAACAAAATCGTACTTAATACATATTGAAAAATAAAATTGAGTATATGACAAAATTAAGTTGAAATTTATCAAATGATATTTCGTCACAACCAACTACCTATAACCCTAATGTTGACATTCATTTACCAGCTACAACAGATGGGAGGATATTCCGAGGAAGGAAAGCGGTTATCACTTCCGGCGCGTGGATGCAGAAACTAGTTGAGACGGTTTCCGGAAAGAACCTTCCGGTGAAACCATTAGAAACCACCATTTACTACTGGAAGATTAAGGAAGGAAATGAGGATGGATTCACCATCAATGGAGGTTTTCCGAGCTTTGCTAGTTATGGAGAACCGTACATTTACGGCACGCCGAGCTTGGAGTACCCTGGGCTGATCAAAATCGCTGTGCACGGCGGCGCGTGGTGTGACCCTGACAAGAGAACATGGCGAGGCGCGTCTGAGAGTTTAGGTTTGCTCAGAGGTTGGATTAAGGACGTGTTTGGGGAGATAGTTGATTACTATAATGGTCCTGTGCTGACTCAATCCTGCATGTACTCCATGACACCTGATGAGGACTTCATAGTTGACTTTTTGGGCGGGGAG
Source organism: Sherardia arvensis (assembly GCA_948330725.1). Taxonomy (NCBI): domain Eukaryota; kingdom Viridiplantae; phylum Streptophyta; class Magnoliopsida; order Gentianales; family Rubiaceae; genus Sherardia; species Sherardia arvensis. The sequence goes on along the minus strand of OX415243.1, from coordinate 27,319,999 downwards.
GAGTTCGGCCGGGATGTGGTTGTCGCCGGTGGATTTTCCGGCCATGGGTTCAAGATGGCACCGATCATCGGGAAGATTCTGGCGGAGCTTGCTCTGGACGGGCGCGTGGTGGATGAGCGCGTGGAGTTGGGGTATTTTCGGATTGGGAGATTTGAGGAGAATCCCAGAGGCAATGTCAAGGATTTTGAGGAGCAAGTGAGGTGAATTGTGATGTTCTTAATTTAATTCATTTAAAGAGTATTCAAGTAATAAGACATTGATGGGTAGGAGTTAGTGAAATTATTTTGGGATTATTGCATCGTTGACATTTGCATTCTTTATTGTAAGACAATCAGTACTATTAATTATGTGATGGATGATTTGATTTAAAAGATTCTGAAGTACTTTCTTTAGTCTAAACTCAAAGGGTCAACTTAAATGTAATTTGATTATCTTATTTATTTGATTTTATTTTTAAAAAATGAGATAATAATTCAAATTAAGCCAATAATTTAATCTAATATAATAAAGAATAAAATTATCATACGGGATATTATATATTAAATTTAATGTTTTTAAAAAATATTTTTTATGTATTTTACCACTATAGAAATTTGTGAATATAAATTTTTGTTTGATATGAGAAATTTATTTACCAGGTAGTGTTTGATTAGGCTACTTTGTTGCATAAAATTAAATGAATTTAAATATATAATCCTATTATGTGACTGATAACTGTTACCTACTTTATTACATACTATTTTTAGATATCCAGATAAGGAAAAAATAAAAACGGGAATAAGCTAAGGATGAAGTTTCGTAAGGTGGTGGTTGGTGAGATGGTGACCTAAACTCCTTGGCAACAATACAATAAAAAATACAATTAAAATAAGAATAACATTATTGACAAGAAATATAAAATAAATGATTACACTTGAAAATGATTGAGGGAATGTGAATAATGAAGTCCTAAGTTTATTTGGAATATTAGTTCAAATAAATAGAAAAGAGTTGGCAACTCAGCATAATATAGTGTAGGAAACCACATGAATCATGAATGTACATCTAAAATTTTAAAATATCATAAAAAAAAAAAAAAAAAAAACTAAATATTGCAATTATTTTGGTACAACTTACAAAGATGATCTAGCAAGAGAATGCCCCAAAAGAATTGGGACCATCCAATCTGTAAAGACTGATGGATATCATTTAGCCAAAATAATACATATTTTAAAATTATAATTATGTTATTTAAAAATATATCACACTAAAACATCAAAATTTATACTTTACTTTACTGAATTAAGGATTGAGTAATACCGACAACATAACTCAATTCGTTGATATGTCTTGAATCGGTATCATACATTTCTACATGCAAGTTAGGTTATCGTGCACAGTCTTCTATTAGGTCATGTCTATTTTAACTTATATTCAGCACTTTTCAATTCAATGGCTTTCAACACCTTTTATCTCAATTCAACACAAATTCGATAGTTTTCAGTTCAATTCAGACCTAGTTTTCCGTTCATCTGTCTTTCTCAATTATCCGCACACCACAACTCTATCGTCCTTGTTCTAACTCTCAACAATTAAGTCTTTGCATCACATTTATGTGTGGATAAAGAACACCGGTCCCAAAATTTAAGCTAGGAGAGTCTAAATGGAATGATCCAAGACAACTAATTCACCACTCAAAGGGCAACTCTATCTATCCAAGTTCAGTGTCTGAAAAGTTAAGGTTTCAGGGATATGAGACAAGTTGACAAATAATTCAATGAGAAGAAGACACCAAAATAATCGAGTGATTCAAGTTCCATGAAGCAGGTTCTTTGCCTGAGAATCCTAATCCAGAATCCATGATAAGCTTTCATGAAAGCAAATGTTGCTGTTGATGTGGTCCTCTGGGAGGGCTGAGTGGTCTTATCAGGCCACCCCTAGCACTAAATCCTGTCCCAATTTCCCCCCAATTTTCTTTATAAATAATATTTTAAACTCGTCGAGAAATCAATCCCCTAACAAATGTGATGTGTTGGACTGTGTTGTGCTTGTGCCTAATCTTATGTTATACTAAAACATACTGATATTATCGTAAACAAAATAGATTACCTAGGAGGAACTCTGCTAGACTCAAACCTTATACAAAGCTGAACTGAAGATTAGGGCAAATATTCAGGCGAAACAGCAAATCGCTACTCGTATGAATAGAATAACAGCTGCCATTGATATGATCTCAAGGTGCAGAACTGAACAATGGTGGTCCTTGATCAATCAATCTCTTCTTGAACAACTGGCAAAAAAATCTATAAGATTTTGGAGGGTGACAGACTTTTTATACCCAAGTTCATAAATTTATCAGCTACTAGGATAAAGGAATGCCAGCTTCTTGCAATCTTAAATAAATTAGCAACTAAAATTCAAAGAACCGTCTTCAAAACAACAAAACAGGGCTCGACTCTAACTCAACTCACCAGTCACATTTAAGCGCACTTGATCTCTTAAGTGTCATATCTACCTTTACTCTAATTTTCATCAGTGGACCAAACATTAAAGCCTATAATAAACAGACCGAGGCAAGTTCAACCAATGAATATGGTAACATAAGCTCAAATGAGGGAAGTAACTTAAGACTAGCTGGAGATTAGCGACTTTACCTAAGATGCTGAATCCCGACAAAGATTTGAGGCAAGAAGAATCTTACAAACACGGAAAAAATCTCAATTATGTTATAATTAGTCCTACGACATCTTCAGAGAACTATCTAGATGAGAAACCCCACAGAAACAGGCATGAAGATCAAAATTGTTGGGCAAAACAGAGCAGCAAGGTTGTGGCCCTTCTAGTCCCCCAATAATCAGGCATACTACTAACTTTCCTTATCCTTTAGGTCAGTGGTTTCATAGCAAAGGCTCACCACCGAGAGGTCCCGTAATCCACAAGATCAGTTTAGAATTGTGCATAACACATTAATTGCATCGATTTTGATGCCTACGACCACATGCCCCCACAAAAACATTAACCATAACTAAGCAACCTAACCATGCATATATTTACCGAGCAATAGTTTCATCTCTAAGAGTTAAGCACCAGAAAATGTATAACACCCGAGGACCAACCTAAGGTAGGGCTTAACCACACATACACACACAAAAGAAGGAGACTATTGTAAAACAACAACACATTGGTAATTTTAGTTTTCAATCCCAGCACAAATAAAGGCTGATGTTTTAGCATTTATCGATGCATGTTACTGGCTATCAGTTAGTATTTGGATTACATAAGCACCACAAGAGGTGCACCAGGGGACTAAATCGTCCCTGACAGCAAAACACGAGGCACTTAAGAGTCTCCTACAATGATTAGCCAGGAAGCATCATTTTCGACTGTTCTCCTAATTAGCCTAATATATAGGTCTCGTTCTTCACTTTACCTACACATCAGGATCTGGTAGCGCTATCATCATCAGAGGAAGAGGCTCTCTTCCCAGTATAAACCTGACAGCAAAAAATACTTGAATTAATTATCCGGTATCATATCGACAATCCGGGTCCAAATAAAATGGTTGAATCACTAATAGTTCTCCAGAGTCTAAAAGGGAATAATAATGGAAAATTTTTAGTATCATATCGATTCGAGTCCAAATATAATGGTTGACCATTTACCTGTTTTCCGACAGTGAATGGAACATATTTGTACTTCACCATGTGCATAATTTGCCTTTTCATGGTCGAAATGAAAAGGACGAGCCAATAGAAAAACAGAATCGGCCAAAAGACGGGAACGTCAAAGCCGCTGAAGAATGTACATGCAAAAGCCAGACAGATGGCTTTTACTAGTGCAAACCTGCAATTTTCAGAAATGAAAAAAGTCTTGAGTCATCGAGGTTTACGTTCCCAAAAGGGGGCATTGGTTAAGTGCACAGCGACAAATAGGCAACAGCGAGAGCTAGCAATCAAATCATAAATGTAACGCATTAAGTGCGAGTTTAAGCAGCTCCAAGATTACAACATTCCATCAAAGAGGCTACAGATGAAAATACAAAAATAACCTGACTAAAATGACACGATCATCATTTTTTTACCATGATTCAAATCACATACATCGAAGAGGATACATCTAAAAAATACAAAAATAACCCGAGTAACATGACAATCATCAAATTGCAAACATATATGATTCAAATCACTTAAAACATTCCATTGAAGGCAACAACGAGGGTTAATAATCAAATCATACATGCAAGACAACATTACACCAAAGAGGCTAACATAACCTGACTAAAAAATGACACAGTTATCAACTTTCTAACATGATCCAAATCACATTCCCATCCTAATCACACATCCTTTTTCACGGTCATTTCTAAACAATCATCTATGCAAATTAGGAGCAGCATTTGAACCAATTCAATTAAGATAGCATAAAAATGTACCCCCAGAACGGGGTATGATCTACACTATAACTGGATTTTATCTCAAAATTTGCAACATTCTGACAGCAGTGACACTCTTATAGACATACGCACATACACATAAACATACACATTTAAATAAAGAACCTTTACACAAAATGACATGAGGGGATCTTCAAAATCAAACCTTTACACAAAAGGGATCACTAAAAAGGCGAAAACTTTTCGACAAAGAGCTTTACCAGAACTTGAACTCATGGAGGGTGCGGACGAAGGGGCGAAACTCGTCGGAGCCGCGGGTGGGGAGGGTCCCACCATCCTCGGAATAACGGGCACGGTCGAACTGAGGGTCCAGCTGCGGCGTCAGAAACCCGATGAAAAGCTGCAAAACGAAGATTCCAAGAGCGTACGTGACAACGTAGAATCCCTGGACGTAGTAGATGCGGACACCGTACACGACGGCGAGCGCCGCCAGGAAGAGCCACCGGAGAAGCACGAACGGCGTCGTGATGTCTAGCAGGTGCTGGAAGCGCTGTTTCACGGCGAACATCCACCTTGACGCCATTGTTGGAGCAGCTGGCTCCGGGTCAGCTCCATCGAGAACTCCATTGACATCCATCATCGTGAATTTTGTTGCAGGTTTAGCAGTGAAATTGATTTGGGGTACTTTTTCTTGTCTCAGGTTTTTCCGATTTATACTCTTTCTGGGATTTGTGGATTCTGTGAATCTAGTTCAGTCTATAGTTGTGGGCTTGGTTTATGCTTTGAGATTTGGTGGCCTTTTCTTTTAGATCTTGTAGTTGTAAGATGAGCCCATGAACATGATCTTTGTTGTTACTAGGTAAAATTTTGAGATTTTCAGGTAAAGTTTATATGGAGTAAAAGAAAAATCTTTCTACCAAGAGTTAATCTTTGAAGGTTGGTCATCCTTTAGTAGTTTCAATCCCCATCACTAGTTTTCATAATTTGTGATCTAATTCTTTGCTTTTATTGATTTGTTACTGGGACTGGTGACGCTGGAATTGCAGAGTTTTCAGAAGGTTAAATTAGTGATACTGGAAGTATCGCGCTTACTCGAAACTATCTTTATTCACTTGCGATAATATCTATGTTTGGTATGTATATGAACTTGACGTTCCTTTTCTTTCATCAACATAACAGTTATATTGTTGTGTGTTCATTTGAAATTAGGTGTCGATGGAGTATTTACTTGTCACCAAAGAAAATTGTGATTAAGAGAAATGGATAATGGATGAATTACTGAGTGAAAAATCAAAAGTACCATTTAAAAATATACAAAAAGTATTTGTTAACGGGCAATTGTTGTGACCATAGTAGTTAATGTAGAATTTTCACAACAGTTTGCTATCGAGAGCGCCTTAATGTCACGACGATGTGGCACTCGTCTTAAACCGATTGCGGCAATATGAAATTTTAAAATATATAAATTATATTTTACATTTATCTTACTAAAATATAATATTCATTGAGTTGTTCTCCAAGAAGTCCGGCTATTTTTAATATTTAAAGATACTTTTTACATATTTTAACTTAAATAGTGTTACTTTAAATTTAAACAGTATATTTAAAGTTTAAATTTTAAATATTTATATACATTTCAACAGAGCTTTGAATTTCATATTTAAAAGTCATTGAGCAAGCTACTAAATTAACATTGTGGGTTTATGAGCAGGTACTATGACGCCGCCTTAACACCACATCATTGTCTTTAAGCAAAATTTTACCACATTTTCTTGTTAATTGATATGATGACCTTGAAAAATCGCACTGTCCGATCAAAAAAATATAAAAAATAAAATATAATCGCACTTTTGTTGTTCTTCGAATTTAAAATCAATAAGATGAGATTTAATATTTAAAAAAGATATTATATAATATGATAAATATAATTTTCTTAATTGATAAACATATATATCAAATTATTGAGTTTATTAGACAAATCAAACACTATTGTACTAAGCTTTTCACCTTGCATGAATTCAATGATCAATAATGCTAGAAATTGTAGGTCAACTTTGCATATAAAAAACATACCTCTCTCTCCCTTCCTGGTTGCATCTGAACAGCATATAGTCTAAAGTCAAATTAATCCACATGGTGTTCAACTAGTTGCCAAAGCCCCTAACTAATAATGCACAAATGGAATTAGGCAGACTTTGACTAACCAAAACTAAATTACAAGAAGACTTCCATCACTTCATGATTCTTGATGACAATCATGATTATTGAAATGTCAACTGTACAGTCATTACAGCTACATTAAGCTGTGTTTTGTCATCTACATCACAGAATTCTCAGTATTCTGTATCCAAACTTCATTGTTTTCATCATGGTTGGAGCTCCCCTTCCTTCATCTGGAAATCATCCCCAACACTATGGAGGATTCACCGGTATGTATGTATACAGTAGCGGATCTATAAATTTATATCAGGATAGGCGGTAGTGTAGAGGGACGATGTCGCTACAGTATTTAGCCGGAAATTACTATTTATAGGCTTGTCCGACGGATTTATGGCAGACCTGTGAATAAATCCGCCCCTGTATGCATATCTGTTTTTTGAAATCGCGATCTCGATAACTTTCTTGGTTGATTTTGCAGGAAACTCAGGTCCAAATCCAGCATCAATATATGCAACACCAAATGCAACCATGTCTACACTATTGCCATACAATGGAATGACACCAAATCATTATCAAAACCCTACAAACTATCCTAAAACAAACACAACTTCTTCTCCATCATCTCATTTCCCGGCATATCCACCGGTGCAAAATCCATCTCCGCCACCTCACACCGCCTATCCACCGCCACCTTACCCCCCTCAGCCGCCACATTCCTTGGCCTATCATCCACAAACAGCATATCCTCCACCACCACAGTCAACTTACCCTCCCTCCCTTCAGTCATCTGCTTATCCTCCTGCAGGCTATCCACCTCAGCCTCCCCTTGGTGCTCCTAGCGGCTATCCCTCAGGTATACATTTCAATCATTCTTGTCGGAAAAAGTAAAGTTAAAATCTATGCACATTTGATCAAAGTTTTGAGTTTGAATTCTGCAGTGACTCATGGTGCAAATCATGGTTGGCAACAAACTCCTTCATCGATGCCAACATATCCACCATCGGGTGCATATCCTCCACACGCCTATTGATCTCAGTCCGGAAACTGAGATCTGCAAATTAATGTTCTTCATGTATCATTATATCTTATGCTTTTTCAGTGATTGAAACTAGCCTGTATTTATTCAGATTGAATTGAATGCTTTCAAATATCACAACAGCAGAAGTGGAAACATTTATTTTAGCATAAGAAGATAAACTAAGCACATTCTAATGATAAAAACAACAAGAACAAATACCAATTACAAAAACTATAACTCATGAACCTAAAATCTTCTCGTGTTTGATGTACTTGTAATTGGGCGACACGAGGCTCTCTGTAAATGCACTCATGCTCCAAATAATGCTCTTTGAATAAAAACCATCGGGAATGCCAGTTAACTCTACATCCCTCCAGACCTGATTTCTGAGACTGTATGCAACAAAGTGACCGCAATCCTCCACCCCGAGAACCTCATCATCTCCGAAGGGATAAATGAAATTGCGAACACCTTCACGAAAGAACCGGCCAGACCAAAGGTAACTAATAGTGAATTTAGTCCAAGAATCTTGCACTCCATATTCCTTCATCATCCAAACCTCGATGGCTTCGTCTTCTTTATGATGCACAACTACCAGAGCCAGACATCCATCAAGAGCAACTAACTCATTACGAATATATGTGTATTGATGAATTGAACCAGGCAAAGCTAGTTTAGGAGTGATGAATTCCTCAGTGTCCAATCTGAAAGCAGTAATCGTCGTAGGATCTTTATCAGTCCGAACCAACCAGTGTATGCAACCATTTAGAAACACTCCTCGGCTATAGTAGTGTTTGAGAGGAGGGCAATCCCAAACCCTAGTCCGAGTGTTCGTTCTGACACTGTAAATATCCATCATGTATATACGCTCATTATGCTTTTTAACAAACCGACGTGACAACGAGACAATTTTGTAATCATCGTGCAAATTATCATAGCCGAGACAGAAAGAGGCCGGAATATCTTCACCAGACCAAAAGCTAGGGATCTGTCTGGCTTCTCCGGTGATGGGATTGGCCAGAACCAAAGTGCATGACTCAGGATCGCCATCGTTATCATTCTTTTCAGCGAGCAAAACTAAACCGTGACATGAACTTATATGGTGGTAGCAGAGTCCACTCATGCCGGTGTTGATGCAGGTTTGAGTGGCCAGATTCATGATGTAATCTCCGGTCTCTTTATCGATGAAGATGGCGTGTTCAGGAGGGTCGTGGATGTGGAAGTTGACGTGAGCTTTTACGAATTTAGGGCTCGAGAGTAGACTTCGCCATTGCTTCGAAACGCACCGGAATCGGCCTATTGCTTTCACCGGGAGGCGCAGCAGTATGTCGGTGATGATGATATCCTTGGGAAGTGCTGCGAACATTGTTAGGGTTTTGGGGTTTTTTTTATGCAAGGGAAGGATTTTAATAACTTTTACATACTTGAATTATAATATTTTTCCATAATTAGAAGATGGTAATTTTCCATTATTGTTCATTATTTATAAAGAATGGTGAATTAATAATTTATAAAATAAAATCCTTTTTTTAGTGTTATTTCATAAATTATTAATTCACCATTCTTTACTTATAAAGAATAATAAAGGAATAATTCCTTAAAATTTATGAAATAATAAATTTAAATTAATTATTTATAAAATGAGAAAGTTTTAGCTAGGACGGTCTCACCATAAGCTTATGTTATGACTACTTTTTATTTCACCTTTTTATAAGTTAAGTTTATGTGTTTGTTTTATTAGACTCTTAATATGGTACTTTTAATTAACTATTTTAACAAAAAAATCATGTAAATGTTGTAAATATGTCTATATAGTTAGTTCAAGTGTTTCGGTAATTAATTCAATTTTGTTGTATATTCATCAATTTGCTAAGTTTTTTAATTTATTCAAATATTATCGGTGAATTAATTGTGTTAGAACAACCAACAAAGATTACAAAAACATGTAAAAATATGAGAATTCATTGGTCCTACCATAAGTTTATAGTGAGACGGTCTCACCAAAAACTTTGTATTTTGAGATAATCCAAGTAGATTTGAGTTTAAGATGGTCTCCAAATTCCTTCAAGTGCACTTTCTCTAATCATCAAAAAATGCAAAATGTTCGATCAGACCGTCTCACCCTAATCTTATGATAGAACGCATGCATTTTCATACATTTATTAGGATAATAACTTGAATATTTGTGATATTTATATGTGGTTCTAATTTAATTTATTTAATTATAAAACTCAATTTAATTTAATTCAATTAAAGTCAGTTCAGCAAAAAAATAACTTGATCAAATTTACATAAATTTAGACACACCAATTCAGTTTTTCAATATATTAATTTTCAATTCTAATCTAGTTTGATTTTGTTCAGCCAAATCAGTAAAAGTTAAGTTCAGCCAAACAGGTCCTTCTTGTCAAACTTTGGTTCAGGTCAAGTACGAATTAACACAAAAATACGGGTATATAAAATATTTACGGGTAACCATTGAGCTTGGGATCCCGCACATCGAAGAAAGCTTTGGAGTCGCATGATTTCGTTAATTCTTGACAAAGACTACTCGAGCAAAGTGTATGATAAAGAGCCCTCTAGTTCTTGCATCTCTGCCTAACAATTTTCTTACAAAATTAAGGCGGTGATACGAAGCAACTGAAACATGGTTGAAGCTAAATTCCTGGGGCTAGACTTCAGCTGCGCTCTGGGATCGGTCAGCAATGGCCAAATCCCCGACAAGGATTGTCTCCTTCCTCTGATTTCTAAGATTCTGGGATACTGCATCGTCCTCGCATCCACCACTGTCAAACTCCCCCAGGTTAGCCACTTTTCTTGTCAATTGCTGTGATCCAATTGATGTAAATACTTGAATTTTTGATTCTCTGATTACAGCGTTTGATAAAGTTTGGATTTTTAATGATGGGTTTTAGCTCTTTTTGTGTTTTTGTGATTCTTCTGAGGGCAAAGTTGAAGCCTTTTTTGATGCTAACTGAAAGAATGAATGTGTAGAATGAATACTTGATTATGCATGTGTGTTTGATTTGAATTGACTGACATTCTCACAATCCTTGGATGTAGATACTTAAAATTGTTAAGCACAAAAGCGTAAGAGGGCTTAGTGTTGTGGCCTTTGAACTCGAACTAGTTGGCTATACCATTGCCTTGGCGTATTGTCTCCACAAAGGTCTTCCCTTTTCCGCCTATGGCGAGCTGTTTTTTCTCTTGATGCAAGGTACTTGTGCAGTCCACCGTCTATTTAGCTATGATAAAATTTATCGGTTTGGTTTTCTAGGTTTTTGGTTCTTAAGTGGCTTTACCGCCTTTTTGTAGGTATGGTATTGGTTACCATCGTTTACTATTTTTCTCAGCCCGTGGGAACCTGGACATGGATAAGAGCACTCACGTATCCTACATTTATCGTCCTTTGTTTTGATATTTGTTTTATTAATGTGTATGATTCTACGTAAAAGTTCTCACAGTATGGTGCTCCTTCACTTACCTATCATAGATATTGTGCTGTAGCACCAACTCTTTTAGCTGGTCGAATTGATCCTGTTCTTTTTGAAGCTCTATATGTAAGTGGCATCTTTCCCTCTCTTCCAATAAGGCGTCGGTTCTTATCTGGAAACTGATTTTATGTGTATGAATTATTTCAGGCATCTCAGCATGCGATTTTCTTCATTGCAAGGGTTCCACAAATTATAGAGAATTTCAAGGTGAACTCTAAATTTTGAAATTTTAGTTCCTGCTGTTTATTTGTATTCTCGCACTGTAATTATATTGAAAAAGTTGCGAATTTGTTTGGGTGTCTTCTGGTATTGTACTGTTTATACACCCGAGTTACTTGATTGTTTGATATGCTGTAAGAATAGAAAGAATTTGATAACTGTTATAGTAACTTCTGATCAGTTATAGTGCTCGAGAAGAGGATAGAAATGAAGCGTTCCTTGTAGGAGAGTTATGAAACGTGTTTCTGATGGAACCCTGATTCAATGTCATGTAAATTTAACTTCCAATATTTAAGTAATGCCCGGACAAATTTGTATCTTAATACTTCCCATATTTATATATTATACTTCGATAACCATTATAACTTCTTTAGATTTAAACAGTGATGGTTTCAGGCTGCTGATTACTAGTGTTTTACATTGCAGAATGGTAGTACCGGGGAGCTCAGCTTTTTGACTTCTTTAATGAATTTTGCTGGTTCTGCGGGTAAAGATTGTTCTGTTCTTACTATTGTAGATACAGTGACGTAATTTGTTTCATTGTTTCATTTGTTTGTGATTGTCTCTTTTTCTACATTTTCAGTTCGAGTTTTCACGAGCTTACAAGAAAAGGCTCCAACGAGTGGTATCTTTTCCTTGCCTTTTCTTTTCTTCCTTCCTATTTTAACTGGTGGATTATGCTCTATGTTTTCTCTACTTTCACTCATCTTTTAACCGACTGATTTCTTGTAGTTGTTATGGGCTCTGCGATCGGGATCCTGACCAATGGCACGATTCTGAGTCAAATACTCATGTACTGGAATGCAGAGCCGAAGAAGAAAACTGACAAGAAAACTGATTAGAGCTGCTACAAGATTTGTCCATTTATAATCGTTTTTCTGTTATGATTCAAGCACCACTGCACGATTTCAGTCTCTTCACGACGATGTTATGATCATTCTACTCTAGATAGAAATGACATTTCTTGTAGTTACGGGCTATACTAGATATGTTGTTGCTTTATACATGTCATAATGTTTTGAATGCCACGAAAATCTGTAACAGATGCTAACAAGAAGTCTATAAAATACTTGAGTCATTTGGGCTTTGCTATACACGTAATTATGTGTTTTCACAAGATACGACTTAATATTTCAATTTTCTCCGAGCATGGAATTTCAGCGCTAGACTATCATGAATCACGAGCGAGTCTACATATATTGAAGCGGGGAAATCAACTTCTATCAACAAATTAAGTTAAAATTCCAAATGTGATTTGAAAACAATGGTAAAAGTTCATAATATCAATGGTCATTTCTCGAAAAACAGGAAACACAGCATGATTAGCCATATCTCAGAAAGACAAACAATGGAATCAAAATGAAGTATAGAACACTTAGGTGAAAAAATCCATCTATGGAGATTGATAATCTCAAAAGGCATTCAAAAAAAAGCACACAAAGACAGGACAACATGATTTAGCAAATACACGCAAGAATGATACTGTAAACAACAGACCGCTAGGAGCGTTCTTCTTTTCCAGTTTCCACTCTCGAGTCTGTCGGTCTGTTTCAACTAGCTTCCTAATTGCTTCTCGATCTACTACTGCCACTGCCAAAGCTTGACCACCTCCTGAATGTGCAAGCCACCATCGTCCTCCCTGTCAGCAACCGTGCCTTAAAAGAAGACCTTCCATGACTGCTAGACACAAGATTAGCTCTATTACCTACGCCAACCCCCGGTGAATTATCCACCATGCCATTGCTAGCGGCAGCCTCTGCATTTTCCGGATCGGCAGCATCCAGGTTCACTGTCAGTGCTACCCTGCTCGCCCTCAGCCAATCTGCACCTTCAGAGGTCACCGCCTTACACTTCTTGACCTTCACCTTAACCAGATTAGGGCAGCCTCCTGCCAATGCCTCCATGCCATGATCAGTTACAGGACAGCTCTTTATGCAAAGCTTCTTCAACGCTGTGCAGTTCTGAGCAATGCAAGAGATCTCTGCATCGCCTACAGTCTCACTCGCACAGAGCGCCAATCTCTCCAGATTAGGGCAGCCTTTTGCCAGTTTCTCCAAGCTCAGCTTTGTAGGATTCACCCCAATAAGCACAAGCTCCTGCAAATTCGCAGAATTCTTCGCCACAGCAGTCAGCCCATCATCACCAATCCTGTTAGTTTTCCATCCATCGATATGAAGCTTCCTCAAAAGCTTGCATTTTTCAGCTACCTCCTTCAACCCCTCATTTGTACACTCAGGAGTCTTAACCAAATGCAAGATTTCCAGCTTCGAGCAATTTGAAATCGCAGCAAGCCCAGCATCACTCACCTGGAGCCTCTCCAAATGGACCTCAACCAATCCCTCAACCCGATCAGCAATCACTTCCAGCAGCTTATCCCAGTCCCCCGAGCACCTAAACAGCTTAAGCGTCCTCAAATTCCTAGCTCCAATAATCAACGGCCCAAAACACTGTCCATTATAAAGCTCCTTCAAACAGATAACCTTCAACGAAGCAGCAGCAGCGCCGGGACCGATAGACTCAGCCGCGGCGCCATCGGTGATGCCTCGCAACCGCTTAATCGAAATCTCCTCTAGCAAAGGGCAGTTATTGAGCACAAAGTTCATACCTTTGGAGCCGAAATTGCAGGACCCGCATGAGAGCTTCTTCAAGCTCCTGCAGTTCTTCGAGAACTCGCCAATCCCTAAATCGGTTATCTCTCTGCAGGCTCGGAGCTTCAGGCGTGTGAGGTTACGCAGCTTGGTGGAGATTGTGACGAGCGCGTCGTCGGTGATGCTGGTGGATCTCCGGTCGCATTTTAAAGCGAGCTTGGCGACGGAATCGAAGCGCGTGAAGATCGATGAGACGAAGCCCGCGAGCTGCGACTGGGCGTTGAGGGAGAGGCGGTGGCGGCTCTGCCCTTCGATTTGGAGCCACCGGCGGCAGACTAGGGAGCAGCTTTTCCGGTCGCCAGAGCTCAGGCTCTGGAAGATGATCGCCAGGCACTCGTCGGGAAGGTCGTCGGTGAAGTCTGGAGAGTCGTCCGATGGTAGGAGAACGGCGTCGTTTCTGGAGTCATCGGTGTGGATTTTCATTATTGGGGCCGCGGATCGGAGCTTGATGGGGGTGATCTTGTGGGCGGAGGAAGAAGATGACTGGCCCATCAATCCACGGCGGAGTCGCGGCGGAGAGGGGCGGCGGACATGCAGAATATTCAGCCAGCAGGTGAAATTGGGGGGTTTGAATAGTTTTCAAAATCTGTATTTTGTGGCTAAAGCATTATTTGTGGAGGGGCGGATTTGAAATCCTCATTTAATTGGGGGTTTTCTTAGTATGACTTATGTAATCAAATAAAATTTGATTTCGTAATTAATAAATAAAATTGACCAGTATTTTAAAAACAATTGACCAGTTGTGGATTATAAATTTGGTCATTTTGGACTCTTCTTCCTTTGAAAAATCTTTGGCATAAAAAATCATATTTTTTTGAAAGAGATGGAAGGTTAAAATGGTAGATAGTATTGTTTAAAATTTCAAGAAAAAAGAAGTAAATATTACTATGATTTTCTTTCAAGAAAAAACTTTTAAGAGAATCGGATTAAAAATGCTATAGATTTATGAATCAAAACATCAAAATTTAACACGTTTTCAGCGATCGTAATATTTAAACAGGTAATATATTTAAAATTTTCATTATACTACAGTACTTGTTTTATGTAATTTTGATTAGGTCATACCTTTACCTTATCTGATATAATTTGATGGAATTTCAGCTTTACTTTTAGTTGAACAAAATAAAAGGTTGGGAAAATAGAACTTTTTGAATCTCTTGCAAAATTAAAAATGATGAGTAAAATATTTGAAAACTATAAGGACTAAAGAAGTAATACACATAAACTTCCTCGTACTATGAAATTGGGCTTTGTACATGGGCCTTCTAACACGCAGAGAGGGGTTTTGTGGAACTCGAAAGGGATAGTGAAACAAACACACATGGCTTCGAGGGGAGTGGCGATCCTGCTGAGGAATGCGGCGGCGAACGGCGGCGTAGGTCTCCGGCGATGGGCTCAGCCAGCACCGTTACAATCCGCCATAGATTCCGTTGCTCCGGCGATGTCTCTGCCGGAATATGACAGCATCACCGGCCCAAGCTTCTCTTTTACTGAAGATTCCATGGAGCTGATGGCTGTTCCCAAAAAGAAGGTATATTTCTGATAGGATTTAAGGGTTTTTGTGAGTTTCAGTTCATTTAATAATCAATATTTGTGAGAGTTGTGATTATAGATTTTAGAGTATAGACCATTTTCAAGACTGGATTTTTGGATTGTAAATTGCTAGTGAATGATATGCAGGTCTCTAAGCACAAGAGAGGTATAAGAAATGGACCCAAGGCTCTCAAACCAGTGCCTGTAATAATCCGCTGCAAGTAAGACTACTTTTCGAGTGATATTCATCTGTTTTTCACTTAAAAGATTGGATTTTGCTCTCTCTAAATGCTAGTTAGTTTGTATCATGATGTAGCTTTGCATCCGTATTCCACGTGTTTGTAATGTGCTGTTTAGCTTATAGGATCAGGCTTCTTGTTGTGGTGATCTTGAGCGATACCTATAAACTGATGCTAATGTGTAGTATCTGATGAAAGAAATAGGATGAACTGTCCTGTTGAATACTGAATCTTTTTATATTCGTTGCATCATTTGTGCATTGCATTCATCAGTTTAGCAGCTGTATATTCGTTTAACTAGATGTTTATAACTCAAAAGTGTGATATACATATATATATATTGTGCTTAATGAAGAGTAGCGTTATTGAATCATCATCATCGTGCATCTGTTTGATTTGATCCCTTCCTTTGAGTTACACACTTTGGTCAGATGATATGCATGGAAATGTTTGAGACGGCGATGTGATTATCTTGACTAGTTTTACGTTTGCACTTTGACAGGGTGTGCGGACAAGTCAAGCTCCCACATGTATTTTGCTGCCGGGGAATCATACAAACTCCCGGTGAAGAAAACTGATGAGCTTTCTGATGCATACGAGGGTTTTAAGGTTTATTCTGTAGCTGCAAGTTTACTCTTTTGATGTGTGATGATGCGGTTGCTTTTGTATTGCTTTTAGTC
Source organism: Sherardia arvensis (assembly GCA_948330725.1). Taxonomy (NCBI): domain Eukaryota; kingdom Viridiplantae; phylum Streptophyta; class Magnoliopsida; order Gentianales; family Rubiaceae; genus Sherardia; species Sherardia arvensis. The sequence continues at coordinate 27,303,636 of OX415243.1, read as the reverse complement.
TTGGTTATTTTGATGTTATTCACTCAGAAGTAGAAATGGGGTCTGAGGAAGGCCAAGAACAAACAAATCGCTTACAATGTGTTTTAGCCCGTCGGGGGATTATCTTAATAACATTGGTCTCTAATTGTGTATACGATTGCAGACGGATGGATGAAAATGATGATGTCTTCATGTTTGCTTTGTTAGCTTGTTGTTTGTTTCTCGTAGATTCGGATCATAGAATCAGAATTGGGAGCCAATCCTTAATTCCAATTTATACAACAAAGGGTTAGGGAAGCAGATTTGGAACTAAGGGATCAAGAGATTAGAAACAAGCCTTCAAAAGACGGTCAATCAACTTAAAATCTAAATCTATTAGGTATCAAAACTTGTAAGATACCTAGAATTTTTGGAACCCCTCTTTCAAACATATAATGTATTTGCATCTGTTTGTTCTGCTCGCATCATTTTTCTACTGTTGATATTTTTCATACTCGATAGATATCTTTTTTATCCAATTTGATCATGAATCATGTTCAACCCGGGGAAAATGAAGCCGACCAGAACAAACATTTGCAAAAACAGAAACTACATGAGTGCATGCTTGAGAACTATGAAATACATGAAATTATTAAAAAAAAAAGAAATTTCAAGGATGAAACCAACCAACCAACTGAAACGACGCCGTATCGGTGGGTGCTAGCCATACGGATAACAAACATGGAGACGCACCCTCTCCTAGCAAAATAAAAAGCAACTGAGAGTGAAATGGCAGCGCCATTCCTCCGGAGCCTGGCCGTGGTCCGGCAGAGGCTCCACCTCCACCACTGCCGCTGCGCCGCCGGAGCATTCATCCTCAGCCGCCCCTGGGCCACCTTCACCCGCCCAGATGACACCACTGCCACCTCCACTGTTCAAAACACTCCAGTACTTAGTTCCAAACCCCGATCATGGAACCCGAAATCAGACGACCCCGAATACAGAAAGTGGAAGGACAAAGAAGCTTTGATATTGAGTGATGTCGAACCTCTTGTTTCCCTCGTCAAAGATATCCTCCATTCTGACAGGTTGCTTCTTCTTTTACCTTAAAAATGCGATCTTTTTTATAATGAAGATACTTTTATCAGTTTTATATGAATGTTTTAGCATATTAAGAGTAGAATTGACACTTGTGGATTCTCACATTGCACATTTTTGTTGAGCATTTGTGGCGCTTTTGTGGAGATAATGTTTCGGTTCATATTTTAGCTCATACAGGTGTAACATATTCTTAGTCATATGGACAAAAGCTGTTTGAGTAATGTGGCTATAGTTCTTACGAATGTTAGATTTTCATCCACTCATAGTATTTGATAGAAGCATGATTTAGGTTCCAAGTGGCAGAATGTGCTTTGTATTTTTAAATTTCATCGTGCTTAAATTCAGCATCTTTTGTAGAGCATATATAGGTTTAGTACAGTTTGATCAGGTTTCTTCATTTCCCTGTAAACGCATTTCATTTTGGGGATTTTGAAGTCTTTAACTTATATTCACTTTGTTTCCTTACTAGGCCTCTACATGAACTAAATCCTGTATTTCTTCTTTATTTGTTTAACCGTTTTGATCTATGTTTTACTAGCTTGATTGATTGTTTTGATATTACAGGTATATGGATGGCCAGATGCTAATTGCTGAGGATGAGGAGATTGTTACAAAGAGACTTCTTGCATATCATCCACATTCGGAAGATAAGATTGGATGTGGTCTTGATTCAATTATGGTGAGTTGTGATAAAAGTGGCATGTTATTAGTCAATCCACAATCGTCATTTTTGCTCATTTCTATTGACTTAGATGGACCTAAATAAACTTCCAAGGTTACTTTGCTATTGAATTGATGTACTTGGCAGCATGGCCTTTGGATGGAATCTGTAAAAGTCAGTGCTGGCTTAATCCAAAGTTCTGCTCTTTATTTTTCTAGACTTAGTTGTTCAAGTCGTCTGCTACATTATCAGATTCAATTTTGGCCTAAATTGATTAGTAGTAAATGTGGATTCACTAATTTGCTCTTTTAAGTCATAGAAAATTAGATTATGATCTAAGCTTTCTTCCGTAACGGTGCAAATGGAATCCAATTATAAAATGCAAATGGAGTGGTGATGAGACGCTATAAGTGACAGTTTTTGTGATTAATATATCTTGATCCTTATCCTTAGCAACAAGATGCTGATGTTCAGAAATAAGAAATGTTTTACGCTGCCTTGTTCTTGCTGCTTTTATATGACCTGACCACTAAGTAGTACAAAATGATCGATAGTCCTAAATGGCACACTTTAATATGCAGTGTTCTCACCATCAGTTCTCAAATTAGTACTAATTTTGAAAGCGTGTTGTGTGCTAATTTAGCTTGCTGAGGTCTGCTATTTCGCTGTCTTTCCAATATTTATATTCAAATGTAACCTATTTCAGAAAGCTAAGTATTGATCAATTTGCCTTTGACTTTGTCAATTGTTAGGTGGATCGGCATCCCCAATTCAAACACTCTAGGTGTCTCTTTGTCGTGAGATCTGATGGCGGATGGATTGACTTCTCCTACCAGAAATGCCTCCGGGCTTACCTTCGAGCTAAGTACCCTTCTCACGCCGAACGATTCATTAACGAACATTTTAAGCGCGGTAGTTAGATCCTCGCGCTGTATTAATACACGCGAAAGTAGTGTGTATGCAATCTGTATAGAATCCAATTCTCACATTGTTCTGCCCTGTGCTGTCTACATTGTAGATATCTTTTGGTCTTATTATTGGTGCTTATGAAATGGGACAAGAGTGGTTGAAAACTTGAAATTCTTGTAGTTTTGTTAACTTTACATAATTTTCATCACATTGACTTGGTCTGATTCACTTATTAAAGCTGAAAAGAGAAGAGAAGAGAAAGGCAAATTGATAAGTAGTCTTGTCTTTGCATGTATAATTATTGATTGATTTCATTGAAATGATACCTACATTTCAACCCAAAAGGATAGTCTAGATTCTAGAAACAGTCCACAAGAATTGCTGTGTATTGTGATATGGAGGCCCAACACAAATTCATCTAAAGGAAACATCAAATCCATCTAACAATGTGTCCATTGTTTTCCCTTATTTGAATTTACAACTTCTCATCTTAGCATCTATAGTACTTACAAATTTAAATATCAGTCACTATATAGCTCTATGTACAAAATGGACACATGTGAATCTGATCTTGTATGTATGTAATATGTTTTTGTTGTTATAACTGGTGACGGAAGTACTTGAAGGTCCGGGCCTACCTTCTCATCCGTCCTAGAGTCTGGAATACTGTTTCCGAATCGACGGGTTGGCTTTTCCGCCTAGAGCGGTGTAGAATTTATAGATCTTAGTTGTTTTCCAATAGGTTTGTCCCTGCAGGAAAATGCCATGCTAAGCGTCCCTAGAGGAAAATTAGTAGAGTGACTTTCATTTCGGCCTACACTAAAAAAATTCTGGTTCCGTCACTGATTATAACACTTGATTATAACAGTGTGATAAAATGTCATGATAACATATGGGAGGACGAATTTGGCATAGCTAGGTAGTCATACCGTCCTCCTTGAATGTTGCCTGCGAAAATTAGCGTATTAAGTGTGTGTTTGGCACAGATGTGCTCGTTTTTGCTTATAAGCCAAAGTTAGTGTCATCGATTTCTGCATCATTTTGCTTGTAAAATGACTTGTTTTTTGGAAGTTCGCCTAATACTTAAAACTCATTGTGCTTATACATAAGTTCTGCCAAACACGATCTAACTCTAGTAACTCGTCACCGTTGATTCTAGCGATCTAAAATGTAAAATGACAGTGTGACTACAAGACGAGGGAGTAGGAAAAACAAGATGAGACCAGATGATCCTTGCCTGTAACAAGTGGTTAAAGAATGACCAGGATTAGAAGGTTTGGTTGGGAGGGGATAATTTACAAAAATATTGTACTGGTTCAATTATTCTGAGGAGCATAAAAGAAGAAGGGTCTGAAACACTCAAGTGATATGATCATACGGCAAAGATGTGCAATGCTCTGACATTTCTCCACCCACCGTTTTGTTTCAGTTGTAGGGAGAGTAGAGTATCCTTTTGTCTCATCTTCTTCTCTGTAAATTCTAACAATTTTTCCCGACATTTTAATTTCAATGGTATTTTGAACTGTACCGAGTAAAATATCAAAATCTGTATAACACGCGAGATAATTCGAGATTAATCCAGCTTAAGGGTAGATTAGTTGTAAGCACATGGTTCTGGTCTAAGTGGTCTTAGTCAACATTTGTACTGATGATGACATTACCAAGTGTGATTATTGTTACTCTACCACATTTTTAATTCATTGGGTGAAGAAAAGTGCTAGTAAATTATGTTTAGATCTAAAATTTTTGCAATTGGAATATTTAGAGATCCAAACACCAGTCTTTTGCAAAAACTATTGAATGAATGAAAGACATTATTTTAACATTATAATAGGTTTTTAAATACTATCACGAATCTTTGAATGATAACAAAGAAAATATAGAACATGGAAAATAGTAAAGTCGTTTTTAGACCCTAAATAAAGGGTCATGACTCATGCTACATGCAGATTGTGTTTTACTTTTGCGATTTGTATATTCGAGAAAAACAAATACGCTCTTTTGTCAGTGGCTTTAATTTGAAATTAATAAACTAACAAGCGCAATCTTGTCAATTCCTGTTAAAATGCATACTTCATACGTAAAAAAACTTACAGATAGGAATTTCGTAAATAAACGTGAATTTTAGGTGCAGGTACATTTTGATTTTGCAGGTCTGATATTGACTTGAAATGCCCCTGATTTGTTGATGCAGATCTAGATCGTAGTGTAATGATAAGGGTAATTTTGTCTTTTTCAGCCCTGCAAAATCAAATTGTCCATGCACCTAACGGTGCCCTAAATAAACTCAAATGACCAAAATTCACACATCATGTGCAGCAGTGAATATTGTTCCTCACGTCCAGATAGTTTCAACACGATCAGAATTTCTCAATCAGCGTGGTGTTTTCTGAGTCTAATTTAATTCAGTTAGTGAAACATCGGGAGTATAAACTAGTAAACTATCATGTGCGAGTACAATTTGTGGTCAGCAGTCTAAAAGAATGATTCACCAACATCTATCTCATCATGTAGATTGCCAAAACGTTACCACAACTAGGGTGAGTGTAAAATAAACAAAGACCACATCGCTTGGCTACGGAATGCAATGATCTCAGTGAATGCAGCGTGAGAATGAACTGGTCCCTCTACGGATGATGATCAATCATGCATGAGAGGAGGGGATGGAGATGGATGATGAAGATCAAACAAACAAAGGCCAGAAAGGGGTTTGATTTCCAATGGCTTTTGAATTCCTCAGCTGTAAACTGGGTGAGAAAGATGGGAGAGTGATGAGGGTTTTGACCAATATGGACAAGCAATTCTGGGTTGTGTGGTTATTTGGTGCCAAATTATGACTATGGGAAAGGAAAGTGATCATCAATAATCATCGTCAATCATTCCAAGCCCCGTACTACAAATGAATCACCATTACTCATCTTGATCTCCTCATTAGCTTCTTCTTTGGCTAGTATGTTGTTATGGAAGTGACACACACAGTGCAGTATTTCACTCAATATGGTCCAAAATATAATTAAAATTACAATACTGCCATAATTGCAAGTAGATAACATGTGATTATACCTCATAGGCATCTTGTACATGTCTTTTAAGTTAATCACCGTGTCGTCTATAATAACCTTCGCCTAAACTCTTCAAGTATCTGGTTCATTTGTGTCACAATGGTTGTAAGTGTATTGACTCGGATTTTAAGTCCAATCAATATTATATATAAACACTTAAAATGTCAAACTATAGAAATTTCAGCATTTTAAAAGATAAAATTATAAAAGTATGGCGTTGCTATATACAGTTCAATATTTTACTTTTATACTCTAAAATACATAATGAAATTACGAAAATATCTTCATTTATTATGCTCATTGCGAAATTTAGTAATATTCAGGGGAATGTAATGTGTTTTCAACGATATTTTAGACCACGTTGAATAAAATATCAAATTACGTATAACACTTCAGTCAGAATACTTAGGCATGCTGTCCGGTTCAACTTATTGCAGCACATTTCAACACAGCACAACACTGATCAGCACAGCACAACACTCATCAGCACTCATCAGCACATCACTGTTCAGCTCATCGCATTTAAACTCTAATGGACACTATTTTAATGGTTTGTGAAAATAATATTAATTAACATATTTATTTATTAAGTAGTAAACATTATGCTTTTTCTTCATCCCAAATGAACACTATTCAACACTTTCAGCACTATTCAGCCCAAGATCAGCACAGCACAGCACCAATCAGCACAACTCAACACTCATCAGCACAGCACGACATTCATCAGCACAGCACAACACTTATCACCACAACACATCACCAAATAAGTTGAACTGAACAGGGCCTCGTCATCAAGTAGCTATTCTTTACCACTAATTACATTGCTTGTAGTGCTAACAAGATTTGGGTGAAGAATCTTAATCAAGGTGGTGGTGCATTAATAAAAAATCGAAACTTTTTTTGGTGAGAGATTCATCAAACCAAAACCAAATGAGATGGAAGAGTGCATTAAGTGCGTGGGTGATAGTTTTACTTTTGGTTTTACTGTACTCTCTCCTCAAAGATTGAGCCATCTCTCAAAAGAAAAGGCAAAGCAAAGAAAAGAAAGAAAGCAACGCATCATAGCAGAAACCCTACACCTGCTTCTATTTTCGCAAACAACTCCTACAGCTATCATCCATCCTTCATTATTTCTACTCTTTCTGTAAAAAAAATTGAAATTCCAAATGAACTGCAACATGTTTCATTTAAGTGTAAGAAGAAACTAGGTTTGCTTGAATAAGTTATGTATGGTACATCATTATTGATTTGATTAATATCATGTGTTACATCATAATTAATGTGATTATATGGTACATCATATAATATCATGATACATGATTAATTTGTTTTAACTTAATTAAAATTTTATAATTATTCTTCAAATGCACACCTACTTTATGCAATTTTGGCTTTGTATGGATGAAATTACTTTCATCACATTTCAGTACACAACCGTTAGTGTAACAGAACATACATCAATGCTTATTAACAAATAAAGAAGTCATGGCGTTGAAAAGTCATCCATTTGGCAACGACTAGTCGTCCTGGCGTCTTAGAGGTTCCGCCATGACAGTTCGACTCGCCGAAAAGTTGGTTTGGCGCGAACGGCGGACGACTAATCGTCCAGGCGTCCAAAAACCCACCGAAAACCCGCCGAATGGACGCCAAACTCCGCCAGCCCATGTAAATCTTATAACCCGATCCCTATTATAAAAACGGGTCGGATTTTTTAAATAAAAAATAAAAATGTTTTTAATAAAAGAAAAAAGTATAAAAAATAAAAAAATTTAACTTCCGGATTGAATCAGGATTTAGAACTCAAAAGAATATAAAAATATTTCTCTGTTCTCGGAAGATCCGTGAACTGAATTTGTGATAGTTCATGAATATTTGTTATGTAAAATTCATATTTTGGAGTTTATAAGATTACATATTGTATTTGGATTTTAAGAATTTATATAGAATACGTATTATAGTTTTAGATATTATATATATTGCCTTTACGCCGTAAAATGCCATGAAATCGTCAAGATAAACGTCATAACGAATCGTCATAGCACTTGGTAAGCGCCGCGCCGTAAATGGCGCCGTGCCTTCCTTGTTAACAAATAAATACTTTTCAGCACAACACTACTTAGCATATATGCGGTTTCAAATTTATTTCATATTGTAGCTACTTAGTATAGTTTAGTTTATTCTATCACTTTTCATTTCATTTTATAAGTATTCAACTCATATTAGCATATAATATTGTTCAAAACAAGACGAACAATCTTCAGCTCAGTACAATACTAACCAACACTCTTCAGCCAAACACGATCAGCATGACACAATGTCAAACAATACTAATCAGCACACAAACATCATAAGATCAATTCAACTGGACATGACTTATGTTTGGAGAGAAAACTCAAAAAGTAAAATCAACGATTGAAATAATTCACAATTTACTATTGTTGATGATGTATCACGCAATGAAATTAATGTTTCAACAATAATATTGTGCCAAACAAAAAGAAAGCATACTCCAAAACCAAAGAGTAATACTAGATGAAGTACATTTTATCAAAGAAAAAAAGGGTAAAGATAAATTCACCAAATTATATGCTCATCGCCTTTTGTACTCTTCTGATCAGTTTTGGCAGCTCAACCTTTTAATGGTACTGGTAGAACCGAGCGGCGCCCAAACAATTTTAACAGTAAAATGTAATTATTTTATATTTTAATTTTTGCAAAGCCATTAAAGAAACCCTGGTAAAGAAACAAAGCAGAAAAGAGTGGTATTATTTTGGTGTAAAATTTGCATTCATCCATTTCAAACTTCAAAACGATCTTTAACCTTTTGGTAAAGAAAAGAAGAAGAAGAAATTAAAGAAGGGCTTCGTATAAAAACAGTGATTTATTCTATTCTACGCTTTTAATAAAAAGATGGCGATTCTAGATGACTTTTATTAATCCATCTTTTTAGCATGTAAATACTGGAATTTAGAGCTGGAATATTCGTGTAATTATTTATTGAATAATTATGATAGAGTACGAAAAAGAGAGTTAAAATTTCAAATGGTTGGTGTTGACAACAGTATAAAGTGGAGTGTTGAATTTATGTTTATCGATTCGGTCCTCTGGTGGTTTCAGTTTTCGTAAGATTTCTGATTAATAATTCTGCAATTACAGAGATTTTATGACATTGCTCAACTTTTTGCTACCGACCTGGTTAATTATTTGGATTTATTTTGCTTTTAACCCCTGTCCATTTCAACTTATATAGTGTTGTACTGAGCTGATTATTGTTGTGTTGTACTGATTAGTACTAAGCTGTGCTGATGAGTGCTGAGTTGTGATGATGAGTGCTGAGCTGTGCTGATGAGTGTTGTGATGTGCTGATCTTGTGTTGAATAGTATTGAAAGTGTTGAATTATGTTCATCTGAGTTGAATAAAAAACATATAATGTTTATTACTCGAGAAATAACAATTTTACTTGATTGATATTAGTTTTACAAAACATAAAAATAGTGTCCATTGAGGCTTAAATGTGCTGAGCTGAATAGTGCTGGGCTGATCAGTGATGTGCTGTTCTGACTAGTGTTGTGTTTTGCTAAAATGTGCGGCAATAAGTTGAACTGGACAGGGCCTTATAACACCAAGATCAAGGCGTTGTTCAGATAATATGAAATTAAACTGTGCTAAATTGAAGGATTCTGAACATAGATATTCATGAAATGTTGTTCGGTTCAACTTATTTCAAAATATTTTAGCACATCACAACACGAATCAACACAATACCATATAAATTTAAGTAAACCTATCTAATTTAATTCAACACATAGCATTACGCCGCAACCCTGATAGAACAGTACAGAACATCACTCATTAGGACAAAACTTAATAAATATTTAATCTCACTAAAAAGTCGTACAACGTTAAGGAAAAAAGGAGCAATGTCATTATTTGTTGTATGATTTGGGTAAATCTAATTGTTTGTCTATTAGTGTTATTCAAATATTATATTATATTTTTTTGAAGTAGTGTTATTAAAGTATTATTATTAGTAGTAGGATAAATGCATGGAGTATTTAGTTTTTAAAATTAATTTGTCATCACTTTTGGTGGCATTACGGTCTCACTCGGCCACACAATCCATGCCACATATTCCACCTATGACCAGCATTGACTAACAGAGAATTAATTCGTTATTATTATTTTGGATTATTTATGCCATCATCATTACGTACTTATTGCAAGGGATTCAAGGACGATGAATATCTGACAATTACCGAGCGCAGAGTAAAATGTCAGTAATTGGATGAACAATAATGAATCATTTTAACCTCTGCGGTAATTCCATTCTTCTTCTGGTAATAAAATGAACTCAAATTCGGATTTTATTCGTGTACTATTGCTGAAATCGGTCAATTACCTGCAATACTGTGTGCTACTGTATTGTGAATTACAAGTTTTTTTAAAAAAAGAATTCACATCAAATCTACAACAATGTGGTGTAGTACATCCTTTGATTTCATTATATTAGCTATATTTTGGGCTTTCGGTACTACGCAAACAAATCTTTATTTATGCAAATTGAACGGAAATAAATTGATTTTATTTTTATTTTTGAATAGTCATATTTCAAAATTATCCTATACCTATACGCAGAATTCAAAATATATTACATAATAATATCAATGTTATTGTTATGAAAAATATAAATGGTGAAAAGTCTCAGACAAAGATTATATCTAAGTGAGTAGGAATGTAACACACTTTCATCTTCTTCTCAGCATAAGGTACACACTATCACTGAACATGTGCTGATAGAGATAGTGGGAGGCTATCAGTACCAACACACAAGTTTAATTAAGTTTTCATGATTTTAGACTTTTTCTCTCGTATTAACTGAATATTTGTAACGTTTTTGTTTAATTTATTTTATCTAGCTCAATTTTGATTAATTATGAGTGTTGTTATTTACCACTTCTTCGGCAAACAATAACTACATTATTGTTCACAAAGAAAAGTCAGGTAGATAATAGAAATTCAACTTAGTTTGATAAAACGATCTAAATCAAATTCAGTTGAGCTGAAATGCACTAAAGTTATATGTTTTGAAATGAATTTAAGAATGTCCAAAGTTCAAACCCGTTGTACTGTGAGAGATAAATTATCAAACAAAACTAAATTGCAAGTTAAAGTATACATGGTCTATCTACCGTGAATAACTATCACATACTAATAAGTGTTATCTCTCAACGATAGCAAACCTAAGACGATGCAGAGTAAATCTGGGGTAGGGTGTCCACAGAGCTCGGTGAAAGCGGATAGTGCAAGGTATTTGTTTTTCACGTGAGAGTTTGCAAAACTGGAGGGCGATTAGCCAGTGGGAGAAAGTTTTAGAAAAGGCGAGATCGCTCTGTGATTTTTTGTTTTGTGAGCTCTTAAGAAATGAGGATCATAACTTCCACTCTATGATTATACTGATTGTTGATGGACTTTGGTACACATGCAAGTATTCGATCAGGTTCATACGGGAGATAATGGTATAATGACTGGATACATGTTGGCAAACTTGAGGAGCTAGCGTGAATTTCAAAACCGACAAGTGGAGCTTTTAGATTCGCTCTTACCCTAGACATTGCTTTGATCGCCTGATGAGGGAATTCAAGTATATTTAGACGCCGACGACGGGTGTAGTGGCAATGAACAACCCATGCTAGTTTATAAATGTTGCCTTGAGACGTGTCCCCAACATCTAAGATCCATTATTAGCTGAATGTCTTGTGATGGTAGATATAAGTATTATGATCACGGAGCTGCAACGTCCAACGAGCTTGACGAATGACGATCTCAAAGTCATTTAAATAATGCAAGGTAAAGTTAATTGCAAGGTGAACTACTCTCTAACAAATTTTCTATCATTCATTATTGGACAATTTTCAGAACCTTTACTTACTTATGAAAAAACAAATCTCACCATAATCAGGATTAAGTAAATGTGAAACACGACCATAATCTCCACACTCTCCTATGCTACATGAAAAGTGGGACCCATCTACTTATATAGAAACTCGCAAAAAAGAAAAAGGCGTAGCAGTAAACCTACGTCTCATCTGCTCCTTTCCCATTCCAATTGTTGACCTCCCAAAAATCCATGGGCCCCACCCAGAACCAACCCGGACCGTCGATCTCATCACGCTTTCCTGCTAAAAGTTCACTCCATCACGCGGGTCCAGGATAGCCTCCCTCCACCCTACCGCACCTTACCACGCCTCCCTTCCCCCCCAATGCAGGCTTCACTTCAAGGCCCATGGGCCCCTGTTACGAGACTCACGTGTCGACTTAAATTGTGCTCGGAATTACATTTCCACCCCTCGGTGGTTGATAAATCATGGATTCGTCAGCAAATGTTTTGAATAGTTGCATGTAGGTCCATTTCCATATTTGGTATTATGCTCCTAATTGTTTTATTTGGAAAATTTGGCTACCCCTTTTGTTTTTCCATGATTGTCTCCATCCAACGTTGGAGAATAAGCGAAGCTATTATTTTTTAAATGTTGTTTTTATATCACTGTTTTTTATTTAAATATATTTTCCTTCTTTCAATTATTGTCCTTTTCTCATTGACTTTATTGCATTTCAAATCATGAACTTTATAATTGATATATGTATTTTAAATTATATGATTAAGATGAAAATGGTGGATACAATGATAAATAATCCATTTTAATAATGATAAGTTTTTATTTTGATCATGGTCAAACGGCAATAAATAATATTGACCTAGTGGATGCCAACTAATACTTACTCGGAATTTAAGATTTGGACTATATTATTCATCATAATTTTTCTTGCAAGTTTGACCATAAATTTGTAACGTATATAAATAATAATTTCATTATGTGATACATACTTTTGGATTTTTCTTATTTAATATATATTTTCAAAATATCACAATTTTAAACTTATAGTAATTAAAATTATTGATAGTTAAAGTTACAGTGAACAAATACTGTGTGATACTTGTGCAAGTGAATTCACCATTCATCATGGATCTAGATGTAATTGTTAGTAAACACATATTTCACACTGTAAATTACACAACTAAAGGGGGTGGTAGATGCAATAAGCTAGGTTTTCATTTTCTTTTTACCAAAAAACAAAAAGGAATAGAAAACCCAAAATGGCCTAAAGCCCAACAAATCCAAAATAAAACCACACCACATCATTACTCACTGGTCACTCCCCCCTTCCTAAACCCTTCACACACTGCCTTCCCCCCTTCCATCTTCCCTTCTCAGAAACCAAGAAATTAATCTCTGAGCATTTTAGTGAAAGAAACAAAGAGATAATGGCTCCAGCCATTTCTCTGTCCCATCTCCAAAACCCCATCTTTTGATGAAAAAACACTCAATCCACCATTGATAACATCAAAAACTAAAAATGTTGCCAGAAAACGCCCTTTACTGTGATGAAACAGAACACTGGGAGGAAGCTGATTCTGAAATGGAGGTCAAGAAAAACCCCCATCTTCTTGATGAAGATGAGGAGGAGTTTCTGTCTTCTCTGCTGAAAAAGGAGCAGAAAAATGCATTCTTTGATGGGGTGGTGAAAGATGTTTCTCTGAGTGAGGCTAGGAGCAATGCTGTGGAGTGGATGCTGAGAGTCATCTCTTTCCACTCCTTTTCCTCCAACACTGCCCTTCTTGCTGTCAACTATCTGGACAGGTTTCTGAGCAACTACCAGTCTCACCATGAGAGCAAGCCATGGATGATCCAGCTTGCCTCTGTTGCCTGTCTTTCTCTTGCTGCCAAGGTGGAGGAGACTCAAGTGCCCCTCCTCCTGGACTTCCAAGTATGGATTTTTATAACTTTATTTCAAATAAAAATCCAATCTTGATTGATGTTTTGACATAAAAATCCAATCTTGACGTAAAATGTTGATTTTTGGTTTGATTTTGTGTGTTATTAGGTGGAGGAGTGTAGTTATTTGTTTGAGGCAAAGACTATTCAGAGGATGGAGATGCTGGTTTTGTCCACTCTTGAATGGAAAATGAACCCTGTGACCCCACATTCTTTTCTTGACTTCTTGATGAGGAGATTAAGGTTGAAGGATCATCTCTATTGGGAGTTCCTCAGGAGATCCGAATCCCTTCTCCTCTTCATCATATCTGGTAATTATAATCTTGATTCATATTTTGTCACATTTTTACTGTTCATAATGTATTAAAAATGTAATCTTTAATTAAGATTAAGCACATTTATTTAAAAAAATTGAACTTTTTGATGTGTACAATGTTGTTTATTTAATGTATGCATTGGCAAATGCCACAGATTGCAGATTCATGTGCTATCTTCCTTCTGTGTTGGCCACTGCAACAATGCTGCATGTTATGGGCAGTGTGCAGCCATTTCTTGGACTGGAATGTGAGGATCAGCTCTTGGGAATCCTAGGAATCAACAAGGTTTGTTTGTTTCTGTCTGGAATCTGACTGAGTTTATAATGCTATTATTGAGGTTGTTGAGGGTTTCTTGTCTGGTGAAACAGGATAAAGTGGATGAATGTTTCAAGCTGATCTCCCATGTCGGATCGAACTCTAACCTGTATTCGTTGAACAAACGTAAGCTCAGATCAGGGAGTCCTAAAGGGGTTATGGATCTGTCCTTCTGTTCCGACAGCTCGAACGATTCGTGGTCGGTTGCCGGATCATCTGTTTCTTCATCGCCGGAGCCGATGTCGAAAAAGATCCGTCCAGCTGAGGATGACCATGCAAACTTTTCCGATCTCCTGAGCTTCACTGATCAGTGACGGACAACTTTTCAAAGCGCCCCCTATAATTTTTAATAATTAATTTCAATGTTAAATTGCTCCCCATCTCTGCAATTAAGTCCCGGCGGCACCGGTTGATTACGCGAGATGGCGAGCATTTTATCCGGACGACGGCGAAGATGTTAATTATCTCAAGACATTGTTATGGAAGAGAAAATGTAAAAAAAAATATTAATTTCATTTCGTTTTATAAATTCCATTTCTCTCTGTTACAAGATTTTTTCAAGATCCAACTGTTTTGATTTTTGAAATTTTCTGTTGCATGGCTGGAAACCGATAATTTGAGTGTAATTTTTCAACGGGGAAAATGACGGGTGTGAGGTGAGCCAAGAAAAATGATTTGGGGAGGAGTCTGTCGGCCATTGAGCTGAAATCTTTTGGCTAGATTTGCGATCATTTCGAGTTTTGACTTTGACCTTCCCCACGATCTTATGTTCTTACCGACGAGTTCTGTTTGGAATATTTTACGACGAACAAGTGTCGCCGGAGACGGCGACTCCATCGAGTGCTCGTTCGTTTGCAATTCCATGACACTATGATTAGCGACGTCAAACATTGATTCACTAATGCCCGTTTGTTACACCGTCAAATCTTTACATCCATCCATATTCTATGCAGGGGTCGGTTCTCACTCAATCATGTTCAATTCATCAGTTTATTTCTCACATTTTATACATTTTGAATAACTTTCGGTTCAATAAAGTTCAGTTTCAACTAATAATACAGAGTCTGAATTGAGTTTTGTTTGATTTTATCACTCATTACTGTTATTGTCACTTCCATTCAAGTAAATTCAGTTCAGTTCAAAGTAAAGATGACCTAAAAGTATGTATAACACTCGAAATTCTAAAAACATAGATCTCCATTCGTTTAAAATTGGGCAAGTGCTTGATTTATGAATGTCAATATAACCGCAAGATATTATGTTCTGACTAAGAGTACTAGAAAAATTAAGTTAGGATGAATAATATCCGCCCTCAAATTTTGGACTTTGAATAGTATTATATTCGACGTCTAGATGAACAAAGATTTCAAGATCCTAATCAAAGTTTTCAAATTTCAATCTTAAATACAAGTTTAGGTTACAGATACCACACACAAGATCTTAATTTTTTACTCGATCACTTTATAAGAGAAAGTTTCATTGGTTGATTCACTAAGCATAATTTGACTCCATTCAAATCACCTAAATTATACTAGTGATTCCTTAGCTTAGTTAGAAGGATCTGAATTGAACCCAAGATTTGGATAGGAATAGTTTAGAGATGGGGTTTTGATGCTCAACGAACACAATGTGTTGAACGGGGGACGGCATGCGTGACAGAGACTTTGTTGGAGAACTCGTACAAACAATATGAAACTACACTCGAACATTAGTATTGTGTAGAGACATTCGAATATGTATTTTTTGAAGGGAGCTGTCAGCCGATATTTCACTTTTAAAGTTTAAAACAAGTAGTTAAGAAAATATTTTTATTTAGTATGTTTAGTAGAAAATTTAATAATATTCAGGTGACGGTATATATAATTTCAATGATATTTTGGACTATACTAAGTAAAATAATGAACCGCATCAAACATTTCAGTTTTTAAAGAACATCGCTATACGTAATCCTATATTTTACTATTTTAGTTTAAAATACAGTATAAATTTATAAAAATATCTTTACTTATTAAGTTCATTAAAAAAAATACGCTGATTAAATAATCGACTGCGTATAACACTTTAGCTCTAAGCAAGTGTGGTTCACCCATTCTCCCACTCCAACCTAAGACCAATAATACTACAAACAATGTCCCTTTTGACTCATTCTTGTATCTACCAACACATTGTCCATATGCACTTAAAAGTCAGCCAATCACCTGCTTGCAGCTTGACAACGTTTAAGCTACGATAACCATTTTCTTTTTAAATGGCATGCTTTTTAAAATGAGCATAATGCTGGTGTAAAATGGAGTAATGCTAGTAGTTTTATTAGGTTGAGAAAGTGCATTAGCATTCCCAAAATCAATGTCATATGCTTGTATTATTTTGATATGTTTCATTAATGATAAATTATAAATCCTTTCAATTTACAGATTGACGATATATAAATATAAAGATTTGATACGCCTCTCGATTTATATAATACACACTATGCCTTTATGCTTACTGTTTCTTAAGACTGTCTACTAAATTAAACATCGAGTGTCTATCTCGACCACTCCGAAATTTGTTTTCTGATCGGTTCGTAAACTCGATTCGAGATCATCCGACGAATCTTAGACACCCATTACCTATCATCAATTCCAAGTGTCAATGTCTTAATTAATTTTATCTATGATTTTTACCTACAAAGACAATGTGACTCAAGTTTGAAACATAAAAAAAATTCAAATTAGATTAGATAAGATCGATTGATTGGTTGTTACACACCAATTCCCGTTAGCAAAAACGACAGATTCACGAAAAATTGCACGTGTTTTCAAACAAGTAGTAATCCTGTTAATTCTTGATTGTACGATTTATTATTTTCAAGTACATATAAAAATTCCAATATAAATAATCATCCCGATATGAATGTCCCATTCGCATCTTAACTTGCTTCAAAGTCTATTTATAATACATATTTTAATGAAGCTGTTTTTTTAATAATTATTATTTATCCGGATTATCTGCCGTCCATTCATATTTATATTTCAAAAAACACAACATAAATCAATTTTATAATCGTTGGTAATAGATCTATAGAGCATACATGTCCATTTGGTAGTTGACCATGTAGACGTTTAGGAAATGACCGATGAAGGCACCCCAATTTAAAGTCTACTTAAGAAACAATTCATGAACCGACTGTGATAACCCGGTTGATCAGAGGTCTTGACTCGTTCAATGAAAATCAAGGATTCAAATTTCTATAGGGTTGATAATTTTATATGAAACACTTCTTTTTTATCTTTTTAGGTTAAAATCTCCAACACGCTCAATTACAAGTTAGGAATTACATTATTAGTGTCAAGAGTATGGGACATCTGTAAGTGTAATCCGTGTGAGTTACACCACACTTTATGTAGCAATGTTAGAAGATCGGTCACTCGATGTACTCAATGACTGATTAGAAAATTAAGACTTTATAACATAGGTGGAGTTCAGGAAAATAAGAACAAAATTTATATTTCATGTTACTGAATTAATTTCAACTATAAAATTCCGATCTACTCAATTTATTTTCGCTTAATTGAACTGAAAATTTTATTAATAAGTTAGTAAGAACGACCTAACTACTAACACACTAAATTTTATTACATTAAATATATGAAGTAACAAAAAATAATAATGGTGAAATATATTTTGAAATTAGTCCGCCGCCATGTAAATCCAAAAACACAATAACCTCAATTGGGATATTGAGTGAGATTAAATAATAAACGTGCCCTGCTTTTCTTGTCTTTTTTAAAATTAATAGAATGTAAGGAGGGGTCAGAAAAGGAAAGTTAAAACTTAAAATGATAATTAATTAGGAAGGGATCTGTTAAAAGACTGAGCGTTAAAGAAGATCATGCATGGCGCGATTAGATTCAAAGATCACATAATAGTATCCTAAAAATATTTACAAACTACAACTTCATTGTGATTAAATGTGAATTATCAACGTCGAGAAATGACTGAGATTTTATTTTAAGTTTCGAATATAAATTATTTAAGATAATTTACAGTGAGCAGTTGGGATATTAGGTTCATTGTTCATTGTTCAATGTTCAAAATTCAAGTCTCGACATCGGTAGTGCGGGAATTCTTACTTGTAAGCAATGGCGGAACCAGAAATTTATTTTAAAGTAGGCTCAAATGACTAAAAAATAGAGGGCGGAAATGCAGGTTTAAAACTACCGTTTCGGAGGTCGAAAATGGCCAAATTTAACCGGTGAACAATAATGTAGGCTATATTTCAAATTTTAGGCCTACCCGGGCCTGAGCGTAGTTCCGCCTGCTTGTAAGATCCCCTATGCACATCGAAACAAAGAACGCTTAATGTGTTATGACTTTGAAATATCATCGAGATCTGTGGTGTTGGGCGATGGGGCGCTGCGAGCGATCGAATCACTTTTTACCCCCACAAATGCAATTAGTATGGCAAGAATCAAACTTAGATTCATTTAGTTGGCCTAATGCACTTTTTACTACAAGGTTCAAGTGCTCTTTTTGGTTCACTGCTTTTGTAGTTAAGGGAATAGTCGACTTTAGTGGAATATTATAGTATTTCAACTCATAAAGAAAAAGAAATCATAGACAGAGACAATGATAACATATAGATTGCCGGAAATTCATCACATTTCACAAGTGAGAGTTGGTTCCAGTTATACACACTCACATATTCCATCCAATTCTTACTAGTTTCTTATTTTATTTTTCTTTCAAAGTGCAATTTAGCGGAAGATTAATAACGAGATCAAATACGTCGAAGTTATAATTTACTCAACCGATCCATTACGTTAAATTACTGATGCGATTACATTGATATTTTGAGTGGGATGAAACTCCCGCTTGATACACACTCCTTGTTACATTTCGATGTTTCGTACTTCAGTTGAGCACGCCTCTTACAGATTGGGAAATTTGATCCCTGAACCAGTGGCGGAACCAAAGAAAATTCAACAAGTTGCTGAACAGGTCTATGGTAAAAGACAGAGGTTGCCGCCGCCTCATATCACCACCACACCACCGGAACTAACAGTAAATTACTAGATATTCTTAAAAATTTGGAGATTTTCAACCCCACCTCCGTTAATCCCTAGATTCGCCCCGACCTGAATCTCTGTTAATGAACCTCTCCTAAACGAAGCTGCTCCTTTGGTCAAGCACAAGAATTTGAATCTTGTACATTTTACAACTTTATATCATTTCACTGATTCATACTACCATGTGAAATATAATGTATTCTGCTCATTACATTTCTTTTGCTTGGAAATAAAAAGGAATTATAGGAATCAGAAAAAGGGAATAAAGAAAAAAGTGTCTAAAGAATTGCTCTTTCCAAAGCGGAAATAATGAAAAGGAGAAAGAAATTGATGATAACATTGATAAGTTTTGCTCAAAATTTTGATAATCTGACCATATGATATTAACTCCACAGCTTTCAGTAAAAGTTTTTCTGCACAAAAATGCAAGTTGAAAATCATAAAGCTTGCTGTAATTCGATAGAATACGATTCTAAAGTTGAATACGTCCAATTTCCAATGTCTTTTTACAGTCAGTATTTATCTTAGTATTGCTTTTAGTTATTTTTCGTATTTATATCAGACCAGAAAAAGAAGAGGGCTGCTGGATCCTCCTATATATTACACTTGATAGTGCAAAATACGGTATAAATTTATGAAATTATTCTAATTTATTATATTCACTGAGAAACTTAATAATATTTAAAATATTTTATTATAATTTTTAATGATATTTAATAGTACAGTAAGTGAAGTATCGGACTGCATATACCAATTCGGAGAACTAATAGCAGAACCAAGAAATGGATTCTCACGAGTCAAAGCTTGTTCTGAATTTATTTATTTTCACAGTGCATATGGCATACAGAACCAGCTGTGTTCTGTACTTGGGGACCAGGGACACTTGCTGCACTTGAAACCCAGAATTCAAAATTAAATTACAGTAATGTAAAAAAGTAATTAAATCTTGATAACATACTTAAATCTGGGTGAATGGGTTAAAAAGTAGTTTAAATTGATTTCACTTATTCAATATTCTAACTACTAAACTTGTAGATTAGGATAATATTGATCTGCAGTTTGAAATTTCAAATTAACGCTCTATCCAATTTCATCAAGCATTTCTAAATATTTTGCTCTAGTACAAGTTTAGATTACAACACATATTTATGGGTGTTAGTATACGCAGTCTAATATTTTACTTATATATTCCAAAATATGGTGTAAAAGTACAAAAATTACCTCAATTTATTTGATTTTTGAGAAACTAGCCTACTTGCAGGGGGCGGTATTGTCATTTCATTGATATTTTGGATTACGCCGAGTAAAATACTGGACTGCGTATAGCACTTCAGATATTGATTCCAGGCGAATTTAATAAGTTTTCATGAATGTGTTGCGGAACTATATTCTACCACCACCAAATGATTAAAATGGTGTTATCCCAATGTTCTACATCTGCAATCGATACTATTCCATCATTTTAAACGACGCTCTACTCTATACACTTAGTATTGCATAGTTTTAGATCACGACTATGGATCAGTCTTGCTGGACTAATATTCTACCATCGGATTATCAGGATAGTATTATCTCAACATTCTGTATTACTCAATCTTACTAGCTTTAGATCACATCCTTTTTCTTCTTCTTGGTTGAATTTTAATGAGTTGTTTATACGAGTGATGGGGACTAAAATAACACTTTAGCAATGTGAATTGGAGGAATTTGCGAATGGTATTCAAACTTCCCATTAATGTCCTCAAGATTGATGCAAAATGCAAAAGAATGAATAGATTGCAGAGAAGTGCACATGTTGGTGGAAGGACTGGTACTTGTATTTGTACAAATTTGGCTCAGCAAACAAAAATTATTGTGTTCTTATTTAGTATCACTAGTAAATTATGCAAACAACCAAAGGATGCAGACAAATAATTGAAAATTTATGTTTGAGCTACCCTAGAATTGTCCTCATTTCGTAGCTTCATTGTTCATATTATCAAATCGAGACCATCAATCCCTTAGATCGAGTGATCATATCATCCGTATGTTGGGTGTAATAAGTTAAACAGCTTGATTGATATGAGAAGTATTTTTGGTGTGACAAAATCCTGAAATATTGATGATGATTAAGTTTTGAGTGAAGTGAAAAAATCGATCGAAAGTATCAAATGAGATCTGTAATAACAACTGAGGATATTCATGAAAAAATAGAAAAATGTCATGATAGTGTTGTTATTTCGCCAAAAAAATTAACGATATCTCACAACTCTGCAAATATCGAATCATTTATCAGTGAATTAATAACAATAATAAGAAGTTCGATATCAGAGAAATACTTTTAAAGGCGTGATGAGTTTGAAATTTGACTTTGGTATTTCGTTTTAGTGAAGAGAAGAGTTATGATTCAGCCAATTGATCAACAAGTCAGGGATGGTGTTGTAAGAGTACCATATCTATTAAGTGTAACTCTGTCCACTTCAGTTGAACCGAACTGAAAACTGTTGAACTGAATTGAAAATTGATGAATTGAACTGAAAAGTGACTATTCCATGAGTCAATATGGTGCTGAACTAAACTTAAAATGCTAAAAGGTGCTTATTCCATGAGACAAGAAGTTGTTGAACTGAACTGAACTGAATCTGTTGAATCCTAAACCCTGAACCTTAAATTCTTGAACTAAACCGAACTGAAATGTGATAAAAGTGTTGAAATTAAGCTGGGGTGGACACGATCTAACATAGAAATGCAATAGTGGAATTTGTTAGCTGTAAATTAGGTGATGAAGTGGATTATTTGCATGATTTATTTACGACAATTAGGTCTATTTTAAACAGAGTGTAGTAGCTAGTACATTAAATTTTCTATCCTGACAAAGGTTTGTTGAGAAAATGAAAGGTCGATCAGTAGTGATGAAGTAAGGTTGGGAAAAATGAAAACAAGTCATAATTCTTGAAACTGCATTTCCATTCCTCTGCCTATGAAAAGAGACATAAAATCCCAAATGAATTTATTGTTTGGGCCCAAATTTTAACATAAGAATATTAGATGATTGGAACAAGACTTTGTAGGAAATGCCAATTCCAAAATATTTTGCTCTTTGATTGTGTGATTGGAATAAATAGGACCAAGGACCATAAACTTTGAAAACCCCAAAACCTACACAAGGGGAAAACAGTTCACAAGATATAAATAGCCCTTCAATTTAATATTAGTAGAATTTAGATCCATATGTTTAGAGTAAATTCCACACCAGAAACGTTAAGGGTGATTGTTCAGTATATAAATTTGGTGGACTACTGCACATATTGACAAATTAATTTTATAATGAAACATCACTGGGATTATGTGTTGGATTTCACCTCCCAAATTACTGACAGGTCAATTATCCCCGTCAAGATTTCTAATACATATGTTATGATATATGCTACAAATTCGTTTACTCGTAAGACTTTATTCAAAATCAGGGATACATGAACACATAAATAAGTATTCATGAAGAGTATGTGAGCATTTCCCTAGCTCGAAGTTAGAGATGAGAGAAGTAATTCTGGTTGGAACTCACTAAATCTCACTGAGATGATCGGAGGTTCGGTTGAGCCGTCACTAGTCTACATGGATATAGTGCACCAGATTCGTAGATTACTTATAATGCATGACTTCCAGAATCCTTTTTGAATTCTTATAGATCATAATATTCTAACTTATTCCCTTACTTCTTATGCAAACCAGGATGTAATAAGTATAAAAAACTGGTTTTCTCTGCCTCCATTTTCCCTTTCAACACTACTAAATATAAAGGTTGAAATCAATTAGTTGACAAGCGAAACGCTATTTTAATTTAGGCACTACAAAATCCGACGATCTGAACATGGATGTCTCAGACCTGAGATAACAGACCCTTAATACAACAACGTCAAGTCGATTTTATAATTCACTTCAGTTTATATCGGTTTCAACAATGTTATAACTTATCCCACATCATCTAACCACACACTTCCAGTTCAACTGCACTTGTAATTTGTCTCTAAATTGACTTGAATTCAAGCTGATTTTAACCCAAACATGTAAGAAATGAACAAGGGGCCTAAAACATGAAAGAAGGGCGAATCCAATGGCCAGGGTTTTGTCTCGAAGCTGGGCAGACTTAAGTAAATGCCAAACAAAACATTCATATGCGTTTAGTTTTCTTTGTATCTGGCAAAATCCGGGTATGGATCAAAATCATGAATATGGTCTCCCCCTGACCCGCTTAAATAGTACACGTGGTCCAATCCCAAGGGGTCCAAAGGTCACGGATTCTCTCATTACTCCCTCGTAGGACACATTGCCCTTAACTAAGTTTTACGTGAAGGCATTCACAAGAGAATGCATGACCACATTCAATTCCCTCCCACAATGTTTTGATTACAGATATACACAAAACATTCTAATAATAGGTAACAAAATATTAGGGTACAAGTACTAATAATAGACAAATTTGTTGTAAAATTATAAATTTTGAAAATTTGTAAAAGAAACACAAGATAAAAAAGCTATAGGCTGACTCCGCCAATGATATACGACATGCAAGAGTTGTAATTGCCCCTCTGTAAAGAGTTCTTATAGTACACAGAGTGCTTTACAGGAAGGCAGCGAAAATAAAAGAGTTGTCTATCTAATCTACTCTCGTAATATGTACGATCTACTAACAAAACAAGTGAAGGTAGGATCTTGCTATTTGGAGTCTAGTATATTAAGTCATTTGTAGTTTGTATTTTTGTATTCGGAGTTAATATGCATGAATTATACGTGTAGGTCTAGTTTGTTAATGCAGATATGATTTTGACTTGAAATGCTCCTGAATTTGCTATTGTAGGTCTAGACTGTTGTGAAATAGTGAAGGGTAGTTTTGTCTTTTCTGACCTACAATTAGTAAAATAAACATGCACGTATCAGCACTCATAATATATTTTTATAAAACGTAAAGTTTATCCCCTCCAGTTTGATACTTTAGTTAAACAATACTGTAAATAGGTCCTTTTTACCGTGAGTAATATATTCAACTCTAAATAACAACATACTTACATACAAATATGAATTATATCCGCGCTATTATGAATAACAGACTCCAAATAACAACACCACAAAGAACTTAGTATTTTCGTATTTTCGTAAAGATAAATTAGTAATGGTCCTAATTATTAAGCTGGAATAATGGTAAAAGATTGGGGCCTGTAGATTGGATCTTGAGGGATATAAGAAAACACTGAAATTTCATGGAGAGAGACTTGTGTGACCCTGGTTACGTCTGCAGCAGCATAAGAAACACTGCAAAAAAAGGGACCTAGAGCCATCTCATTTCTCTGCAACACCATGGTCCATCTACGTTTGTCTCAGACCTCTTTCCCGCCAAAACAGAAGCTGACCTAGGAATTCGAATTCTGACGGTGAATTTTCCAGTTTACGATTTTGTCTTAACGGTTCCATCCATCCTGTGGCCCTTGGTTACCCGTGTTCGCTGTTTCTTACCGCTCAGACGATTATGTTACGATGATTAGATTGCAAGATCTGTGAAAGATGGATAAGATCTTGAGGTTGTATTCGTGAACAAATTGGTAAAATTTCCATTAAAAGGAAAAGCAACTACATGGTGCGATTAATTACAGTAATCGAACCAATAACTTTCTGAAAATTAACCTTTCTATCCATGTTAGCCAACTGACCGACGACAACTGTCAATCTGTTCGCTTGAGTAGTGTCCCACTGACTCCCTTTACTTGGATGCAAAATGACCAAGAACTTTACGACCACGTACTGTCCTTTAAATTCAAAGTCCACTTCAAAATAATTTGGAAGTTCTATTTTTTACTTTTACTTTTGCAGTTTCATATTTTGATATGGATTGACCATTACATTTTTAACAATGTGTACTTAGACAACTGAAGATCTGTGAAAGATGGATTGACAAGATTTGAGGTTGTATTTATGAACAAATTGGTAAAATTTTCATGAAAAGCAACTATATAGTACGATCAATTACAAGTTTACAACCGACCGGATAAACTTTTTGAAATAAATTTTCCTATCTACATTAGCCAACTGAATTCGAAAATAGTTAATTCTGGTGATCGACGACAATAAGTTCGCTTGAGCAGTGTCCCATTGACTCCCTTTACTTGGATGCAAAATGACCACTTTACCTTGAGCTTAAAACAGGTTCCTGACATGGATCTACAAATAGAAAGACCCAAACATTTCAGCCCAGGGAAAAGCTAAAATCCCCTTGGTCCATGCTACAAAGTTCTCTTGTACCATTTATGTTGGGTACAAGCACATGAAATGAATTGAAAATCAGGCCTTAGGAGAAATGGGCTTTTATCATAATGATTAGGCCTAATGGGCTAATAAGGTCACACTATTTAACTTTCCATCAAATTTAGACGTGGAATAGTTTAGCTAAATTGACTTAATCCCGAAGAAATTACTTTATTTTTTTGCATGATATTTTTGAAACTAGACCGTATGTTTCATTAACGATATTTTATTTAATTTTGATTTCCAATTATAATTATATGATGATGACGATTTAGTGTATGTTAATTTTATGTAAATTTATAATTTTGATAATGTTTGTATAAGGGTATGTTTTGTCCATTAAATTAAATTGAATTGAACTGAATTAATAGTGAACGTATTGAGAATGATAGTATTAAACCTAAACTAAACTAAATTGATTAAATATTATTTTATTAAAAATGAACTTTAAGATTCTTTTACCCCACCTCAAAGTTGCAAGATATATAATAGTTTATGCTGTAATTGACTAATGATAGAGTGAGAAAATTTACTTGGGAAAATCATATAGTGGATGACGTGATTAGTCTAGAGCATTCACAATGACTAATGACACGAGTGTGTAGTTTAAGTTGACATATCACATTTTAATCAAATGATGTGCCGAAGTACAATTGCCCATAATGATAAAGGCATTTGTTCTCGAGACATTAAACTTGAAAACATTGACGGTTGAAGAACAACTCTATGAAAAACTGAAGCATTACGAAATTTGGTTGAAAGATAAACAAGACATTTATGGAAAATAATAGACGACATAGAAAATTTTACAATGGCAAATTTCAGATGAAAGGAGACAATTTAGTTTAAGGGATGCTACGTGGAGTAATTAAACTAAATTTCCAATTTGAATTAGGTTTATGAAGTTTATCATTGAGAGATTTTATGTTATTGTTTGGCATGTAAATATTGAATCTTTATAAACAGAGGTCATGACCCTAGATTATGTGAGTGTTTTTAGAACCCATAAAAATATTCATGATTTGAAATGTGTTTGTCCCTCAAATTTAATAAAATGTTTTTTTAGTTGATATTGCATTGTTCACACGCTCGCATGAATTCATATTCATTTTAAATCTTACAGAAAATTGTAGAAAATAAAAATAAAAATAACTTGTATGACAAGTGAGATAGCCAAGTCATTCCCTAATATTTCTTTATAAATTCGAACAATTTCGATGAACAATTCCCTCTATTTATCACCATGGATCTTAATAATAGCGCTTGTTCTAACATTTTATTATATATTCGAACATTCACTAGTTAAATTTCACTAAGTTTCTTATATACTCACTTTTGTTTCCTTTTTTTCCGTAAATAGATTCATATAATCACATGTATATCAAATATGTACAAGTAACGTTTACTTATTATGGCTAAACATGTGTTCTTTAAATTGTAAAAAATGGAATAAGTTATGAACCTCGTATATTAACAAATGTGGCATATGATTGATTTTTGTACTAGCAATTTTTGACGTGCAAGGCACAGTAACAGTTCAGAAAATGACAACACCATCAATAATTCTCGAGAAAATAAATAATATCAGAACACAACTTCCCTCTCCCTCTGCAATGATTTATACAGACATGATTAAAGATGATCATGATCTCCACCCACACACCATTTCTTCTTCCTAAACTCCGCCGCAGGCCGCCGTTGCTCCGATCGAGACCGGTGGCGGTTCTGAAAGATTCCGATCACGAAACCAAGTTCCTAGATTTCCCACATGCCTCAGCCCCAGTGAAGGAACTGATGTCGGGCCTGGTAAGCTCCCTGGAAACCAAGATCGGGTCTTGCCTGCTACCATGCTCACTACCCCCTGACGTCCAGTGCTTTGAGAACCCGGCCCGAACTGCTCAGGCTCGCCTATCCATCAGGCCCGCAGCTCCCGATTCCCCCGTCGACTTCATCCTCGGAAGCTGGATTAACTGCAAGCTCCCCTCCGGAGCATTAAACATAACCAGCATCTCAACCTACCTGAAACCGTCAACTAATGCTCCCAACTTCTTCATGGATATAATCCAGGTAGCAAATATAAGATCAGTTCAGTTCAATTCAGTTTCAGTTTAACTCGACATGGCCATGTTGTTGTTTAGTCTATTCTAAATTGATTGAAATTATTTTAAGCTAACTATGGATGAATATAATTGAATACTCAGGGAAGCCCGAAAACGCTTATTATGGTTCTGGACATGCCACCAAGAAAAGATCCAGTCATGAACCCTGATTACCTGAAGAAATTTTATGAAGATCCTGAACTAAACAAACACAAGGAAACCCTAGAAAAGGTTCCCGGAGTGAAGCCATATATTCCGGCATCTCTGTACATCCGGGCTTTCATTTCTCCGGTGGCGATATTCATCCGGCTAGAAGATGACGAGGTTGAAAGCGTGGAGGAGACCATTCGGGCCCGGTTCAGGCCCGCTGCTGAGGAGATAATGAACGTGTGGCTAGATATGTGTGCAGTGGATAATGGAAATGTAGCAGATGAGAGTGAGATGGCTTATTTAAGGAAGAGAGACAGATTTACCAGGTCGAAGTCTTTTGAGATTGACCTTGAAAGAAGCCTTCCGCAAATGTTTGGCGAGGAAGCTGCGGGCCGGGCTCTGCGGGCTTTACGGCAGTCTTTTGGCATCAGCTCAGACGACCTTTCCTAGCTAGTAGCCTGTATATACTGTTAGCTTTCCAGTTATTTTCCAGGTCTAAAGATCTATATCAGTGCATTGAGTTTAAGAAATGGATGGATCTAAAATAACCTGAAAAATGAATTCAGATCGACGGTTCTTAACTTAATTATGCAGTTATGGATTTTGTCCTAACGTACGTAATTATTCAATATAATCATATCATGAATGTGGTCCTTTCTGAACTTTGAAGAGTCGGGCAGTAGCTCAGTTTTGTGTGGTGTTACCCTACTGGCGTTGCTATACGTAACCCAATATTTACTCTTGTAATCCGAAATATGGTGTAAAAGTATGAAAATAACCTCAACTTATTTAATTTATGTGAAACTAGGCAACTTGCAGGGGCGGTAGTGTTATTTCATTGATATTGTGGACTACGCTGAGTAAAATACTGGACTGCGTATAACACTTTAGTACACAATCTAATCTCAGTCACCACCGACAGTCTAGCACTTGAACATTGGATATTTTGTAGAATAATGTTTAAAACCGATTGTGTTTAAACATTCAAATTCATAAAATAGTGTTCGAATCAAAGTTGTGACATCCTTGAACTCTTTTTTATATCTACAATTGAAAATTCGATTACAGTCATCGTATCTAATCTAATTCCAATTTAATCGTGGAACTTTATACCGATGCATTTAGATAAGGAATGTTATCAGATTAGGCAAATGATCAGAATTGGATTACGATTAGGATTATTCATATATTATATATTCTCTAGCAATGTATTGGTGTTGTAATACAGATTAACTATGGATTATTGATAAATTTAGAGGACTAATCCAGCCGTGAATGCAAGAAGATAACACGGCCGAGGAGCTATGAATAGAGATACAGGCCTTTAAATCTTGGGAGAGGTGGTCATTCATGCGGCGAGAAGTCGGCTGACTGACAAGTGAGGGGTGCTCACAAGTCCATTTTCAAAAATATCATAGATAGGTAAAATTGAGGAATCTTGTACTCTATATTAATATTATAGTGGATGAATTTTGAACTAGATAAGACCTTGCATATGTAAGTGTTTTAGCACCGAACTGCGTAAACAATTTCGCGTGTTCATTCGTTTACGTTTAAACATAACTAACATATTTTTAAACATAGTAATTATTGAAGTAAGCAAAGAACATAGAAATTGTGATTGATAGAAATTTCAACCACATTCATACACTGCCTAAAAACATTATTTCAGTAAGGATTGGGACAGAAAATAGTCGAAGGAGCAACCCATACAAGGCCCGTGACAATTGAATGTTACGAACTTGCACTCCCACATCAAAAATAGCCCAACAAATCTTCAGTACACTAGCTAAAAAAGGTCAAACTAAAATGCTCCATTCATAGCGTTTGTAGCTCATTTGTACCCATATTAAAATTAAGACTAAATCCCATCTGAAACGGTATATATAACTGAATTTTATTATGTATTAATACAATTACAGATTATATTAGTAATCGTATTAAGATTAAACCGACTTTTGGAAGACTCCTATACAATTTTCTTAAAACAAAAATTAATTAACCGTTGTAGTTTAATATTTTGAAGGTTTAATTTCATTATCAGCACCGGGCCTTAAACATCTAATTGTTATAAAAAATCACTAATATAGCACCGTTTTTTTTTTTTTTTTTTTTTGTGTGGCTATGCTAAAACATGCATGTGCCCTTTATAAACTGCAAAAATATAATAAGTGCATGCATATGGTTGTGAGATGAAGCCATTTTTGACATGCAAGACAATAATTCACGAGAAAATAATATTGCTGGGACTGCCGAGTCCACCACAGCTCAAACTAGTATAATATTGTCCGCTTTGGCCCGCATGCAAAACCCGCACGGTTTTAAATAATGGGTCAATCCCTAAAAGGCCTCATACTAGTGTGGTGGGACTATTCCTTATAAAGAGAGGAATGACACTCTCCGTTTCCGATGTGGGAATTGGGTTGACCACACCCAACAATCTCCCCCTCAAACCAAGGACCACATGAACAAGTGTCTTTCACCTTGGACCGTCTTGCACCGCCGCAACCTGACAAACCCTTGGTCAGACAGACTTTCGATACAAGGGACAAATTTGCCTCTCCAAGGGAATAAATGAGGGTCTTCTCCACATCAGGCAACAAATGCAGTCCCGTCCCGAGCGTAACCAAGCTCTCATACCACTTGTTGGGACTGCCGAGCCCACCACATCTCAAACTAGTATGATATTGTCCGCTTTGGGCCGCATGCAAAGCCCGCACGGTTTTTAAACAATGGGTCAATTCCCAAAAGGCCTCATACTAGTGTGGTGAGACTATTCCTTATAAAGAGAGGAATGACACTCTCTGTTTACGATGTGGGAATTGGGTTGACCACACCCAACAAATATCAGTACCACTTCCCACTTCTCTTCTGCAATGATTTACCAGAACGTTTTTTCAAGATGATCGTGATCTCCACCCACACACCATTTCTTCTTCCTCCGCCTAAACTCCGCCGCACGCCGTCCTTCCGATCAGGATCGGTGGCGGTTATGAAAGATTCCGATCACAAAACCGAGTTCATAGATTTCCCACATGCCTCAGCCCCGGTAAGGGAACTGATGTCGGGCCTGGTAAGCTCCCTGGAAACCAAGATCGGGCCTTCCCTTCTTCCATGTTCACTACCCCCTGATGTGCAGCGCTTCGAGAACCCGGCCCGAACTGCTCAGGCTCGCCTGTCCCTCAGGCCCGGAGCTCCCGACTCTCCGGTCGACATCATCCTTGGAAGCTGGTTTAACTGCAAGCTCCCCTCTGGAGCATTAAACATAACCAGCATCTCAGCCTACCTGAAACCGTCAACTAATGCTCCCAACTTCTTAATGGAAATAATCCAGGTAGGTAAAAAATATTAGATCTATGATTTTCTTTGTTTCTTTGAGGGGCTAGTGTAAGAACGATCAATTCAAATCAACTGATCAAGTTAATTACTGTGTCTAATTGTTTTATAATTAAAATTAGTCATCCAAAATGTTGATACATATGTATTTTTGAACTTGTAATATTTCAGTTAAGCAAAAACTTTGGGTGTGCTTATTTGTGGTCAATTGTGGATGTTTAATTTGGGATCTAACATTCAAATAAGTTTCAGTGTCACAAATAAGTTTTGTATAACATTAAAATAATAACAATATTAAAATGGTTTAATTTACATCAATGACTTTGATTATTTTCATTTTCCTACTAGGTTGTTTCAATACATTAATTTGCGACACTTCGGTTAAATTCAATTTTGTTCCGTTCAGCAAGAATATAGTTCAAGGAAAATAGGAATGAAGTATCATCAGACGGTTTTGAAGAAAAAAATTCTTATAATCTTATTTGCAGATCTCATTAACCTAGTTATAGATCCCATTTTTTATAAGAAACGTTTTCCTATGAGATCCAGATGTAGGGAAATGAGATATGCAAATAAGGTTCCCTACTGTATAATAATATTTAATGAAGATCTATTGAATACATAGGGAAGCACGAAATCGCTCATTGTAATCCTCGACATGCCACCAAGGAAAGATCTTGTGATGAACCCTGATTACCTGAAGGCATTTTGAAGACACTGACTTAGACAAGCACCGGATAACCCTAGAAAAGGTTCCCGCGCTAAAGCCATATCTTCCGGCGTTTCTGTACATCCGGGCTTCTGTATCTCCGGCGGCTATTTTATTTCGGCTCGAAGATGACGAGGTTGACCACGTGGAGGAGATCATTCGGGCCCGGATCCGGCCCGCTGCTCAGGAGATGATGAACTTGTGGCTAGAACTGTGTGCAGTGAGTAATGGAGGTGTAGTAGATGAGAATGAGATGGCTTATTTAAGAAATAGAGACAGTATTGCTAGGTTAAAGTCAATTGAGATTGACCTTGAAAGAAGCCTTCCCCAAATGTTTGGTGAGGAAACTGCGGGCCGGGCTCTGCGGGCTTTACGGCAGTCTTTTGGCATCAGCTCAGACGACCTTTCCTAGCTAGTAGCCTGTATATATTGTTAGCTTTCCAGGTCTAAAGATGTATATGAGAACATTGAGTTTAAGAAATTGATGGATCTAATTTTAAAATAACCTGAAAAATGAATTCAGATCGACGGTGCAGTTATGGATTTTGTCTTAACGTACGTAATTATTCAATATACTCATATCATGAAATGTGGTCCTTTCTGAACTTTGAAGAGTCGGGCAGTAGCTCAGTATTGTGTGGCGTTGCACTGTCCTATCTCAGTCACCACAGTCATACATTCACCAATTTTGAAGGTAATAATTTCATGGTAGATCTTTCTAAATTCAATTAATTTTCAAAAAAATAGCAGTTGAAATTGACGAATTGGGGTTTAGAACAATAGGCTTCAAAATTAATTCTTTTAAAAATAAAATGTGAGCATGTCATCATTGTGATGAGAGTTTAGGACCACAAGACCATCCGATAAATTGGAATTTTATCGGGGAAGGATTTTAAAATGAAGATCAATCTACTAGTGGCATACAGTATGCGCGGAGATGTGGCAACGATGTGATTGAGATGCGACCAAGACTGGGGTGGTGAAGGTCGGAGAATGGTTTCCGATTATAGAGACAATATTAGAGGCCGATTGTAGAATTGCTCATAAGATTTCTTGTGCATGGCGATGATGGCGGTGGCAAATCATCTCTTTAATGATTGTCTACGGCTTCCAGAAGACCGGTGCTGATGAATTTGACAGTAAATTACCATGGAACATTTATTTATATATTTTTTAATTATTCCTAAACCCTTAATACACAATGAATTTCACCCATATCGTTTTCGATGTAAGTTTAATCTTACTTCTAATATGGTATCAAACACTGATTTCAAATGTAATTATTCCTCCTATAATGGACCCTGCACTAAATTTATATAGTGAATTTCATTTATACTATTTCCGATGTGATTTTAATCTCGACGCGCGTGCTACTCCTGCACTCACACCAAGAATTTGGAATAGAAATTTAAAAGGAATCCATGTTGATACAAGTGAGTTACAAATGCTATAAATGGAGCATTTTAGTTGGACCTCTTTTAGCTAGTGTACTGAAGATTTGTTGGGCTATTTTTGACGTGGGTGTGCAAGTTCGTAACATTCAATTGTCACGGGCCTTGTATGGGTTGCTCCTTCGATTATTTTCTGTCCCAGTCCATACTGAATCAATGTTTTTAGGGGTTGGGGATAAAGGTTTTCCTTCACAACTTAACCGACTTCGACTTGTAGGCGCGGTAGTATCATTATATTAAGTAAAATACTCGACTGCGTATGTTAGGAGAGAGAATGAAATTAGGGTTTACAATTTAACCGGGCTTAAAAATATTAGGTCAGTAATACAATTACAGTTCGTATCGGTAACTGTATTAAGATTAAATCGACTTTTGAAACGACTCCTATACAATTTTCTTTTAAAAAAATATTCATGAACCGTTGTAAATTATTTTTTTGAAGGCTCGATTTCATTATCAGCACCGCCGGACCTCTAATTTTTGTAAACATCTAATTGGTAAAATAAAATCACTATACCGTTTTTTTGTTTTTTTTGTGTGTGGCTATGCTAAACATGCATGTGCCCTTTATAAACTGCAAACAAATAATAAGTGCAGGCATATGGTTGTGAGATTGAAGCCATTTTTGACATGCAAGACAATAATTCACGAGAAAATTATATCAGTACCACTTCCCAGTTCTCTTCTGCAATGATTTACCAGAACTTGTTTTTAAGATGATCATGATCTCCACCCACACACCATTTCTTCTTCCTCCGCCTAATCTCCGCCGCACGCAGCCATTGTTCCGATCGAAACCGGTGGCAGTTATGAAAGATTCCGATCACAGAACCGAGTTCATAGATTTCCCACATGCCTCAGCCCCGGTAAGGGAACTGATGTCGGGCCTGGTAAGCTCCCTGGAAACCAAGATCGGGCCTTCCCTTCTTCCGTGTTCACTACCCCCTGATGTGCAGCGCTTCGAGAACCCGGCCCGAACTGCTCAGGCTCGCCTGTCCCTCAGGCCCGGAGCTCCCGACTCCCCGGTCGACTTCATCCTTGGAAGCTGGTTTAACTGCAAGCTCCCCTCTGGGGCATTAAACATAACCAGCATCTCAGCCTACCTGAAACCATCAACTTATGCTCCCAACTTCCTCATGGAAATAATCCAGGTTGGTAAAAATCAACTCATGATATAAGGGTGGATGTTTAATTAGTTTGGGATCTACCTCTATTTCTCAATAGTGGCCAATGTATTAAAGTAAGTTTGATTACCCTCTAATTTAATTCTTTAGCTATTTTTATTAGTCTAAAATTTCTTAACAATAATTATAGCTCAAATTTATGATATTCCAATTCTTAAATGGTACATTTGGAGTACCATGTATTATATATACATAATACATGCGCCTTTAATTTCAAGTATATGTAATATTTGCATGTGCATTGCACATATATACACAATTTTTAAAAAATAAAAATAATCTCACATATATAAATAAAGGAATACACGATCTTTCTATTGTAAACGTTGGAGGTATATATACACAAATTATACCATACACCTGGGGTATGTATTTCCGGGTGCATTCTAAAATTTAAATATGTACATTTTTATGTGTATAATTGTGCATTGTAAATCTTTTTTACTTATAGTTTCTATAAATAGTATATGTGAATTGGTATCAATGGAATGTACAATTATTAAAGTAAAACACACACATTAAAGGTGGGTGTATGTGGGTGTACATACACCCGTGATATGGTATAAGAACTGGTATATATACCATGCATATAATTAGCCAAAAAAATCAATTAATTGTTTAAGTTTTGTATAAACATTAAAATAACAGCAATAATTAAAATGTTTTAACTTACATATCTCAATGACTTTTGCGATTTTCATTTCCCTACTAGGTTTTTTTTTTCAATACATTAATTCATAATACTTCGGTTTAATTCAATTTTGTTCCGTTCAATAAGAATTTAGTTCAAGGAAAATAGGAATGAATTATAATTAGAGAGTTTTGAAAAGAAAAATCTTATAATCTTATTTGAAGATCTCATTTCCCTAATTATAGATCCCACTTTTTATAAGAGACACTATGAGATCCAGATTTAGGAAATGAGATATGTAAATAAGGCTCCTGTTGTATAATAATATTATTTGATGAATATCTATTGAATACATAGGGAAGCCCGAAATCGCTAATTGTAATCCTCGACATGCCACCGAGAAAAGATCTTGTGATGAACCCTGATTACCTGAAGACATTTTATGAAGACACTGACTTAGACAAGCACAGGAAAGCCCTTGAAAATATTCCAGCGCTAAAGCCATATCTTCCAGCGTTTCTGTACATCCGGGCTTCCGTGTCTCCGGTGGCTATTTTATTTCGGCTCGAAGATGACGAGGTTGAAAACGTGGAGGAGATCATTCGGGCCCGGATCCGGCCCGCTGCTCAGGAGATGATGAAGGTGTGGCTAGATCTGTGTGCAGTGGGTAATGGAGGTGCAGCAGATGAGAATGAGATTGATTATTTAAGGAAGAGAGACAGTATTACTAGGTTGAAGTCTTTTGAGATTGACCTTGAAAGAAGCCTTCCGCCAATGTTTGGTGAGGAAGCTGCGGGCCGGGCTCTGAGGGCTTTACGACAGTCTTTTAAGAATGCAACATGAGGGTTAGGATGGTGGAGGCTGCGGCAAGACGAATGCAACATGTACAGGACCCGGTACTGATCTGGCTG
The DNA here is from genome assembly GCA_948330725.1 of Sherardia arvensis. Taxonomy (NCBI): domain Eukaryota; kingdom Viridiplantae; phylum Streptophyta; class Magnoliopsida; order Gentianales; family Rubiaceae; genus Sherardia; species Sherardia arvensis. The sequence goes on along the minus strand of OX415243.1, from coordinate 27,267,679 downwards.
AATGCTTGGAGGAAGCAATATTATTGGTCTCGGAATGCAGTATAAGGAATGGGTAGAGAATAATATAGATTTAGGGATCTATTGGGTTCCACGTAATCAGAACTTCACAGCGCATTCACATTAAAATGTAAAAATAGCGCATTCACATGAAAATGAAAATATCCAAAAAAATTATGTTTCATTGACTAAAATGTAAAAATTAGACCAAGTATTGGTCAGAATACCCAATTTCTATTACCCTATATTCTAAAAATACTCAATTTCTAAAATTAGTTCAGTTAGTTTTAGGGGTATTTTTGTAATCTATATTCAAAAAAATCGTACTAATTTCAATTTTTTTCTTCGTATCTCCCGCACGAAAATGCCGAATTCCTCTTTTGTTTTGCAACTCATTGGCGCCCGACGGCTAAAACTGATGCTCCTGTAGATAAATTACTTCACTTTCGTCTCCATTAACCCCAAGCGCTCTCCGATAATGTTCAATGCCCTCAAACCGAGCGCTCTCAAATGGAGTTCGTTTGCATGCAAAATTCAGTGTGTATCTGTGTTTTTGATTTAGTGACATCTGAACTTATCAATGTTTGTAGAATCGGGCGATGGTGTAGAGCAAAAGAGTATGGGTGATTTTTTTTGTGGAGATACGAAATAAAAAGGGGAAGTATAATTTTGTAGAATATAAATGACTAAAATACCATTCAAACTAACTGAAGAAATTAACCAAAGTCTAGAAATTGGATATTTTTAGAATGTATGTTACTAGAAATTGAGCACTTTGAATATTGGTCTAGAAATTGGATATTTTGATCAATGTTTGGTCTAATTTTTGCACTTTCGTCTATTTTACTTTCTCCCCCAACTTAAAGAACATTGATTAAATTATGTTCTTTTAATTAGGACCGGGACAAAACAATCCATGACCCATATAGTTGCAACTCATGTAAGGCTTGTGGTAATTGAATATGACTTGATGCGTGACATGAATAAAGAACTTGCACTCCCACCTTAACGTATAGTAGTCCAACTAAGATGCTCCATTTATAACTTTTGTTTAATGTCTAAATCACTCTAATAAGTGTCCTTTTTATTTTTTATGTTTATTAGTGTATTATTAGGGTAATATGACACATGCACAATTAGAACGTAGCACGTTTATTATATTAAAAAGTCTCCATATTACTATCAAAAAGTGTCATTTTTAATCAAGTACGGGGATATAATTTTTCAACCATGAAAACTATAATTGTTTGGCAGAGAAGAGTATCGCCCGGATCAATCAATGAGCCAATCAGAGATCTCCTACATACTCAACACTACTAGATCCAAAACACAAGTTATGGATTTCAAAGTACTCACAGTTCGAAAATCACAGACCATGAACTACGACACAGTCCGTATAATCAGATCGAAAAATAATAAACACAAATCATAAATATATGATCGGTATAATCAGATCGAGAATAACATATTGACGTGAACAACTAAATCATAAATTCACTCAATCAAATGATCAATGAATAATCCTAATTGTGAATAGATCCACTAATTATATTAATAAATTTTTTGAATATATATTAAAATAAGAAAATTTCTTCAAATATTTAATAAGACTGCAATAGAATCATTCCCTTAAAAAAAAAACCCTTCATTTTATCTCATTCATTCATACACGTTTGTTTAAAAAGTAACAAACATTTCTAACTTGCATTTGTTATGTGAAATATGATTAGACATTTCAACCAAAATTTGTTTTGGCGTTAGCATATGTGACCCGACAATTAATTAATAACTGGCTCCAACGCAATCTCGAATATATCAACTTCTTTGTTCGGACTCGAAATGTGACTGATTTCACATGTTAAATTTCAGGTGAATTCATGAAATATTAACCACAAAATAGAGCTTTAGGGTGTGTTTGATTCCAACATTTTTGAGAGTCTGAATTTTGAGAGTTGGAATTTTGAGAGTTTGGGTTTTTGTTTGAGATTTTGAGAGTCTGGTTTTGCAAAATCCTTGTTTGGTTGGATTGGATTTTGTGAGTATGAAACAAAATTTTTGATTGGTTTTTAGAATTTTGTAAGTCTGGATTTTGGGAAACTTGATGAACCAAACAAGATTTTATAAAAGTGAACTTGGATAGTTCAAGTTTTGCAAAAACTTCCCTAACCAAACACACCCTTGACGTGTTCCACTGCCTTAGGTTGGATGTCGTAATCAACAAAAACCATACCAAGAAAGCACAATCAATATTAACACATTTCACTTTGAATCTTTACTGGATTCCACTTTCGACATCCCTAATTTGGTAATGAGTTATATGCAATTCAGTATTTTACTCGCTGCATTTTAAAATATCATCTAAATTACATTATCGTTTTCACATACTGCTAAATTTTTCAATGAAGTTAATAAGTAAGAATGTTTCGTAATTTTATATCGTATTTTACACTATAAAAATAAAATATCGTACCGTATATAACAACTGTTTTTAAGTTTGGTTTACTTTACATATGGAGAAGAATCTAGCCATGAAAACAAAAGATAGTTACCTGCTCCAATCCTACTATGCAAGGCCACATATTTTATTGGCTTGGTACGTAGTGATGTCATGTTAATTTCAAATCTTGGCTTAAGAGATCTCTAGAAATTAAGGTTGCTTGAAAATTCAGCAAAATATAATCTGATCTCACAATCTTTCGAATTTCTTTATTTGCTTAGATCTGTGTTGTTTTGATCTGGTATGAATTGAGAAGTGGCTTTAGGGTTTAGAATCGTACGAATTGGATTTTTTATAAAATGTATACGTTTATTTTAGAATAAGTTTTACAAAATTGTCTACTTGATTTAAGACAAAATACGTGATAAAAATCTCAGATCCGAAAGATCTAAAGGCTAACACTTACTAAAAATCTCAGATTTGAAAATTTGAATAGTCTCAAGATAAAATCAAATCTAAAATTTATTTATTTATTTACATCTGTTTTATTTTGACCTGATATGAATTGTGAAGTGTTTAGAATTTGACGAGTTGAATAGATCTAAATACTAACATTTACTGAAAATCTTAGATCTGAAAGATCTAAATGTTAACGGTTACTGAAAATCTCAGATCTAAGTGATCTATATGAAACCTGCACAATTAAAAAAATAATTAAAAATTATTTTCCCCTCTCCCCGGATTAAGGCATGGAGAAATTAATCAGGACCGTTAGATTGAATTTTAGACAAAAATGATTGTACCAGACTTGGAGGGTTCCATCGTCGTACAAATCACAATATACAAAAACGTCAAGTACTTATAACGTGGGATAGATCAGAACATGTATTGCTCCAATTATTTCAGATACTCGGTCCCAGATTTTGGAATTACTCACGAAAATGCTTGAAATCTTGTCAAAAATGATGTTTTTTGAAGAATAAACCTACATATTTATTAAACGATCTAAAAAAGAGCCAAGGATTTAGATGATTGTGTGCATTGCAATATCGGATTGGTAGAGTGTCGTTCTCATTTTTGGAGTTAAGATTATTTTACTTTCATTCGTAACACGGTTTTGAATTCCGACAACCTCCGATCCTGTTTAGCAATCCCAAATATTTTTGTCTGATTCCGTCCTCGCTGATCAATATACTGGGTGTGAAGTGTCCATAGTATCATGGTCAGTGGCAGATATAAGAATTTATATTAGCCCATGCTAAAGAAAGACTGCTACATAATGACGGGAGAATCGGCCATGCTTAAAACTCATCCCTGGTGAATTGTAGAAGACCGCCGGGCTTAAAACTCATTCCATAAACGTCGGTGAACAGTAATTTTGGCTATTCGGCTGCCGAGAGACCAGGCGAAGTCTAAAGGTACGTCCGTGTTAGGAAATCAATCCCATTGCGCAGCTCAAGATAACAAAGAAGAAAACACATAACACAGACATTTAACGTGGTTCACCAAATTGGCTACATCCACGACAGAAACACAAACATCATTAATATCGGAACAGATTACAGATTACAGACAGATAACAGAAGGATAATTCTCAAACGTAGTTTTAAGTCAGATGAACTCTCAGACGTCTTTTCGAACCGCTCCACGGACAAATACAGATGTGCTAATTCTCATATATCTTCTTGAATCACGTCACCGACAACTTCTCAGACATATTCTTGAATGCACCACAGATTACGGATATATTACGGATGGTGAGAGATGCCAACCTCACACACAGAACAAAACGAGAACAGATACAAATGGTGGGAGACGTCAATCTCGCACACTTATCACATTGGCAGCGTATGATATATATATTATACCCAGACAGAATCCTAAACAGATGTGGAACGGGACTACCCAATCCCTTCCGGAACAGAATTAGATTTACCATAATTAATAAATCCAAAACAGACTAGGATTAAGATTCAATTCAATTCCCAACAATCTCCCCCTTGAATTGAAATCTCACAGAATCAGACAGATGAAGCTTCGAACCAGATGTACCAGATGCACGGTGGTTGTGCCAGATGTACCAGACAGAAACAGATGCACTGGGAGAGTAGTGCTACAGACGCTTGCCAAACAGATGTACCGAAGTACCCAGACCACCAACAGAACTGCGTTCAACAAATTCAACCCGGAAAGAACTTGCGACAACAATAGATGGGTAAACAGATTTAACAAATCCAACCAGGACCAGAACAACACAGAATAGAACAGCACGACACAAAACAGTAGATGCAACAGCTATAACACCATATCCCCTCCTTGGAATTTGTGCTCAACCACAGCAGTAGACCTTGTCCATATCCAGATTGCATCTCTTGAAACAGATTTGCGGAACAGACAAACAACTTGTTTACAACATTGAACAGAACAAACCAGATTTCTTCTCCGGACTCGCCAATAGACTAGAGCAATCTTCAAACTTTCTTCTTCCATTATCTCGACCGATGAACTAGACTCCAACACCAATTTGTTGGTATCCCTAACCGCAACTTCCCGAGATCTGACCATGCTCTGATACCACTTGTTAGGAAATCAATCCCATTGCGCAGCTCAAGATAACAAAGAAGAAAACACATAACACAGACATTTAACGTGGTTCACCAAATTGGCTACATCCACGACAGAAACACAAACATCATTAATATCGGAACAGATTACAGACAGATAACAGAAGGATAATTCTCAAACGTAGTTTTAAGTCAGATGAACTCTCAGACGTCTTTTCGAACCGCTCCACGGACAAATACAGATGTGCTAATTCTCATATATCTTCTTGAATCACGTCACCGACAACTTCTCAGACATATTCTTGAATGCACCACAGATTACGGATATATTACGGATGGTGAGAGATGCCAACCTCACACACAGAACAAAACGAGAACAGATACAAATGGTGGGAGACGTCAATCTCGCACACTTATCACATTGGCAGCGTATGATATATATATTATACCCAGACAGAATCCTAAACAGATGTGGAACGGGACTACCCAATCCCTTCCGGAACAGAATTAGATTTACCATAATTAATAAATCCAAAACAGACTAGGATTAAGATTCAATTCAATTCCCAACAGTCCGATCATGGTACGATTTTGAATTTCGACAACCCCAAACCTATTTAGCAATCTTAAACATACTTGTCTGATTCCGCCCCTCCTTCTCAGTATACTTTGTGTGAAGCTGGAACTGATTGAAAACCCTCCAAAAAACGAAGGGCCAAGATGCATTACAAAAAGTTGTGGAAGACAGAGATGGGCATGTGAGATTGAAGATATGATTCGAATCTAAGGGAGAGAGTTCCTTTGATTAAAGGTCGAGATCTGAGTTCTTGGGGTGTAGTATCTTCAAGATTCCACCCACACATTATGGGAATTGAATACCATTTCATCAAACATAATTGTTAAAATGTGCCCAGACAAACTGCGCAGTCCGCCGGTCCACAGTTTGAGGCTTTTCCTTGCCCACTCAAAAAAAACTTGTCTTTTTTTCTAAAGAATGGACCGAACTTAGTATACGTTCCTTCCGTCCCGGTCGAATATGCACAAAAAATCAAAATATCAACGAAATGACATTATTGCCCCTATAAGTTGGCTGGTTTCTCAATAATTACATAAGTTGAGGTCATTTTCGTACTTTTATACCGTATTTTAGACTGCATGAATAAAATATCGGACTGCGTATAGCAACACCCAAAAGAAAATGTGTAATTTTGATTGGGACGGAGGAAGTACTAAATATTTAAAGGGTGTTATATAAGTTGTAGTGTATTTTACATTTGTAGTTCAAAATATAGTATAAATTTACAAAAATATTTTCACTTATTAGATTTATTGAGAAATTTAACCATATTCAGCAACGATATTTTAATTTCAATTATACTTTGGACACGTTTAGTAAAATGTTGAACTCCGTATAACATTTCAATTTTTAAATAATCCAATGTTGATGTTACATATACAAGCGCCCTTTGTCGCCGTCTCCCATGTTGCAGATTGATGCTAGTGAGCCTTTAACTGATTCATAAACTTTATGTAATAAATATAACCAAAGGAAACAACCGATCGACGACTAACATCTACTGGTATTTAATTGGTGTACGAGTTTGTTTCATGGAAGTCTCGTGTGTGAGTCACGTTCATGTTGTTTTAAAATATATCGAAATTCGAGTAATATCAACTATTACGGCCGTGAAGCTACGTCTTGATGGCGGACGAAGAGAACCTGCGGGGCGGCTTATTGCCGTTCCCACTCCGATACTAAAGTCAGTAGACTGTTCGGAGAGTAGATATGTATTTGGTTGTATTTAGTCAACTTACCTCTCTCTAGTGTGATAGATATATATATATATATATATATATATATGTATATAGTGCTAAAAAGCTGACCCTAGTCACATTAGACCACGCCGTTAGGTGATCTGGGAAGATTATCCTGCCAGGGTTGGTAAATCTGTTGTCTGTTGTCGGGTCTGGCCCAATCGTCATGCAGGATGAGGGGTCGGGATGAACCATACGGGATGGTGAGATGCCCGACCCTGACATCAACATATCTCTCAAACAAGTTTACTCGTTAAAAAATAGCGTGTCCAATTAGAGCATGTCCAGTTCAATTTAGATAGTTATCATAATTTGCTTATTTTACAATATTAATATTTATCGAATTAGTTGAAATGAGTGTGAAACATAATCCTGATTTAATCTGCATTGCTCGACAATGATGAGCACAATCGTGTTTCTCAAATGATCAGCGATGAAGAAAATGATTACATGAATAACAATGATTAGTTATGTGCCATTATTTTATTTTTCAGATAATGTGCAACTCTTATATATTTTAGTTCCATGAACTTGTAAAATAAGTTGCACTTATATTATCTAAGTGCTATTTGAAGTAATAAAAAATAATATTTATTACTCAAGAAAAACATTTTAATTAATATTATTTTTACAAAACTTAAAATTAACGTCCATTAGAGTTTAAATGTGCTGAACTGAACAGTGTTATGCTAATGAGTGAGGTACTGTGCTAATTAGTGTTGTGATGTACTGATCAGTGATGTATTGTGCTGATCAGTGTTCATTAGTATGCTTTGGTGCAATAAATTTAACTGGACATGACTTAAAACGTTATAAAAACTAGAATGCACAAGTGCACAACTAGTGCAGTGGGCATTTCCGTTGTCGACGCCGGTGCTGTTTTACACTTCCATGCACGTTCAATTTTTTATGAACGCAACATTTTCCGATGGCCTTTGGAAACAGGAATCTGGTACATACAGTACTATACTATACACTTCCATAATCATCATTTTAAAAAAATTAATGAATCTGCATTTCTGCGTATCACTGATGAGTCACGACCATGTAGATCCTGCGTAGATGGATCCAAAAATATTTCAAAATCTTTCACCTTAATTAATTTCTGCAATTTAAATACAAAATGTCCCCAGGAATATTGAAAGGGTGAACAAAATCTGGGAAAATATATACAAAAAAGATACTGACAGCTAGGATACAAATCCAAATCCCTGGCAACTTGGAAAGTGAATTTTATAATAATCTCCCATGAGTTATGATCCTTAATTAATTACATAATATTTTATCCAAATCAAGAAAAATCAATCAAATATTTTTCTTAAATTAATTATGCATATTTTCCTGGGTTGCATATGATATGCATGCAAATATGCAGATTTCAACTCTTCAATGTTCATCGCTTAAGCTTGGGTAAGGCTACTACGTACATATTGTGTTTGCATGTTTATCTCTCTTTCCCGCGCTTTGACATTTTCATTAGGGTTTGTTTGAATTTAATTAATTAAATTACCTGTCCAGATCCAACCTCGTAGACTACATTTTCAATTTTCCTCATAGAAGTTTGCACCTTAATTAATTTAAATAATTTATATCGATCCTCCAAATTGACAACGAATTTCCTTGTCAAGCCTCTCGAAGATTCAGTTTGATCGTTCAAATGTGGGTTTCCAACAAATATTATAAATTCTAAAATGTTTGTTACTGCAAACAATTAGGTCTCGTCCAGTTCAACTTTTTGCAAGTAGTTTTAGCAGCTAGCAGTTTCAGCAGTTCAAACAGTTTTAGCAGCTGACTTCATTCGACTTGTATTTTTCGAAAAAAATAAAATATTTTGAAATTCAGGTACTAAAAATGTTATTTTAATTGTTATCAATGAAATATTTTGTATTTTAAATTGTCTAATTACATTTAAACCACATACGAATATTCATTCATAAATAATAAAATAATCCAAAAAATTCAAACAGTTTTAGCAGCTATCAAGCAGCTCCAAGCAGCTCAACTGGACAGGGCTCCCCTCTGATTTTAAATAATGGTCATTCTTTGAACAAAACATCATCTGACGGCATACTGAACTGAACTAAATTGCTATACTTATAAATTCAGACAAATAGGGCCCTAACTCATTGATCAAACATGTAATAATAACTAGTAAAATAACAATTAAATAAAACCATAAGAAATATATTTTCAATGTTTTAATTCTAAGGTATGTTTTTCATGAAGGATTATTCATAAATTATTAACCACATGTTAATTTTTTTCTCTATGGTTTGGAGGTGAATTTTACGTTTTTATAATTAGGTTAAAAAACTTGAGGTGGAAGATAATTGAGTTTGCGTTTACAGCTGCCCTTAGTCACCAACCTAATCACCTGATTAACCTAACATCCACATTTCTGTTGTCTACACTTTTTAGGCAAGTCATTTTTTCTACACAATCGATTCATGCCACATAAAATCGAGCAGGATTGGCTTTTACAACGGGTTTGTACTTTAGGTTCATTTACAAACCGACGAGACAACATACGCAACATTACTTGGCTGTAATAAATCAAGAAAAATTCTATTTATGACCCAACACTCTAAAGTTATTTAATTTCAAGAAGAAATTCTACAAATGTAAATGTAATCATCTGATTCAAGTAGAAAAGTTGTTAGACGTCTTCTTTTCGGCTTATTTGTCAGAACTGAATTGTACTACAATACATTAAATTAAAATAAAAATTAGAGAAACTCTCTTATAGCCTTATAATAATGCACAAGTCATTATCCCGACTAAAATATTTTAATTCAATGAATATTGACTTTTTAATAACAAGATTTTTAGTTGCAGGTCCAAAAGAATTATGCAGGTAAAAAAATGTGATTAAATGTATGAAATATCCCTACAAAGTTAGGGTTAAAATCTGATAAAAAAATTTATAAGCACAATTGGATCATTTAATCATATTTTTGAACCTGTATAATCTATTTGAACCTACGTGCATCAGTCCTCTATAATAAATATCATAAGCTTAGATATTTGAACATACCTCAAAACGAAAGATCAATAGTTTCATGATAGATATTTATTTATTTTTCTCAACACACTCAAATTAAACATAAAAAAATAGTCATTAACAACCGACATGAAGCGATAACTTTTTGGATATTCTAACATTTATTTCTTTTTTGAAATTTTAATCATATTATCAAAAACCATTTTGACACCTCTTTGCTAATCGGCCGACTCTTGTCCGTTAATAGTGAAAGTAGCGACTTTAGTCTAAATTAGACTTTAATTACTAGGATTAGCATTGCCCTAATACCAACTCCTGTCTTACGTTGCAAACCTACTTGCGGCTCAATTACTCATCAAACTCTCACTAATCAAATCCAGCCAATCACCATCCTTATCGGCTCATTATTTTGATTAAACAAAATGCCGGTTTTCGACGATTTAAATACTGTTCAGTTCAATTATTTCATCACGTTTCAACATAACACAGCATAATCAGCACAGTACAACTCTTATCAGTATTGCACATCACTGATCAGCACTAATTAGCATTAATCAGTACAACATCATATAAGTTCAACTGGACTGTCCTTAATGTCCTTAATGACGCTGAATTAAAGTGAAAATGATGAACATATTAAAAGAGTTAGTATAACTAAAATCAGCTAAATGTCCTCAAATTATATATTTAAACTTAAATAAGTGAAAATGTTTAAATTGTTTGTAGTAATTAGACCCTAATTATTATAAATTAATTAATTAGTTTTCCACAAAAACCATGGCCACAAAAGAATTACGAATGACACGGGAACTCGGTAAGAAATTTCAACCTAGAAGAATCATGATGGTGGGATCCACCTTAGAGAGCCGCCTTGGCGCCCATGGATTCCATGAATCTTGGACTTACTGTTCGCAGTCGGAAAGGGACAACATGGGAATCTACTGTGACCACTTGAGCACATGACAGGATCCTCCCTCTGATTTTTACTGTCTTGTTTTTACCCGCTCTACAAAATCATTCATCACTGATTTCACCTGTGCTACAAATCATGAAATCACTGATTTACCGTTCCATTTAAATGATTCAGATATCATTTCATGGTAGCAAATCATTGTAAGACGGCACCAGTTTTGATCATTTTCAGCTGAATTCAAATAGTGTTGGGTACTGTGTTCATCCGTGCTTTCTGTTACGCTGAAATGAAGAGTGTTGTTTTTGTGTTAAAACGTATTAAATGTTAGTATCTTACTAGAAAATTGATGAAATTAGTCAAAAAGTGATGAACTAAAATAACTATATTACTATGAAATTAACTATACTAGATGATTGATAGTTTTTAAGTGTTTTACGCGTCAATCTTCGTTTAATTATGTTAATTATACTAATGAAAATATTGATTATGTTACTATGAAACTGTATTAAATTGAAAAGTTATGATTATGCATTTGTTGTACTGTTTAGTGTTCTTTTGTGTTAAAATATAAAATACAGCATAACACTGATCAGCACAGGTCAGCACTGATCAGCACAGGTCAGCACTTATCAGCACAGCACAGCACAACACTTATCAGCACAACACAGCACCAAATAAGTTAAACTGGACATGGTCTAAGTGATGAGTTGAAAGATAATGAAAATAAATATAAAAATAGAAAATGAAGTTGTAGTAGGAAATGTTAGACATTGAGGAGATAAGAAATGAATATTATGGAAATCGAATATTTAAAAGAATCTATTCCAAAACATTTCAGTAGTAAAGAAGGCAGAGTTTTTACAACGGCGTAGGAGTTTCAACCTGCGGACGTAGTTGTCCTTTTTTACATTGTAAAACTGTTAATCTTCCGGCTCATAATATAAAAAATGAAATTTGGACTCCTGAAAGAAAAGATGAAAAGTAAAAGGGCCCTCTCCTTTGTTGATTAGCAGTCCAGATTCAGTTGCCGAAATAGAAATTAATTTAATACTAAAGATACTCCTAGAATTCGGCATCAACATATTATATTTCATTTGATTTTGTTTTATTGGCATCTGATAAAATAGTAGATCTAAAATTTTGATTTTTAAAAAACATGTTTATAAACTCAGAACTACATAACACATTTATATATTAATTCAAACTTATGGTTGAATTTGCAATATAAACTATAATGAATAGGCATCGTGTAAATAATTACTAAAAAGTAAAAATAGAAGAAATAGTGAGTAAATTTGTAACTATCTAAATTGATCATCTAGTTTATATACTTTTCAATTTATCACAAGTTTCACTCAATTATAGATAGAAAAATAATAATGTAATTGAATTGGAATATCTTTGCATCTTGATAAGCATGAATAAGTACCCAATTAAATTTGGGTAAAATAGTAACGATCAATGTTAAAGTTCCAACACGATTCACACAATACAATATAATACAGATAATCATTACAACATAGTCAACATAACATTGTATAGCGTTATTGGATGAGGCTTAAAAGTATAAAACGATCAAAATGAATGAGTGTGATAATATCGTCAAATCATATATATTTAAAACACGTGATTTTCAACATGATTCACATATCATAACACAGTCAGCACAATATCATATAAGTTTAATTGGGCGAGATTTAAAAGTATAAACCGATTAAAATGGATGAATGTGATAATATCGCCAAGTCAGATATATTTAAAATGCTTGATTTTCAGCCCAATTCATATACTATAACACAGTCAGCACAATATCACATTCATTTAATTTAATTAGAAGAGGTTTAAAAATATAAATGGAGAAAATGGATAAAACTCATAATATCATCAAATTATTTATAACACGACTTTTAGCACGATTCACATATCATAACGCTGTCAGCACAAAATTTTTTTACTATATATATTACTCTCCTCTTTATCTCTTGAATGAATGGAAAGTATTGCATCAAGAAAATCTCGCTTTATTCTGAATCTTTTCATTCCATTTAGAATACAGAATCTGATATTATTATGTTATTCCAGCAGTCCAGATTCAAATTGTATTTGATTATTATCAAAACTATGGTTCTCCAAATACAACTCGCAATAGTTTCCATTAAATGACAAAATCTCCAATTTAAATACAATAATTTCCCTAAAATATCTCTGTCCAAAAACCAATTAACAACATTACCGCAGCCAGCTCATACACGTGCACAAATTACACCTCCCGGGGCCAAGGAATCTCTAGAAAACGGTAAATTTGTTAATTTATACCTTAATCCTTTTTAACCATCATCCCATATTTTTTACTAATAACGGAACCAAATTATAACTAAAATTTCATCAAATAACATTTTACTATTACCATGACATATGAATTGCTAACCTTTAAAATATGTTACGTCTATTTTAAATTAATTTAAAGATCTGTTCTTTTAAACTTATTTGTTTCTGTTCATTTAAAATATGATTAGATTGAACGGTTTTATTATTCATAATACATTAATTTTTATGCCAGATTAGTTCCGTTCAGCGAAAATAAATTGGGGACCGTGTTGTAAATATATGTCCAAATAAGTTGGGAGAGGATATATTCAAGTTTGGTTAAATTTAGTTAAGGAGGATTGAGTTGTAATTAAAATAAAAATAAGTTAATAAAATTGCGTGGACGTATGTGTAAAATTCCTACGCGAACCATCTACCCAGTGCGTGAGAGTGTGCGCCTATAAATACGTCCCCCGGCGTTGAGAGATTCCACACAACATTCAAACATTCCAGAGCGATTTCTTCACAGAGAGCAAGCCATCCAAAACTCAGAGTGAGATTTCCCATTCTCCGGCGAGAAAAATCATGGGCGGCTGGGCTATTGCTGTGCATGGTGGCGCCGGCGTCGACCCCAATCTCCCCCTCGAGCGCCAGGAACAGGCCAAACAGCTCCTCACTCGCTGCCTCAATCTCGGCATTTCCGCCCTCCATTCCTCCGCCTCCGCCATTGACGTCGTCGAGCTCGTCGTACGTCCCCTGTTCTCCCCTGTTTTTCCCCTGTCTTTCCCCTGTTTTCCCCTGTTTTTCCCCTGTTTTGATTACGTTTTCCGGTTAATCGGCATTGCTGAAGGATTAGTTTTTATGATTGTTTTAGGTGAGGGAATTGGAGACGGATCCGTTTTTCAATTCGGGCCGTGGATCTGCGCTCACGGCGGAAGGGACGGTTGAGATGGAAGCGAGCATCATGGATGGCGCCGGAAGACGATGTGGCGCCGTTTCCGGCGTCACCACCGTCAAGAATCCGGTGTCTCTTGCCCGCCTTGTCATGGACAAATCTCCTCACTCATATCTTGCTTTCTCTGGTGCTGAAGAATTCGCTAAAAAACAGGTAAAATTACCATCTATTTCGTAACCACCGTTTTCTTACACGAAAAATCGTGGTTACCACATTCTTGATAACATTTTGTAACGGGTTTTATTTATTTTCTAACTTAAAAATGTGGATTTATTTTGCAGGGTGTAGAATTGGTGGAAAATGATTACTTTATCACTGAGGACAATAAGGGGATGTTGAAATTGGCTAAAGAAGCCAATTCAATCTTGGTATGTGAATGTGACTGATTTTTTAGCCACCTTTGATTGAACTTTTGATCGAAATTACGAAACTGACATTACGTTTTTTGGTGATAGTTTGACTACCGGATTCCTCTCGACACGTGTGGGGCGTCAGTTGAGTCTCCGATCATGATGAACGGGATGCCGATCAGCGTCTACGCGCCGGAGACGGTGGGATGCGTGGTGGTCGACGCGCAGGGGAGGTGTGCTGCTGCGACCTCCACTGGCGGGCTGATGAACAAGATGACCGGAAGAATCGGTGACTCGCCGCTCATCGGCGCCGGAACCTACGCCGGCGATCTCTGCGGCGTTTCCTGCACTGGCGAGGGCGAGGCGATCATCCGCGGCACCCTGGCGCGTGACGTGGCGGCGGTGATGGAGTACAAGGGGCTGCGCCTCCAGGACGCGGTGGACTTTGTGATCAAGAACCGCCTCGACGACGGCAAGGCTGGCCTGATCGCCGTGTCCAGCTCCGGTGAGGTTGCGTACGGGTTTAACTGTATGGGTATGTTTAGAGGCTGCGCTACCGAAGATGGTTTCATGGAGGTCGGAATCTGGGAGTGAGGTGGTCGGAATCTGGTAGATTGATCTTCTCCGTACAAGTTTTCGAATAAAAGATTGCGCGAATTATTCAATTTAGTATAATTTGCAGTGATGTTTGTAATCCGTGTCCATTAGTTGTACACAACTAGATGTTGTTCCAATCAAATCTTAAATAAAAATATTTGCAATACAATCTTGTTTATTCATTCATAATCATGACAATCGGAGTACAAATACAACAATTTTTCAGTCCTTTGCGGCGGTGATTCCACCGGCGGTGGCGGCGGCGATCGATACCTTGGCGGATTCGATTGTGTCTGAAACTTTCGAAACCGTCGTGGCAACGATGCCTGGTGCCGGTTCGTCTTCTGGTGCCGGAATCACGTGGGTGATTTCCACGTCCTCCTTTACCGGAGGCTGGCCTTCTGTTCCCGGTGGTGACCGGTAATCAACCGTTTCCACCTTCACTTCCGTCGCACCTTCCTTGTTTTCTTGTTCAGTCCCCTGAAAACACGAAATTCACAAAATCAATCATAAATATAGCAAAAAAAGGAAAACTAGAAAGATTTCTTTCACAAATCGCACCTTAGAAGTATTCATTTTCTCAGCTCTGGTTTCCGATTTAGATGTTTGGGGTTCTATTTATAAAGTTTGATTATACTTTTGTATTATTTCTCCGATGTCGGTGTTGATGTCGGTCAGTCATAATCGAATATTGAAACGAGTTGAAGATGATGAAGGGTGGCCAATGATGTGGCACGTAGTCCAAGCGTGGCATGATTTGATTGGCTACAAAATATGATCACCTATATTGCTGACACGTAGCAATTCAGTCCACTAATTTAAACCTATAAACGTGCAAGATAGTAAAATGATGATAATTTGTGCCTAACTTAGTTAGAGGTGTTAGATCACAGTTGTGACAGATGCTTCGTCACAATTTCTTCTCCAAAAATGAAGGAGTTTTATCATATGCATGGCTAAATATGCATTGGTGAAGTAACTTTTGTTATGAAAATATGTTCCATCCTAAGACCATCAAATAGTATAAAATTGGGCTCTAATTATAATCTACTATTTATCATATCCAGGTCATTTTTTAATTGATAATTTCCTATCCGAATTATCCTTCTATATCTCTCCAACCACATGTAATATAGGTACAATATGTGACAGAGGCGGAATCATAATTTTTAAAATGGGTAGAAAGTTGTTTTTTAGTCAATGCAGCAATGGACACTCGGTTCCCGACGGACAATGGACTAGTACAATCACCAGCAACGAAGGATAGTGGCGGTGAATTGACGATTGATCGGTGCGAAGGGGATTAAGAATTGAAATTCAATCTCAATAAGTTTTGAGATTTTTGATTTTAACAATCCTTTTGTGATTCCCTTGAAAATATCATAAGCTGCCAAAGTATTGAATTTCACATTTTCGCCCATACAATTGATGATTTGAAAATTAAAAGAGTTCAAATGCGTCTCTGATAGATGGAAAATAATAGTGAAATAAAAGATAACGTTCATTTTACCAGTAAATATATTTTGATGCTACCAACTTCCGGTCCCCGTCGGAGTATATCGGGTTTCACCGGTCCGGAAGAGGTCACGTCCCTGGTCCGCGCGCTCTCTTGATAGGCATGCAAAACAATGCCAGAGTATTCCGAGAATAACTACTCCGTGATGATAAAAGAGGGATATTTGAATAGGATAGAGAATATATTGAGAGACTTTTAGTCTTATCGAACATATTTTTCTCCACAAGTCCAAAACTGTATTTATAGGTTTAGGTGGTGAGAGTCCACCCCAAAGGCAGTAGCCCTGCCTGTTTGTCCTTATCCGAGAACATGTCATATTCACGTCCTTTGTCCCCGGGTAACACCATTCTAACTGGTATCACTTATGGATCGGACCACAACTTGGGTCGGAGCACAGATATGGGCCAGAGCCCATTCACCATACTTCAACTCTATTTAATATAGATTACATTGTAATTTTCACTACTAACTTTATGTCATATTTACAAATGGATTAAGTATTAACTGTATTATGAATAACATAAGAATGAAGAAATAACTTATATTCATTAAAAATGAATTGTGGACATTTACAATTGTGGTTCATTGTTCAATTTTAGTCAACCTAAGAGTTTTGTGCATATCTATATTGGCCTTGTACAACAAAATTCAAGAAAGCATCAGCCATCATTTGCCCAAGGCTAACTTGGGCCGAGCTACTCAAATGAAGCCCATCTTGCTGAAATGGCAATCCCTTGGCATCTACTTTTATTACGTTGGGAAGCCCAATCCCTAACTGTGCTTCCCTCACAGTATCCATCCAAGGCCCTTCCGCTGATCCAATAACCACCTACATTTAAAACGAATCGAACATATATGTTAATTTTCGGATCGGATTTTAATAATCAAATCAAATCAATGTTACTTTATGTCATTTATACGTTTAATCAAATTTAATTAATGCATTATTTTGATTATTAAATTACCTGTTTGACCTATCAGGTTGGACGCTTTGAATTGTCAAAAAGTGAAAAAGTTTTCTAATATAGTGGATTACACACTCAAAGATTTGATTCCTTTCTATGAATTTTAGCTC
Organism: Sherardia arvensis; assembly: GCA_948330725.1. Classification (NCBI taxonomy): domain Eukaryota; kingdom Viridiplantae; phylum Streptophyta; class Magnoliopsida; order Gentianales; family Rubiaceae; genus Sherardia; species Sherardia arvensis. The sequence goes on along the minus strand of OX415243.1, from coordinate 27,250,152 downwards.
ACTCTATTAGTGGTTTCTATGTTTCATTTATATGATAATATTATTATTACTGCGTCCAATCGATTACACGATACAAATCTTAATACAACAGTATATAATATAACTGTTAATATTACTGCTACCATCACTTATGCAACACATATATCAATAACGTACAACATAACATGTTTATTGATACTAAGATAGTAGGACTAAACACAACACAACAGAGTATTAACGAGTATTATGGTGAAGCAGAAAATGAACACGACATACGCGATACTTATCCTAGTAAAGCACAACGTATATAATATATTACCGACGCTACTTTACTAGACTATTGCTAATAGAACACAGAGCAAATAGAAGTATATTGATCATATAGAAAATAAACACGACACGAGTTATCAGCTCGAGATTATAAAAGGAAATGTAGGTTAGAGTGGGTAGGGAATGTACCTCAAGGAAGGGCATGTTTGGTGACTGCAAGTCCTTACGCAAGTTGGAGATGAGCTGCTCTAACCTAACTTTGTATGAATCAGCATCATCTTTCTCAATGGTATCTCTCTCACCTTGGTACCAAAGAATCCCCTCAATTTTCCCTCCATTTTCCGCCGCCACGTTAGCCCTCGCCACCAGATTATTATACAGCAAACACCCCCGACACCACTCCCGAATACTCGTCCCACCCACCGCACACGGCACCAACCCGATTCCGTTACCGTTAAACCAGAGCCCGCCTTTCCTCAGCAGCCCGTTCGCAAACACCTGGCCCGGCCCGATCCCGCACGTCTTGTTCCAGTCAACGTCCTTGTGTAGCGGCTCACGCGCCACCTCCCACCGCAGCTCCGACGTCAGCCGGAGAATTCCTTTGCTCTCCCGGCTCTCCGGCGGGATGAGGCCGTCCCACGTGCGGTTGTCCACGCCGCCTCTCCCTGCCATGTTGCTCTGCCCGGCGAGGATGAACACGTGTCTCTGGTGGCGGGGCTTTAGCTCTCCGGCGACGGAGATCGCGACGGAGAGTTCTTCCACCGGCCGGAATTCTTGATTGGTGGTCTGAATGTATATCCAAATGAAAACTCCGGCAATCAAAACGACGATCAGTTTATTTGCAGCGGACATAATTAGGGAGAATGAATGTTTCTTGCGTTGACTATTATTACTTGAACATTTATAGGATAAACAGGTCCGAATCCTTTGATGATCCGTATAGAAATTTAAATTTTAAACATTATCAAACTCGGATATATAGCCATATGAATACTCAATCAAATTATTAAACTAAGGCCATACTATTTATTTTAAATTATTTAATATAAGCCACGATGAAATAAGAAATTTCATATTCCAATTAAAGCCCGATTTGGCGTTCTTATTAGACAAAGACTCCATATCTTTGATAATCTTGAATTTCAAGTTAATATAAGTCAAAAATAATTTCAATCATCCTTTTTTGCAAAGTTGAAAATGTAATGAATGTTTAAAGACGACAGGTGTCAAAGAATTATCACTATATATTTATTCAGTCAATTATATGAAATATCTATTATATATTTATTCAAAATGCACAAGTTACCTTTTGGGTTACGTGTGTATATATATTACCACATCTTTTGTAAATTGGACAGTCTATACTTTTCCTGAATCAAAATCCTAAAACTTAGGCAATGTATTATGTAAAATTCTCCATACCCCTGCGATGATATTTAAAGGTAGATTGAGTTCCCGAAATTTAGTGCATCTGCTGTTAGCTTATTTAATAGGATACTGAATATGTGGCTGCAATTTTCTGTATTCATCCTTAACATTATACATACTTGTTTGAAATCCCTTCCAATGAGAAGACCCTCTTGTTGCTCAGACTTTGGGGCGTGTATCTTAATTATCCCAGACACCAGTTGGGATGGAAAGAGTGTCTTCATCAAAGGCATTCTCCATTCCTTCAGCGTTGAGATTAAGCGTTGCACCCTCGATCCTGAATGTTCTGCAAAACCGGCTGATGTGCTAGGCAGTTCCATGTTGAAGGTGTCCACTAATATGAAATATGAATCTTGTCATCCTTCCCTATCTACCATTTTAAATGTGATTGTATCAGTTTCAATATTCATATTATGAATTTCGAATCCCAAATATCCCGTCCCGACTGATATTTTATGGAACCGCTTCCTCCTGCTTTAATTCAATACACATTTCAATTTAATTAAACATGACCTCACCCACTATCACAGCCACATGCATCAAAAGGAAATCATCAGCATTGAATCCTACAAATGAAGGCTCATAAAGATTGGTTTATTTCTAATATCTCAAGTCGATTTCTTCTTTAAAATCTCTATCAAATCATGAATAATATCATAGTACTCTCACATCGCAACACAAAACCATCAAATTCCAACTTGACACGCGATCGACTGTGACATTTCTTTGGGGCCTTTGATCGGCATGCTAGGGACCAGGGAGCTAATGGAGCATGCCATTTTTAGCAAATGAATATTTAAAGCGAAAATTGCAAGTTCATTATACATAAAATTTATTGTAAAACTGATTTTAAAATTATAAATACTTGCATAATTCTGTTTTTAGGGTGTTTCTTGACATGACAATACAATACATAAATTAGATAAGAATTTATCAAAAAATACAAGGCGTTTCTCTTCATTTATATAACATTTTGCATGAAATTAGATTTAAAAAATTGCAAAAGACACCTAATTAAATAAAGTGTCTAAACAAATATTGCAGCCCAAAATTAGGAAGATTTTTACAGGCACTACTACTGATCATCTGAGACTGAAGAACCGCCGGAGAAGGAAGAGGGTTGTTTTGAAGAAAGGTATCCGCCAGCATCTCGCCGAGCTCCACCTGCGCGGTGGTGCTGAGGTGCAAGTGATCCGGCTGCAGCGACAGTCCGGCGGCGTCGACGGTTTTCACGTTCGGAATGTTGATACTGAACTGTGCTTTTCGGACTGCTTCAACGTGAGGTCCTTGTCCCGATGCCAATCCCACCTTCATTAATTAGGTTAAAACAACAATTGTTCAAAATGACAACGTTTGAAATGAAATTATAGCATGGGATGGCGCATATTTTGTAAATGTCATGTTTATTTATACGTGAGTGCGTTTGCTACATGCCGTCCATATTTTGATTCTTTGCCATCTGAAATAACAAATACGTCTTAAATATATATTATAGTCTATATTTAATCATATCAAATCTTTGCACTACATATATAAATATAGACGGCAAAGAACCAAACTCTAAATTAATAAATTTCTACTATAGAGGTGTCATGAGCTGATTAGAATACAACATTTTTCATTTGACAAATCAAATAGAGCCACTTCATTCTCATACATTTTTGTCACTTCTAACATGTTTTATGTGTCTGACCATATATTAATGCTGAGTTACAATAATTGTATATTTGCTGAAATGAAGAGAAATATACTGAATTGATCTAAACAGAAGTAAAAAAAGAATGTGTTTTAAATAACAAATGTATAACTAAATAAAATTATATTTCATCAAAATTGAATGAGAAAAATTAAATTAAATTTGACTGAATTGAAAAATATTCAGATAAATGTGACCGTTACTTAAATTTTACCAACTAATCATATACTTTCTTTACAATCAAGTAATGTATTATTCCATCCACCAATTAAAGCTAAAGTTTCATCTACTTTCTTTTCCCAAAAGATGAACAATCATGTTGCCTATAGCATATAGGAAATGAGTGTCGCTAATTTGCTATAGTAATAGTAGTATGCATTACAAAATGTTATTTCAAATAAAAAAAATAGAATAAACAAGTGGTGACATATATTATGGCATTGCATAAGATTTTTATTTAAAAATATTGATAAATATTTAAAAGAATATATCCAATTATTGAAATTCCAGTTACCTGGATGACAGGAAGTGAAGGCAGCTGGAGATCTTCCCGGACATGATCAAACAATCTCTCCAATCTCGATCCGTACATCTTCGCATCTTCATGGCTCACAGTGTCAGCTTCTCCCTGGTACCAGAGCATCCCCCGGATCACTCCTCCGCCGCCGCTGCTCCGCTGCACCGCCGCCTGCGCCCGTCGAACGAGGCGGTTGTACAGCGGCGTTCCGCGGCCCCACTCTGCAATCCTAGTCCCACCAATGGCGCACGGCACCAGCCCAACCGATGACGGCACGCGCCTCCTCACCGTGTTCGCGAATGCCATCCCTGGTCCCACCCCGCACGTGTTCGCCACGTCGATGTCTCTGTGGAGTGGCTCCCTCGCCGGGACCCACTCGTCGCCGGAGCTGAGCCGGAGGATTTCCGTGGTGGCGGTGCTTGGAGAAGACTGTGGTGGCACTACGCCGTCCCAGGTGGCGTTGATGACGCCACCTCGGCCGGACATGTTGCTCTGGCCGGCGAGGAGGAAGATGTGGAGGGGCTGCGCCGCCGCCGCCACCAAGAAGGTTGCGTGGGCGGAAAGGATTAGCAGGAGGAAGGCGATCATCAGAACTATATTATAAGTAGTGGTTTTTTTCTGGTGTTGAGTGTTATTAATGGTGTGGCGTTTGTTGGGTGAGTCAAGTGAGCTGGACCTTTCTGAAAGCAAAGAACATTCCTCGTGCTTGTATTATTGACCACTGTAATATCTTCCACCGCTAATATTATTAATATCTTCATCATCATGTGAATTTTTTGACAAGAAATTTTCATTTAGAAATATATGCACCACGGTGATGCAGATGTATCTAAAGTTATAAACTTGTTGATCATGATGTTTTATTCTATAGAAAATTGAAATGATAAAAATTAAACTCTAACAAGAGTAATTATTGAGCAGACTGTTGTTGTATACCCCAAGCTACTAGGTTAGTGTTAAGATAATTTTAAAATTTTGAAAGTGCTGATATGCCACTAACTTATAGTTTCATTTGAGTTATGGCTGACCAAATTTGTTGGAATGTAAAAAGGTCATGAAACCAATAATATGAAATTTGTTCAGAGGTTGTTGCTTTCGAATAAGGTGGTAGAGTTATGATATTTGCTGCGGGATAGTAGCATGACAAAGGGTATTTCTGTTCTTTCAATTCGTCACAGAATGGATGGATGAAATGAGAGATGTCTTTCTCATATTAGCAATGAGGTTTTGATTAAATCAGTCCTTCAAGCAATTCTGAGCAATTCAATGAGTTGTTTTCTTCATCCCGGTATATATTATTGATGATATCAGATCTACGGCCAGTAGTTTGTGGCGGGGTACACTAATAAGAAGTGAAATATTCACTAGATATGTTGGGTTAAGATGGCGAGTGCAAAGTGCAACGGAGGTTTGGGATTGAAGGATTTTAAAGCTTTTAATATGGCAATGCTAGTTAAGCAGGAGTGGAGGATGCTTAGAACCAAAATTTAAACTAAAACAACTACATGAATAATCAGATCAATTAGCGTTGAGGACATAAAATCTAATACATGGAGAAGACCAAAATTAGTCAATAATAAAAAAGTGGAGAAAATGATAAAATAATGAATGAGATGGTTTTGACGATTGTGCATATAAATATATTTTCTCATTCAGCCATTAGGAAAAAGAAATTATAAGTAAAAATACAAAATTGATTAAACTTAATCTTAATTTTGATAAAATGAAGTTGAAGGCTAAATTAAGAATCACCAATATTGTAATAAGAAAAACACCAATATTACATATGTCTACCCATCGTAGTCCCTCCTATATAGAATACAAAAGAAATAAGGTGAGATGTTGTTCTCTCTAGCAGTTTGGAAAAGGAATTTCCTCCTTTTTGGTTGAGATTTTTTCATGGTTTTATTTCTTTGAGTTTCCTCATCTTGTCACTTTCTCATTTCTAGGTAAGCACTGAAATGTGATTTTCTCCAATTTCTTCATCCACATAACACGTTAAGCCATCTATTAAATTTGGGTGTCAATATACAATCCCATGTTTTACTATTATACTTTAAAATATAATATGAATTTATAAAAATATCTTCATTTATTATTTTCGTTGAAAAGTTAGTAATATTCAAGTGACAGTATTATAATTTCAATGATATTTTAAACTATACTAAGTAAAATATCGTAATACTGTATCTGAGTTAAATTTGGGTGTTGCCATATATAGTCCAGTATGTTATGCTTGTAGTCCAAAATACGGTGTAAAAGTAAAAAAATGACCTAAGTTATTTGATTTTTGAAAAACTAACCAACTTGCAGGGGACGTTAGTATATCATTTCATTGATATTTTGGATTACGCTGAATGAAATACTGGACTGCGTATAACACTTCAGTTAAATTTCTAATGCACCATACATCACAATCACAAATACCTCACTACCAAGCAATTGTAAACAAAATTATTTCATTATAACTATTTTTCTTATCATTTAATTAATGACAGATTGTATTCCATTTATAGCCAATTATTAGCCATTGTGGAAAGTGAGGCACACCACCAGAAGACCGCGACCTCGCCAATGGAAGTCTTCTCCATTTTCCAGTCCCGCAAATCTTTCTACTAATTTCCAAACTTTAAATCAAGAGTCAACTTAAATTTCCAGCTCCAGAGGATCATATATTATTCCTGTAATAGTTATTATTTGCATAAATAATTATCAGTTGTATTTTCTGTAAATATTTTCCACGTAAATTTAATAACGCCAATTATGTGTAAACCTCCAGATTAGTTTATTCATTGTCTTCATTGGCCGCCAGGTGATTGTGATTGTTTAAGATCGACTATGGCTGCTTACAACGTCATTAATTTAGGTTGACAACGTCTAGAGAAGAGATTTTGACAATCTAACAGTTTAATTACAAAATTTTAGATGAGACCATTCCACAATACATCATAAATTTATTAAAATACGAATAAAATTTGTGCATGTAACATGATCAGTGACAGAATTAGGGAGTTGCGTATGGAGTGGCACCAACAATCCCCAGAATATGTATAATAGTCTTTATTTTGTAGTTTGGAACAAAAATATAGTACGCTTTTGGATTCCAACAACTTTCAACTCAATTTAACAATCTCAAATATATTTGTCTGATTCCGTCCCTAAATATGATGATTATGATAGTACAATTAACACAATACTAATGATACAAAAACGTAATCTAACTATCTGAACATGTTTTACAATATTGATATTTTTAAAGTAAATAATGATAAAAGTATTATATTATAAGATTAAACTAAGTTTATAAACATGTAACATAAACCATACATGTATTATAAATTGACGATAAGATGATCTCATATAAGACTTTTACAGACAACGAATCTGGTCACTTTTTATCGTGAAATACTCTAGTTGCCGTTAAAGTTCATAATATATTATGCTGCATTACTTTCTAATATATATTTTTTCGATTTTGTTTATACATTTCATTTTCAACGTAATTAAGATGCGTTGACAACGTCACCTCCCATATTCAAAACTCAATTATGAATTTCATATGCATTATATAGCTTCATTTTGACCAAATTCTTGATTCCATTTTGAAATGGCATTCCCACTTGTTATTCCCTTCCTCATTTTCTCACTTTCATTCCTCTCATCATTTCCACTCGTTTTTCCCTCCACAATCCGCACTGCCCTACCGAAGGGCACCTCACTTACCCTCCAAGACGTCCTGATATCAAGCCCGGAATCAACCTTCACCGCCGGATTCTTCCCCGTCGGCCAGAACTCCTTCGTCTTCTCCGTCTGGTTCACCGAGAAGCACGACGGGAAATACACCGTAGTATGGATGGCCAACCGCGATCACCCGGTCAACGGCCTGCACACAGTCTTCACCCTCCAAGATTCCGGTAACCTCGTACTCTCCGACGCCGGGCAGGTCACTGTCTGGACAAGCAACACCCGGTCAAGCGCCGGTGCCCAGCTTGAGCTCCATGACAATGGAAATCTCATCCTCGGCGATTCAAATGGTCAAACTCTCTGGAACAGCTTTGACTTTCCAACAAACACACTCCTTCCAGGTTAGTAGCTACATTCAAAATTTAAATAAAATGATGGTTTAGTTTCATTTCTTTTTACCCTTAATATTTAGTATTGTCAACTTAATATTATAATTATACTCTTTTTTTACATATTAAATTTTACTCCATCCATTCGTGAAAGATAAATTCAAGATAGCACATGATTGTTCTTTTTTACTAATGTTTTTTTTCCCAATTCATATTTGATAAAATATGATTTGATGAAATTCAGCAAAATTTAGCCATTTTAATATAATAATTGTTCACCACATTTTTTACGTCAATTCAATTATGTTATGATCAAATAAGTTGGAAAGAATCGACTGCTAGATCTATTATTAGTAACTTTTTAAGAACATTTATATTTTACTTCAATGTTTAAAAAAAAGCCTTGAAGAAGGTTTTAGTACGTTACGGTTACAACCCTTTTACAGTTTATCCTGTATTCATGGAGGTTTTCACTTCACAGGTCAATTATTTACCAGATCCGCCATCCTTGTATCTTCCAGAAGCGAAACGAACCATTCATCTGGTTTCTACAAGCTCTATTTCGGTAGTGACAACGTCCTGCATCTTAGGTACGAGGGCCCGGATATCACCAGCGTTTTCTGGCCCGACCCGCTTCTTGTCATCTGGGATGCCGGCAGATTAACCTACAACAGCACCAAATTAGCCACGCTCGATTCAATAGGCCATTTTCTCTCCTCAGACACGCTTCATTTCAACACTTCTGATTATGGAACAGAAATACAGAGAAGAATGGTGATGGATGCTGATGGAAATCTTCGAATCTACAGTCTCAATAAGCTCGAGCGAAGATGGGTCGTGTCCTGGCAGCAAAGCTCAGAGCCCTGCAGAATCAATGGCGTCTGTGGGGAGAATAGTATATGCAGCTATGATCGAGAAACCGGAAGAAAATGTAGTTGTACTCCAGGCTATAAGATGAAAAATGTGGCTGATTGGTCATTCGGATGCGAGCCGGAGTTTAAGGTAAACTGTTTAAACAATGTTTCATCGGATTTTATAGAAGTTATGCATGTTGAATATCCTGGTTATGATCTGAGCGGTTCTTACTCGAATTATACTATGGAGGGATGTAAGAAGCTGTGTTTGAGTTATTGCGAATGCAAAGGATTTCAGTACAAATTCGACTCAGTTAATGGCTATTACAGCTGTTTTCCGAAGATTGTTCTGTTGAACGGATATCGCTCGTCGGATTATCAAGATTCCATGTTCATCAGAATCCCTAGAAATGAAAACACAAAGGCAGGAGATGGAGATTTTAAGCTGCAATGCTCTAATAAAGTGATACAGTTAGAAAGATCTTATGAGAAAAAGCAGCATGATTGGGTGAAATCATACTTCTGGTGCACTTTAGCTGTTGGAGCTTTTGAGATTATATGCTTAGTTACATATTTTCTAAAAACTCGAGCAGGCTCGGGCTCAAGCTCGAAGATCCAGGGCTACATCCAGGTGGCGACAGGATTCAGGAAATTCAGTTACTCAGAGCTGAAGAAAGCGTCGAAGAATTTCAGTGAGGAGATTGGACAAGGAGGCGGTGGAGTTGTGTACAAAGGTTTACTGTCGGATAATCGAGTTGCTGCTATAAAATTCTTGAAAGATGCTATTCAGGGAGAAGCTGAGTTTCTAGCAGAAGCTAGCACTATTGGGAAGCTGAACCACATGAACTTGATTGAGATTTGGGGCTACTGTGTAGAAGGGAAGCACAGGTTGTTAGTATATGAATACATGGAGCATGGATCGCTATCGAAAAATCTGTATTCAGGGAAACTTGATTGGAAAAAGAGGTATGAAATCGCGCTCGGTATGGCAAAAGGTCTTGCTTATTTGCATGAAGAATGTTTAGAATGGGTGCTCCATTGTGATGTGAAGCCTGAAAATATACTCTTAAACTCAGAATTCCAGCCAAAAGTTGCAGATTTTGGGCTATCTAAGCTGCTAAACAGAACAAATGGAAATGATGATCTGAAGTTTTCAAGAATCAGGGGAACTAGGGGATATATGGCGCCTGAGTGGGCGTTTAATCTCCCGATTACTTCAAAAGTCGATGTTTACAGTTTTGGGATAGTTGTTTTGGAGATGATAACAGGGAGGAGGCCGGCGGGTAACAATTTGAGCGAGGATGGCAGCAGCGGGGTTGAGCCGAGGCGGCTGGTTAGTTGGGTGAAGGATAAAGTGAAGGAAGCTAATGGTGTCTCTGACATTGTAGATCCTAGATTGAATGGAGGTTTTGAGATGGAGAAGATGGAGGTTTTGGTTGGAGTGGCTTTGCAATGTGCTGAAGAGGAAATGGATTCTAGACCTAGTATGAAACAAGTAGTCCACATTTTACTTCAACAACAACGAGATGAATAATTGGTTGTAAATGTATATATCATAATATTTGTCACAAATTATGTTCTATTACAACAACATAAGCAATTTCGTCGTGAAATCTTATCGATCTTTGTTTAAATATGGTAGAACTGATAGATGTAATGTAACACTTGATTTCCAAACGTCCACTTTTTCATTTTAGAGCTTTTTGGTCGGAATTTGTAGAAAAGTTCTTGCTAGCATTCTGCCGAGCTTGACTTGGGATGAAGTATTCAGGTGTATATGATCTGGGTTGGTATGGAAGCCTCTTGGGTGAACACTCCACACATTTGAAAGGTGTAATCCCAATTGAACTTTCTTTATAACCTCGAGAAATTGCCCATCACTGGATGACAATGGCACCTACATTCATGACAATGAATCAATCAATAAAAATAGAAATGATAATATACCAGTCCATTTCAGATCAAACTGCTTACTTGTATGATTTTCGAAAATCATGTTAGATGTTAATATATTAATATATAATAATGTGTGCAGATTGATCAGGAATAGAGATTTTTTTGTCAGTTTACCTGAATGATGGGGAGAGTAGGCAAATGCAAGTCAGCTCGGACATCTTTCAAAAATGTCTCGTAGTTTTTCTTGTAGCACATGGCGTCGTCATGACTACCAGTGTCACTCTCGCCTTGATACCACAACATTGCTTTAATTACTCCACCGCCTTTCACAGATGCATTTGCTCGTTTGATCAGCTGATTGTATAGATCTGAACCACGTTTCCATTGGCTAATCTTTGTACCTCCCACAGCACATGGCACTAGACCAATGCTCCCCATTCTTGGATCCTTTTGTAGCAATGTATTAGCAAAAGACATTCCCGGACCAATACCACAAGTTTTATTGGCATCGATATCTTTGTGCAATGGTACTTTTGCCCTCTCCCATTTTAGGCAAGCGGATAGCCGAAAAATTTTATGGTTGGATTTGCATTCCGACGGGACAATTCCGTCCCATACACCGTGGACAACGCCACCCCGGCCGGCCATGTTGCTCTGTCCGGCCAAGATGAATATGTTTTTCGGTTGTGGAGGATATTTGTGTTTATGACCTTGAGCAACATCAAAAACTGATTGGCTTGCAATTGCAAGAAACAAGAAGATGATTTGAATCATGATTCTTTTTCTTCAAAATATATTGATTGCTAATTGTTTTTGTTTGATGATTGTTATGTGCAATTTGGAATCCATTATATACACTTAATTTACCAGAAATATTTGTTGTAAAACAGTTGAAAATGAGTGTAAAAAGTTTTTCGCAGAAATTGTATGTACAATATTGTATTAGACAGTGCGGTAAAAACTATTTTACTTTATGCCTGTCTCTATTTTATTCACCTGGAGGCTGGAGGTTCATTTCTCTTTCAAATGAGGTGGCTAGCATAAAAATTTCATATATTGGAACCAATTGCTATAAATAGTTTAGTAAAAAAAACGTGTAATAAAAATAGTTACACATAACCAAAAATTGTAATAAATCGTTTAATTTAGTGACACAAAAAATCTGTATTATAAATAGTTACACATAAACAATGGCAATAATCTCTGTCACAAATGTTTTGCTACCAACTTTATTTTATATTTTAGTGTTTACTGATTTGAGGAGCGGAAGATAACCACATGAACTTGATTGAGATTTGGGGCAACTATGTTGAAGGGAAGCACAGGTTGTTAGTGTATGAATATATGGAGCATGGATCGCTAGCGAAGAATCTGTATTCAGGGAAACTTGACTGGAAAAAGAGATATGAAATCGCGCTTGGTATGGCAAAAGGTCTTGCTTATTTGCATGAAGAATGTTTAGAATGGGTGCCGCATTGTGATGTTAAGCCTGAAAATATACTCCTAAACTCAGAATTCCAGCCAAAAGTTGCAGATTTTGGGCTATCTAAGCTGCTAAACAGAACAAATGGAAATGATGATCTGAAGTTTTCAAGAATCAGGGAAACTAGAGGATACATGGCGCCTGAGTGGGCGTTTAATCTCCTGATTACTTCAAAAGTCGATGTTTACAATTTTGGAATAGTTTTTTTGGAGATGATAACAGGGAGGAGGCCAGCGGGAAACAATTTGAGCGAGGATGGCAGCAGCGGGGTTGAGCCGAGGCGGCTGGTTAGTTGGGTGAAGGATAAAATGAAGGAAGCTAATGGTGTCCCTGAGATTGTAGATCCTGAATTGAATGGAGGTTTTGAGATGGAGAAGATGGAGGTTTTGGTTGGAGTGGCTTTGCAATGTGCTGAAGAAGAAATAGATTCTAGACCTAGTATGAAACAAGTAGTCCACATTTTACTTCAACAACAACGAGATGAATAATCGGTTGTAAATGTATATATCATAATATTCGTCACAAATTATATTCTATTACAACAATATAAGCAACTCTGTTGTGAAATCTTATCGATCTTTGTTTAAATATGACAGAACTGATAGATATAATGTTACACTTGATTTCCAAACATCCACTCTTTCATTCTAGAGCTTTTTGGTTGGAATTTGTAGAAACGTTCTTGCTAGCATTCTGCCGAGCTTGACTTGGGACGAAGTATTTAGGTGTATATGATCTGGGTTGGTATGGAAGCCTCTTGGGTGAACACTCCACACATTTGAAAGGTGTAATCCCAATTGAACTTTCTTTATAACCTCGAGAAATTGCCCATCACTGGATGACAATGGCACCTACATTCATGACAATGAATCAATCAATAAAAATAGAAATGATAATATACCAGTCCGTTTCAGATCAAACTGTCTACTTGTATGATTTTCAAAAATCATATTAGATGTTAATATATTAATATATAATGATGTGTGCAGATTATTCAGGAATAGAGACTTTTTTGTCATTTTACCTGAATGATGGGGAGAGTAGGCAAACGCAAGTCAGCTCGGACATCTTTCAAAAATGTCTCGTAGTTTTTCTTGTAACACATGGCATCGTCATGGTTACCAGTGTCACTCTCGCCCTGATACCACAACATAGCTTTAATTACTCCACCACTTTTTATGGAGGCATTTGCTCGTCTGATCAACTGATTGTATAGATCTGAACCATGTTTCCATTGGCTAATCTTTGTACCTCCCATAGCACATGGCACTAGACCAATGCTCCCCATCCTTGGATCCTTTTGTAGCAATGTATTAGCAAAAGACATTCCCGGACCAATACCACAAGTTGTATTTGCATCGATATCTTTGTGCAATGGCACTTTTGCCCTCTCCCATTTCAGGCAAGCGGATAGCCGGAAAATTTTACGGTTGGATTGGCACTCCAACGGGACAATTCCGTTCCATACGCCGTGGACAACGCCACCACGGCCGGCCATATTGCTCTGTCCGGCCAAGATGAATATGTTTTTCGGTTGTGGAGGACCTTTGTGTTTATGACCTTGAGCAACCTCAAAAACGGATTGGCTTGCAATTGCAACAAGCAAGAAGATAATTTGAATCATGATTCTTTTTCTTCAAAATATATTGATTAATAATTGTTCTTATTTGATATGTTATGTGCAATTTGGAGTCCATTTATATACACTTAATTTACCAGAAATGTTTGTTGTAAAACAGTTGAAAAGGAGTGTAAAAAGGTTTTGCGCAGAAATCGTATGTACAATATTGTATTAGACAGTGTGGTAAAAACTATTTTACTTTATGTCTGTCTCTATTTTATTCACCTGGAGGATGGAGGTTCATTTCTCTTTCAAATGAGGTGGCCAACACAAAAATTTAAATGTTAGAACCAATTGCTATAAATAGTTTAGTAAAAAACGCGTAGTGAAAATAGTTACACATAACCAAAAATTGTAATAAATCTTTTAATTTAGTGACACAAAAAATCTGGATTATAAATAGTTACACATAGACAATGGCAATAATCTCTGTCCCAAATGTTTTGCTACCAACTTTATTTTATATTTTAGTGCTTACTGATTTGAGGAGCGGAAGGTAACAAAAGATGGTAGGAATTTAAATGTGTGTTTGGCGGAATTGTGATTTTAAAAAGATTGGGTACTTTTACTTTTTATCGTGACGAAAAGCAGAAGTTGGATCCGTTTTTGCTTTTGAAAATGCTTCATACTTATAAAATAAGTAATTTTTTGACAGTTTACTAAACAATAAATATTGATGTGATTTAAATTACAACAGATTGAAAATCTCATCCAAACACACCCTTAAAGTCCGCAACTTTTATCGAAAAGTTGAGTGTTTTTGATTTCTGTTGTGGTGAAAAGTAGAAATTGGTCATATCAGTTTCTACTTTTAAACTTCTTATTCGACTAAAATGTCTTCTACTTATGAAATAAGTAATTTTTTTTGATGATTTATCAAATACAAAAAAGTTACTATAATCCAAAGTACATGTAAAAAATTCTACCACACACGCCCCACTACAACTTTTGCTATCTAGTGTTCCATTAACTATTATGCAGTCCATTAAATCTTATCTAATACCAAACTATTCCAAGGTTGTTTTTGATGACTAAAGTAGATTAGGACAAATCAACTAATTCCTTAACTATGACAGGTCATATACCTTAAACTAATTCATATTCTGACGCCAATTTAGATCAGAACAAGCCTTCTTTTGACCGGAAAAAGTAAATAGAAAATGCAATCAAAATCTCTAGCGAAAGTTTGGAGCAAAACAAGTATATATTAGTGACCAAAACTAGTATAGAACGCCTCAGACAAAACCTTCCCCAACTGAACCTGCGCCGGAGTGCTAAGGTGCAAACCGTCTGGTTCCAATTGTAAACCCTTGGCATCCACACACCGCACCTTTGGTAGGTGTAGTTCCAATTGTGCTTTCCTCACAATGTCAATATATGGCCCTTCTCCTGATGCTAGAGCAACCTTTAAAAAAAAATCGAAAATTCTTAGGTGAAAAACCTAGATACCGTATCGGATGACATTTATCGTATAGTTTCGGAACTCACAAAATATCAATTGTTATAAAATACTTAAGTACACAATATAGAAACGTCTCTCTGTTAATCTTACAAAACCAAACCGAAAGAAATTTTTGTACGGAAGTTATCTTTATGAAGTTATCTTTATAAACTAAATGATTTTTTTGTAAGTAATTAAGTTATCTATAGAGGAATGATAGGTACAGGTCCAAACGGATTATGCAAGTCTAAAAATATGGTTAATTGACGCAATTATCTTCAGAAATTCATTTTTTCAGATTTCAACCCTAAGTTTGCAGGGTATTTCAGATATTTAATCACATTTTTAGACCTGCATAATCTGTTTGGACCTGCATCTTTATCAATAAATTATATTTTTAGTAAAACAAATCGACGTAAAAGTAAGTTAAAAAATGTAAGTAATTCACCTGAATAACGGGGAGATGAGGCAATTGCAAATCAGCACGAACATTGGTTAAAAATCTCTTCAAATGATGCTTGTAACGCATTGCATCCTCATAAATTGCAGTGTCGCTCTCGCCCTGATACCACAACATCGCTTTGATAACACCACCTTTTTTAACTGAAGCGTTGGCTCTCCTGACTAGCTGATTGTACAGTTCAGATCCTCGCTCCCATAAACTTATATTCGTACCTCCGATAGCACATGGAACTAAGCCTATGGAGCTCAATTTAGGCTCCTTGAGTAATAGTGAACTAGCAAAGGACATACCAGGACCGTTGCCGCACGTTTTATTCCAGTCGATGTCTCGATGCAACGGCTCCACCGCCTCCTCCCATTCAAGGCCAGCGCTCAGCCGGAGAATGGCGGCGTTAGGGCGGGACTCCGGCGGCACGATTCCATCCCAGACGCCGTCCACGACGCCGCCACGGCCAGCCATGTTGCTCTGGCCGGCTAAAATGAAAACGGCGATCGGCTTTTCTTGATGCAAATCTTCTGCCTTGGAAGCAGAGCTTCCAATGACAAGAAGGATAAACAGAAACTCGATCATTCTCCTTTTCTTAATTAGGTTTTCAATATGTAGAAATGATGTATATAATTGTAAGAGTGCAGATTCCTAACATTTCAGAAACAAAAAATGAACAATTTTTTTATTTTTCAATACGACAAAAATGACTTAGTTGGTAGTTGATATCGGTTCATAGTTTTTGAAAACTGGGACCAGTATCAACTTGGGATTTGAAATTTGAATGTTCTTGGAGGTTTGAGGATGATTACGTGAGCACCAATTTGTTTTTACTAATTTGTAAGAGAAAGTCCCAGGATAAACGGAGCAGACACTCCGATGGTTATATTGATGACAATTTTGAGAAACTTATAAACGTAAGGCGTAATGTAAGTAAGATAAATAGAGATGTCTATTAAACCTTTTCCACTCTAGGATCGATAAAGTTTCGATACCATGTTATTGGGTAACCTCAATCCGAGGTGACTGCATTAGATAAGATAATATAGAGTTATAACAGTGTACAAAAGGAAAGTATAAAACCCTATTTAACTCTAGATTGAAGATCTATGGGCCTAGTCAAATGCCAATCTCTAACACGGGGTACTTGAATTTGGCGACGGAGTTACCGGATTTGATGGGTTTTGGATACTTTAGGAAAGAGAGTAAGGACACTCATAGATTTAAAAAAAAGAAAAAAGTGCGGTTGTACCCCCAAATATTTAAAAAAGTGCTAATGTACCCCTAAATTTTTCAAAACTGATACTGTACCCTCAAATGTATAATTTAGGCAGAATTTTCTTTTGCCAAGCGTAAAATGACAAGAATACCCTCACTATTATTTAATGGTAAAAAAGAAAAAATTTATGACGAAAATGCCCCAACCAAATCAATGAATAATCCTCCCCTACCTAATTATTCATCTAATTCTCGCTTCCCTTTTTACATTCACACCCAGTTAAGAAAGGCAATCCAAATCCATACCACCAGTCACCATTACTTTATCGGATGAAAGCGTTTGAAGTCGAGGGGACCAAAACCACCGTGCCCAGAAATTAGTGTGAGCCGGGGGACCGAAACCGCCACACCCAGTAATAATTAGCGTGACTAGCTCAAGGTGGCGAGATTATGGTAACTTCACTAATGTTTTCAGTTTGTTGAGATTTTGGATAAAAATGTTAACTTTTTTCAATACTGGTCTGCTAGAATTAGTCCGTTTTTTGCTTATTTGCAGTCTGTATTTTTGTTATATAATCATATATACAATAATTATGATATATAACTGATTTGCAAGTGTATGCAATAGAAGTAATTTATATATATATATATATATATGATGCATATGTCTGATATACTTAATTATTGATCATATCATATATATCAAAGACGTATTTTTTTGACTATAAAATAAGCAAAATATGGACTGCATCTAGAATTGCTGATTTCAATAATATTGTGCATTTATTTTGTAATTCAGTGATATTGATTTCTTGATTCTTTTTTTCCTGCCCATGAGCAATTTGGGTCAAGGGAAAAAAATCCAACAAGTGAGGGTAAATTTGTCTTTTAATTGGTGTTGAAAATGGGCTTTAGAGGTACACTTCTTTGTTCAATATAATAATAGGGGTACATCAGCACTTTTGAATTACTCGGGGTACATTGACACTTTTTTATAAATTTGGGGTACATGAGTTTTTAACCGTAAAAAAAAAAGTTCACTTCAAAGTTACACATGATAGTTGATGTATAAATGAGTGCCTTTCATTAAACATCCATAAAAATGTTAATCGTACCCTCTTTTCCACTAACCAACTCACAACCAAACATTTGAATTAGATAATTTATTTTGTAATCGTATTTTGTCATGACTGATGAAATAATCATATTACAGTTATGTGATATGACTAAAAATAGTTCATGACATAATAGAATGCTGATACATAAGATGTCATATTTAATTTATATCGAATTCTTCAAGAAACTGAGTTATGCATAGTAATTTATTTGCAAGACATAATTTACCATGCTCGTTTGTTTAATTTTAGAAATATTTATTATGAAGGTGAAAGTTGGTTTTTAAATTTGTAATCTATTCTCTATACATATATCTTGATGATAATTCTAAATTAAATGTTTAAAAATTGAAAGAGTATACAAAATTTAAATCTTTAAAGTGATTAAATTAAATTATATATACACTTTCCTCTAAATAATAAATATTCTGTTCCTCATGCTCTCCAGCCTGACTTAGTCAAAAGATACGCTCAAATCGAATTGCCCACTCTCTATCAGATGTTCACAAAGTTACGCGCCTACTCGCAGTTACACCTATTATTTGTAAATTAACTTCTAAATTGATCGATAATTTTTTAGTTTCAGTTTAAGGTAAGTCCTTCCTAAATCAAAATTCCCGAGTTTTGACACATATGTGTTCACTCCACTCGCTCAGTCCTGACGCGTGTTCTTTGCAAGTTGTTTCCCTGCCCAACTTTCTTCTTACGG
Organism: Sherardia arvensis; assembly: GCA_948330725.1. Taxonomy (NCBI): domain Eukaryota; kingdom Viridiplantae; phylum Streptophyta; class Magnoliopsida; order Gentianales; family Rubiaceae; genus Sherardia; species Sherardia arvensis. The sequence goes on along the minus strand of OX415243.1, from coordinate 27,231,404 downwards.
TCACCACTACCGACTATACCCGGTCACTCATTTATCCCTTCTCATATTTATACCCCACTTTCTCTATCTCATTGCTTCTCATCCTTATACGAGCATCGTCTCTCTATTTGTACTATTAAGTTCACCTTTCTTCTTAACCTTTACAAATAAATTTTTAAGATTTTTCAATTTTGAAAAACTTATCCATATGGGTAAGATCACTCGCCGAATTGAAATGGGTCGAGCAAGGGGCCACTGGAGCCACGAAGAGGATACGATTTTGAAAAGTATGATAAGAAAGCACGGTCCGAGAAACTGGGCGATAATCAGCACGGCGATTCCAGGGAGATCTGAAAAGTCGTGCAGGTTGCGGTGGTGCAACCAACTCTCTCCCAAGGTGAATCACCAACCCTTCACCGTTCAAGAGGATGATACAATCATCCAGGCCCATGCTAGGATCGGGAACAAATGGTCCGACATGGCCCGCATGCTCCCGGGCCGAACAGACCACGCGATTAAGAATCGCTGGAACTCCATCCTCAAGCAGCGGTGCTCCTCCAAATACACAAACTCCACTGATGATTTGGGCTTAGAAATGCCCCAGCAGCCCTTCAAAAGATCCACCAGCCTCGGTAACCCTAGCAGCCTTTCTGGATCTGATTTGGGCAAATTCGGCTTATTGGCTTTTGGATCCAAACAGGTTCGACCATTCAATCTTTCCACTAATGGGTTCTCCCCTCCAGAATCGGTGGACCCTCTCACCTCCTTGACCCTCTCCCTACCAGGTTCCAGTTCGAGCAGTAGCCTGATCCGGAACCTGACTTCTAATGAGGTTCCCTCTTTTGTATTTGGGCCGGGTTCTACCCCAATGATTAATCCGATGGTGCCACCATTTTCTCCAGGCCAGAATATTGAAGTGGTGGCACCACCTCCTCCAGCGCCTCCATCGCTCATGCTCAGCCTTGGTCACAACACTACAATGGTTGCGCCGCCGCCTCCATTTCAATTGTTCAATTCCTTTTCTCCGGCGATGATTCAAGCGGCGGCGCCTCCTTCGCCACCACCGCTACAACCAAAAAGTCTGGCATATCATTTCTCTACCCCTGCATTGTTCGGAGAAGGACAGGTCCCCAGCCAGGAGTTCTTGGGAGTGGTGCAGGAAATGATAAGGAAGGAAGTGAGGAGTTACTTTTCTGGCGTGGAGCGGAGCGGAGCAATAAGCCTTGCCAAAAATGATCCGGCGAAGGGATTTGGCAAAACGTATTGAACTTTTCCAAAAAAATGCCCTAAAAGAGGGGCTTTTGTTCAAGAGTTAGTATTTATTTTATTTCATGTTTTTTGTTTTCAATCAAAAAATCTTATCAAAATGAATTGTAGTCCATAATGAATATTGCTCAAATACTTTAACGGATGAATGACAAGGTTATCATAAGCCATACTGAAAAATAATTATAAAGAATATGACTGAAAGTAAGTTACAAAGTATATTTTGATCCGTTGGTCTATACAAAAAGAATTATTACTCCATTCATATGCTACTTAACGAAATCCCGTCATTTTGTGCATTTGATATAATAACGCATCAACTCATTTCTAAACTATATCAAATATTACTAAATTACAAACTAAAATTAAAATTTCGGTATTTGTGTGAGTTAATAATTTAAAAAATGTCATGTATAAAATATTTAAGTTAAAATAAATTTTTGTTTAATAAATATATATATATATATTAGTTTAATAAATGACATTTCAAATGGCAATATATTTTAAATAATTTTATCTTTATAAAATATAACAAAATCTCCACTTGCATATATATAATAATAATAACAATTTATATTAGTATCAAAATCTTATATGATATGGATCTGTCATTTAATGAATACCATTTCAAATTACTAATCACTATATAAATGTCAGCATAAGTAATATAAAGAAATTTTATAAAAATTGAATATTTTTCAAGAAAATGAACACATTTATTTTTCAATAAGACAAAAATTGCCTGGTTGGAAGTTGAAATCTGTTCATATTTTTTGAAAATTGGGACCAGTTTCAACTTGGGATTTGAAATTTGAATGTTCTTGGAGGTTGAAATTGTTAAATTTTATTAGTTCACATTCAGTAATTTTGCTTGTCATTCTGAATAGGTATATTTGAATTACGTATATGCATAGTAAAATTACGTGAATGTGAACTAATAAAATTTAACAAATATATTAAAAGTTAAAAAACAATTAGATAAAACAGTCTTATAACAATAAAAAGCATAGCTCACGATGACCTTAAATCAAATTTTAATAATGTCTAGGTAATTTTATCAGGTCTAGGTCATAGTGTAATAATGAATGGTGATTTATCTTTTCGAGTCGTGCAAAATCATATATACCTTAAACTATTACCAAACTAATACCAAACTATTCCAAGGTTGTTTTTGATGACTAAAGTAGATTAGGACAAATCAACTAATTCCTTAACTATGACAGGTCATATACCTTAAACTAATTCATATTCTGACGCCAATTTAGATCAGAACAAGCCTTCTTTTGACCGGAAAAAATAAATAGAAAATGCAATCAAAATCTCTAGCGAAAGTTTGGAGCAAAACAAGTATATATTAGTGACCAAAACTAGTATAAAACGCCTCAGCCAAAACCTTCCCCAGCTGAACCTGCGCCGGAGTAGTAAGGTGCAAACCGTCCGGTTCCAATTGTAAACCCTTGGCATCCACACACTGCACCTCTGGTAGGTGTAGTTCCAATTGTGCTTTCCTCACAATGTCAATATATGGCCCTTCTCCTGATGCTAGAGCAACCTTTAAAAAAAACCGAAAATGTTTAGGTCAAACACCCTAGATACGACATCGGATGACATTTATCGTAGAGTTTCAGAACTCACAAAATGTCATCATCCGATGTCAATGATTATAAATACAGAAGTACACAATATACAAATATTTTTCTATTAATTTTACTGAACCAACCTAAAAGAAACTTTTGTACGGAAGTTATCTTTATTAACTAAATGAAATTTTTTGTAAGTAAGTTATGGGTGGTTTTATATGCATGTCTAATTTATTTCTGCAGGTTTAAATAAAACCTGAAGTGACAGTAATGCCCCTCTCTTAATATGTATTATAATCACGAAAAAATAATTTATAATTTGGACACATAATTTCATAGACGGGTTTAGGCATTCAAAATTAAGGTTTTAAAAATATATTTGTAAAAACTAATAAACGAATGAAGGATAATTATGATATTTTTTTACTTTAATTAAACCTGTAGAAGTAAACTGAACACGCAGTTCCATCAAATTATATTTTTACTAAAACAAACGATGTAAAAGTAATTTAAAATTGTTAGTAATTCACCTGAATGACGGGGAGATTAGGCAATTGCAGATCGGCACGAACATTGGTTAAAAATCCCTGCAAATGATCCTTGTAACGCATTGCGTCGTCGTAAACTGCAGTGTCACTTTCGCCCTGATACCACAATATCGCTTTGATAATACCACCATTCTTAATTGAAGTGTTGGCTCTTCTGACTAGCTGATTGTACAGTTCAGATCCTCGCTCCCATGAACTTATTTTCGTACCTCCGATAGCACAAGGAACTAAGCCTATGGAGCTCAATTTAGGCTCCTTGAGTAATAGTGAACTAGCAAAGGACATACCAGGACCGATGCCGCACGTTTTATTCCGGTCGATGTCTCGATGCAACGGCTCCACCGCCTCATCCCATTCAAGGCCAGCGCTCAGCCGGAGAATGGCGGCGTTAGGGCGGGACTCCGGCGGCACGATTCCATCCCAAACTCCGTTCAGGACGCCGCCGCGGCCAGCCATGTTGCTCTGGCCGGCTAAAATGAAAACGGCGATCGGCTTTTGTTGATGCAAATCTTCTGCCTTGGAAGCAGAGCTTCCAATGACAAGAAGGATAAACAGAAATTCGATCATTCTCTTTTTCTTAATTCGGTTTTCAAGATGTAGAAATGATGTATAATTGTATAAATGTAGATTTGTAAGGGTGTGTGGATTGGAGGATTTGAAAATTTTGGATTTTGTTTTAAGATTTTGAGAATTCTGGACTTGAAATTCGGATTTTGAGTTGTTGAAATTTCAAATCCTTATTTGGTATAGATTTGGATTTTGAATTGAATTCTTTAAATAAAAAGGAAAATCAATATTGAATGAATTAATATAGTTGATTTTTATTTTGTGATATATATCAATATTGAATAAATTAATTTAGTTGACTTTTATAATTCGATACATATTAATGCAATAATGTGTTGAATTTTTGTAGTTTGCTATATATCAATATTGAATGCATTAATTTAGTTGAATTATTATATTTTGATTTTTTTAATACGCATGACATACGTTACTTTTTATAATTTGATACATATTAATATTTAATGCATTAATGTAATTAACTTTTTATATTTTGCTATAAATCAATATTGAATGCATTAATTTAGTTGACTTTAATCAAAATAATATTTATTTTCCATTTATCAAATATTTAATAATTTTGGAAAATTTGGGTTGAAATCCGGAACTGAGATCCGGATTTTAAATCCACCCATGCCACACAAGGATTTGGCTATTTTTGGATTTTCAAATCTCAAAATCCAAATCCTAAATCCATCCACATACGACCTTCGGATACAAAAAATGAACAAATTTATTTTTCAAATACGACAAAAATGGCTTAGTTGGTAGTCAGTGCCGGTCCTGGGTTTTTTGAGCCCCGAAGCGAACAAGTAAAAAGAGGCCCCAATATATTTAATGCATAGTAAATTTTACGATATTGAAAAAAATGCTAAATATCAAAATAAGATACAATGATTCAATTATTTAATTCAATTCTACTTACTTTTCGTAGAAGCAAATTTACTAATCAAATTTTTATAATCAAGATCTTTAACTAATTCACTTTCAATGTAAAGTGTAGGGTTTAGGATTTTCAACTTATGATTATTCAATTCAAAATTGTTTACAATCACTTTTTATGACAATATATAAACGATTTTGATTTGAATTTGAAACTTTAGATTCAGATTATCCAAATTAGCAAGAGAGGCTAAAAGATACTAAACTCAGTTTTGGATTTGGTGGATGGAGTGGCCGGAAGAGAAGAAAGAAGAAAAGAGGTAGAAGAAGATAGAAAAACTCTTAATTAATTATAAAACTCATTTTTAAAATTTTAAAATTTAATTTTACATGGAAATATGGAATGATTAGTCCAAATATAGAAGGAGAAGAGTTAAGAGAAAGTCTCCTGATAGTCCAACTTTCCTGACTTTTCATAAGAGTCTTTATACGTTTTAACTTATACAGTGTACCTTTTAATTTGAACTGTAAAATTTGTTATTTGAATTTTATTAATGTTTTAATGTAAATTCATGAATTTTTGCATTAAAACATATTTTACTATATGTTCACTTTGATACTATCAATGTTTGAACACAAAATAGTATCACTTGACCTTAAATATATAGTGGTAGTTCCATAACACTTAGAAAAGTCAGACTTTCTAGAGACTTTGCCAAGAGGTAATTATGAGTTTGCTATTTTTAACATTGGGCCCACGCGGAAATAACATTTAATTTTCAGTTTATTTTTATTAATTTTTATATATTCCTATATACTAACGCTACTAAAAATGAGGCCATATTTTTTTGGCCCAATTTGGGGGCTCAAGCAAGGTAGTAACTTGCTTCCCTATTGGGCCGGACCTGTTGGTAGTTGATATCGGTTCATAGTTTTTGAAAAATGGGACCAGTATCAACTTGGGATTTGAAATTTGAATGTTCTTGGAGGTTTGAGGATGATTACGTGAGCACCAATTAGTTTTTACTAAATGATTGATGTCTGAAATTCGGCTGTTGAGCCCTGATCTATAAGAGAAAGTCACGGGATGAACGGAGTAGACATTCCGATGATTATATTGGTGAAAGTTTTGAGAAATTTATAAACGTAAGACGTAATGTATGTAAAATAAATAGAGATGTCTATTAAACCTTTGTATTTATAGAGTTCCGATTTGTAGATTGGCAGAATTTGTAATTCAAGTAAGAATACAACTCTTATGATAGTTGTATTTCCATAAATAGAGAAACTGTATTCCTTGCAAGCAATTCAGAATATACGCAATCTTTATAAGGATGGGACCGATGGACCCGTAGGCCCATCTCCCGTGTATCTCGATCCTCAGGCTCTCTCGGGTCTCAGTCCGAGTCCGAACGAAACCTAAGAGTGTGAACCATGAACTTATCAATAGCCCCAAGGTAAATATTCAAAATTTCGAGGTCTCTTCTCGAGGGAATTATACGAGACTCGAGAGTAATGCCAATAACTCGAGGGAAATATCTCGGAGCATCTTCTCGGATTAACCACCCGGACTGACTCATCTGAATATCTATCTCAAGTCGCTTCGCATTCCATATGGACAGTGGACAGCTGAGTTCAAATCGTCTTTTAATCTGAAGGGGTTGATAGGTATCACCTGCTCATTAGATGATCCTGGCGGTGCAGAACCACCCTTCCAAACTTCCAATTGTCTGTTTCGTTTCGCGAGTTGATGTAGCGGCGGCAAAAAAATTAAACTCTAGGATCGATAAAGTTTCGATACCATGTTATTGGGTAACCTCAATCCGAAGTGACTGCATTAGATAAGATAATATAAAGTTATAACAGTGTACAAATGAAAGTATAAAACTCTATTTAACTCTAGGTTGAATGATTATGGGCCTAACCAAATGCCAATCTCTAACTAGGGGACAAACATCGAATTACTTATCCATCGACTCATACGGTCCACATTGTTAATCGAACCCTCTTTTCCACTAACCAACTCACAACCAAACAATTAAGTTATATTATTTCTTTTGTAATCATATTTTGTCATGACTGATGAAATAATCATACTACAGTTATGTGATATGACTAAAAATAGTTCATGACATAATAGAATGCTGACACATACGATGTCATATTCAATTTATATCGAATTCTTCAAGACACTGAGTTATGCATGGTAATTTATTTGCAAGACACAATTTACTATGCTCGTTGTTTAATTTTATAAATATTTATTATGAAGGTGAAAGTTGGTGTATTAAATTTGTAATCTATTCTCTATACATATATTTTGATGATAATTCTAAATTAAATGTTTAAAATTGAAAGAGTATAAAAATTTAAATATTTAAAGAGATTAAATTAAATTATATATGCACTTTCCTCTAAATAATAAATATTCTGTTTTTCATGCTCTCCAACCTGGCTTAGTCAAAACATACGCTCAAATCGAATTGCCCACTCTTTGTCAGACATTCACAAAGTTACGCGCCTACTAACAGTTACACCTAGTATATGTAAATTATCTTCCAAATTGATCGATAATTTTTTAGTTTCAATTTAAGGTAAGTCCTTCCTAAATCAAAATTCCCGAGTTTTGACACACATGTGTTCACTCCACTCGCTCACTCCTGACGCGTGTTCTTTGCCAGCTGTTTCCCTGCCCAACTTTCTTCTCACGGTCACCACTACCGACTATACCCGGTCACTCGTTTATCCCTTCTCATATTTATACCCCACTTTCTCTATCTCATTGCTTCTCATCCTTATACGAGCATTTGTCTCCCTATTTGTACTATTAAGTTCACCTTTCTTCTTAGCCTTTACAAATGAATTTTTAAGATTTTTCAATTCCGAAAAACTTATCCATATGGGTAAGATCACTCGCCGAATTGAAATGGGTCGAGCAAGGGGCCACTGGAGCCACGAAGAGGATGTAATTTTGAAAAGTATGATAAGAAAGCACGGTCCGAGAAACTGGGCGATAATCAGCACGGCGATTCCAGGGAGATCTGAAAAGTCGTGCAGGTTGCGGTGGTGCAACCAACTCTCTCCCAAGGTGAATCACCAACCCTTCACCGCTCAAGAGGATGATGCAATCATCCAGGCCCATGCTAGGATCGGGAACAAATGGTCAGACATGGCCCGCATGCTCCCAGGCCGAACAGATCACGCGATTAAAAATCGTTGGAACTCCATCCTCAAGCAGCGGTGCTCCTCCAAATACACAAACTCCACTGATGATTTGGGCTTAGAAATGCCCCAGCAGTCCTTCAAAAGATCCACCAGCCTCGGTAACCCCAGCAGCCCTTCTGGATCTGATTTGGGCAACTCCGGCTTATTGGCTTTTGGATCCAAACAGGTTCAACCATTCAATCTTCCCATTAATGGGTTCTCCCCTCCAGAATCGGTGGACCCTCTCACCTCCTTGACCCTCTCCCTACCAGGTTCCAGTTGGAGCAGTAGCCCGATCCGGAACCTGACTTCTAATGAGGTTCCCTCTTTTGTATTTGGGTCGGGTTCTACCCCAATGATTAATCCGATGGTGCCACCATATTCTCCAGGCCAGAATATTGAAGTGGTGGCACCACCTCCTCCAGCGCCTCCATCGCTCATGCTCACCCTTGGTCACAACACTACAATGGTTGCGCGGCGGCCTCCATTTCAATTGTTCAATTCCTTTTCTCCGGCGATGATTCAAGCGGCGGCGCCTCCTTCGCCACCACCGCTACAACCAAAAAGTCTGGCATATCATTTCTCTACCCCTGCATTGTTCGGAGAAGGACAGGTCCTCAGCCGGGAGTTCTTGGGAGTGGTGCAGGAAATGATAAGGAAGGAAGTGAGGAGTTACTTTTCCGGCGTGGAGCGGAGCGGAGCAATAAGCAATGCCAAAAATGATCCGGCGAAGGGATTTGGCAAAAAGTATTGAACTTTTCCAAAAAAATGCCCTAAAAGAGGGGCTTTTGTTCAAGAGTTAGTATTTATTTTATATCATGTTTTTTGTTTTCAATCAAAAAATCTTATCAAAATGAATTGTAGTCCATAATGAATATTGCTCAAATACTTTAACGGATGAATGACAAGGTTATCATAAGCCATGCTGAAAAATAATTATAAAGAATATGACTGAAAATAAGTTACAAAGTATATTTTGATCCGTTGGTCTATACAAAAAGAATTATTACTCCATTCATATGCTCCTTAACAAAATTCCGTCATTTTGAGCATTTGATATAATAACGCATCAACTCATTTCTAAACTATATCAAATATTACTAAATTACAAACAAAAATTAAATTTTCGGTATTTGTGTGAGTTAATAATTAAAAAAATGTCATGTATAAAATATTTAAGTTAAAATAAATTTATGTTTAATATATATATATATGTATATATATATATATATATATTAGTTTAATAAATGACATTTCAAATGGCAATATATTTTAAATAATTTTATCATTATAAAATATAACAAAATCTCCACTTGCATATATATAATAATAATTACAATTTATATTAGTATCAAATCTGTCATTTAATGAATACCATTTCAAATTACTAATCACTATATAAATGTCAGCATAAGTAATATAAAGAAATTTTACAAAAAATTGAATATTTTTCAATAAGACAAAAATTGTCTGGTTGGAAGTTGAAATCTGTTCATATTTTTTGAAAACTGGGACCAGTATCAATTTGGGATTTGAAATTTGAGGGTGAGTTTGGTTGGACAAGTTTTTACAAAATTTTGACTATCCAAATCCAGTTTTGTAAAATCTTGTTTGGTTCATCAAGTTTTCCAAAATCCAGACTTGCAAAAATCTTAAAATTTAATCAAAGATTTTGTTCTATACTCACAAACTCAACCCAACTAAACACGGATTTTGTAAAATCAAACTCTCTAAATCGCAAACAAAAACCCAAACTCTCAAAAATTTAAAACAAAATCCAGACTTTCAAAAAGTTTACGAACCAAACACACCCTGAATGTTCTTGGAGTGTTCTTTGAGGTTGAAAATGATTACGTGAGCAATTTGTTTTTACTACATGATATACAATTATTTTAAATAATGCTCCTATTCACCTCTTTGAAAATTCCACTTCAACTTTTTCCAAGTAAACATGTATTATTATTAATGATAAAATTTCATTGATACATTAGACAATATAATATACAATAACTTGTTAGATTCATCAAGTACAATATCTCTCTCAATTTAATTTTTATAGACTTTAAATGCGCATTTTTAAAATGCAGCCTTATAAACTTTCAATTTGAAATGTTCAATAAGTTTGATAGGGACAAAGGGGCGCTTCATGGAATATGTATTTTTTAAATTTAAATTGAGTACAACTCAAATTATATTTCAAAATATCATGCATTCCTTATTTCAGAAATGTTAGATTAATAAATATTTTATTAGTGCAATATAAGACATAATTATACATTTGTTAAATTTTATTAGTCACGTTCACGTAATTTTGCTTGTCATTCTAATTATGTATATTTGAATTATGTATATGCCTAGCAATATTACGTGAATGTGAACTAATAAAATTTAACAAATGTATTAAAAGTGAACAAACAATTAGATAAGACATCCTTATGATAATAAAGAGCATAGCTAACGATGACCTTAAATCAATTTTAATAATGTCTAGGTAATTTTATCAGGTCTAGGTCATAGTGTAATAATGAAAGGTAATTTATCTTTTCCAGCCCTGCAAAATCAAATTGTCCCTACACCTAACGATGACCTTAAAGAACCTCCCGAATAAGATGTGAGATCATGTTGAGGTGTGTCAGCCACATAACGAAGATTCCAAGTGACTACAACAAAATGATTTTCTCGCGGATCGTAAAGATACCGAAAGATAGATTCGACCACAAAAGATATATAGATTATGTCTAGTGATGGTCAAGTACCGAGTGCACGTACAAGAGAAAGATACAATGTCGGAGCACTAGTGCTAGAGTGAAACTGGAACGGTGGAACAAATGGAGTGGTCACTGGTGAAGCATCAATCATACCTGCGCAGATAAGAATGTCTCAAGCATAATTAGCCTGACCCAAAAAATTCCCTTTCTCAGTACGAGTCATCTCAAGATCAAGGAAATAGTTCAAAAAAACCCAAATCCTTAGTTGAAAATTCCTGATGAGTTCTGGAGATGAATCGTCGAATGGCACCAACATCATTTCCAGTCAAGATGATTTCATCCACGTAAACTAGAAGATATAGTAACGTAACCCCACGAGAAAAGACAAAAAGTGAAGTATCCGAGTCGCTGCACCAAAAATCGAGATGGCGCGCATAAGAACTAAAATGATCAAACCATGCTCTATGAGCCTACTTAAGGCCATAAATCACCTTCTTAAGGCGGCAAACGTAATTAGGATGAACTGAATCTCTATAACCCACTGGTTGAGCCATGAATACTGGAGCATCAAGAACACCGTTGAGGAATGCATTTTTGACATCTAGATGGTGACGGGGCCAATGTTTAGGTGTGGAAATAGAAAGAAGAGTGTATACTATGGCTGCTTTGATCATGGGACTGAAAGTATGATCAAAATCAAAATCAGGCGCACCCATTTCTTCATTTATGGCTTGGACCCATTCTGGATATTTGAGAGCGGTATGATAATCTCGAGTTTCAGACTACTTCATAACCTGAGCAACAAGTCCTATGGGAACAAAATCAGGGCGAGTCTTTAAACGCCGTGTACCATCCTGGTTTTTGGTCACCATCTGATGAGTACAATGGGGAGGAAAACCTGAACTATTAGACGAGTTGGATGAGGTAGTAGAACTCAGAGAAGACTATATTGTAGTTGTTGGTGAAGATAAAATAGGTGAGTCTGGAAAGGACTAGATTGGAACAATTATGGCTGCATATAATGGAGCGGTTGGGGCCGATGGAGTTGACTCATCCGGACAGATCGAGCATGGGGTTGATCCTGAACATGTAGAAGATGGAGGATCAGACAATGGAGTATCATCAGAATCGGGATCAATGAAGGCAGAGACATCCAAAGAAGAGAAGGAGGATCTCATTTCCGAAGTAGAGGGAAAGCAAGTCTCATCAAAGTGGGCATAATGAGACACATAAATTTGACCAGTAGCTCGATCTAGGCACCTGGAGCTTTTATAGTGATCGTAGCCGATGAAAACACATGGTAATCTTAGGAGAAAACTTGTGTTGTGCATAAGGGCGAACATAGAGATACACTCGACAACCAATGGGATGAAAGTTAGAGTATACCCGAGAATGGCCATAAAGAAGGCCAAAGGGAGTATTTCCATCAAGTACTGGTGAAGGAAGTCGATTGATTGTAAAAACTGCAGCACCCAAAGCATCAGGCCAAAATGACGATGGAAGATTCGAGTGAAGCAACAACGAAAGCCCCATCTCTAGAATATGTTGATGTTTTCGCTCAGCTCGCCAATTTTGCTCGGGTGTATAGGAACATGAAGCTTGGTGATGAATACCCTTGGAAATAAAATGATTGCAGAGACGAGTGTTAATGAATACCGTACCACCATCACTCTGAAACACTTTGATACGGTAAGAGAATTGATTTCCACAAACACCTCAAATTGGAAGTATATATCAATAAAATCTGACATCTTTTGAGAAGATAACACCATGTGGCTTGTGAAAAATCATCAACAAAAACAGTGTAGTTGGAGAAACCCTGCCAAGTAACTGGGGCTGGTCCTCACAAATCACAGTGAACAAGATCAAGCACATGCGAAATACGTTTTAGATTCTCAATGAAAGAATGTTTGTGACCCTTGGCACGACTACAAAAATCACAAAAATGAGACTTAGGTCGTGATGATGAAACTGACAAAACTCCGGTCTTAGACAAAGTCGAAATGACAGCATAAGATGTATGACCAAGTCGAGCATGGCACAAATCAAATGACGCTCTAGAGCTACAAGATTCAACATAAGCAGTGACTGCAACATTGACTGAATTTAACACATATAAACCATCCTCAAAGTAACCACGGCTAAGAACAACCCCGGTATATTTGTTTAGAATAATGAATGAACGATCATCAAAACATATGATGACATTCAATATTCGAGTTAATTTGCTAATAGAAAGCAGATTCTTTGGGTCTGTTTAATACAACTTATCTGAATATTTTTCAGTTCAGTTCATTATTTTTCAGTCCAGTTCAGTTCAGTAATTTTCAATTAAGTGCATTATACATTTAATTTTTTAATTATATGTTAAATTTTCAGTTCAATTAAACCCAATTCAGAGAAAATATAATATAATTTAATTCAGTTCAGAGAAAATATAATATAGTTTAATTCAGTTCAGTTAAAATATTTTAATGATTTTAAGTTTATATTGAAAATTCAGTTCATTTCAGTTAATTGTAGTTCAATTCAGTTCATTTCAGTTAACCATAGTTCCATCCAGTTCTATTTTCTATTAGTTTGTCTACCATTAGGTAGAGATTGCCAAATTCTTGTTGCTATATCCATTTGATTTGGTTGCATTATTCATTCTATTTCAAAAAATGCATTGATTTGTTTCTTCAATTTCTTTCTATTCAATATATTTCAGTTCAATTAAGTTCAGTTAAGTGTGATTCAGTTCAATTTATTTTAATAAGTTAGGTCCAATTTGTTAAGTTCATAATTGATGAAATATGATTTGGTAAAATTTTGTTAATTTTATTACATCAATGCATGCTTTTGTAAGTTCAACTTAATTAAATTCTGTTTAGTTCAATTCATTATGCTTCAGTTTTTTTAGTTTATCAATCTAGGTTCGATTTATAAAGTTTGACGCTGATAAAATATGATTTAATAAAATATAGCATAATTTGGTTATATCAATACATTGATTTTTTTTTCATCAATTCATTTTAATAAAGTCCAGTTCAGTATAGTTCAGCTCAATTTTGTTAAATATCTAGGATCATTTTATTAAGTTCGATTCTGATGAATTATAATTTGATAAAGTTTAGCTAATATAGTTATATCAATGCAATGATTTGTTTCTTCTAAGATGTTTTGTTTAGTTAAGTTCAATTAGATATATTTCAATGGCTTGTTTTGTAATCAAAATTTTGAACATAAATTTATTTTACAAAAAAAAAATCAAATGAATTTCATTTCAGTTCAGTTCAGTATTTTTCAGTTCAGCTAAGTTCAGTTCAGTATTTTTTTAATTCAGTTCAGACGTATTAAATAGGCCCTTAGTAATGCCAGGAACAACGAGAACATCCGTGAAGATAAAGAAGTAGTGGCTCAAGAATGACCAATGTGTGTACATAGATGAACCATTTCCAACACAAATAGCAGGGCCAGAGTAAGAAGCCGCACGATCAAGATTCAAAACATTGGAAGTTATATGACTCATTGCACCATAATCAGCTGTCTAGTTTTTCCGTTCTGAAATATTCGTATTCTGAATCCAACTAGTAGAGCGATCAGCTCGAGATGTGCCACCAAAATATGCCATACTCCAATAGAAAGACTTGAACTTTCAACAAAGATAAGGTTGGTTTCCTCTGAATTCCTCCCCTTCAATGAAAAAAGAGCTGATTTCTGAGCAAGTGTAGGCTCCGTGAACACACCAAGTCCAATAAATCCCCAACAATAAAATATCCACAAATTCGTACAGATAAGATCCTCACGAGTATCCAAATAAAAGGCAAAAATAACTTGAAACGTAAGGAGCGATAAAAAAATAGGAAAAAACACTAGGGGTTACTGTAGCAGAATAAAGTAGCGGCGGTACTGTAGTAGTGGCACTATAGAAGATCACTGTAGCGGCAGCGAAAATATTAAACTCTAGAATTGACAAAGGTTCAACACCATGTTAAAGGGTAACCCCAATACCGAGTGACTGCATCAGATAAGATAATATAGAATTATAACGGAGTACAAAAGGAAAGTATTAAGCCATATTTAAACTCTAGGTTAAAGGTCTATGGACCAAGCCCAATGTCATTCTCTAACACGAGGACCTGGATTGGGTGACGGAGTTATCAGATTTGATGGGTTTTGGATATTTTAGGAAGGAGAGTAAGGACACTCATAGATTAAAAAAATAACGTTCACTTCAAAATTACGCATGATAGTCGATGTATAATTGAGTGCCTTTTATTAAATATCCATACAAAATTTTACGTTTTAACCGTACCCTCTTTTCCACTAAAGTACTGAACCAACTCCCAGGTCCCAACCAAACATGTAAATTAGATTATTTCTTTTGTAACCGTATTTTATCATGCCTGATGATATAATCATATTACATTTATGTGATATTACTAAAAATAATTCATGGCATAACAGAATGTGGAATTTTAAACTAATTTTTTATCGATTTACTTAGTCTCATGCTGACACATTTACGATGTTATATTTAATTTTTGTTGGATTTTTCTAGAAACTGAATTATGCATAGTAATTTATTTGTTGGACTAATTTACCATGCTCGTCTGTATCATTTTATTAATATTAAGTATGAAGGTGAAAGTTGGTGCATAAAATTTGTAATCTATTCTCTATACATATATTTTGATGACAATCCTAAATTAAATGTTTAAAATTGAGAGAGTATAAAAATTAAAATCTTTAGAGAGATTAAATTAAATTATATATGCACTTTCTTGTTAATAATAAATATTCTGTTTCTTATGCTCTCCAGCCTGTCTTAGTCAAAAGATACGCTCAAATCAAATTGCCCACTTCATATCAAACGTTCACACAGTTACGCGGCTACAAGTAGTTACACCTAGTATATGTAAATTACCTTCCAAATTGATCGATAAATTTAGTTTCAATTTAAGGTAAGTCCTCCCTAAATCAAAATTCCCGGGTTTTGACACATATATGTGTTCACTCCATTCGTTGTTTCCAGCTCAATTTTCTTATCCTGGTTACCACCACCGACTATACCCGGTCACTCGTTTATCCCCTCTCATATTTATACACCACTTTCTCTATCTCATTGTTTCTCATCCTTATACGAGCGTCTGTCTCTCTATTTATACTATTAAGTGCCTTCCTTCTTAAACTTAATAAATCAAATTTTAAGATTTATCACTTCTGAAAGTTATTCATATGGGTACGATCACTCGTCGAATGGAAATGGGTCAAGTAAAAGGCCCATGGAGCCACGAAGAGGATGAACTTTTGAAAAGTATGATAGAAAAGCACGGTCCGAGGAACTGGGCAATGATCAGCACGGCGATTTCAGGGAGATCTGGAAAGTCGTGCAGGATGAGGTGGTGCAACCAACTCTCTCCCAAGGTGGAACACCAACCCTTTACCGCTGAAGAGGATGATTTCATCATCCAGGCCCATGCTAGGATCGGGAACAAATGGTCTGTCATGGCCCACATGCTCTCGGGCCGAACTGATAACGCGATTAAGAATCATTGGAACTCCACCCTCAAGCGGCGGTGCTCCTCCAAATCCACCAACTCCACTGATGATTTGGGCTTGGAAATGCCCCAACAACCCTTCAAAAGATCCACTAGTCTCGGTAACCCTACCAGCCCTTCTGGATCTGGCCTGGGCAACTCCGGCTTATTGGCTTTTGGATCCAATCAGATTTTTCAACCATTCAGTCTTACCATTAATGAGTTCTCCCCTCTAGAATCGGTGGACCCTCTCACCTCCTTGACCCTCTCCCTACCAAGTTCCAGTTCGAGCAGTAGCCCAATCCAGAACCTGACTTCAACTGAGGTTCCATCTTTCACATTTGGATCGGGTTCTACCCCAATGATTAATCCGGTGGTGCCACCTTTTTCTCCAGACCAGAACATTGAAGTGGTGGCACCACCTCCTCCAGCGCCTCCATCGCTAATGCTCAGCCTTGGTCACAACACTACAATGGTTGCGCCGCCGCCTCCATTTCATATACTCAATTCCTCTTCTCCGACGATGATTCAAGCGGCGGCGCCTCCTTCACCACCACCGGTACATCCAAAGAGTCCGGCATATCATTTCTCTACCCCTGCATTGTTCGGAGCAGAACAGGTCCCCAGCCAAGAGTTTTTGGGAGTGGTGCGGGAAATGATAAGAAAGGAAGTGAGGAGTTACTTTTCCGGCGTGGAGCAGAGCGAATCAATAAGCCATCCAAAAATGATCTGGCCAAAGGATTTGGCAAAAAGTATTAAACTTTTCAAAAAATGCCTTAAAAGATGGGCTTTTGTTCAAGAGTTAAGATTATTTTATTTCATGTTTTTTGTTTTCAATCAAAAATCCGTTATCAAAACTAATTGTAGTCCATAATGAATATTGCTCAAATACTTTAACGGATGAATGACAATGTTATCATAAGCCAGGCTGAAAAATAATTATAAAGATTATGACTGAAAAAAAGTTACAAAGTATATCTTTATCAGTCGATCTATACAAAAAGTATTATTACTCCATCCATCTGCTGCTTAACAAAATTCATTCATTTTTTGCATTTAATGCATTAATTCATTTCTAATTTATATATGGTAATTTTTATATCAAATATTATTAAATTACAAACAAAAATTTATATTTTAGTATTGTGTGAGTTAATAATTTAAAAAATATAATTTATAATTATTTAAGTTAAAAATAAATTTATATTATTTTAATTAATGACAGAGCAAATGGCAATATATTTTTTATATAATTTTATCTTAATAAAATATAACAAAATCTTCACTTGTATATATTATATAATAATAATAAAATTTATATTAGTATCAAAATCTTATATGATATGGATCTGTCATTTAATGAATAACATTTCAAATGACTTTTTATTTGAATAAAATGATATAAAGGTAATCATACATTTTAATGAATAACACTTGACTAATCACTATATAAATGTGAACAGAAGTAATATAAAGAATTTTTACAATAAATTGTACGGATTACCTTTATGTCATTTTATTTAATAAAACAATTATTAGCTGGATATTAGTAACCAAACTTTTATGAACAAAATACTAGTCAAAATAACTATAAAATTATTTAAACAGCTCTTACAATCTGATAACATTTTATTCATTAATTTCCAAATATAGTAATCTGATTGATTGAAAACATCTAAGAAATAAATGGTAAGATTTAGTGACGGTTCTCTAACTTATCTGAATATTAATTACCAAACATTTATGAACAAAATACTAGTCAAAGTAACTATAAAATAAAATCACCTAAACAGCTCATATAATTTGATAACATTTATCCATTAGTTCCCAAATAAAGTAATGTGATTCATTGAAAACATATAATAAATAAATGGTAAGATTTAGGGACAGTTCTCTACAACTTATCTGAACATTTTTCAATTCAGTTCAATTCAGTTTTCATGAAATACAACTTACTCAAATTTAGCTAGTTTGAACTGTCAGTATTTTCAATTTATTAATATTTTATTTTATTTCAGTTGAGCTGTATCAAACATGTTCTTAGATGGATCTTCCAATAAACTAAATTTAACATTTGTAATAAAATATGACAAAATATTCAACTGTATTTTAATTTAATCTTATTGTCATCTGAATTTCCTCGCATCGGCCAGTTCTCGTCAACTTATTTTTGTATAATTGAACTCAAATTAAGATTTTTTATACATTGAGAGTAATTATAGTATAACTGAATTTTATTAAATTCTATTTCATCAAAACAGAACTGAAATAAACAGAACTAAATTTGATTAAATAAACTAAAATAATTGAATTAAATTTGATTTAAAGAAACCAAACTATAACTACATTATGTTACTACTTGATCAAGCAACATATTTACAACCTGCCTCATTGTAGGTCTAGCTTCCCTATCTTCCTCAGTGCATTGCAAAGCAACTTTCACCACAAATTCCACCATTTCCATACCATGCCCTCCATCCAATTCCAGGCAAGGATCCACAACCTCACCAAAACCTCCATCTTGCACTTGAGACCTCACCCAACCGACAAGCGATTTTGGCTCGGCCGCCTTACCACCACCGCCCGATGGGCTTTTTCCGGTCACCAATTCCAGCACTACTATCCCATAGCTGTAAACATCGACCTTGGAAGTAATGGGAAGATTGAAAACCCACTCGGGCGCCATATATCCTCGGGTGCCCCTAATGCGCGAAAAACCCTTATTCTCCATCCCATTCCTTGTTAGTATCCTTGAGAGCCCAAAATCAGCCACTTTTGGTTGAAAATTTTCATCCAAAAGTATGTTTTGTGGCTTCACATCACAATGCAGCACCCATTCCAAGCACTCTTCATGCAAATATGCAAGCCCTTTTGCTGTGCCAAGAGCAACTTCATACCTCTTTTTCCAATCAAGTTTCTCACCAAAATGCAAGTTCTTGGCTAGGGATTCATTCTCCAAGTACTTATAAACAAGAAGCCTCCGATCTCCCTCCGCGCAAAACCCCCACATTTCTATCAGATTCATGTGGTTTAGCCTCCCAATTGTGTTTATCTCTGCAAGAAATGTTGCCTCACATTGAATTGCCTTCTTCAAGAACTTGATTGCCGCGACGCGATTATCAGATAAGACCCCTTTGTACACAACACCAGCCCCTCCTCGGCCTATTTCTTCGCTGAAGTTTCTAGAAGCTTTCTTCAGCTCAGAGTAGCTGAATTTCCTGAAACCCGACCCCGATGCAAGAACATAACCCTGGCTCCTCGGGTTCGCGGGCCCCTTTCGGGCCCTGAACAAAACCAAGAGCAGCAAACAGACAACCTCAAATCCACCAATTGCAAGAGTACAAAATGCAAATGTTCTTACTGTATTATCTTTCTTTGTCTGATAATTCCTTTCTAGTAAAACAACGTTTTCAGTGCACTGTAGAGTGAAATCTAGGTTTGGATTTGAATATTTTGACAGGTTTTCTGCGGGTAATCTTATAAAGACAGGATCTGGGAAATTTAAGGAACGGTAACCATTAAACAAAGTACTTTTCAGCCAGCAATTGTAGTACCCGTTGTCCACATTGAATCTGTACTGAAAACCTTTGCATTCACAATATTCCAGACAGGATTTCCGACAGCTTTCGAAACTGTAGTTTCCGAAATACGTTAAATCAAACAGGTAAAACTCAACATGAGGGAGATGAATAAAACCTGAAGAATTATTAGGACAGGAATCATCGAAATCTGGTACGCACCCGAACGACCAATCTGTCGAGTTCTTGATTTTGTAACCAGGAAGACAGGTACATTTCCGACCAAATTCTGGTCCGTTAACACAGAGGCTATTTTCGCCGCATATTCCATGGATTCTGCAGGGCTCAGAAGTGTGCTGCCATGTTACAACCCAGGTTTTAGTTTCCCTGTCCAAACTATAAACCCTGAGATCTCCATCATCGTCAAGAACCATTCTTCTCTGAATTCCGACACCGAAATCCAGTGTCTTGAAAACAAACAGATCCGATGATCTGAATTCACCCGACGAATCGAGAACGGCGATCTTACTACTGTTGAACGTAGATCTCCCCGCGCTCCACAACGTTATCCACGTGTTGGGCCAGTACACGCTGGTGATCTCCGGACCCTCGTACCGGAGATGAAGAATGCTGTCGCCGTCAAAGTACATCCTGTAATACCCCGACGAATAATTCGTTTGACTTCTCAAAGAAACCAAAATAGTGTTCCTCGTAAAAGGTTGACCAGGAAGAAGCGTATTCGTCGGAAAGTCAAAGCTTTGCCATAGGATCTCACCAGCAGGAGCTGTAAGAACAAGATTTCCGCTTTCTCGGAGGCTGAGAAAAAAAGAGGAAGAGTTCGTTTTCGTGTTGCTTGTCCAAACGGGGAGCTGCTGGCCGGCGTCTGTTAAAATCAGGTTGCCGGAATCATCCAACCGGAGATCTGTGTTTTCGCCGTTGACTGGTTGATCACGATTGGCCATCCACACAGTAGTGTGTGTGTTTTCGTTGCCGGAATCTGTGAACCATGTGGAGAAGATGAATGCATTTTCGCCGACCGGGAAAAATCCGGCGGTGAAAATGGGCTGTGGGGTTGAGACTAGGGTGTCTTGAGGTGATAGAGACGAGCCTTTTGTTAGGGTTGTGAAGGTTTCTGAGGAGATTAAATGCGGGAAGGTTAGAGATGAGAAAAGGGAGAGAATTATCAGGACAGTGGCAGCCATGGAATTATGAGTTGAAATTCGTAATTCAATTATTGAGGTTGTTTGATTTGATTTATGGCGGGGTTTAATAAGTTTTGAAGAAGATGTTGTGCGATGACGATGAAAAATTCAATACATTTTGTTTGTTTGATTGCTAATAAAGAAGTGATGATTTAGTTTGATAGTAACTACTTGTTTTTAATTGAATAATTTATTTGGTTAAATAAAGTTCAAGTTTGGAGGAGTTATATCTGAAACCTGAGTATACCTAAATTTGATCAATTATCAATTTAGATCAAATATTCAATTACAGTGTTTTGGTATTATAATGGCTCTGCACAGTTCGATATTATAATGACAAATGCGGAAGTTGAAGAACACTGCAATTGGTAACATACTTCGGTGGAGTTCATCTATATCTACGGGGCTGCTTGAAAGATTCACTAGAATGCCCGGTGACAGTACAAAAACACTTTTGCTACTAAAACCTAAATATAGTGTGAGCTAAGGTTGCAATTTCTCAAGTGGTTCCAAACACGAGCTGCATTCAATGTTGTCGTTCGTTGTAGATCCGTTTAGCAAATCTCTCAGAACTTGGCTCAGTTACTCTGTCATCTTTGTAGTGCAAAACCTCAGCACCCGGTTTATATCTCTACTTTAATGCACTCTGAATCATGTAGAATAACGCCACGAGGTTTTTCTTTTATAGTGCTTGGTTGCGATCCATCTTCTGCCGGATCCAACTCTCTCATTCATTTTCTGATTCTAATTGCTATATAGCCAATAGTCTAGAAAAGGTAAAATACGGTTCGAATTTAATTCTAATTAGCTTATAATCATATCAATATAGTATATATCCGATGCAACACATTTATAATATTTTCTAATGATGATCATCCACTATGTTAAAATTTGTTCAAACCAACCCTTTCCTTAATATTGAGAACTTATGTAATACCAATTTGATCACATTTTCTTATTTTTCAGATAGTCAACGAAATGGTTAATTAGACAGCCTTACTTATATCATGATTAATTGAAATAATTGATTTCAGATTCTATTCATACGTAATTGGGCAGCCACAAAACATCATTGAGAACGAAATTTGAAGCTGATTGTTTGCCTGCGTTTACTTTCAGCAGCCTCGTGATTTTCCTGGAAATTAAGGAGATGCTATTCAACATCTTTTGCACATTAGCCAATCAGTTTCTCCTCAAATTTGTTCACATGGAACTGAAATTTGTTGAAGTGAAGTGCAAACAAGTGGAAAGATGTACCCTTAGAATTATAATAAGTTAAATCAAAATTCAATCTAATCTAAGAATCCCATTAAAAGATGAACAAACTAAATGCTAATCAGAATAGTTGTTCTATTATAAATAAGATTCAATAAAATTGTAATATTTCCGTTAACAATATTAACTAATATTGTCACCGTAATCATAAATCGTTTAATAAGAGATCTGCATCCAAACTCAATCATCCTTGTTAATTAGGGATATTCAACATTCGCAACACCACAAACACAGTGACTTATGTTCAAGCGCGTGCACATTGATTAAAGTTGTAGATATATTAAAAATACAGAACTAAATATCTTTTAACTAGATTTAGTTGAGGTACTAGAATATAAGGGGTTTCAATCTAATTATAAACTGAACCAATGTTTCAATCAGAACAATTTCTGAAATACCAAAACACAACTTAACAGATGTATAGGATCAACATCTCTCCATACCCAAACACAAACGACCCGGATCTAGATCTATGCATACCCAAACATAAACGACCAAGATCTAGATCTATGCATACCCAAAAATAAGCGACCCAAATCTAGATCTAAATTATCTAAATGTTATATGGAGATTCCACTATATTCAGATACAAATATTAATATAAAAATGATAATATTTGTTTCTAGTGGGATAATATTTGACTTAAATAAAGACACACATTTATGAACATGATTAAATAGGTGACCCAAAATTCAGACCAACAATATCCCACTAGAATGTCAACATGTCCACTACTTGCCTCATACTTGGCCTACGATCTTTGTCCTCATCTGCACACTGCAAAGCAACCTTAACCAGAGTCTCCATCTTCCCCACCTCAGCCTCATCGCCGCCTTCAAAGATATCGCCGCCACCATCGCCGCCACACTGCACATTCTCCGCCACCCATTTCACCAGCCTCCTCGGCTCCATTGCATCACCGCCTTCCCCGACAGGGCTTTTTCCGGTGATCATTTCCAGGACGACGATCCCGTAGCTGTACACGTCAACTTTTGAGGTGATGGGGAGGTTGAACACCCATTCAGGCGCCATGTATCCCCTGGTTCCTCTTATCCTCGAAAAACTCGAGCCGGGCGAGCCGTTTACTCGGTTTAACAGCTTGGAGAGCCCGAAATCGGCTACTTTCGGCTGGAAATTTGAATCCAGGAGGATGTTTTCAGGTTTAACGTCACAATGAAGAACCCATTCCAAGCACTCTTCGTGTAAATATGCAAGACCTTTTGCTGTGCCAAGGGCAATTTCGTACTTCCTGTTCCAATCCAGGGTCGCAGGTCCTGTTCTCTTGTACTTATCTGTAGTTCAGTAAAAAATAAGCTAATTTGATAAAATATAGATCTGATCTATTACTTTAGGTTATACATTTCTGAAATTAGATATTACTCAATCAAAAATAAATGTATTATTAATCACAGAAAAAAAAACAGGAATTATACGTGCAGGTCTCGTTTGCTAATGCAGGTATATTTTTAACTTGAAATGCCATTGATTTTATGAGTGAGGTTTAAGATATATTGAAATAATGAATGGTAATTTCGTCTTTTCCAAACCTGCGATTAGTAAGTTGGACCTGTATGTACCAACTTTCAAACAAAAATTTGAACTTAATTGAACTAATCTATAGATAAGCCAAAGGAGATTAAGGTTTTGATACATCACAGTAGTAATGGTATGACTAAATTACGCTAAATTTTTTTGGGTGTTGCTATACACAGTCCAATATTTTACTCTTATAGTCCAAAATACGGTGTAAAAGTATGAAAATGACCTCAACTTATATAATTTTTTGAGAAACTAGCCAACTTGCAGGGGGTAGTGGTGTCATTTCATTGATATTTTGGACTACGCTGAGTAAAATACTGGAGTGCGTAAAGCACGTCAGATTTTTTATCAAATTATTTGATCAGACCTATACTAAATTAAAATTGTTTTTAGATAACCTACTATCATTAATTAATTTCAGTTTAGTTCGGTAAAAAATAAATCGAGATAGACAAAACACATGTTTACCTAAATGGAGGATATTAGCTAGAGAACCATGCTCCATGTATTCATAAACCAACAACTTATGCTTTCCCTCTGCACAATATCCCCAAAGCTCGATCAAATTCATGTGGTTCAGCCACCCAATGGTGCTCACCTCTCTCGCAAACATCGCCGCCCCCTGACCCTCGTCGATCTCATTCAAACGTTTGATCGCCGCCACGCGATTATCAGACAGCAAACCTCTGTAAACCACCCCGCTCCCGCCTTCCCCGATCGCCTCACTGAAGTTCTTCGTCGCTTTCTTCAGCTCTGCAAAATCAAATCTCCTGAATCCTGTCGCCACCTGGCGATAACCTTGGATTCCCGAACCTGAGTGAATCCTCGTCTTGTAGAAGTACGCGATCAGACAGATGATCTCCAGACATCCAACTGCCAACGTGCACCACATGAATGTCTTCACATAGCCATGATGATGTTTCTTACCGTAAGATCTCTCCAGATCTGTAACATGATTGTCTGAATTACTGCAATTCAGCCTGGAATTGGTGGAAATGTTTGGGGAAAACGAGGAAAGGCGCGATTTTGGGAGTCTCAGGTAGACCGGATCGGGGAAACCTATGGAGCTGTAGCCATTGAACAAAAGGGTTTTGGGGAAACAGTTGTAGTACCCCTGTCCTAATGCAAACTTGAACTGAAAACCTCGGCAATCGCAGAATTTCAGACATAGATCTGAGCACTGTCTGAGTGTATAATTTGGGAAGAATCCGACGTCAAATCCGTAGAATTCCACCTGTTTGACTTCGAGGAAACCCGACGCGGACGGATCATCGCAGGGAAGCTGGAATTCAGGCTCACATCCATAAGTCCAGTCTTGTTGGTTAATGATCCTGTAACCTGGAGCACAGGTGCATTTTCGTCCTGATTCGTGATTATAAGTACACAAACTGTTCGGACCACAGATCCCATGATTGTTACATGGTAGGGTTTTGGCTTGCCATGAAACAATCCAGGCCCGGGTCAGGTTGACCCGGCTGTAGACCCGGAGACTCCCGTCGAAGTCAACGGTCAGCCTCCGTTGAATTCCAGGGCCGTAGTCAGTGGCGTTTAGCTGGAATTCGTCGGAGGAATGGAAATGGCCGAGTGAGTTTAAAACAGCGGTCTTGCTGTTGTTAACCGTTGACCTTCCGGCGTCCTTGCTGTTCTTCCACGGGTCGGGCCAGAAAATGCTGGTGATTTCCGGGCCCTGGTACATCTCGCGAAGAACGTTGTCGGTGTCGAAGTAGAGCCGGTAATAACCGGAGGAATAATTCGTGAGGCTTCGTTTCGACACGAGAGGGAATTTTCCGGTGAAAATCTGGCCGGGAAGTAGCGTGTCAGTCGGAGAATCGAAGCTCTGCCAAATAACTTCACCATTCTCGAGGTTTTTCAAAACCAGATTGCCATTATCGAGAAGGTCAAGCAGAAGGGAACTGGAGTTCGACTTTGTGTCGCTCGTCCAGACAGATTCTCCGGCGTCGGTGAGTACGAGGTTGCCTGATTTTTGAACGGAAAACCTGGAACCTTTCCCGTTGACTGGATGGTCACGGTTCGCCATCCAGACAACGGTGTGGGCCCTGGAATCGTCGGAATGAGTGAACCATATGCTAAAACAGTACGCATTCTCGCCGACGGGGAAGAATCCGGCGGTGAAAGTCGGGTTCGGGGTCGAAATCAGGGAATCCTTAACTGAAAGAGAATATGAATGTGCTGAGAATGATGGAAATGGAAGAAATGAGAATATGAAGATTGAAAACAAGATATTCATATTGAAATGAACATCTAAATTTAGAATAATTTAGTTTGATTTAGTTTGCAAGATATTGGAGGGAATGTATTATTGTGTTTTAGGTGAGAGTTGGGAGTGGACTATTATTGGAATTTAATTTCATACAATTTTCTCTGTTGTGAAGTCATTTTCTTCTACTTGCTTGATTTATTTTTCTAAAAGAAGGAGTGTTATTATGGAGATTCATTTCTTCACTTATGGAATAATGGATGTCCCAATCTTCTATGAAATAGAAAGTTTAGCCGCCATGAAATTAATGTTTTCTAGCTATTTTCTGCACTATAGTTTGAGTGGGGTGAGTCTCTCACTTAATACGCCAGTACCGTTTCGCACTTGATCCACTAGTTGATGCAGTTTTCATCACTTACTTGACCACGCCACTTGCAGATTGAAAGAATGGAAATTTGAAAACTAGAAGAAAGCCCATGAGTTATTGGAAGAGGTGGAATTTGATAACTGAATCTCTCCTAGTCGGAGCAAGATTATCTCTGACCAATTTGGATAGATCAGTTGGTTGTGCAAATGTTTCCAACAATATTAAATTTTAGTGAAGTTTAAACCGATATATACTGTCAATGTTATTAAAAACATTTATAATAAAAGAATTGCAATAGTCTAGATAAAATATATTTTGTAAAACTAACCACTAGTGGAACTATTTCTAACGGAGAAGATACGTTAACTTTTAGGAAATGTCCATTGAGTTGGGACAAACCCTATGGTCCATTTTAGAAAATCAACTTGTGCTTCCCTTTAAATGAATCTTTTCATGAGGTGTATTAGGATATAGTCAACTCTTTTACAAGTTACAAAGAAAATAGATTTGATTTTCATATATATGTAAACTAGTAAGGTTTAAAGGGCGTTTGGCAGAGATTTTCATCTGCGGTACTTTAAAACATAACAGTTTTTAGTGTTTGATAAACTGTAAAAAAAAAAAACTTATTCGATAAGTAGAGATATTTTTGACCCAAAAGTAACCAAAAACAGAAATTAATATGACCAGTTTATGCTTTTCGCTACAGGAAAAGCCAGAAATACCAAACAACTTTTAAAGGTACCACTCCGCCAAACATATCCTGAAATGTAATTACCATGTTAGATAGTTTGAAATGAAATAAATCAACTATCTTATAAAAATTAAGGACCATGTTTCGATTTCTCGTTAAGCAAACATATCATAACTCATTTTTAAACTAGTTTTCTTGAGTATAGGTTCTTTACTTGAGATTTTCCATATTTGTATGTTAGTGATTTGACATGATATTTTTCATTATCCTGAAATAATGATATGAATTATGTTTGTTGGTAAAGAAAAAAAGGAAATAGAAAACATATGGACCATATCATAAATTATTTTTGTGGACTTATAAATTTACCCATCATGAATAATCTGCATTAATTTAGTTAGCATGGTTTGGTAGTAAACTAACTATATATAAAAGCCTTTGAATTTTTTAAAACTATCTGAGATATTTCGGGCTATAAAGCCCAAATATAGGTGGTTTCATATTGGAGTATTGGGCATTTATGTAATGAAACTCATCCAAATTCAAAGCCTTTTACTCCTTTGACAAACAAAATGATGTACTTGTTATTTAACTTGGTCTAACTAATCAATTCTGAACAATTTGCAGAAATTTGAAATCGATCAATGAAATTATTTTATTTAATTAAATATAATATATGTATCGTTACAAATTTGATACTCTATATCAAATATATTAATCTAGATACAATGAGGCAAAAGATCATTGGATCTAAATACAAATTTAGATAATCAACATCAT
The DNA here is from genome assembly GCA_948330725.1 of Sherardia arvensis. Taxonomy (NCBI): domain Eukaryota; kingdom Viridiplantae; phylum Streptophyta; class Magnoliopsida; order Gentianales; family Rubiaceae; genus Sherardia; species Sherardia arvensis. The sequence continues at coordinate 27,203,558 of OX415243.1, read as the reverse complement.
TTTATAATAATTGAAAATAAGATAATAAAACTCAGCAATATATATTCACCTATAAAATAAAAATTAACACACTAATATGCAACATTAACACAAAATATCAACAAAATCGTAATGCCTTGTGATTCTAAATAAAAGGTAATCGATAGGCAGAGTCCAACATTATTTTCGCAGTCCGTATTTGTATTTAAAATACCTGATATATCCTTATTTATGAGAATCACATTTACTTTTGAATAAATACTGAGGGTATTATTGGTATTTCGTGAATAAATACATACTGCATAAGTAAATATTGGACCGCATATAAAAATGTTCAGAATAAATCTCAATGGTTCATTAATTATAATATTGTTCATTAATTATCATTGTCTACTTATAACTAAAATTGCGAAAGCCGGCGGGAGTGTGGAAAATCTGTGGAAGGGAGTAGTTAAAACTTGTGACGAACGCGACGAGATATAACCTAATAATAAGAGAATTTAAATTAACAATTACAAAGTACGTAATTAATTAATGAAAAAGGGAGAGTAGTTAAAACTCATAGAGTTGGAACATTGAGCACTAAACCTTCATCATATTATATCATTTCAATGGTGTATATTAATTAATTCATTCCATATCATTTGACTATTGTAGATAAGAATGTCTCAAAAAAATTAATAAAATTAAGGTATAAAATTGATAAACCTTACTTTTAATTAGTTGAAGTTTATTTCACTTTTGTGGCCAATTAAATCCAAAATTGACAAGCCATCACGGAGTGGTTGAAGGTTATGCTTGCAACGTAATTTACATGACTCTGAAAAAGAGAATGGTCTACAACAATAACATTTAATATCATTGATGCACACTTAATTAAGGAGATTTATGGTAAGCTTTATGGTAGCTTGTAGGTATTAACAGTGTTATACTTATATGAAGGAGCCATAAGTCTATTTTATTTGATTCATTGATCAATCTTTTTTTATGTAGGGTAAGCCACCATGCATAGATGGGAGCATATTTATTACACTATTCAAAGCTCAGTAACTATTCACGTTGAAGAGAGGTATTTGAGAGACTAAAGAATAAGTTGAGAATCTAGACGATATCTAAAATACGGTTATATGTTGTACCTAACACTAAAAAGTACGGTGAAATATATATGAACATTCTAAAGTCTAATACCCAAGAGTATCTAAAGCTATCTAGCAAGTAGATGATCGATAACTTGCTCACGAATCCAAACAGTAAAGTCCGACCCATCCAGATCTGACTCGAATAAGTTGACTAAACTACTCTCGAATTTCTCCTGTACTGTTTATAGAGTAGAGACTAGAGGTCGAGGGGATTTCTCGTATGTCCAGTTACATGGAAAACATCAATTAGGCAAAGAGTGTTCGTTAAACTAGTTTAGATAATTATGCAAAAGGACCATTCGAAACTCACATTTCATTTGACATCAATAAATAAATAAAAGACAAAAACCATAATATCAGCGTCTCTGATTCATGTTGAAACTGTTGATGGCAATGGAAAAATAGCGCGTGCACTGTACACGCAAGCACATTGCATCAAAGTGGGCGCATGTGACCGGCGAAGGAAAGATCCTGATAAGACATCATCTAGTTCACACCAGACAGCATCCCAGTGATTGTGCCCACCTATCCCCCGCACGTGGGGTGCATTCCCTACTTCTCCAATCAAAACTTTCTTATTTGAGCTCGATCCGGTCGCTCCCTTGCTTTTCCGGTATCTTGTGCAGCATATTTGGACTACCCCGACAGAGACCCTTTGACCGACGACTACGTTGCGACTGTCATCCCGACATCACTGGGAGGACATAGATATGTCAGCTAGCTTTTATTCGTGGTCAAAACTCGGCTCCGATTAGAGAGGCACGACTACATTTTTGTTGTAACTTTCGAGTGATAAAAATGGCTTCAAGTTGGGGATGAGATATAGGAATGGATGGGTACGGAATATAAAAGGTATGGAGTAGAATGTTAGACTGAGCGCTGGAGAGAGGCGATGGCCCCGACCATCCCTTCTAAAGTCTCATGTCGGTTTTTGGAAAAAAGGGGCGAGAGAGAAAAAAAAGGAAAAAGAGATCGCTATCAAATTGTGCGATCAATCAAAAGATCCGAGTATACAATAATAAATCTGTTCTTTTATGATTTATCTGAATTTTCAGTCAGTACAAATAAACAGTAGAAAATAAATCTTCTTCTAGTATATAACAGTATATATGTAAGTGTTTGGTTAATGCAACACTCTAAAAGTGCCAAATTAATCGAATAAGAAAAGTAACTCTAGTCTTTGATTAATGCAACACACTAAAAGTGATATTAATCGAATCACAAAAGGTATAATTAACTGCCTTACGCGACAAGGAAGAATTCATAAGTCAACAAAAAAAGCCTTCTAGATTAGCTATTAAACTTCTACCAAATATCACATCTGCCGCAATTATTAGCGTACTCGGACGAATGTAACAAAACGAAGAATATTTTCCACGAAAAAATCAATCTTGAAATGTAGAAAAGTAATTCGAACCTAAACCAATGAACTTTCTAAGAAATTAATTATTTAATAAATTAATTAACAAGGGTTCTTTGACAATCACGTTCACATGTCAAGAAACCCAGAAATGTTTCTTTCTTACATAATAATAATTTACAGCATTCAACGCGCCCATTTGAATTGATCAGATCAACAAAAAACCGAACGCCAGAATTTTCTTGAATAAAAAAAACCAAGACTCGCCGGCCGGAGAAACTTATCACCAGCTCTTCTTATGGAAATGCTTCCCGCCGGTTGACTTTTCCATCGGAGAAGAATCCGGCGGAGGCGATGTAGACCGTACAATATTCTTGTCACTGTGCCTTCTCGTATAATCCTTCGTCTTCTTCGATTTGTCCGAGGTAGTAATAACAGAATTAACCGCCGCCAGTTTCTTGACAACTTTCACCGGTTTCTCCGAGCTTCTTTCTTTAATCATCGGAACTAAATACCAGCCGAGAGAAGTACACAGAATCGCGAACGATCTTCCGTACACCGTCAGCAACGTTAAAATGAAGAGCATCACCAGAGGAAGGTAGAAATAGGGATGTCTCAGATCGACATTTCCTAATCTGATCATCTCCTTAATCTTACACTGGTCGGCGCAATATCCAGCTGACTGAACAGCTTCTTCCTTAATCTCTGCAACCTCGTGCTTTTCCTGCTCGGCTTCTGGAATACTAACGAAATCTTTTTCCTTCTCCCGTTCTTTCTCCATTTTCCGATCCTTTGACTTCACGACGATCGGTCTCCAGTTATCGGCGCCGGAGTAAACGAACCGGACGAAGGAGATGTCCTCGGAGCCCTTCTGCGTGTAGATCTTCTGCTTCTTCCCTTCAAGTTCAGCTAGAAGCTTCGAGAACTTGTCGAGACCGCGATTTGAGTAAGGGTTTTTGTTGTATAGATCTTTTGATTTTCTTGATCTCTTTGGGGTGGAGCAAGGGCTCAACAGCTCATCAAGATCGTATTCTTCTTGATTGCTGAAGCTCCCACAGACAAACGGGCTAACCATTACTGTTTGTAAACAGATCAAATTAATGAGTCGAGGAAAATGAAAGATCTGTCTGTAAATGGATCAGATTAATGAGTCGAGAAAAATGAAAGACCTAGACAAAAAATTTGATGGATTTGGATTTTGAATGAATGAATGGATGAATAGGAGTGAGGAGCGGGAGTCGGGGATGTACTTATATTGGAATAACGTAGGAACAATGGGAGAGAGGACTATTTAATTTAAAGACTGGGAAAGGATCCAATCGGGAATGGTCAAAATGGATTAAACTATTTCAAAGTCTTCTGGATAAACAGTACTTTATGGAAAAAATATTTCGGTTTTTTAATAGAGAAGGTTCTTTGGAGTGTAAACTTTGGCCATCGAGAATATCTGTTTAGACTTTTTGTTCGGAGAAATTTGAAGATGAAAAACATACAATCAGCGTGTGTCGATCCACTGGTGCTGACTTGGTGATGTTATTTCCGATTTATTTTTTCTGAACTAATTTAAATGGTAGAGAACAGACTTTCACCGCCAATACATAACAATATACATAATAATGGCGGAATCAGAAAAACAATTTAGATTAGGCGGAAATGACAGTCGTTTTACTAATCTTCTTTAGGGGTGTTTAAAATGAAATTTTATATCAGGGACAAATCTAACGAAAAATTAAAATCTATAAATTCAATCACTATACGCCTACATCGCTCTAGGTGGAAAAATCAACCCATCAGTTCAGAAACGGTATTAATATTCCAAGTTTTAGTACGGATGAAGGGTAGGTCTGGACTTACTCAGGCTCTCAAGTACTTCCGTCACTGTTCATGGGATAACATTTTACATGGGAGAGGCGGAGCTAGAAATTAGGATGCATTTGGTTGGATAAATTTTTGGAAAACTGAATTTTACTTGTTTGGTTCACGAAATTTTACAAAATTCTATTTTTGGTATTAAAATTCAGACTTTCAAAATTCTGAAAACCAATCATATATTTTGTTTCAGACTTACAAAATTTCAACCCAACCAAACAAGATTTTTGCAAAACCAAACTTTCAAAATCTCAAACAAAAACACGAACTCTCAAAAATTCAAAACAAAATAACAGATTCTCAAAAAAACTGACGAACCAAATGTAATGTTTGAACAGATGGACACATATCCATATCATTAATATTAATGAGGTTAGGAAAAATATATAATTCTCAACTAAAATGATCAAGCTGCTGTACGTGTCGACATCTCTACACTTTTAGTTTTAAATGTGGATCCTTATCATAATATATGGGACTTTAAAATGAGATTAGCATCTCTATTTCCAACCTATATTTTGATACTAGATAGTTCTACAAATTTAAAAACATTGACGCACTGTTTCCACACTTTATAAATTAGTAAAATTTAAATTAACATATAGGTTGACATTGTGTAAATTTCATCACAATAAATAAAGTATATACATTTTTGATGTATATAAATTCACAAATATTATATTTTAGATGCACATTTATATTATTGTGCACACCCTAAATTGGGGAGACGAACTATTAATTATTTCCTTCAAAAGTGTCTGCCCATTGTAAGGTTGCGTCTTCAGACACATAATTTGATAAGTCAGGTTAATAATAAAAAATACAGTTTAATATATATCAGGATCATCCTGATATATGCAATATCAGACACTAATTAAATATCTACATGTCATGTTTAATGATTTGGCCACATATTCAATCATTACTTAAACAGATTTAGGCATTCTAAGTTAGAATTTTAGAAATTTACTAAAAATGTCTTAACCAATTAAAACATTATAATCGTACACGTGTCATTATCTTATTGGTGCCTGATAAGGACTATATCAGGATCATCCGGATGAATGTTATTCTCAGAAAAATAATAATTATTGTAAATTTAGGGCGTTTCTAAATGCAGGTCCACTTTATTTCTGCAGGTTCAAATTAAATCTGAAATAACAATCATATCCCTCTTAAATATCAATTATAATTCAGAAAAAAATAATTTATAATTTGGACACGTGTTCAGTCATTACATAGACGGGTTCATGCATTTAAGGTTAGAGTTTTAGAATTAATATATTTGTAAAAACTTATCAACAAAATAAATGGTGATTATGGTATATTCCCACTTTCATTGGATTTGTAGAATTAAATTGGACATGCATAAAGTAAACACCTAAATTTATAAGACGAGTCTAATTATTAATTCGATCCAAAATTAAAAGAATTAGTTCATCTTATCTTACTATAAAATCTCATCACACAAATCTTTTTAGAATAATTGGATCTTTTCTTTAAAAAGTCATTATCAATTCTTTCCCCTCCCAATTGTAAGGTCTAAATTTGGCGAGTACTTAATGTTGTGTGGCAACCTCACTTTATATAATAATTAATCAAGATAAACCAACCACTGCCGTTTAATTCCGGCCAATTATTTAATTAAACATTTCGTCTAAAATTTATCTATGAATATGGTTTGGTATGCATGGACAGCGAAACCAATTAGACCAATGATCTCCACAAATGTTTTTTTGAATTTTAGTAGACTGATTTGAATTAAATGAAAATAGAATATATTAAAAATATAAATAGCATAAGTAAATAGTATTTACCAAAACTAATAATGCACATCAAGTAGTAGAATGGATGTTGATAGCGATACTATTTGGAGAAGGAGGAATGAATGAAAATTTTGTTGCTAGCGAGCTACTTGTTCGATCTGTTGTCAATTCACTGTGATTATTCTAAACTGTTAATTCGTGGCCGGAGTGGATTTCTGAAATTCTATAAAAAATAATTCATTCCTTTTATCTCTGGCTGAAAAGAATCAAATTATATTTGACGTTGAAATACGTGATGATTGTGCAAGTATCACGTCGTACTTGTGTACGAGAATGGAGTTTTTGTTCATGCTTATGGATGTTATAGATCCTCTAACATTTGAAGAAAAATTTCTACAAGTTGCCGATGAACTGACATTGATTTACAGTTGGAGGAAGAGGTCACCTTATTCAACGATGCAATACAATTAATTAGGTCGGTTCGTGAAAATACATAACCATCGTTATTTTATGCGACGTCGATTTTAGAGTTGTAAAACTTAATAAGTAATTATAATTTTAAACATTCATATTGGGTATCGAAAGATAATAATATTTAAGCATATTTTCCAGCTAACATTTTAAAAAGCAGTGAGTTTTTAAAATGCCCATATCAAATGATTATAAATTATTTTAAAAATCTTGTCATAAAATGATATTTATTTATTTTAAAAAAAAACTGAGCGAAATGAAGAATATTTAGATAGCCACCTCTAAAAAAATTAAATAATTCAGCGAGTGGGGAACTAGTTACGTAAGACTGAAAGTAGCCACTGGTTTAGAATAAGGTGAATTAATTAGTGGTTCATACAATTTGTTGCACAAGAAAAACAAAAGAGCTTTGGAATAAATTAATTGCAGAACTGTTTGCTTAATTATATGACAACAGACAGGAACGTTTTGAAAAATTACAAATACATAAATATTATTATTATTAGTCAAGACAGGTGATAATTAAGCCAAGAAAAATTCGACTACTCTTTCAATTTTCAAATATTTTCTAGATCAAAATTTCAAAAAAACCCAGCGTTTTAAAATCAACTTGTTATAAATACACGTGCACCTTCTGTGTTCATCTTATCTAAAAGGGTAATTTATTGGATGTAATTAATTAATGTCAACAAAATATATAAAAATTGGTTGTGTCAAAATAAAATAGAGATGTTACAATTGCAACAACATTTGACTCAGATGATAAACGTTTCTCAAAGTTGATGACGTTTTGGAAACGCCTTAAAAGACATAAATCATGAATTAGAACACATGTATAATCTAATTGAGAACGCAACACGTTCTTTATAAAAAGTAAATTGGGAACAACATATCAACATGAAAAATCGGATCAACTATTATTGAAATGAAAAATAATCAATCAAATTAAAAAGTATTACAAGTGTGAATATTCACATATATTTAATAGTAAATCCAATAAAATTTAACTAACAATTTAAGAAGATGGAATACTAGATAAGACTCAAAAGAGCTAGGGTTTTGGCTGGTTGATTTTAATGTAGTTATATAGTTGATGAGATTTTATAAGTAGTGAAATGAGTGATTATACCGGTTCAGATCTCTAAATTTTGGGTTCAATTAAGATATCATTTTTATAAAATATGTGTACATTTAACATGTATTTAGATTGTGGAAATAATAATTGCACGTAATAAGTTAGAAAGTGACTAAGAAATGAATCTTATTTTTACAATCAACTCAAAATGTAAGTCACTTATTATTTTTATTTCAGACCTTAAAAATCTTTGGGCCGACAGTGACTACGGTAGTAATAATGTCTATCTGATCATTATCAGGATTTGGGGAGTGTAACAAATTCTCATCCATTCTGCAGTTTCATTTTGAAAAATTTACTACTAGGTCCTTAAATTTTAAAAAACTAGTTACTTATTCTAGAAACTTATATTAAAAAATGTGAAACTATATATCCATTATTTCAATCATGCATTATTGCTTCTAGAAGTGAAAAGGATTGTACCTCAAGAAAATGATAGGCATTATCAGTTATCACGACGGACTTGCAGTGTGATATTATTAATTTACTGCAATTATTAATTTTTAAAAGAAGGCTCCGATGACCTTGACCCTGAGTCCCGTGACCCTCAAGTCTTCTGAATTACTCAACAGCTCTCATCTCTTCATTGGTCTAGACGAACTAAATAATGTTTATCTGTCAATTTTGACCCAGGAATTTTGAGGACAGACATTATTTTTATTCGTCAAATTTGTCAACGATTCCCATAAATATGATTATGTTAAGCTTAATCAAAATTACTCTTAATTATCATGTATCATGAGTTCTAGCTGTAACAGAGGCCTTGAGTTTTCAAATCACAATTTTGTAAGGAATTGTAAATGTTGGAGTGAGCTTTTGATAATAATTTAGTATTGTAGTTCTATGATTTCCACAATAATTTCTCAGGTTGCGATTTCTGAAAGTACAATAATTGCAGTGGTTATAAAATTGAATGTTTCTTTCTCACAAAAATCATGGGGATGGGGAAATTAAATCTCCATACACATCTTTCAAATATAAGGTCTTTATAGTAAATTTATAATTTTGACAATCGTGTTAACCTTACTGATCGAAACCTGACTCAATCTGTAATTAGACTGAGATTCTTTAGATTCGGTTATCTTAATTAGATATATCTGGGTTACAGATATATACTTTTTGTATTCGATGCGTCTACAGTTTGGATCAAGGCGTGTTTACGCTTGAACGATATGTGTCAACGTGTTCGTGGTCATGTTGCAGATTTTGAAGATCCCTAATTAACAAGATTGATCGGGTTTAGATGATATTTATTTGTTAAAAGTGGTTAACGGCTTTTCACTGCAGTTAGATAATATTTCCGATGCAGTATTATACATTTGTAGATATCTTATTTGTAATAGGACAATCTAGTCTGATTAGCATCTAGTTTACTTATCACGATCATTAGATTAGATTATTCCACTTATACCCAACATTTTGAATGAAAGTATTTTCACACCATCACCTCCATCTACTCATCCCAATCTTTAAGGAAGAGATCGACGATCTCAAGTTCTTTTACTCCATTCATCAAGTCTTTTCCGCCGGACAACTCCTAGACTAATCGTTCAATTTTTGGGGGAGATATGCCATGCATGAAATATAAAACATTAAGAAACTATGCTCAAGTATAAATCAATTCACACCCTGATCATCAAGAACATGCATTCAATTTCACTTGCCTTCAACATCAATATACATGTATGTAATACCTTAGAAATATCATACGTATAATAATCACATCCTTGTAACTTCAATGGGGCGCCGGAGAAGGAGATTCCGAGATGAACGATGTGACATTAGCTGTGATTTCAAATGCACTGAAAGGGAACTGTTCCCAGCTGCCATTCTCCTCGTTATAACCGAGCAAGATCAGGTGCGGACGAATAATCCATTTGCAGGACCAAACGCACCTTTTGTAATCTCTGTGTTCATCGTACGCATCGAAGAAGTACCAGATGTCGTCTTCCATAAGAACATGGCAGGTGTACTTCGTGTCCATCCAAAACGCAGACTGAAACTCCCAGCTGTATTCTTCTGTGTATTTCAGATCGTGATAGCCGAGATCTTGGCCGGAATCCGATAAGCAGTGGATCTTTACCGGCCGGCCCTCGGTGTTGATCTCGTTCAGTACCTTCCCTGTTATTATTGCATCGACCCTAACGGTTAGGGCACTAATTAAGATTATCATCACTAGTAATAAAAACCCATGATTAATAGTGTTCATGTTGTTTGATGGTATATATATGTGTGCAATTAAGTTAGACTCAGCACTTTGAAATTTATAAGCAGAATATTAGAAACTGTGACAGGAATAACTGGTAAATAAAGGCTAATTCGTGAAATGCACTCAATTTACAGTCTGTTACATATGTGTCTTATTGAGGTAAAAACACATTTTCTTGCCATAATTTCTGTTGATCACCTGAATGGTAAAAAACAAATTGATCCATCAGTTGTATCTAAATGTTGAGTTAACTTAAAGATATGGAAGAAATAATGGATGCTAGCTCAATTAGGGTGAATAAAAATTAATGTTTGAAAAATAATTTTTCAGCTAACTTTCAATTTTTGTCAAAAAATTGAAATCATTTTTTTGAGTTTATTTCAGTTTATAAGCAATGTTGTTAATTACTGAAATTGCACTCAATTTTAAAATTGAGCTCAATTAAGGTGGTGACTTGTTGAGGTGAGAATTTACTTTCTTGCAAATGTTTGTTGTTGAAGCTTGTTTTCTACTTTGATCTGAATGTTAATATTTTTTATTAGTTCTTTTACTAATTGCTTAAATATATACAATAACTATTATTAAAAAAAAATTTAGAATGTTAATCTACATAAATGGTCACACTTTTATTGCAACGAAAAAAACTGAATTGTCAGTTGATACGGAAATCCGAGTTGATGGTAGTCTTAATACTTACCTTCTCACAATTCCATTTTGATAATTAAATTTGTAGATTGGATGGGTTGGATAAACATTTGATTAACCAGTCTAGTTCGTGTTAGACAATATACACCGATGTCATGCAAACAATGTGAAATGTCTCTTACTGCCCCGAGGGGGGAATTCGAATAACGTTTAATGAGACAGACTAGGGAGTAAGCGCGGTATTTAGAGTATTGTCAAATATTATAGCCAGATAATAATCACGTAGTGCGACCATGATTGGTTGAAGATGCGGCTCGTTGGATCACTTATTATACCTCTTTTTCCATTTCTATCTTAGATTTTAAATATGATGTTACCGGCATTTAGTACTCCTAACTACGGGTTATGAGAAGGTTTATTAGAATCGATCCTCTTGAAAATCTCACATCTCAACTTTTTTTGTGGAGATATCATATACTACTCGACTCCACTTGAAGGCATGTTTATGGGTGTGATGAGTCTAATAAATATCCATCTGCCGACAGGCAATTTGAACCAAAAATAATAATTGCCAGCTGACAAAAAGATCTATGGTAAGAACACCTATTTTGGATCGTTAACCAAAACAATTCATATAGCATTATTTATTAAAGATTAATAAATTATGAGGATGAATGACATAAATCAATTGAAAATGTCACCATTTGGTGTCAATTCCTTCTGTCAAATTAAGATGCTCCCAACTACGTGTTCGCTCATTTAAACCACTCAAAACCTTGCCTTGCTGAATCACCCATCTGCAAAAATGAACGCATCTGAATTTGTCTCTGACTTCATCGAATGCAACAAAGGAGTACCAAACTCTGTCCTCCGGCGCCAGCCGGACATGGCAAGTATACCTGCCGTCTTTTCCGGCATCGATCACCCAATTCAGCTGCTCTGAATATTTCAGGTACCGAAGACCTACATCCTGGCCGCAGGAGAAACAGCGAACCGTTACCGGATTGTGCTCGTCGTCGATGTTGTTGAAGAACGAGGCGTTGATAGCATTAGCGCCAGCCCTAAAAATTAGGGTTTGAGCTTGGAGGCTCAGTATTATCAGTAGCAGAGAAAGACTGCAGGCATTCATGCTGTAAGATATATATGAGTTATATATTAACCTAAACTGCCAAGAAATTTATAGGCAGGAATTGTTGCTAAGAAGGTCATTTATGTCATTTTACATGATAGCATTTGTAGACACAATCGTGCAAGAAGTGTGTTGATCAAGCTGGTTGTATGGTTGAGGAAAAATCACATGTTTCACTGCAAAATGTAAAAGTATTATGTAAAATTTTATAATTTGAAATTTCAAAATATGAGGTTTAATTTTATATATACAACAACTATATAAATTAAAATGTATAAAAACTTTCATGAAATGTTTATATTAGTCTAGTTTAACTTTCAGGAGACCGGCCAACCCTCTTGATCAAGTTGATTAAAATTTTCTACTCCCTCTGTCCTAACTGAATATGCACTTTTTTTACACAAATACTTGGGACCATATTTGATCATATATTTCAATAAGTACATTAGTAATACTATTATCATACAAGATATTGTTGAATTCACAATGCGTTCTAAGTATTGAGTTTTTAAATGTTGTTAATATATGTAAATAAAGTTATCAATGCTCAAATTTACTACAAAAAAGTTGATCAAAAAGTGTGCAGATTCAGTTGGGACGGATAGTAATCAAAACTTAGAGTGTGTTGATATTGAACGATATATTATTGTACAAATCAATTGAAAATGTCACCAAGCTTAAGGATATATATATAATATATATGAACATGCTTTAATCAATTTGGTGCCTGCAACACAGATGCATTAAAATAAAAACGTTCCCAGATGTGTTTTTGCTCATTAAAACCAATCAAGACCTGGTGATTCCGAATCTCCCATTTGCAGAGCTGAGTGCATCTGACATTATCTCTGTGTTCATCAAATGCATCAAAAAAGTACCAGTTATCATCATCCAGAAAAACATGGCAGGTGTACCAGGTCTGGCTCTTTGCTTCAAACTCCCACTGGTAATTCTCTGTGTATTTCAGGTCGACACGAAACGCTGGATCATCAAGATTGTCAGTTTCGCAGTGAAGCGTTATCGCCCTGTCCTCAACGTGAATGTAGTTTGTTACCATGGCAGACATTCTATCAGCTTGAACATTAAGAACTAGGGTTTGAGCTTGGAGGCTCAAAATGATTAGTAGCAGAGAAAGACTGTTATGACTAGGTTTCATGTTGTTCATTGTAGATATTAATGATCAAAAGCGCCACAAAATTTATAAGCAAGAAATGAAGCGATGAAGGCCATTTTGAAAACATTTGTAGGGTGCACTCAATTTGCAAGATGTGCGTTAGTTAAGGTACGAGTTTACTTGAACATATCTGTTCTATAAACTCGTACCTCTGAATCTTTGAGTTCTAAAAAAAAGGTACTTTGTAGTGTGGGATGATATTTTTATTTGTTTAGGAAAAATCACACATTTTACTCTAAGATTACTTAACTTGTTGGTTACTACTTTGTCATGAATGGTAGTGAGTAGTTGAGTGCTTGATTCGAAGAGAGAAAAAAATAGATGTTGTAAAATATTGATTAATATGTTCCCAAACGATCTCCAAATCTTATTTCTTTAAAATTGAACTGAATTAGAATATATTAGATTGAATTGATATATGAAGTGAAAAATAATGTACTATAAATAATAGTAGAGTATATATCTTAACTAGAATGAAATTTATGAAAATTTATATTTCACCCGAACTAACCTAAAATGAAATCAATCAATTTTTTTTTTCAATTTTCATCTAAACTGAACTGAAATAGCTAAATTAATATATTTTCAAATAAGTTAAAATAAAATTTTCAAACCAAGTAAGACGCGAGGCTATAGGGTAATGGTTCTAGAATACATTAGGAGAAAATAAATCTCAAAATATTATAAAATGAAAGATAGCAATGTAGATTCTTAAATATATTAGAATTATATTAAAGTATGAACCCTAAATAATCAAAGTCTTCAAAACTCCTACAAGATTGTGCACGAGTTCGCCCCATACTGCATATCACTGTAATTGTAGGCATGATTACAAGGCCCCTGTTGAGGAGGATAAGAAGGCACGTAGTTACTGTACTGCCTCGGATACTCGTCGTAGCCGTTCGGGTATATCACCACCCCATCTCCGGCGGAGTAGCTGAGCGGTGCATCATACGCGCCACCGCTGGTTCTTCCTTCAAGGAGCGGTTGGTTGTTGTAATTAAAATTATGGTTATAATCATAGCTATCTCTGTGCCTGCATCCATGGTTGACCTCGTTTCTTCTACGCGCCTCGTCGACTCCGGTGATTCTGGATTCAACCAGCTTTCCGTGCTCGCCCATTTGCAGAGTGACTGCGTTGTAGAACGTGGCCGGATCGACTTCGGCCTTCACCGATGCGATTCCTCGCTCGGCATCGATTATAACGTCGTAGTTGTTGTCTTTGCAAGAACAAGGAAAGACATCTTCAGCAAATCTGATCTGAACTGAACTAAATGAAGCGTTCTCTCCTCAACCAAAAATAATGCATTGTAATAATATAATATGATGAGATTTAGCAAATTTGATCACTCAACACATAATTTTCATTTCACAGTCAATACAGTTTAACAAGATATAAACTCACAAGATTAAGACCAGGTGCGGAATCAGACGAAAAAGTTTGGATTGCTAAATACATGGTATTGGGATTTGCCAGAATACAAAATTACACTATACATTTATCTCAAGTTACAGTGAAATAGCCTATAACATAAATGGTGATATGGGCTCTGGCCCATATCCAGCCTTCGGCCCAGAGAGTAGTCCGGTCCATATGACGTCAGCTAGAATGGCGTTATCCGGGGACAAGGGGGACATGAATATGACCTGTCCCCGGATAAGGACAAAAGGACATGACCACTGCCTCTGAGCTAGAGGCTAGCCACTCACACCTATAAATACAGTTTTAGACTTGTGGAGAAAGGTATGTTCTATCAGATAAAAACTCTCTCAATATATCCTTATTCTCTCTCCTATTCAAAGGCCCCTCTTTCATCATCACGCCGGAGTAGCTATCCTCGGGATACTCCGGGGCGTTGTTTTGCAGGTCTTTAGGTGAGAGCGCGCGGAGCACGGACAAAGCCTCATCCGGGCCGGAGACTCGTCATCATCCGGACCGGGACTGGAAGCTGGTAGCATCAATAAATTTTAAAGGTAGCCGGCGCCGCCCGATACAACCACTAATTCCGCCACTGATTAAGACAAAATTGATATGAACCAAACTAAACTAATGTCTTACTCCACAACCAAAAATAATGTATTGTAATGATATAGTATGATGAGATTCGGCTAATTTGATCATTCAATACATTAATTCTCACTTCACAATCTCTGTACAATTCAACAAGAAATAAACTCACGAGATCAGGTAGGAGTGACTTACTACTAATAGTATATAACAACTGAACTAAGCGTAACGAGGGTCTCTCACACTTTTCATATTTTTCACCCATTATTTATGTGCAATGTTGGAATCTATCAAAACAGTTCGCATTCTCATATCCCCACACACAAGGTACAAGAATATTAGCAATGCTTCTTTTATCTTACATCTCTATTGCTCCGATAAAGTAACCGCCATCTAATAATGTATCCCTTAATAGGAAGAAACTAGCATGGTTCATTCGATACACATCCCACATATTTCAAGACGTCCGTTCAAAATCCATGCAGTATACATCAGTCCAATGAACTCACAATTATATTGTGGGATAGGATATACTAAACAACATCTTCTAGAAGGTGAACCACTCTGTGTATAATTTCGCAACAACTTGTTGGCTAGATTTCCCTTATTGTCCTTCCATCACTAGTTCCAGTATTCTTAGTACCACAGTACCCCACAAATTGCTTGAAAGCCTAACTGTATCTATGAAATCGTTACTATATCGCTTGAAGGCCTAACCTTATACTTTAAGAATTTTAAACACAAAAGTAATGGATGTGCCTTAATATGTGATTCAGAAAATATTACACATAGAAAATATCAGACCAAACTGCTATCTACATCTTATATACCTTAATGGTTATGTACTTAAATCTATGAACTAAAATTCAATATAAAAAATTATGAACAACTGAACAAGAACAACTTAAATAACCTATACCAAATTGGAAAAGGCCAAATTCATTATCTAAACAAATGAAATCATCTAAAAAAGCAAAAACATAAAATCATCATCTGTTAAATTGCCTATGAATAATAACAACAAATGTCACTGATTGGTATTTGAAACTAACCGGTTTACTAGAAGGAACCTGTCTATAGATTGATTGGAACAAAAATCCGAGGATTGAAGATCAAGAAATTCGAGTATGATTAGAATTAGATTTGCCAACTCGAACTGTTTCTTATCTGAATTGTAGATGGGAATACGCCTGTGCGACGTCAAAAGAAGCTAGTTTATTTTCTAGTGTTGCGGTATTTTTATATTTTTCACATGGAAAGAAAGATGAGCTAATTTTCAAGGGCACTAGTAGAATCAGGCCGGAACACGGCGCCGTTAGACGGCGGTTCCGCGTGAATTTAAGGGAACCGCCGTGTAAACCATCCGGCTAAGTTTCCGAGTTCGTAAACTTAGCCGGATGGTTTACACGGCGGTTCCGCGTGACTTTTTAAGAAACCGCCGTTTTACAACCATCCCGCTAAGTTTACGAACTCGGAAATTTAGCCGGATGGTTGTTATCAAACAGATTTCTCCTTGCAAGTTATAATCTCCTTCTCCCTCTCCATCTTCTTCCTCTCTCATTCTTCTCCTTCTCCCACTCATTCTCCCCCTCTCTCTCTTCTTCTTCTCCTTATTCTCTTTCTCCCTCTCCTTCTCCTTCTTCTCCTTCTCCTTCTCCATCTCCCTCTCCCTCTCCCTCTCCCTCTCCCTCTCCTTCTCCCTCTCTTCTCCCTCTCCCTCTCCTTCTTCTCCTTCTCCTTCTCCTTCTCCCTCTCATTCTTTTCCCTCTCCCTCTTCTCCCTCTCCCTCTCCCTCTCTCCCTCCTTCTCCTTCTTCTAACAAAGGGTTGACTTTAAATTATGTATTTTTCATAAGATTTAATCTGAAAATCAATAGATTAGTATGATAGTTTGTGTTTTTGGGATTTCCGGGTACGATCTATTCGATCTACAAGTACCCATGGTTTGGGGATGAAACTGTTTTTATGTTGGTTTTGATTTCGCCGGCCAATTCGGCCGGCGTTTTTTTTGTTCTATCCGGCTAACTTTCCGAGTTCGTAAACTTATCCGGATTTATAAACATCCGGATAGATTTCCGAACTCGGAAACTTAGCCGGAACAATACACGGCGGTTATGACCGCCGTGCATCGGTGGCGCCAATTGCACGGCGCCACCATGGACGGCGGTCAAAACCGCCGTCCAACGCCGATGGAACCGCCGTCTTCTGGGTCATATTCCACTAGTGGGGCTACGACTTGATTTTTATTTCATTAATGAAGATGATGTTAATTTTCTTCTTTACAATTTTTTTTTTTAGATTTATCGAGGTGAACTAAAATAACTAAAAAATGTTGAACAATTAATACTAGTAATGATAAATTTCATCGAATCATAAATCACATAAAACGTGATGATTATTCATTTATATTTACATAGGATTTTTAAGGATTTTAAGAAAATGATTCATTAATTCATTTAACGAGATTATTCATTTAACCCCTTAGCCCAAGTCGGGGCCGGAAAAAGTAGCATTTATCGAGTATTTATTTATCGAGATTTAACTATCCACAATATTTTTTATTTATTTTTATTCTAGTGATCCGGTCCAACTGTTTATATTCATTTAACTATGGTGGAGCGTGCTTGTTTTTATATAGGTAAATTTCTTATTTATACATTTGACTAGATTTTTAAATTTTAAAAGATGTGATTAATAATATTTAAATATCAAGTATTCCATTTACACAAGATCTAACAACTATGTTTCATTCGTTAGGTTTGCAAAATTTATTCATGAAACAATACATTGAAGTTTATCAAAATTTCTTGAAAGGGTAACCTCTTCAAATTTTATGAAACTATTACTGTACATATAAATTTAAACATATATTAAAGCTAAGTAAAAAAGCATGACCATTTTATTAACTTTTAATATTTTCCGGTCAATTTTTAACAAGCATGACCATACAAAATATTACCAAAAAAAAAGAAATATATACTAATGGTCAAACTACTAGTAACCCACAGAAACAAGGAAAAGGATAAATGGAAATAAAAAAAAGAATTAAAAAAAAGGGTAAACCCAGAAGGAAAAGGGAAATGTCGCCCTTGGGTTTTCCTATAAATATAGGGTGAATCCCAGCGTAGCCTCTCTATATATTCACTATCCTCTTTCCATAAGTGATAGAACTCCCAGTCTCACACCCAAAGATCCCGTTTAATTTCCCACTTTTTATCAACGAATAGTTTCCGGGTCGACGACCCTTTTTTCCGAGTCCTTTTCTAGGTCAGTGAATTTGGGGCAATTTGAGATGGATTGCTACCGGGAAGAAGAAGAAGAAGAATACGAGGAGGAAGGGGCGAACCGCCTCTTCGGTTTCATGTTTGGAAATTTGGACGACTCCGGTGATCTTGATGCCGATTATCTTGATGATGACGCAAAGGAGCATCTTGCTGCCGTAGCAGATAAGATTGGCGGCACATCCTTTAGAGATATGCATTTATCTGCGGAAACGCGTTCCGATGATGCCGCTGATCAAGAAGTTTATGATGAGAAGGCGGAAGATGCTGTTGATTACGAAGACATGGATGAGCAGTATGAAGGACCAGAGGTCCGAGCAGGGGCGACTGAGGAGGACTATTTGTCTAAGCTCGTACCAGTCACTGCGTTCGGGAATACTGATTCATTGTATGATGATGAGAATTATGATGAGGATGATGATGAACCTGTTCCCACCTCACCAGGCCTGGGTGAAGATGTTGACGAAGATGAAGATGATTTAGCAAAGGCATTTGAAGATGAACTTGAAGCTGAATTGCTGGATGATGATCAACCTGTTCCCCCCTCACCAGGCCTGGGTGAAAATATTGGCGAAGATGAAGGTGATTTAGAAGCAATGGCATTTGAGGAGGAACTCGAAGCTGAATTGCTGGCTGCTGAGATTTCAGACTTCGAGGAAGAGACCCGTGGAAAGACGTCTATAGACAGTAGTGATTCAACACCACTGCCAATTCTGTGTGTGGAAGATGGGACAGTTATCCTACGTTTTTCTCAACTATTTGCCCTGCAACAGCCTGTGAAGAAAGACAGGAAATACCCATCACATAAAGAGAGTTCTAAGACTAAGATGAGGACCCAAGTGAATGTCGAAGAAGATGAGGAGGTATTCTTCAGGGAATCTTCCACAAACATATTTGGTGTTAGAGAAGAAGCACAAGTGATTGAAGACTATTATTTTTCAACCCCGACTGACTATTCCGATTCAAGGCAGTTTGGGGCAAGTGATGCTTTTCAGTGTTCTGAACCAACACTTGGATTCTGTTCAGAGCTTCACCTTATTGATCAATTGAACTGGGAAGATGACATTCAATGGGATAATGATCTCAGTATCGCAGAGAGTCTTGAGAATTCTGGATCTAAATCACTGGAGTTTGGTGCTGATCCCAGAAAAGCATTTCATCCCCAACTTTTGAGGTTGGAGTCTGAACTTATTCAAGATAATCCAAGCCATGTTAATAAGATGATGCTGCAGAATAGAGATTTAGTGGATGGATCCTGGATGGATAATATAGTTTGGGAGCCAGATCAGCCTGTTACAAAGCCAAAGCTGATACTTGATCTTCAAGATGAACAAATGCTGTTTGAAATTCAAGATACTGAGGAGAATAAACACCTAATGCTTCATGCGGGTGCTATGATAACAACCAAGGCTGCTGCTGGAGAGTCCACCAAAGGTCCTTGTGAGGGGGGGTTTAACATTTCAAATGATGCATACTATGTAAACTGCAAACCCTCTCAGCAGGTGATAGCAAAAGCGAAGAAACGAGCTCCTGTGCCCAAAGTTTTACAGAAAAAGAAAAATGATGTCGGGCCGAACAAGCAGAAACAGAAGAAAAATGACAGCGAACGCGAGGAACTGAGGAACAAGAAAGTCAAAACAAAGAGTGATGGAATAAAGAATGTGAAGGCTAATAAATCATCAGCTCGAGATAGTTTTTCGTGCGGGGCTTGCGGCAAGCCAAATCATACGAGGACTAACAAACTCTGCCCTGGGAAATCTAATTCCTTGGAGCCGAAAAGGAAGCTCATCAACAAAGGTGCTCTGAAATTTTCTGTGGTTAAAGCACATGAGGATGATGATAAGCTCAATCCAAAAGGAATGATTTTGAAGTTTAAATGCGGTGGATCTACTAAAGTGAAGAAAACAAAACCAGAGGTTGTGGAGTCTCAGAAGCCCTCCCTTTTCTTTAAGCCGCCATCAGAGGACAAACCTCGGAACAAAATCAGAATCAGAGTGGCCAAGGAAGAAACCACTAATTTTGATAAGCATTTCGCGGAACAGGACAAGGAGAGATTGGCGGAGATAAGACTGTTCGAAGAAGTGATGCGCATGGATGCAGCAGAAGAAGAAAGGGAAAAAAAGAAACGGAAGAAGAACCCTGAAATTCGAGACGATGATTATTTAGCTAGAATGATACCAGAAAGAAGAGTAAAGAGGAAGGTAGCCCCTGACTCTGTAAGCTCGGGCCAAGCTACAAAACGCAGGCTTGGGGGGAGGACTACTTGCTGGGCAGAAGCATCATGAACTGTTACTAGAATAATCTCTCATTTTTAGGTTCTCCTCCCTTTGGGGGTTTTATTGGGGTTAGATTGCCAACCCCAAATTGTATATAAAAGTTCATATGAATAAAAAAGTTACATAACACTCAATCTATTGCCTATGTATATTGACAAATTGAAATTGGATTATAATTTGTATGGAAAAACTCCAGATTTGATATTTTGAATATTTGCTTTCACCGATTTCTCCTTCATTTTATACCAACTGGAACTTGGGATATGTAACACTACTGATTTGAAAATCAAACTCAACGTCTATATATCCGTTATTCGTCGGAAATTTTTGTTAGCTTGAAAAAATGACATAGCAAGTCAAGCTACACAATCATCTTGCTTACAACTGAAAATGCTCTTATATCCCTATAAATACTCTTGAATATTAAATTCATCAAGTTCTACTTTGTCTATTCATTCTTATACACAAACCCCTGTGTTTGGAAAATCACTATAAATTGAAACTCGTTTTCTTTTTCCTCTTCTCACTAATGAAGAGTGGTAGCGCCAACGTCGGTAATCCGCAGGACTCACGGCGGGTGGAACCGACGTTACTGGGAACACTGTCCATCGGCGTCCCAGTTTTGCACGGCGGAAGGATCCGCCGTGCAGAGTTTACGAACTCGAATATCCAGAAGTGCACGTTTTACTAAAAGAAAACTCTGAACATGGCGTCTTGATCCCAGAACTGAGACAAAAGTTACGAGTAGAAAGGTTGGACTTTGCGAAACCGAAATCCATCCTGTCAAAAATTAACGACTCGTAAAGATTCACTAAATATCGTATCTTAAAGAGTAGAAAGGTTAGTGTTCTGATCAGATTCGAGATCGAAAGTAGTGGTATATGGTCACCTAGATTGTACCATAGAATGATAGTGTTTTTCGCACTCGAAGAAATTGTGTGTGAAGAGCAATTTTCCATCATGCATGCATCATCGAAAGTGACCGATATTAGAATGTTTACGAGTCTAAAAGAGGATGAACTGAATTGTAAAATGGTTCTGAATAGGGCGTAAAGTAGGGTTCTTGTCCTGTCATGTTATTACGAAATCGAACATAGGCTGAAGAAATTGAATTCCTATGTCGTGTGTATATATTTAGAAATCATTGAGTTCCGTCCGCAACCTTCTCTTAGATTCTCCGCTCTCTATCTTCAAGCACAAATCTCTCCACCGCTAATGTCATCCCACCTCGGCTCATTCGATGTGGCAATGTGTTGGCTTTGGCATTTTGACTATTAGTTGTATGCAACCCCTAAGTATAAATAGTCAATTAATGTGTTGTATAAGTTAGTTCCATGTCAATTAATGAGTAGGGTTCTTTTTCTGTATATATCCCACTCATTTTGTTAATTATATATTTAGAGTTGATTTACAATTGAATTCCTTCTACTTCACATGATTTATCGTTTGGATGCGACTTAATTACCTAAAATAATATTCAGAAAATCTACCAAAATAGTGAGAGCCCACGCAGTAGCGCGGGCGTGAACACCTAGTAAAATGAAAGATAGCAATGTAGATTCTTAAATATATTAGAAGTAAATTAAAGTATGAACCCTAAATAATCAAACTCTTCAAAACTCCTACAAGATTGTGCACGAGTTCGACCCATACTGCATATCACTGTAATTGTAGGCATGATTACAAGGCCCTTGTTGAGGAGGATAAGAAGGCACGTAGTTACTGTACTGCCTCGGATACTCATCGTAACCGTTCGGGTATATCACCACCCCATCTCCGGCGGAGTAGCTGAGCGGTGCATCATACGCGCCACCGCTGGTTCTTCCTTCAAGAAGCGGCTGGTTATTGTAATTATAATTATGGTTATAATCATAGCTGCTATCTCTGTGCCTGCATCCATGGTTGACCTCGTTTCTTCTACGCGCCTCGTCGACTCCGGTGATTCTGGATTCAACCAGCTTTCCGTGCTTGCCCATTTGCAGAGTGACTGCGTTGTAGAACGTGGCCGGATCGACTTCGGCCTTGACTGATGCGATTCCTCGCTCGGCGTCAATTATAACGTCGTAGTTGTTGTCTTTGCAAGAACAAGGGAAGACATCGTCAGCAAATCTGAACTGAACTAAACTAAGGGTTCTTTTCTCTCCGCAACCAAAAATAATGTATTGTAATAATATAATATGATGAGATTCGGCTAATTTGATTATTCAATACATGATTTTCACTTCATAGTCAATACAATTCAACAAGATATAAACTCACAAGATTAAGACCAAGTGCGGACGGAAAAGTTTGGTGTTGCTAAATATATAGTATTGGGAGTTGCCAGAATTCAAAATTACACTATACATTTATCCAGATTTACAGTGAAATAGCCTATAACATAAATTTTAAGGATAGACGCCGGCGCCGCCAGATACAACCCCTAATCCCGCCATTGATTAAGATAAAATTGATATGAACCAAACAAAACTAATTAATGACTTAGTCCACAACCAAAAATAATGTATTCTAAATAATATAAGACGATGAGATTCGGATAATTTGATCATTTAATACTTAAATTTTCACTTCACGATCAATACAGTTTAACAAGAAATAAACTCACGAGATCAGGCAAAAGTGACTTACTGCTAATAGTACTCATGATATGACCCAACTTCCTCTGGCAATGCTGACAGTCAGCTTCGACTTCCAGAACGCAACTCTACAAGAATGGTTAAAAAAAATGATAATTACATGCTCATACATAAAACAACATCAAGTAAACCCTAAAAAAAATCACTATCATGATAATCCAAAATATTACACGCAAAAAGAGTTTTTAAGACTTTCGAAGGACAGTAAAAAAGTTAAAAAGATCCTCAGACTTACTCCTCTAGCAGATTGACCGTGATCCGCCATTGAAAAGGTCGACGGCAGACTTGGATGGCCGAATTGAGGGTTTGCTGAGAATGAATACTGGAATTTAAAGGTGTTAATAATATGTTTAGTGAAGCAATTATGTATGGAAATTAAACTGTGTTTTCCCATTTTAAAATGTTTGGTTTGATTAAGTAATGGCAACTTCCCATCTTAATTTTTGTAATGGTAACTTACTGTTTTAATGTTGATTTCTTCCTTTTCTCAGTATTTCCCGAAATAAATTCGCCTCCTTACTCGTAGATCTTGATGGAATGCCCTCAAAAGTTAATCACGGTGGTTTGGGCTTGGATGATCAAAATAGGGCGTTATTTGGTCAAAATCAAACTGAACTAAACTAAAAAGTAAAGTAATAATAATTAATGTATGAGTAAATTAAACTGAATTTTATCAAATCATATATATTTCATCAAAGCTGAACTAAAGATAAAAAATCGATTGGTTTGATTTTTATGCAGTTCAATAGTGATAGATATATTGTTACCGGCATTTGATTCGGAGAAAACTTCTTGTAATATCATTAGTCACTTTTCTTATGTCTTACATCACTTCAATGGCTGTCTATATAATTGAGCTCTCTTGATGTGAGTCGGGTTGGGTTTAGTAAAATGGAGCATTGGAATTGCAAGAAGTAAGGTGCATTATTGATTAGTTGCCAAATTAGAAAAGTTTAACTTATTTTTATATGGATTCTGGTTAATTTCCTTAATAATAACTAGTATTTGAAATAGGATTAGGGATAATATTTACATGTTTTGTAATAGATTAGGATTTATGTGCTATTATAAATAGGGCATCAAATCATTGTAATAGATAATTTTGAGTTTTGTTTTGATTTGATATAAAAGTTTGCTGAGAGATATCTCTTTCCTGTCGGTCGAGAGATGAGTTTTGAGCCAAAATTCTAAATATACTTTGAATATATAGATTTAGATAGCGATTTCTACTTACATATCCATAGTACTGAATAAATTGATTTCACTGGATTATTTTGGTTACTATTGATTGCGCTTTCGCTAAACCTTCAGTTACATCATCTCTTAGAGATTTTGGCTCTTCTGAGAGTATAAATGAAGGCAATATCACCATTAGAATTTATCCAATAAATGATATGAATTTGTAGTTTTAGTTTCTCTTCCAATTCAACGTTACATTTACCGATTTCCTTAGATTAATTAATTAGATCATGACATATGCATGAAACCCATCTGATTTGATCCAGCCCAATACCGATTAACGGCCCAACAAAATTCCTAAAAGCTAAGACAAGCGCCAAATCCAAACCATAACTATTCAAAATACCAAACATGTCCTCACCGCCGGCGCCGGCGCCGTCGTTGGAGACACCTCTCCTCCCCTCCCGAAACCCTATCAACTGGCGTTTCACATGGGAAGCTCAATCACACGTCCCCAATCTCCGATTGTACCTCTTCGAACAACAGGTGAAGCCTTCCACTCAGTGCAGCGACCTCAAATCGGAATTACTCATCGGAAAGTCTTCGATACTCGTCAGCTTCACCCTCGCCGGCGGCGAGACTTCACTGAAGGCCCCCCTCCCCCGGGCTTTAATCGATCCGGAGTCGCCGGTTCATATCAAAGCTCACGACGGTCACATTGAAGCTAAGCTCTCACTTCTCCTTCCAATCGACCATGCTCTTGTGTCGGAGTTCGATTCTGCCTCCTCCGAGCCTCTTTGCGCTGATCTCGGTCAGTTTAGTTTACGATTTTTTATTATTATTTTGCTTGCATTTTTTATCGAATAAAATTTGAGAAATTATGGTTATGGTGCTTAGATGTTATGGAACTATCAGCTCTGGAGGAAGTGTGCTTTTACTGCAGGAATTGCTCTGTGAAGCTGTGCAGATCACTCAGGTGAGATATCTTTTCCTGCAATGGAATTGACTTTAGTTGAATCGATGTCTTTCTCTTTTTATGTCTGTTTTTGCTAAATGTTCATTGTGCTTCAGTTGTTTTAAGGAGTTGCCATCACTGAATTGGCAAGAAGCTGCGGATAACTGGTTCGGAAATTGTTGTTGTTCATTTGGAGAGATTAGTGATAAGTTGGTTTCTAGATACGCCAAATCCTATACTTGCAGTTCTGGCACTTGCCTACTGGATGCATCATTTGTTGTTGTGTCAAAAGAAGATATTCTAGGATGTCAGTTTCCCGTCAACAAGGGGGAGCATGTTAATGGGGTTAATGTTAAGGTTGTGAGGGATGGACCTTGCATTCCAACTTATGCTGATAGTGACGTCGATCATGGGCAAATAGCTTCTCAGAATGTTGATTTTAAAGGTTCCCTTCTTGGTTTAGAGGACGATAAGGGTAGATTGGAACATGAAAGTATTGGAAATGGCGTGGACTCTGATAGCCTGTCTTTGATGTGTTCACATTTGCGCGTTGCTGATGACCAACCAACATTACCCGATTCAACATATTTCGAAAGTAGTATAGGGAGTCATGGTAATGGATGTTGTGGCGCATCTTCGAAAGAGGAAAAATCTCAGATAGATAGTGAACTACAAGTACACCAAAAAATATTGCTCAATGGATTTCTTTCAAATGGTTTCTTGGCTCGATCTGCCAATGTATCGAAAGAAGTTAATTGGGTCGAGTTTTCATGTCCTCACTGTTCCACTGTGGTTGGAGCATACCCGAGCTTAAGCAATAATGCCCCCTTGGATGGTGGTATTCATTTATTTAAATGTCACATTTCAACCTCTTTGCCCATTGGTGGTTCACATGATTTGTTTAGGTAAGCAACGTTTTGATTTGTAGTTTGTACTGTGTGAATTATCTGTTTCACTTGTTTACTTATATTCAATCATATATGCATGAATGCAATTGTTGGAAGTTTAACATGTTAGTGAATATATGTCGACAGATATTACAACTTGGAGAGGATGTTTGCTAATCAGTTATTAGAAAGTGCAAATGATGAATTATCATTTCGGACTGTTGTCAGAGATATGCACACGAACCTACCCATGTTACAAATGGTTCTATTAAACCCAGACAGTTGGTTCTGCAGTGGATTTTGTTTGCAGCCTATGGAATCAGCTTCCCGAACAAGTATGCACCCAACTCTTAAGGTGCTGTTCTCCACTTGCAGTAACGGTGATGAAGGAATTGAGTCAATGTAAGTTCTTATGCGTGTATCTACTGACACAGCAATTTTTTTCTCAACTATTGATATGCTCAATTGCTCATATTGTTTATCTTGATATGAATTTGTGAAAAATTTCATGAATAACATGCTATCCTCAGGATTAATACTCACGTAGCTATACCCATCATTTGTCTATTATGATATCGCTTAGCTATTGATATTAACTTTTAACCTTCTTATTATATGATCTAGATAACAAACTAAGGCGATTATTGGCTTTGCTAATAATGCAAGTATACTATTGTAGTGTTGATCATGTGTATGTTTTGAGTTCATCGAATCTATTCTACTGAAATAAAGGTCGTTTTGAGACTTTTTATATAAATGATTACATCTATTATTATTATTCGCTTTGCTCCCGTGTTTTGACTATAAGTTGACAAATGACCTTATTTTATGAATTACTATTGTTCAGGAAGAAGTTGGAGGAATGGATAACCAAGAATAAAGTTGAGGAGTTTTACATGTTGAGGTCTCAAATAGGAGAGTTGATTGCTTCTCTGGAGTCGGTGAATCGTGCATTTCCACCTTCCCAAGTGGTCTTGGAGCATATGTCTCTGTCATTCATGAGAAGATAAATCGACTTTCAAGATCAACTACACTCACATTTCGCAGTATGGAAGGGATGTCGAATACCCGAGCCTCTCATTCACTCTATCCATTCGGATAATCTGAATTACAAAGAATCAGGACTACAATAAAGGTCGACGGCATTGAAAAGGTCGACGGCAGACTTGGATGGCTGAATTGAGGGTTTGCTGAGAATGAATAATAGAATTCAAAGGTGTTAATATTTAGTGAAGCAATTATGTATGGAAACTATGTTTTCCCATTTTTAAGTGTTTGGTTTGATCAAGTAATGGCAACTTCTCATTTTAATTTTTGTAATGGTAACTTACTATTTTGACATTGATTTCTTCCTTTTCTTGGTCTTTCCCGAAATAAAATTCGCCTCCTTGCTTCAGGTCACGAAACCGTAGATCTTGATGGAATTCAATTTGCTATGAATCTTTACAGGAATGCCCTCAAAAGTTAATCACAGGGGTTTGGACTTGAAGTAAAAGTAAAATAGTAATAATTAATGTATTGATAATAATAATTGTATAACTAAATTAAACCAAATTTTATCAAGTAATATATATTTCATCAAAATTGAACTGAAGAAAAAACATTGATTGATTTGATTTTATGCAGTTCAATAGTTACCGGCATTTGATTCAGAGAAAACTTCTTATAATATCTTTAGCCTCTTTTCTTATGTCATACTTCACTTCAATGGTTGTAGATATGTAACATTGTTACAGACATTTGATACATGGAAGACTTATTTCTTGTAATTTTTTTGAACACTTCTTGATATTATATACTTTATATAATATAGGGAATGTATTGAACAGATTTCTAGATTCTGAATGGAATGTATTGTACAGATTACTTCTAGCAACTTCTCTGTAGTTTTACAAATCTACATCATTTGGAGGCATGATTATAAGATTTTGGAAGCCTAAAAGAATTCATTTTCTTTTTGGTCTTATACACCACAGAGAGCTTTTTAAGTACACCACATTATCATGTTTTGATAAAAAATAGCAATAATCAAATGTTATTTGTTACTCAATTTTCAGATAAAAATCTTCCAAATCATCATCTAATCCAGCAAATATAGCTATTATACATATCAGCTACTCAATCCTATCGAAAAGTTCATCATCCT
This sequence comes from Sherardia arvensis, assembly GCA_948330725.1. Classification (NCBI taxonomy): domain Eukaryota; kingdom Viridiplantae; phylum Streptophyta; class Magnoliopsida; order Gentianales; family Rubiaceae; genus Sherardia; species Sherardia arvensis. Next base: position 27,175,315 of record OX415243.1, on the reverse strand, counting down.
TCATGTACTTCTCTTGCACTGCTGCAACTGTAAGCTTCTAGTTAAGTCGTAACAATTCCAAAAACAACGAAAAAGTAACCTCGACTATGTGCAAAACAAAATGACCAAATGAAAAAAAAAAGTTAATAAAAAAGGATATCTTTCATAGTCCCATTCAGTGGAGCTGACAGCAATCTTGCTAAATTCAACTGCACTTTCATCCATCCCCGCAAAGATATAGCCATTGGTTTTGTCGATCAACTTGACTAGCTTCCCCACGCTCTCTTTATCCTAATATTGAAAGGGAGTTAAGGACATGCTAGAACTGTAGAAAAGTTAGACATGAATAAGTTCGGAGCACCTGAATGGCCAAAGTTGCAAAATCGACAATTCCAAAAGATTCTACCACGTCGCATAGCTCCTTTGTAAGTTTCCTACAAACAAACCAAACTTATCATACACCCTCCTTTTACCTAATCCAACAAAGCCATTTTCAAAAAAAAAATTCACGCTCACACATTTCAGGGTAAGAGTTTCATTTACCTGTACTTAGCTGATCGGGGATCCTGATCAAGGTGGTGTTGCAAATAAGATAAATCTTGTACATCAGTGTAGAAGTCCAGGTTAAATGCTGTAAAATGCAGGGAAAGACAGGGTTACGAAAGTGAGCAGAAACAAGCGATTTCTTGAAACATTATAGGCAGGGCAATACAATTAACGAACCTAGATTTCCGTAGTTTTCAATAAGATCAATCTTGGACAATACGTTAACATGAGGAAGTTCCAGGTGGAGCATGGTTGATAATGATAGAAGCGTTGCACTCAAATAGTTTCCGGGATCACTACAAAGATAGGCATCAACGAGATGCACCGCAGTTAACTGCACACAAGGAGGAATTTAATGAGCAAACAGTGGTAAAAAAAAAGCTTAAGCAGTAGTAATGCGGTTGGTAATATAACTTAAGAAAAGCCTATACCCTGAGGTTCAGCTTTTTTATGAGTCGCATGATGATATTCTTTGCATTTGCATGAAGGAAGAATAGCTCCACTTGGCCGGGGAAATCAAACAGGAAATAGTGATCTGCATATGAAGGTAAAATATAAGTACACCCACAATTGCCATAACTTAACATAAGACCGGCAAAAGGTAATCCTTAATACACATCCGAACCCCAGTCAATCTCCTTCACTAGTGAATAAAAGCTCAGATTTTTCTACTAGAAACTCTCTTAAGCTGTGACTAATGCATTTGCAGATAAAAATACCATCTAAAAGTTCCAGCTAGTTTATCTACGCAAAACCGATAAAAAACTACACAGTGCTAGATGAAAACATTAAAACGGATCAGAAAGCAAACTTCTTTTCGAAACTGAATATATAAACACAGATTTGAAGATTTTTATAGCATCATAAGTCAAGAGAAAAACCTTTAACAAGGGGCTTCAATTTGGCTTCCAACCAGTCAATATTCTTCTCCAGATAATCCATACAATAAATAAGACCTGCAAACAAGCATCCAAGTTCAAATCCACAGAATTTAAACCATAGAAACCTACAACCAGAAAACTCAACTCAAAAATCGATGCATATGCATTGCGAAAAGGGGACTCACCGCCATTAGGACCAAGGGAATGCTCATTCATGACGTCCGGAAGTTTGATAAGCTCCTCCACATTAACAGCACAGTCATATCTTTACACAATAAGTACTAACAAAGAGCTCAGAATCAATCAGAAAAACCTTAAAAACAAAAAGATGGAATCTTTGAAAAAGGATACGGCAAGGCATCGTTTGCAGGGTCCAGATTAACAACAGCAACTTTCCTGAATTCATGTGCGAAACAAACACACTTTTCAGTACAATCACCCTATAACTGAATGATTAAAAGCCAAAAAGAATGGATTTTTAGTTTACCTTCCGATGAGTGTTAGGAACTGAGACATTCCGTTGCAGTAGGTGGTCTTGCCGGAGCCCGGCGGGCCAATAACGACCTGTCCGAAAACCATTTTCAGCACGTGCTTTAATTAATTAACAGAACGGAATGGAGAAAACCCAGGATTTTGATTTCAATCGTCTGAGCAGAAAACAGGGAATCAATTTGGGGGTTCTAAGCAAAGTCTCCAGAAGCTTCGAAAATATAAAAAGAAAAATGGAGAAAACTAGAAATTTTCAGATTTAGAAAAAATTAGAAGAAAAAAGGGGCATTCGGAGAATCGAACTCCGGACCTCTCGCACCCAAAGCGAGAATCATACCACTAGACCAAATGCCCTCATGTATAAGAATATGTTTCTTAAAGTATATATTATATATTATACTTATTAAAGTTGAAAATATTAATTTCCGAATTTACGTTCAAATCATTATGAATTTAAAAGAGTTCATACATGGATGAATTAATTATTTAATAGTAGATTTACTTGTCTTAAGAAATGGTAGATCATAGGTTTTCTTAAGTCTTTCTAAAAGAAATAGTTGTTTTTAATCAAAGGTTAACTATAAATTAAACAATAAAGAATGTTGTAAATGATTTTAATGAGATGTAGCTGTCTTTGTGTCGGCAACATGATTATTGTTGCTTGTTCAATATATTCTCACTTAGGAATTGAACAAATACCAACTCTAAATGACTTCAGCTGAAAGATATTTTGAGTTATAAATTTATGCCCATTTGTATTAGGTTATTAGCATATAGTATGAGAAAATGACACTAGTTTTCTTTGATAGAGATAATAGAACCTAAATTAGATATGTGAAAGTCTCTCTAACATGGGATTGTAAATTCAGATTATGACTTCAATAGTTAGCTAAAATGTTCAGGAGATGCAACCATTGTACGACAGTCAACAGATCCGGATTCAGACGGATTCACAACTTCTAATGTAACCATTATAAAATGAAGATCCGTCGTTATCATGACAGATTGGGAATCTCATCAGAGACACTAGATTCCTTTTACGTACCTTTTCTTATTTTCAACTTTAAAGTTTCCAGACTAGAAGTTCGGGTTGAGCACGATCATTCAAAATCCCTAAATTATAATAACTTTTCTACTTAGTTAATATAATATTTGTTAGTAAAAAAAAGCTAATAATTCAGAGTAAACGCATGTTTAACTGTTATGATTCTGTATCCTTTGAGATATTGAATCTCCTTTTTGTAATTAAACTAGCATGCTTACTATTTAGTTTGATTATATTTGATAGTGTCAGTGGCGAAATCACTTGAAGTCCGGGTAGACCGATGCTTACTCTAATATTCAATGTCCAAGTTTAAATTACTATCTTCCGATAAATTTTTCGATGAGAATTGAAACTTTCCGATCTAAAACAAACCTACTCTAAAAATTTTAAACCGTTTGATCTCCTTGTGTTATCATGCTTGTAAAGAAAATTTGAGAAAGAGTGATTAAATAGTTCAAATTCAAAAGAATACAGCGCAAATGGTCCTCCACCTGTGCAACCCACCACACAATGGCTGTGTGTTTGTTGTATACAACCAGACAATAAAGTTAAAAGCAGGAAATATCAAATTGATAGATTATTATATTTTTTAAGATGAAGAACAAATTAAAACTGAGCAAGTTATCAACAATGTCAATATCTAACCGAATTGTTGGGCTCCATTCACCATGTGAGAGCTTGACGGATTCATAAGGAACAATTATGAATTCACTCTGTAACTTCACATTTAAATTTCCAACAACAAATATTCAAGAAATTGTTACAGTTAACTCAAAAAATATGTTAACTTTCATAAAGTTAAACTTAAACCAAGAAAAAAAAAGGTTAATGTAGGAAAAGGTGGTTAGATGCTTGATGGTGGAAATGATTGCTGGGATTCTTACAACTCATTATCTCCATATTACTCTTCTTCATCTCCTCTCTCTCTTGCTATCCATCTCTCTATAGTCTCTCTCTAGTCATCTTCTCCAATCAGAATTCCAGTGAGAGATCTGCACAGAGAGCTCATCCATGGCTTTTGCAGGCACAACTCAGAAATGCATGGCCTGTGACAAGACTGTTTACTTGGTCGACAAGCTTACCGCTGACAATCGCATCTTCCACAAGGCCTGTTTCAGATGCCACCATTGCAAGGGAACTCTCAAGGTAACTTTCCTGATCTTGATTGACCTTTCAAGAAACTTTTTTACTGATACAGATCTTCCAGTGTGTGTGTGTGTAATCAGACCTTGTCCGTTTCGCCTGATTTGTACTGAACTGAACTAAAATGAAGCATAGTGAAAAATATTAGAACAAGATGAACTTTTTTAGATCAGCTAAGTTGAAAAGAACAAGGCCTCATTGTTTTGAGTTCTGATCATTTTTTTATAGATCTGTTATGCTGATACTTGTATCGAATTCGCAGTTGGCGAATTACAACTCTTTTGAGGGAGTTCTGTATTGCAGGCCACATTTCGATCAGCTTTTCAAGAGAACTGGAAGCCTGGACAAAAGTTTTGAAGGTAAGCATAGTAGAAGAGAGAGTATTTCTTTGAATTTTGTGTTAAAAAATTGCTGATTTTAGTGCAATTTGTGAATTTTAGGGACACCAAAAGTTGCAAAACCAGAGAAAATTGTTGATCCTGAGGTATGTTGTATGATCAATTCATGGTGTCAGTTCAGCAAATTTCAAAAATATTGATGTTATTTTGTATATATTCATACAGAAACCTTTGTCCAATAAAGTTTCAAGCATGTTTGGTGGAACAAGAGACAAATGTTTTGGGTGCAGTAAGACTGTCTATCCAACAGAAAAGGTATGCAGCTTTCATAACCAAATAGCTTCACTTAGTTAAAGTGTCACTAAACATGAATCTCTTGAGTAAAAGTGTTGTGTGTTTTAAAAGGTGTCGGTGAATGGAACCTCGTACCACAAGAGTTGCTTCAAATGCAGCCATGGAGGATGCGTGATCAGCCCGTCCAACTACATTGCGCACGAGGGCCGGCTGTACTGCAAGCACCACCACATTCAACTGATCAAGGAGAAGGGCAACCTGAGCCAGCTCGAGGGCGACAGGACTTCTGCAGCAACTGCTTCAGAATCATAAGTTTTCCGACAGTTTTTGAGATTGCGAATTCTACCACTCTTTTTCATTTGAACCATTCAACATTACTGTAATTCTTTTCTCAAGTATTCTTAAGATGATGAGAAGATAATTGGGAGTCATTTATCAGAGTCTTTTGGTTGTTATTGATTGTGGCTTTTGGTTGCTAATCTTGGCTTGGTTTTTCTGATCTTGTAAACATTGAAATGGCTGTGGTTAATACCTATTGATTTTACAGTTTCGAGTTACAGTCATCTTATAATCAGAACTATGAAACTATGAAAACAAAGAAGGCATTTTTTTTCAATTGTAATCGGTTCAAATAACTGAACTAGAAACAATGAATTCGAATCAAATACAAATGAAGTATTCAAGTTACAAAGAAACATCCGATTTCTTGGGATGAAGGTTGAATCCTAGAATAGGGTTCTACAACTTAGTTTTGACATGAGATGGTGCCCAACGAGATAAATGTTGGACACCTTACTCTGTAGTCTGTACAATGCAGGCATAGATTATTCAATTTTCCTATTTCTACGCCATTTGGGTAACTAAATCAAAGAACTAAAAAATATAAATGGTGATCAACTGGTTGAGAATCGCATAATGTCTAAAAGGCGGTCACCCTGAGCTACATGTTTCAGATCTATAATATAATTGTTGCGAAGAAAGCCAAACCCAAACGTACCATTCTCATACTGCCAGATCCTTCCCTCAACCAGTCGGGGATTGATTAGGGTTCCTGGAATGACCAGAGAATTGCTTGAGGTCATGCAAAGCATGCTTGTGATGGTGTCATAGTCTGAAGAGCGAGGAACCTCCTCACAGTCATCAGAAGGTGGCCTCAAATGCACACGAGTCTGATATTCATATATTTCATGACAAGGAAATGGGGGCTTGGTAAATGCAGTGTCGGAAGTCCAAAAGACGGGGTTGTAGCCACTTAAAGAGTCACCAACCCGTCGGCAAGCAAGACCTCCAATGTCATCATAGGTTGTCAAATAAAACTCCAAGCCCATATCATCTGAAATGCCCTGAAGCCAGAAGTGATGAATGTGCAATAAGGTTTAGCTTTGCAGCTATAATCAACCAATGATTCAAAATTCTATATCATTGCAGCATAAAACAGATGATTCTCGGGAGAAAATGAAATAGAAATAAAAAAAAATAATAGTGAAATCCCTCAAACTAACAACATAGACTGTCATATTTGCAATGCACAGAAAAGATTTAACGTAGCAACTAATTTATGCACTTTCAGAAATCAGTTCAGCTAACTGTTTCATAAAGGATAAGTCTTTCTTGTATCAACCAATCGGTGACAGTATATATTTACATACAAAGGGGCCAAAACGGTGTAAAAGATCATCCATGAGACTTAAAAAACGTAAATAATGACACAAAGGCATGATCTTTCATACAAGCAACATTTTATTTAATTTCCCACGCCATTGTCCCTAGCAACACACAATCATTACAAGGTGCAATCCCTTATTCGAAACATCAGATTATTAAAGTTGATAGCCAAAACAAGACAGAACAAAAAGATGATATACTAAGTTGAAATCATTTTCATCAAGTGACATGCATCACTAAGCGAAGGGAGACAAAAATCAAACTCATCCAACGAACCAGTCTCATAACAAATTTAAAAGAGCACTGAAATTGTACCTTCCATAAACCTTGGAGAGGCCGAGCTGGGGTAGGTGAGCAGTTGAGAATCTTAACTAAATGCTCCGACTCCACCTTCTTCTTCCCCTGCCTCGCCTTCTCCTTCTTCCTCTGCCTTCTCGACTGCCCATTTCCACCAGGGCTGGTCCTATTAGCAAAATGCTGATAGATCTCTGTCATCAATCTCTCAGGAAAACTACCCGGAGATGATCCTGCACTTACATCATCACAATCCCCCTTACTGGGGCTCGAGCTTGATCCCACGTTCCACTTACTCGGGCTTGAGCTCGAGCTCGAGCAAAAATTTGAACTTTCCTCAATCACAACATGGCTCTTCCCCACAAAACTCAAACTAACAGGTGTCAAATCATTCTCCAAAACACCCAATTCAGCAGAATCAAGTAAAATTTCAGAAAGCTCAATTTTCCCCTCTGGATCAACGTAATTCACACATTCCCCCTTAGAGCTCAAACTAACCCATAAAAATGGCGTCTTTATTACCTCGTAGGTCCCTGTCCGGGAGGGGGAGACACGGGAGCCGGTGATGTAGAAGGGACCCCACTCGAAGAAAACGAGGGAGATTTCTCCGGTGCCGGAGCGGCGCCAGAATCCGATAAGGCTGTCGTAATCGTGGAGGGTCCTGTAGAGGTGCTTGTAGGAGACGTTGCCGCTGCCCCATTTGGCGATGCGGGTGAGGGATCCCCACCGGCGGTCGCACATAGCGAACCAGAGCCGGGAGTCGTTGCGGTAGAGGGAGAGGTGGCCCTTGGAGGTGGATGCGAACGTGGCAAGCTCCGATTGGTCGAGGAAGGAGAGGATGCAGAGCTGCACGTCTTCGGGGAAATCGGAGAAGACCATTCCTGAATCAATCGATTCCATTCTGATGATCACTGTTGTCTCGTCGGAGCTGAGAAAATGACTAGCCGGAGATTATTCGATGATTTTAAGATTTGTCTTAACGTATGGAGAAGCGGTCAGAAACTGATCAACCGTATTTATACAGAATTTATATTTGCATTCATTTTGGGGTTGATTTAGGAATTCAGGAAGAATATGCCGTAATGATGTAAAATATGGTTGGCGAATCTTCCTTTCTAAAATTTGGAAATGCCGGAATCTGCCCAAAAAAAAACCCCAATTTGAAGCTACAATTATTTGTGTATCTACGTGGCTCATAAAAACACATGACACTAATACTTATGGTAAAATTCTTTGCGTTACTAGTTTATCCAAGTTACGGCATTTGTTTTTGATACATTTACAACTATCTAATCTAATACAAGTATCCTACAACTATACTAATTTAATTCTGCTCCACTCTTCTGATCCTGTACGTCGAATGGAGGAGGTCATCACCATGCTGCTTAGAGCGACGTGAAGATCCCACTTACACCGATTTTGATGCTTCCCTGCTTTGAACACCGTTGATGTAACTCCCAACTCTTGATCGAGCATTTTGGAGACTTTGACCCCGATGTAACTCCTGGCTCTTAAATGAGCACTCTGGAGAGAGAGCATTCTGGAGACTTTAACCCATGGGTCAGAAGATAAATGATTTATGAAAATATTGCGATGGAGGGGATTTGAGCATCTGACCTCTACTAAGCGAGTCATGGGCTCTGACCAATTGAACTACCCCAATTGGGGTTTACGGCATTTCAAGTTATACTTTAAGATGGTGTTTTTTCTTGAAGGTTTATAACGAGTCAATGATACCTTAAAATGTATGTATCTCTTTCTTTTTCTGTGAAATAAGAAATGCAGTGTCGTAAAAACTTTTGTGGTATGAGTTCATTAAAATGAATAGTGATCACATATAAGTGCAGCGATTCAAGTGACATTCTAATTTGTAGATAGCAATATAATGCATTAACATTGTCAATTATTGTTTATCAGTGATGGGATAAAACACGAGGGTAGCAATGAAAGATAATCCAAGGAACTTGTTTCGCCAAAGATTTGGTGTAAAATGGATAAACTGAAAAACAAACATGAGAAATAAACGCGGAATACACAAACAACTTTTAGCGTGGAAAACTTCCTCAAATAAGGAGTAAAAACCACGGGACTCGTAAGCCACTTAAACTATATACTATGATCGGTAATGAGTACACAAGTTCTCCTAGCACCAATTAACTAGAGTCATACATGAACATCAAATGTACAAGAGAAAATCAATCTTGCTGAAATATGAAACTCAACCGTCACAAATTTGTCCTCAACACACTAAACACCGGACTAGAAAGATCCAAAACATATGTTCTCCATGTAAAGCATGCATCTAAATGCACAAAGGGGTAGCAAACCAACACCAAAAGGGACCAAAAACTGATAGCCAGAAAAGTAACAAGACACGCTAATTCCTCTCAGTTTGGAGTCGGCTTGAATTTCTGACATAGAACTGATAGAAGATACAAAAAGGAAAATTTATCACATTTTTTATTGGAAAATTACTAATTATAAATCAATATTAGATAATTATTAAAGGACAGCATTTTACCTGAAATGTAAGCCTTATAGTATGCTGCACAAAGTTTCTCTTCCAAGAGCAAAAGAGTAAACATGCCTTCTTTTGCAGCTGCATAAAAGTATGTGTATCATGAACAAGTTGTATATATAAATACTATCAAGGAGAAATGAGCAATATAATTATCATGAACCATAAATTTCCATAGTAAACCTTCACCTTAAAAGTGTCAGCACCAAACAAATGTTATCACACTCAATTCTACTGCATGATGTTATCGAAATAATAACTTGTTTCTATACCATATAATTTTAATAAAAGACAAAGCGAATATTCAGTTGTTGAATGTAGAAGAAAAATCTATGAAAGTTTAATGGAGCATGACAAAATTAAAAATTCCAAACCAACCAATTCCGAGCAGGTTTAGTAAAATGAATTGGCAAATAAATATAAGTCAATCACCTCGAAAACAATTTAAATAGGAAGAAATAAATCATCACAATAACTTTTAACTGGTAATGAAAGGCGAGAAAATAATAAACTTACTCTACTAGCTGATGTTGACATGAAACTCTAGAAGACAAGATATCTTGGATTACTCAAAATAGGGGTCATTACTTTTTGCGATGCCACCGTTCTTTTAACAGAGGACAACTCCTTGTGGATAATTTCTTTAAATTAGTCAAACTAGCCATGACACATTTTGAAGGTAAGCATCGAAGTTGCGGGAATCGATATAGCTCAAGTGTTTGTAGAGATGTAAGGCTTCCGAACCAATCTGGCAAACTTTCTAATGATGAAAACTCCTTAAGTTCTAACTTTACCAATGAAGTTAAATGTTGCAGTTGTTGGGGTAATTTATTAGAAGATCCTCCTGTCAAACATAATCTTTCGAGTGTGGATAAGCCGAACAATTCTGACCAGTCAAACAAGTGTATCGAATCAATGGAGAAGGGACCAATTGTAAGATCCTGCAAGTAAGTAAGATGATCGAATCCCCTGGGCATAGCATCTGCAGTGGACATGTTTGAAGTACATATAATGCGTTCGAGAAAAGGATTGTGATGGAAATCCAGTGGACATGACACTAGTTTCGAACATGAGTACACATTAAATACCTTGAGAGACTTACAACCCTCTAACGTTGAACTTGATATATTAATTAGCTCATGACACTTGCTTACTATAAACACCTCAAGGGAGGTGAGGTTGAGGTGGTCTGGAATCACATCAGAAGTACTACTCATCATCTCGCCAGTATTATTTAGTCTTAAATCCTTGAGAGTACTAGCACACTTACTGATAATATCTTTGATAACCGATTTATTCGTGTTACCTGATATTTCCAGTTCACATAGATTTGGAAAGTAAATTGGTGCAGGAGATGGTTGGCTGCAATTGTCTAGATCATCCACATGTTCTACTTGTAATTCCTTCCATTCCATCAAATTTCCCATACGAGCTAATTTCAGGAAACATTTTTCCTCCCTTACAATATTCTGCATTGTAGTACGAATCACCAATACATGCAACATTATCCATACCCCATATGTCAACCATCTCTAGATATGGAAAATAACCGAATGCTGGAAGGTTTGTACAATTTATGCATCCATCTAATGTAAGCCTAACCAAACCTGACATATTTCCCCACAAGGAAGGAAATCTGACACCCTTGCTCAACTTCTTCAGGTTTGGGTGAGGTACAAGACCTTCCAACACATCTTCATCGCCATCATTCTGATGAGTATAGGACCAGACCAACTCTAACTCTTCCAGATTTTCCTTTCGACACAAATTTGCCAATGCTGCTTCTTCTTTTCCCTTAACTAAATGAAGATTACTTATCTTGAGTTTGCCTTCAAGATATTTCATGGATCCCAATTCTTCTATTCCATAACCTTTCCCTTCTCCCACACTAAAAAATCCTAACGTCCGAAGACAAGTTAGTCTACCCATTCCAGGTGCCATTTGAGTTTCCTCATCGTGAAAACGAAGGAAAAGATGCCTCAAACTAATCAAATTACCCAACCCTTGTGGAAGATCTGGTGAATATTTCTCCAATCTCAATGTTTGCAAATGATATAGTTTACAAAGAGTTTCTGGCATATATCGGATTGTTAGATAGCGTAGATATTTCATCTTACTAATAGAACGAACAACAATCTTGGTATTTACATTATCATGGTTCAGTGATGCACCACACAAATTCAACACATGTACGTACTTAAAGTTTAACATGATCTCAGCAGATTTGTTGAAATTGATAATTTTAACCAATGATGACCTTGTATTCCAACAACGTTTGGATAACGTAAGATGTTGAGCATAATAGTTCACTGGATCAAATCGTTCTTGTTTTGAAATAGACTCTGCAAGGTCATGAACAAGATCATGCATTTGATAATATTCCCCCTTCGGTCCTTCCATCTTCTCCAACAATGAAGTCTGTACTAAAATCATGAGACAATTATCTCCATCTTTCTCCATTGTTGTTCTCTTTTCGGTATCGTCTTGAAGAAATCCCTCAGCCATCCAAAGTTTGACTAATTCATTTCCATCCATTTTCGCGTCCTTTGCATATATCGAACAGTAAGCAAAGCATTTCTTGATGGATGGAGATGGCAAATTGTCAAAACTTAACTTCAGTATTGGCCTTATCTCACCTACAACTTCATTGACCTTCAAAACATGCTTCTCCACAATTGAAAGCCATTTCTCTCTACTATGAAAACTCAACAAGCCTCCAATGACATTCGCAGCCAGGGGTAATCCTTGACATGTCCTTAAAATCTGGAACTTGTGAATCTTCAGCTCTTCTGGGACATCTCTACCTCTAGTTGCCCTATGAGTAAGAATTGACCAACAATCATCGTCTAATAGCTTTCCCAATACACACAAGATTTGCAGTCGTTTGTAGACGAGTAGTCACAATGCAGCAGCTCCCATTGGCAGTGTTAATTGCTGCTAGGCAATCGTAAAAGTCATCCCACAATATTTTATCTTCGTTCCACACGTCATCAAGAACAATAAGAAATCTTTTCTTACTAAGTTCTTCTTGAATCTGTTGGACAAGAGCATCTCGTCCACATTTTTGAACTTTTCCTCTAAAATCCCCATCAAAACTTCTATCACCTCAAATTGTTCAGACACACAAAACCAGGCTTTTTTCCAAAAGTGACAATCAACTTCTACATCATTGTAAACTGATTTTGCCACGGTAGTCTTCCCTAACCCGCCCATGCCGACAATAGGCAGAACAGAGACCAATCCTCTAGAGGAAGCCATTAACAATAGCTCCACAATTTCAGATACTTCACTATCTCTTCCAGCAACAAATTTGAGGGCAAGAGAGTCGGTTTGTCGACTTGTTACTACATGCACAGCGTTTGCAACAGAAGTTGCCGGTACAAGTGCATCCACAACCCTTATTAATCCAATCTTATCAGTAGCTTCCATGTTGAATATTTTCAACTTGTTATTGATATCCCTAACTTTAGAACCAATTCTCCAACGAAAAGAGACATCATGCTTAGTCAAGGAGAAGAATAAGCATACCTTTGCCCCCTTGTGCTTGCTAGACTTCACCTGGCGACGAAGACTTTCATACAAGATCTCATCCAGGACGCGACCAGCTTCACGAGCAACTCCTTCAACCTTCTGGAGCCAACGCAACACAATCGGGTTTTGAGACTGCTTAGACTCAGCATCAGCTAACACAGCTTGAATGTCCATGGCATAGCCTTGCAGGTCCTCCAAATCCTTGTAGAATCCCAGCACCAAGCCAATCCTATCCGCTGCAATGGAAACAGCCTTCTCCAGCAGAAATCCAATAGTGGTAGCAACAAGTTGATCCGCCATGTTTTTTTCTTGCTTGAATTGCGATTGTTATGAAATGGTTGTTGAGTGGGCGATTGTGCATATAGAGGTATGCTGCTTTTTCAATGGATCTTGGTCTTTTTCTATCATTAATATCACTGTCAAGTCTTATAATATTAGAATATGCCCAATGTTGATGTATGAAACAAATGTTCTTTTGTTTGCATGGATTGGTATATTTAAATCTAGTTTGTCTCCTTTCTGCTTAGCCGGCTTACAAAGTTTGACAAAGTATTAGGTGAGAATGTCCTATAGTGTAATTTCCCATATTAGATTAATTTGCATGTTTGTAACTCTTGTTTGTCGTTCTAATTCAATTAATTCATTTACAATGCTTGAATAGGTTAAAAAATTTTAGTAAACGAAAAAAATGCTACAGATATAAACTAATGAAAGAAACACTTAAACAAAATGTATATTCATATTTATAACATTTGAATTAATTTTCTTTTGGTAAAAATAATCAAAAGTGTTGTACTAAAAGTGTAATAATACAAACACATAAATTTACCTCATAAAAATATGAAATAAAGGGCGGTGCTTTCGTAAGGTCATGACATGACTTCCTAGCCAAGACTCTTTCTACAAGTTTACCAAGATAGGAAGTTATTTGACCGTACACTGGGAGATTGAAAAATATTGTTCGAAAAGGTAAAGGTTTTCTCCAACTTAGGTGTATTATATTAGCTTAATTTAATTAAATTCAATAAAATATGACTTAATAAAATTAGTTTAATTTAGTAGCACTCTTGTTATTGTTATTATTTTTCAGTTTAATTGGGATAGAAATTACTCAGAAACAGGGACTAATTAATCATGTAACATCATATAATTTCCATTTTTCCCATTTTGGTGAAGAAATGGTAAAAAGTTTGTGCTCTTTTCTTATCACAATTTACCAGAAAACCCAAAGTATTGTTAATTAATAGAGGCTCAAATTAATCAACAACGACAATACATATATGCAGACACTTTTTAACTAAGTTGTTTTAAAAAAAGAAACTTTTTAACTAAGGATGAAAAAAGAGAAGGCTTAGCGGTAAAATAGAGAGTAAAACCAGGAAAGATAAATACCTAACGAAAATCTCATTTTCATATGTCCATTTCATTACAAATACTTCCTCTCTCAATACCTGAATTTACGGTAAATATCCAAACCAGTAAAATCAGTAGAGTATTCATATAATATAATGGCAACAAATGTACAGTTATTTTTCTCAAGTACATCTATATTATTGATCAGTCTCCTTCTTCCCCAAACTCAGGCTCACGGCCACCATGACTTCCCTCCCGGTCCCTGGATGCAGGCTCACGCCACCTTCTACGGCGGTCCCGATGGCCACACTGGATCCAGCGGTAAACCTCAATCAAATTCCATCTATATATATAATTAATATACATAAAACATAGATACACAGATAATCTTGCGAGACAGATTGATGTTTCATGATTTTATGTTGACGTTTAGAATATATTTTACTTCAACAAAATATCAAATAAGGGCATATTTGGATAGAGAGAATTTTGAGATTCTGATTTTCGTTTTAGAATTTTGAGAGTTTGAGTTTTTGTTTGAGAATTTGAGGGTCTGGTTTTGCAAAAACCTTGTTTGGTTGGATTGAGATTTTGTAAGTCTGAAACAAAAAATTTGATTGGTTTTTAGGATTTTGCAAGTCCGGACTTTGAGACCAAAAACAGGATTTCGGAAAATTCGTGAACCAAACAAATTTTTGGGAAATTTAACTTTGAAGGTCCAGTTTTCCAAAAATTCATCCAACTAAATACACCCTAAATCTTTTATATGAGACCCCGACTTGTCTTATCTTAAGTCTGTCTCATATAAAGCATTATTATGTATATAATATACGTAAAATTTTATTCAGACGTTATCTGAGCGACCTGTTCATTAATTTTATGTATGCAGATGGGGCTTGTGGGTATAAAGACGAAAACTACGGGGTGTACACGGCGGCGGTGAGCCCTAACTTGTTCAAAAATGGTGAAGGCTGTGGTGCCTGTTTTGAAGTACAATGCGTGGAACACGAATTTTGCAAGCATGGTTTACCTCCCGTTCCCGTTACGGCCACCAATCTCGGTCCGGCCGATCAATATGGCGAGCACTTTGATTTGACACAGCCAGCGTTCATGCAGATTGCGGAAATGAAAGCCGGAATTGTTCCCATCCATTATCGCAGGTACGTACGTGCACGCATGCTTAAAACCAAAGAGAAAATCTCCTCGACTTCCATCTTTCCTAACCAATCGTGAAAATCTTTATACGTTTTGTCTTATACAATAATTTGAACGGTACATTTGGTTACTTAACATTTTTTAATTTCAATATAAACTTTCTTGATTTTTTTGTATTAAAACATGTAGTACTTTAAATGATCAATGCTGTAACATAAAAAAATATTATTTAACTTTAAATACATAGTGATAGTGTATTTGACAAAGTCGGTCTTTCAAGAGAGTTTGCAAAAATGAAAATCATCGTGTAAGAAATAGACTAGAATTACATAATACCAGTTAATTAATTTTATGATAGAGGTGGATTAGAATCAGTCTAATAATCATGTTTGATCATTAATAAAAAAGTTATATATTTTTATATTATTTAATATGTTATATTCCAGATTTAAAGTTTACTGTGAATCTAATAATATTTTACATGATAATTTTGTAAATACTATTAAAATTTTATGATTAAACATGTTTTGAAAAAGGCTAACTGAAAATTATGCATTTTAAGTTGGTACGAAGAATGTATATATATATACCATCTGATTTTGACCTAAATTGCACAAAATTGGTTTTTAGTAATTTACTAAATTTTGATTGTATACTTGAACAAATGGATACACAAGCAACATTGTAATATTCTTGGATTAATTTGGTGAAATTGTTACTGAAATTGTTGTGGTCAATTTGGTGACAGGGTGCCATGCAAAAGAGAGGGAGGAATGAAGTTCACCATTTCAGGGAACCCTAATTTCAGTCTGGTGAGGATAACCAACGTGGCCGGCGCCGGAGATATAGTGAAGGTGGAGGTGCGAGGGCACGACAAGACGCGCTGGATAGAGATGAACCGCAACTGGGGTGAGATCTGGCAGACCGACTCTCACCTCAGCGGCCATGCGATGAAGTTCAGAGTGACTACTAGTGATGGCACGGTCACACGCTGGAAGGTCTCTAACAAAACCTGGCAATATGGCCAGACCTACTTGGGAAAATTCTCTACCTAAACAAGCTTGGAGCACTGGATTTTTACACCAAAGCCTTTCATGATTTCCTTGAAATGGGAAAAGAGATAATTGCAGACTGTGGATTTTATCTAAAAGGCAGACTTTCATGCCAAAATGGCAATATGTTAGCTAGGGAATGGTTCATATACAAGCTAGTAGAAATGTAATGAGGCAAGAACACGAACAATTTTAGCGTGGAAAACCTCCTCGAATAAGGAGTAAAAAACCACGGGACTCGTAAGCCACTTAAACTCTTTCACAATGATCAATATTCGTCGGTACACAAGTTTTTCCTAGCATCAAACTAGTGGAATACAATTGTTTATCAAGATATGAACATCAATCTTGCTAAATAATGAGTTCTGGATAGGACTAATCAAAATTCTCAGTTCTTGCACGGATCTGTCCCTGAATGGAGGAGGCTGCCTGAAATACATGATGGAAATTATTGCAGATTCAAATTGAAATCAAAGCTAGCGGATTAAGGCCATCAAATATATAAAAAGGAATGTGATCAAGTTCCACAGATAACTTACCAGATAAAAAGGATCGATATATGAAGAAAACAACACTCTGATGTTGCAAAGCAATCACAGCCTAGCTAGGTACACAAATTCAGCTGTAGTAAAAAACAAGATACAGGTATATTAGTTGCAGACGAATTTATTCATCCATCAAGACAGATGATTAAATAATAATAATGAAGAGTAAGAAACTAAAGAACTTACTTTAACCGTTTGTAATTCCACCTCAGGCAAAGATTTGGGAGACTGGATATCTTGGAGTACTCAGAAGAGGGGTCATTCCTCTCAAGATCCCAATTTTGTTTTAGAAGTGGACAAGCATATATATCCAATGTCTGTAAATTCACTAACTTGGCCAGACTTGCTGAGGGTAAGTGCTGAAGTTTTGGGAAATCCCATATCCGAAGAAATTCTAGAGATTTAAGGTTCCCAAACCAATCCGGAAAAACTTCTACTGATGCAAAACCATCAAGATTTAATGCTTTCAACAAACTAAAGTGTTGGAGCTGTTCGGGTAGACTTGAATGTTCATAATTCATCAACCATAGTTGCTCGAGAACGAGGCCAGATAATCCTGACTGATGAAGCCATTGTACCATATCATCTGTCAAGGGATCCAAGTAAAGACCCCTCAAATTATTCAGATGGTTGATTCCCCTTGGCTGTGCATCAGTGGTGAACATGTTTGGGCATCTTCGGAATGAAATTTCTGTGAGAGAAGGAGTGTGCTGGAAATCCAGTGGACATGACACCAGCTTCGGGCACGAGTATAAACTTAAGTTTCTGAGAGATGTACATCCCTCTAAAGTTGACTTCGACATATCAACCAACTCTTGACAATCATATACCTCAAAACTTTCAAGGGAGGCGAGGTTGGTATTGTTTGTAATCACATCGGAAACACTATGCATACTCTGCAGAGAGGCTAGTCTCAATTCCTTGAGCACACTACCACTTTTACCAATAATATCTCTGACCACCGAAACTTTTATGTCACCTTCCATATCCAACCTTTTAACATTTGGAAAGTAGATCGGTGTCCTTGGTGACTGGCCATGGTGATCAAAATCATTTCCTGCTTCCACTTGTAATTCCTTCCATTCTGTCAAATTCTTCATGCTCCCTAGTTTCAGAACTTTCAGAGAAGGAAATACAATACCATTCTTGTAATCTTCGACATTGTAGTAAGACTCTCCAATACATACAATACCATCACAGTTGGAGATAGTAAGATTCGTGAGATGTGGCCAACTGCCGAGTGCTGGGAGAATTGTGCAGTTTATGCAATTACTGAGTTCCAAACTTACCAAACCTGACAATATTGTTCCCCACCATGAAGGAAATCTAACACCCCCGAAATGTGTGATGTCTAACTTTCTTAGATTTGGGTGAGGTTCGAGACCTTCCAATACATGCTCATCAGCACTAACGCTGTCACGACCAGTGGCGGGTTTCCAGATCAATATTAGCTCCTTCAGATTTTTCTTTGTACACAAATTTGCCAACATGGCTCCCTCTTTGCCCTCAACTAATTGAAGATTTTTTATCTTAATTGTGCCACCAAGATTGCTCATAAATCCCAGCTCTTCTATTCTACAACCCTTCTCTTTTCCCACATGAAAAAATGGGAGAGTCTGAAGACAAGTTAGTCTGCCCATATCAGGCGGCATTTGAGTTTCCTGAACATCTGTATCATATAAGATAAGATGTCTCAAACTAATCAGATTACTCAACCCTTGCGGAAGATGTTTGACTAGATTTCCCGCCAACCTCAAAGTCTGTATATTATAAAGTTTACAAAGATTCTCTGACACGACGTCAATTCCTAGATGGCGTAGATGTTTAAGGTTGCTGATACAACGAGCTAAATTATCGATTTCTGCATCATTAAAGTTCGTTGATGTACCAATCAAATTCAATACATGCACGTATTTAAATTTCGATAACATCTCAACTGATATGCAGTCTTCCAAAATTCTAATCAGTGGAGACCCTGCATCACTATACAAGGATCTATTTTCACGTGTAAGATGTTGAACATGATAGTTGTTCTCCTCAACAAACAATTTTTGTTTTGAAATAGACTCTGCGAGGTCATGAACAAGATCGTGCACTTGATACTCTTTCTCATCATTGAAGCCTATTTTTTCCTCAAACAATGAACTCTGCACTAAAATTGTAATGTACTTCTGTCCGACTTCCTCCATTGTTATTTTCCTTTCAACATCATCGCGAAGAAATCCCTCTGCCATCCAAAATCTGACCAATGTATTTCCATCCATTTTCGTGTCCTTAACATATATGGAACAATAAGCAAAGCACTTTTTGATGAATGGAGATGGCAAATTGTCGAAACTTAATCTGAGTATTGGCATAATCTCTCCATCAACAGCTTCATCAACCTTCAAAATTTGCTTCTCCACAACTGAAATCCATTCATCTCTACTTAGCAAACTCAATAAACCACCAATGGCATTCGCAGCCAAAGGTAGACCTTGACATCTCTTCAAAATTTGGTTCTTGTGGACCATCAATTCTTCGACTATCTCTCCACCTGTAGTTGCCCTTTGAGTGAGAATAGACCAACAATCATCATGTGACAGTATTCCCAGTAAAAAGGGACTAACGGTGGATGCAATATTAGCAGTTGTTTGACGACGAGTAGTCACAACGCAACAACTCCCACGAGCTGTATTGATTGCTACCAAAGAATTGTAAAAGTCATCCCACTTAGGTTTAGCCTCATTCCACAGATCATCAAGAACAAAGAGAAATCTTTCCTTATCAAGCTCCTTTTGAATCTGTTGAACAAGAGCTTCTCGACCACATGGCTCAACCTTTACTCCCTTCAAAGACTCTAAAATCCCCCTAAAAGCTTCTGCAACCTCAAAATTTTCAGATACACAAAACCAACCTTTCTTACCAAAGTGAGCATTGATTCTTTCATCGTTGTAAACTTCTTTGGCCACAGTAGTTTTCCCTAGTCCACCCATCCCAAATATGGGCAGAACAGAGACCAATTCATCTGAGGAATGCATCAACAGCCTATCCACAATTTCAGATACTTCACTCTCTCTTCCTGCAACAAACTTTAGAGGAAAAGAGTCGGTTTCTCGACTTTTTGCTACCTGCATAGCAGTTGCGAGAGCATTTGCTGATACCAATGAATCTGCAGCCCTCATTAATCCAACACTAATAACTTCCGAGTTGAAGATTTTCAATTTCTCATTGATATCCCTAACTTTAGAACCCATTCTCCAACGAAAAGAGATATCATGCTTAGACAAGGAGAAGAATAAGCATACCTTTAGTCCACTGCTTTTGTTCCAAGATTTCACCTGCCGACGAAGACTTTCATATTGGAGCTCGTCCAGGAGATAGCCAGCTTCACGAGCGACTCCTTCAACCTTCTGGAGCCAGCGCAACACGACAGGATTCTGAGATTGCTTAGTCTCAGCATCAGCTAGCACGGCCTGAATGTCCCTAGCATAGCAGTTCAGGTCCTCCAGATCCTTGCTGAACCCCAGCACCAAACCGATCCTGTTTGCTGTTACAGAAACAGCCCTATCCAGCAGAACACCAATAGTGGAAGCAAGAATATCCGCCATTTCTCTTTTCTTGGTTGTGATGAAATGATTGTAATGATGATGTTCGTCAACGCCCTGTTGATAGTATAGGTGTATATCAGTGCAGATTGACGTATGTTCTTTTCTCTATTTATCCATGACTCCAGGTCTTTTTTTATCAGTAAATGTCACTATTAACACGTCTTGTTTGCATTAGAAAATAAACCAAATTAGTTTAAAACTTGCTCTTTTGTTTGCACTGGTTTTGGATCTATGTGATTTCATTTTATGCTTTTGGTTTCAATGTGATGGGAAGATTCCTGGGTTAGTTTTAACCTTTTTTAATCATCTTTTTAACCACCCAATTTATATTATTATGAAGTTTCAGCCTTGTTTTTCTTAATTTTTAAGTGATATTCACATTATGATATTTTATTATTTGATGGTAGACATAAAAAGAAAGTACATGTAACTCCCAACTTTCTTAATCTTTCAAGAAAGTTTTTATACATTTCAACTTATACAATGTACATTTTAATTTGAACTGAATCTTTTGTTATTAAAAGAATGTAAATTTTTTTATGTAATTTCTTGATTTTTGCATTAAAATGTGTTTAACTATATGTTTACTTTAAAATGATCAATGGTTTAACACAAAAATGTATCATTCAGGTTCAAATACATAGCGATAGTTCCACGGTATTTTAGAGAGTTGTTGTTTCAGAAAACTTTGACAATGTTTAAACGTTATAAAGATTGAATCTATGGAACAACGAATCTTATATTCCACACAATAAACTACTAATTCCTAAGCTGAAATGCTATACCTAATCCAGTATTTTATTCAGTGTAATCCAAAATACCATTGAAATTATAATATCATCCCCTAAATATTGCTAAGTTTCCCAATAAACATGATAGATGAGGGTGTTTTCATAAATTTATACCATATTTTAAATTACAATAGTAAAATACTGATCTGCCTATAGCAACACCCTTCCTAACTTGCTCAAAGGATGATCAAATAAAACCATCAAAATGTACAACAAACTCATTCAAACTTTCATAAAACCAAAATGTTCTCTAAAAAGTTATACATGCAGTCATGAACTTCATGATTCAACACTAGAGTTTGCCCTTCTGTGAGACTTCTCCAGAGAAAAAGAAGACGGTCTCAACTCCGACGAATCCCTCTTCTCCCTCCTCAGCCTCCCCAAAGACGACGATTTCCCGTACCCCTTCTGCAGATTCCCCCCATCGAAAACCTGCACAATCAAATCCTCCAAAGACCGAGGAGACAGAAAAGAACCCTTCACTTGCAGAACCGAAGAATAAGCACTCAAGAACTCCTCATAAGCCGGCACCACAAAACTAACCGTAGCCTCCCTAATCTGCTCTCTCAGATCTCCATCAGGAATGTAATAATAAGAACTCCCATACTTCTGCAGATTATCATTCAGCTCCTTCATAAAAGCCTCCATTTTTCCGCGAACCACCGAGCCTGATTCCTGTTCTTCGAGTTCAATGATCTTCACCAGGCCTCCCCAGGCTTGTTTCTGGTAAAAATATGCTGATTCTTCTGCAACGACTTTGTACTGCTTCTTCAGATACTGCTCTCCGAGAAGCTTTCCCAGCTCGGTTCCTCTGGTTCGCATGTAAACGTACCAAAATGTGTTCATAACAAAGATGCTGCAGAGAGATCTATCCCTGAATCGCGCTTTCTTAGCGTCGATGTTCCTCTGGATCGCTTCCATGACGTTGGAGATCGCGTCTCTGAGTAAATCTTCATCTGTTTCTGTGTTGGAGAAGATTCCAGCTTTCCAGGACTGCTCGATTCTGAAAACCCTAGCCATGGATTTGCTGTAGCTTTCTGAAGCGAGGCATTTAAGGTAGTTGACAGCGTATCGGACGAGCTTCGGAACCGAAGCATCCTGGCCCGACCCGTCCTGGTTTGCCTCGATCCGAAGCCCGAATTCGAAGAAAACTCGAGTAGAAGCATGGACTAGTAATTTCTCCAGTTCCCTGAATCTGGAACAAATATCAGCGCCTGCTTCGCCTTCGAATGTTTCTGTGAATTTTGGTTTTAGGGTTTCCAGGGAATCGAACATGTCTAAAAGCTTGAATAACTTTTGTGGCTCTTTGTTGCTTCTTGCAACGCCTTCCCCGAATCGGAAGAAGACCGCCATGATTTTGTCGGAGATCTTGGTGAAACATTCCGGCCAGACAGTGACTCCGTCGAGGACGTTCCCGAGCACCTGTTGGCAGAGGATTTTTTCTGAAATCAGGACTGATTTTACTGCTAGCTCAAAGTGATTGATCCATAGAGAGATTGATGTTTCCAGATTCTCCCATTCCATTTCGTCGATTTCTTCGGGATTGAATGTTCTTAGGTAATCAGGGTTCAGCCTCATTAGGGCTTTGGCTGCCCTTCTGTACCTTGCCTGTTACAGGAAAAATCATTGTTATCAACAATTTTCAGCCAAATTTAGGGTTTTAGTTCATGTTGCATAATATATAAGTTCAAAATCTATACTTGATTGATGAATCAAAATTAGCGTAGTCCAAAATGCCAAAGCAATGACATTAGCGTCCCCCGTAAGTTGGCTAGTTTCTCAAAAATCAAATAAGTTGAGGTCATTTTCGTACTTTTACACTGTATTTTGGACTACAAGAATAAAATAATAGACTGCATATAACAACACCTCAAAATTATTTACAAAAGCTAGGTTTGTATGACAAGAATACTCATTTTAAACAGAAAGAGTTATAAAAATTCCAGCAGAAGGGTCGTGTTTTCAAAGTACTGGTAGCAGTAATACAAACACGACCCTTCAAATGGAACGGACTTTAAACTTCGATCAAATGTAACACTAAAAGAACCTCAATATTTGAATTGAATTAGATTCAACAGAGAAGGACTAATTCAACTTGAAATTTCAAAATTTCTCATATATATCAATGTGCATGACTACAAAAACAGTGAAAATGATCAAACTTTCATCTTACCCTGATATAGATGTCGATGCATATGTCAACACAGTCATTAGCAGCGAGGGCACCAGAGATTTTTCCAAGAACTTCAACCTCGAGCCGAGTCCCCAGCTCTGTCGGGAAAATCTCGCGCATTTCATCCTCATCGATCACATCCCCGATGTTTTCATGCCTTAAGCTCAGAAGCAAGCTCTCAAACTCATCCTGCAAGTTCAACAGCCCTTCATCAAGCAAACCATCAAACTTCATGGCATCAACCTCAGTCTCATAAAGAGCCTTGAGAGTGATCAGAGCTTCTCTAAGCCTCTGAGTCCTCTCCTGATCAGTAGCCTTTGTCCTGCTCAGAAACTCCACCACTTCCTGAAGCTTCTGAATCGCCGGCTCGCATTCCTGGCCTATCGAGTTAATCGCTCCATTTAACTGATCCACGCAGTCGACATACTTGACCAGCTTCCTCAACCGTTTCTCATGAACCTTCTCATTGCATAGTTTTCCGGCGAGGTGGAGGAGCTTCCTCTGGAGAGACTCCGACAGCTTGAAGCTCTCGAGTAGGGAGAGAGCCGGGGAAATTGCTCGGTTTATTCGAGTATCTAGGGCTTTGTTGACTATGGAGAGTGTTTGCAAAGGAGCAACCTTTTTTGAGGCCATGTTTAAAGATTCATGCATCTGAAACAGCTTCTTGTCCATCTGATCTAAACTTGTCTCAACTCTGAATGAAGTGTGCACAATCTTCTTCAGATCCTGGCAAGCTAGGGTTAGCTTGGAAAGAGTTGGATCATCCATAACTTTTAGCAGAAAACCAGGAATGATTTTGAGGAAAAAGTTGCAGGAAATGGAAATCGAAAAGTGTCGAAATGGCGATATGAACTAAGCAGATGAGTTGAGATTAACAATCTGAATGTTAACAAAGAAAACAGTGTTGTTAATTATTCCTTGTTTGGCTTTTGGCTTTGGATTTACAGAAGATGAGCCATTTGTGCTTCTTGGAAATGGCTTCTTAGTCAATGCAGATGAGATGGTAATATTTTAACATTGCTTGATTATTATATTTTGGTGAATTCCAAACGGCTCCATTTGTGGTTTAGAGAGAGACAAAATGGTTGTATAATGTTAAATTTGACGATTCCTGGGATGATCTACTTAGGTTCTGTACGAACTTGGGAATTTTCGAACTGCAATTTGATAATTGTCTATCAACAAGATCTCTCTTTCACTGGTGCAAGACAGAACTTCTCATAGAGAAAAAAAATATATAATTTATGTATTGTATGGATGTTGTTAACTCACTTATTTTAATTTAAAATTATGATCGTTGAATGCAACCTGATTAACAGGTGGAGTAATTCACGTGGTTACATTTAACGATCATAATCTTAAGTATGAATTTTGACTGAAAATATGTTGTCGAAATTCATTCGCACTTTATGAAAGAACCCAACCACTATCCCGATAAGAGTCATCGAAACAGCCCAACCACTATCCCGATAATTTGTTATAAAAAACATGAACTGTGTTTTCATTTCGCCGTTCGACCTATTATATAATATTTTCTTACAAAATAGTCACGATATAAGATATAGTTATACTACACAAAGTTGATTGAAAATAGCTAGCATTACTTTATCCACGTATAAAAGTGTGGGTATGATATTAGCACATCATAGACACCATTATTACCAGGTTTTGAGGGATTTGTGATGTTTCATAGATGCATGTTCTTCCAAAATGATGGAATGGAATGATATTTTTTGGATTGAAGAAGGTACACGAATGGCACAGTAGTGTTGGTTTGATTGGGCACTCAAAGACAAAGTGACAGCTCTAACACAAAGCTCATCGGCCACCACCGCAGACACCAAACCGCCGCTTCTGGATCTCTGCCACAACCACCAATTCTTCCTCCTCGTGAAAAATAAAAATATCAAAGTTAAAAAAATGTTTCTTAATTAAAAGCAAAATGTTACAGAGTTGCTTTCACTGAGAGTTGAACTCAGGACCTCCCGCTTACTAAACGGGTGCTCTAACCAACTGAGCTATGAAAGCTTCGTGGCAACATAATTTCAGTAATGATATATATTCCTAACTTACCGGTGATAATTCCGTGATTGATGAGCTTTGAGTTTTTTAGACGCAGGCCCTCGTAGTTACCGCATTGTGTGTTACCCATCCCTAACAAAAACTATTGATCAGACACTTTAAAAACGTGATATTTTCAAATATATTTTGGTTAAATAGATAAGGTATGTTTTCGTATTAATCTGAAAGTAAAATAAATTTCATTTCATACATTCGAAAAACGTGCAAAATTGTTCGACAAAAAGAAAGTCGGTTTAAATCAATTTTTTTAGTCTCAGTACTATTCTTTGCATGTGGAAACTAACTGATGAGTTTGTATATAATTATTTCGAGATATCTAGTATGGAGGACTAATGTTGTTGGAGTTGAACTTTGATCTTAGCGATACACCTTTGCTTTTTGGTATTTGGATTCTCTATAATTGTTATAATATTTCAAATTCATCTCAAATTATTTCTATGAAGTTATTTTAATGGGTTATATTTTACTTTAATTCAATTTTTGTTGGATAAATTGGAAGAAAATACACCTTAAACATAAAGCATATTGTTATCATGGGTTTGAGAGTGGAAAGGTGCTTAATTTAAAAATCATGAAGTATATATGAAATATGTATTAAGTTTTTATTATTATTATTTGCCTATATTTTAGGGTGGGGTTTTGAGAAGAAAAGGAATTATGGAAGCGATTTGATAGAGAAATAACGGGAAATAATTGGGGGGCACATGGTTTTAAACAGCACACGTGTGGCGTTAATTGACTAATCCGAGTAGGATGTTGGTCCACGTTTAAGTGTCCACGTGAGATTTTTTTATAATTACTAATCACAAATTTTTTTAAATTATTGCTGAACTCCCTATATTAAAACCTAAATTGTAGGATATAATCTCTTTCAATATTTATATCCTAAGAAACCCACAATATATATTTAACAACAACAACACGCAGCGGAAACTATCTCAACAAACAACAAACTCTTTATTGATCTTAACTATATTGGAGGAGGCAATCACACAACAACCACGACGTCGCAAACCCGACGTACGTTCAACAGAGTAAGTTCTACCAGACTTAAAACCCTAAACTAGACCTCAATGTCTATCTCTCTTTGTTTTCTTTAACTCTCAATCTTGCCTCTGCCTCGCTCACCTAAAATCAATCTCTACGTCTCTTTATATAGAGACTACATCAATCCTAATCCATAATGGAATACAACTTCCTAATCCTTAACGGATACAATAAAACATGCAATATCAAATTATCTAGAATCCTAATTAAGTTTGGTTTAATACCCAACATAAATTCATTAAAAATGTTACTTTCTATCCAAAATATAGCATTAATAAATAATTCCTATCAAGTATGAATGTCTGTTAAAAAAGAATTGTGTCCATGCATGACACTTGGTTTGAACAGTCCATTGATCATTACCGTTATTTCACCATTTACATTAATAGCTTATTAAGATAAGATGCACATAGTTCATATCTAGTTGAGTTGGAATGGTGTACTGAAGTGATGAGTATGATGCATTGTTGGTCTACACAGATTAGTGGTGATCGTGTACCTAAGAGAGTGTTAATCTTATCTAGAAAGTATGAGTGAATACTAGTGAAATGAGTTGAAAGGTGATAAGATAAATATAATTTCACCTCCATGCATATATTAGAATAGTAGCGCCATGTTTATGTAAGGTCTAAGTAGGAAAATACATAGTTTAACTTACGAGCAATTAATATTTATAAGATATTGCTCACCATTCCTCCTAAAGTTAGAGAATTAAGATTGAAAATACCCAACTTGCCAAGTAAATTCTAAATTGGGCGGGATTAAGTGATTTGCTGAAAATATTGTTTGGTTGATCCTTAGTATACTTGTGTAAAGTAATTGTCTCCCCAAACCGAATAAGATCACGAGCAAACTAACAATCAATTACAATATGTTTCGTCTGATCATGAAAAACAGGATTCGCTGCGATGTGAATAGTTGAATAATTACTATCACGAGATACGCATCGGATATGAATGAATGACATCCAACAAACGTATATAGGTCTTAACCTATAATAAATTAGAGCACACAACGCTCATAGTACGATATATACTCAGTCTCAGCAAACAAGCGAGAAAGGGAAGGTTCTGCTTTTTTCATCCTCCACAAAACAAGAACATCACCAAACATCATAAAAGATAATAGCTTGTGTGTTCATTATAATATCACAATAATGTAGAATGTGGTAGTATCATTGTGAGCTAGGTTGATATTGACATGGTCAGAAATTGAGTGAACGTTTGGGTTGACGGGCTTGTATGGCCAAAAACGGAACGGGGTCACAAAAACTGGCTGTCATCTTACATACAAACGGTGTTAGGTCCACTCACCACACCATTAATCCCTCCCTCTTCAGATGGCCTGCTACCTTTCTCTCTCAGCCATTTTTCCTCTGCATTATTGAACCATCACATGCTACGCTTTAGCTATGCCGACGCACCCCGTTAGGGTTCATCATTTACATGAGTTTCACCTTTACTTTACTAACATTGTGTCCTTGTTTTCTATTTTGGAACTATCTCACCATGACTTCATCTTTTCATCTTACTCACCCATTTTGCTTCATTAGGGTTTGGCTAGCCAATGTATGAAATTACATGAAAAATTTGGTAACATACGGTCAGTAGCAGATCTATGAATTAATATTAGGATAGGCAGTAGAACATAGCGGGAATGCGTTACAGTGGCGGGTAGACTGCAATGAACTCTAACTTGTTTGGCAGATCCAAAGGCAAGCCGGAGCCTGCTCTAACTTAAGTATAGATCCGCCTGTACATGTAGTGGACAATGTTGTCACTTTAATGATATTTTGGATTTCATTGAGTAAAATATTTAACTGTCTTGCATTTCGACTCTTATATATATGAGATTCAGTTTGAACATCAGGGTTTCTCCTTCATAGTCAACTGCTTTATTCTGCAAGTTAAGAAGTTGTGAGTACGATTAGGGTTAATCAACAAGAATATAGAATTGCTCGTAACCTATAACTATACAGATTCGCTAGCTGTTAATAATCTCACATTCCTTTCTCGAAAATTCTCTACTAATATATCTTACTTTTTTTTAAAAAAAATCAGAGTACTTTTTACTTTTCACTCTTTATATTCAACCTCCGAGAAAAATATAATATATAATGTATCCATGGAATTCCTCTCCAAGTTTTGTAATTGCTACTGATTTTTAATTAAATCAAGCATTTATTTAAAATTATTGCATGGATTATTAATATGTCAGTATCATCATTCACGTGAACGCTATTTAATTTACACTAATTTGCAAAAGGGACGTTTTCTGTATCGGTGCATGATAAGGCATGGAGATTTGACTTGAGATATAAATAGCGCCAAATTCATCAATTCTCCAACCTTACCAATGCATGCAAAAAGGAGGGGACCAAATGATCAAATGCTAATATTTATAGGACTAACATGAATAAATTATTACATAAATCCCTATTCTCTGTGACTGCCCATATTGCAATTCCATGGTCAAATTAAAGTTTTGCTCGTTTGGTAGCCAGCCCGTCTGTTTCATCCTCGTAAGCTCCTGCAGCATGATCATTCCACACCCTCACTGTGTGTTTTATTGATCAGTTTCGATGATGTTCTGTCCATAACTGATCAAACGTCGTCGAAAACTGATAAATAAAACGTTCACCTTACTGTTCCGTTCTTGTTTCTATGTATGATAGGTACAATTGAAGGTAATGGAGTAGAGTTAATGGTGATACTCAATAGATTGTTGTGAAGTTATTGTTATGGAAGTCCTCGAAGAATGCAATGAAATTAAACAAGCAAAATGATGGAGATGGACACAGATGGTTGTAATAGGAACTGCTCAATAACAAAGACATGCAAAAATGCCTAAGAAGACACTGACTTGTATACTGATCCAGCCTATCTTATTGGTGTATACTTGTTATGTCCAATCAAAATGTCTTGTTTGACTTTTCAAAATTATTCAGACGCGATCTTGATCATTAATTACTATTTTGGAAGCATTGTCATGTAATATATAGCTGGATGCATAAAAACATATAATTTTAAGTAATAATTTTTTCAAAAAAATTTACGCGCAAAAATAAAAATATTCGTGACCAAAATCGTCTCAAATTGACTTTGAAAAGTCAAATCATGCGCTTTGAATGGATCGGGTGGAGATTTTATCAGAAAATATTATGTGTGGAGATAATAAAAAAAAACTACCTCTTTTTATCAACACGTAGTGTGGGAGTAAAATAGTGGGAGGTCATTTTAAACTTGAGAAGATAGGTCATTCTGTTTGTTAACACAAATCTGACATAAAAGCGATTGATGTGCTTCAAGCTCATGTTACCTTATTCTAGTAGATTTTTAAAACGTAATAAACATAAACCACTTGAGATATGATATCGTTACTTTTTTCTAGACATGGGGATCCTAATAAAAATCACTCACCCCGGGTGAGTTTTTACTTTTAACCCAAAAAAAGAAAACCGATTGTGATTTTACCCACTTGAATCATTCTCGTAACACGTGAATTTCAATATTCTAAAAGTAACTTCTAGGAACAATGATTCTAGGCTCATAAAAGCAAAACAACTTATGCATATATGTTGTGGAAATTGGAATCTTTACTTCGATTGGCAATCTAAAACAAGAAACCTATGAAGTGGTGAAATTTGCAGTTAGAAATGTGAATAATTTCAAGGAATTAGAGCAGTACAACAAAGGCAGCAAAAGGGCATGTGCCATTGGGATTAAAGGGACCAGGTGACTCACAAAGGGTGCCCTACTTCCAAACGCCCCCCATAGATGAAGCACTCAGCTAAAGAGTTGCACCCCTAATTTCGGCCTATGTGAAATAACTTTTTTATTTATTCACAATACTGCCAAAATATATTTCTGCACTTTGTTTCTCTCACTCTGTGTGATGACAATGGATGGTGAGCTGTAGTCATTTCTTATGATTATAACAAGCTTTTTTTAGCCCTAAAGTACTGTCATAAGGAAATGTCCCTTCTTATTTGTCTTAATTATCATGCACCTCTAATGGAGTCGGTGTCAGTGGCGGAACCATGAATTTGCGTTAGGGTTAGTTCAAAATGATAAACGAAGTTTGATGATATAGGTTCGTCCGGAGGCCGGAAGGCTTCAAATTTGGCTGGAAAAACAGTAATACAACTTGAAATTTGAATTTTAGAGTAAACCCGGGTTGGGCCTGGGAGTGATGAAAGAACTATTATTTAGGCTTTGAGGTCCTTTGAAATAAAGTTTCGTGTTTGGTGGCAGAGTCAGATTTTCTTAGCCGGACTCTATCAACAAGCATTGGTCGAACAAAAACAGATTATGCAGAGAGAGGGTAAACCGGTTGCATTTAATGATCTTTTATGGTTCGATGACAGGGTCAGATTTTTTTAACCTGACCCGGTCAATATGTGGTTTACACTGTTTCTTTGTCAATAACTACATGGTGCCTGGTGAATGTTACTACACAAAATCCCCCCATGGAGTTGCTGTGAAGTGGAAAAGGATGGCTTTTCTGACAACTGGGTTCGGCATCACGCGCCAATTCCCTAAATTACGAAAGATGTTGTTGAATGTGGGCTAAAAGCAATGAAAATGGGAAAGAAAAAAAGCATATGGCCTTTTCCATAATCACCATTAAAACAATCTAATGTCAATGATCAATCTACTACAACTAGTACTAGCACAACAAGATGACAAGCCAAGTTAGCCGACTGGCAATTTAATTCTCAACGAAATCAGATACGTCTAGTTCTTTTCATTCTTCTAAAACTGTCACATTTTTCTACGTCAAGAAGTGGTTCGTTTTACTCACTTCTTTCCTCACATTTCAACTTGCATACAGTTACTGTTCGAATAGTTAGATGTCAGTGTTAGAAGTCGGGTGGAGGGCATAAATTAAAGAAAAAGGGAGGTTTTATAGCATAGGACAAAAATGTTTTTCTTGGTTTTTGATGTCACACACTTGTATATATATCTCCAGCTCTTGAAAGGAGAAGCCACCAAAATCTCTCTTAAAAATTCCATCTTGTTCTTCATTTCTCCTCTCCATCAGATCATCATAGTTATTTACCATGGATGTGTCAACTTCTGAATATGGCAGTGGGTGTGCATCTGGATGGACAATGTACTTGGATCCATTCTCAAGTTCCACAGCTCATTGGGACACAAATCTGCCATTTGATAATCATGATTATCAAAGCAAAGGAGGTGATGCTCATGCAAATCAAGAGTATGAAGATGAAGATGAAGATTTGTCAATGGTTTCTGATGCATCCTCAGGCCCTCCACATTTCCACCAGGATGATGAAATCAGCACTCAGGAAATCACCACCTCCAAGAGGAGCAAGAACTGCAGAAAGAAAGCTAAGGAGAACAGTAGGAGAAACTTTCAAGACTTCCATCTTCTTGATGATACTGCTAGCTCCAAGGCAAGTTTTTTTAAAAAAAATTTAGCAGCATTTTGATCTCATTTTGTTTCAGATACATGAAATTTAATGTTTCTGAACCTCTTCAATGCTCTCCATTTTCCAGGCTCCACAGTACAATGCTCATGTTCATGGCCATCATAACAATGACAAGTACTTTTTGGGGCATGATTCAAGCTTATCACAAGGCTTTTCTGCAACACATTGCAAGGTTTTTTTCTGGTTTTTTGTCTGATTTTGTTTATTTTTTCAATTGATCTTCTTTCTTGCTGATGGAGATTTGTTTTTACTCAGGGTAAATCTGTACTGAAGAAGCACTTTGGCTTTTTCAAGTCTTCTATAACTGGAAAATTAGCTGATTGAGAATGTTGTTCACTGTTTGATTGTGAAAGTTAGCAAGCAAGAATTTCTCATGTAAAAGTATGAGACAAGAAGAGATATCCGAGGATCTTGTATTTTACCTTTCTTTATTCACTTTTCTAGTGGTCATTTCTTCTTGTCTATGTAGCAGGAAACAACCTCAGATCATAGATGTCAATAAAAAATGCCTTTTTCTTGTGTATTTTTTATTACACTCACTTTCACCTTCACAATTCAGTTAATGAGTAAAATATTTCCGATCTAAAAACGACCTTCTATTTCTGTAACCCTTTATGTAACACTCGTCGACACATGTATACAACATGTGTCAGGCTGTTAAGTGTTACATAGAGTGTAACAGAAGATCCGGAGCAGAAACAAACTTAAAGAAGAGTAGAAGAATAACAATAAGTTGACACTAAATTGCTGATGAACAGATGGTAGTTGCATTATTTCTGGCACTTTGGGGGGCACATGCAGACAATTAGTGACACTTTTAGAAGTGTAGCAAAAACTAAAACACAAAAATACAAACAAGAGAAAGAAAAGTTGCAGTGGAGGGCCATAAGAGCTAGCTTAAGGCTGATAAATGAGCCACATTCCTCTATTTTAAGGGTTGCCAGCCTAGGGAAAACTCCAGAAGATGAAGTGGGATGTGTAAATCAGATAAACAAATTCCCCCACCAAACTCAAAGAAGACAACAATCTATAATGAACTTTGATTCACTTAAGTCTCATTTATCCAGCAAAAACAGAACCCCACCCCTCTCATGACAGCTATGTATATGTATACATATGCACAATTATTGAATCTGTTGTAAGAATTCTTGCAAATCTTGATCAAGATCTTGCCATCCTTGGAAATGAACCTCAAATCAAGCAAAAAGACACATTTTTTGCATGGTACAACAATAATTGGATCATCTCAGTACACAGTAAACATCATATACATGTTACTGTTGTTGAGCCTTAAGCAAATCAAGCAGGTTCTGAGGATTAAAAATTGGTTTTTTTAGAGGGTTACAGAGTCAAGCAATCTTCATGCACTGACAGAAATCTTTGTCCACATTATGATGGAAAAATAAGAGCTTTTTGGCCTTGGAATTGATTGCAGATTAATAAACTATTGATATGTTGGATCAATAATTATTGAATAACTACTACTACTCCTTGGCCACACGTGCAACAACATTGTACACATAATCCATCACATAGAAATAGCCATCCAGGAAAGACCTTAGAAGATAAGCATCAGGATTATTAAAGATATGAACAGGGGTTCATAACCTGCATTAAAATAGGTTTAGCAACATACTTGAGCCCCAAAACAAGCCTGTCAGCATATTCCATGCAAGGAATCTTCAACAGCCATCTCGATAGTCGATATACAGATAGAAAGTGTGACAGTTTTAGATATGCAGATGGAAAGTGTGACTGTTTTAGAAGAACAGAAGTTTGACAGTTTTAGATATACAGATGGAAAGTGTGACGGTTTTAGAAGAACAGAAGTTTGACAGTTTTAGATATACAGATGGAAAGTGTGACGGTTTTAGAAGAACGGGATGAGAAATAATAAGTAAATAAACGCTTACTAGTTACTGCTGCAAGTTGCTAGGGAAGAAGTAGTGTACTCCTCCTAGTACATGATCCTGTGACCTTGTAACAGTGTCCTTTTTTAACAGCATTGACAGCAAAATCTGGCTGGCCAACGTTCAATTGTAACGGAAAGGAGGTGGTGTAGCAGAAGGATAGTACCATGCTTGGTCCTAAAAACGGAATAGAAATGGACCCTATTCATGTGATGTGCTTCTTTCTAAATTGATCTCAAACAACTCTTATGTTAACCTTTTTTTTTAACAGTCTTGTTTTTAATATTTTCATTCAATTTGAATCTTTTTCTACTTAGCTTTATCTATTTGTATCACATCAAGATCAAATCACTTAGGTCACATCCCTTCCCTATGACTAATTCTTATGCTCCCATCACTACCAAATCATTGAGACTTGAAAGCCATTCTAAATTAAACCTCATGCCCATACTATAACAAAAGAAGTCCTTTCAGAGTCACCCGACTAAGTTTGGGACTTGAAAATATCCCTAATATCGAGTTGAGTTCAGCTTAAGTTCACCGGTTTTAGTTGAAGTAAGCAATGCTTGCATCATTTCATTTGAAAACACGCCAAAGAACTAGATTCAGTTCATCGGTTTTCACAAGGCTCGAACTAAATCCAGTTTACCTAGCTAGGAGGGGGAAGAAGTAAAATGAAATGTGGTGGGGCTTATAGGACAAGAAAATAACTGCATCAAGATCTATCTTGAAAAAAAATCAGACAGTAACTCTTCCCAGGTATTGAAGATCTGAAAAGTGCCCCCACAAAAGTTGGAAAGACAAGTTGTCAGAGAATGCATGACAGAACAGCATTCAGTCCAGCTAAACCACCAGAGACACCTTGAATTGAGTGATTCTTAGCATTCATGTCTTCACATCAACCACTTAATGGGAATGCAAGAAGCAACATGATCACTACTGATCTTTGCCATTATTGTCCTTCCTTTCAGATGTGCATCACATATTTACAGAGTTTCCTGACCAGCAGGCAAGCAAAAAAATATACATACACCGGGAAAATATTTCAAATACGAAACTCCACTACAAAAATGCATAAAAAGTAACTTGTAAAGAATATGTCTCGTTACAAAACTGATTTCAAAATACACTAGACTACACAACATGCAGACCTCAGCCATGTTGGAACATTTCCCCGAGGCCAGCAGGCCTATAAAAAGAAAAGATAAAGTACCTATATCGGACTTAGGTTCCATATATATGTCTGTGGACAGGTTGAGCATCAAAGGTATTAACTACTTGCAGCCATGGTTTGTCAACGATCAAGATAGAATTACTTGAAAGATGGCCAACGAATAAAACGGGATCTTTAAAAGCAACAAAGTCGAAATTCCTTCTATCGTTAGGCCTGGTCTCTAAATCTTTCAACTTTCTCTTCAGTTTGCCATTTTGCAACTTCCTCCACAGTGCCTCTTGCACTTTCACCAAATCCGGCTCAGTATGGTCATCTCTGTCTATCGGCATCCCAAAGTCAATTGTGCACATTGCTCTATACAAGATATCATCAATTTGATTAGTTATATACTGGCTTTTATTTGCTAATGCAAGAGACCATCAACAACAGAAGATTTTTTTTTTTTTTTTAAAAAAAGGAATCTGGTATAATACCTGGGGCTGTAAACTACTACTGATGTACTAGAGGATGGTGGAAAGGATAGTCCGATGACCTCTCCTGGAAATTCTTGATACCTCCTAGGGAGACGGAATGTGTTTCTCCTAGACCATTCACCTAACTGCTTTGCTTCAACATCAAATGCATAAACTTCATTTGAAGAAGTTGAAATTATGAGCACAGTGCTGGTTTTTTGAGGGGTAAATCCTCCAGCTGTGACACAAGCATCCAATCTTGGTATGAACCAATGTAGACTGTCACAAAAATGTTAGCAAACTTTAGTACATAGAATTCCATATTCTTGATCAGAGATGTACCATGCATTATTGTATCAAAAACAAAAGAAATAACCACGATATATCCTCACCATCGAAGCTCTAGATTGAAAATATACACATCTCCAAAGCAGTTGATAGCAGCAAGCCATTGCCCATCGGAACTTGTGAACATCTTAGTAATGGGAGGATCACTGGGAGGCAAATTTACTTTGTTTTCTTCATGTCGGGGTACAAGGGTGTAAATCTCTGAGCTTTCCATGTCCACAACCTGTGGGCAATTATAAAAATATATCAAGGGAATTACAAAACGAACAGGAAAGGAAAAACTATCAGGTTAACGCAATTAAACCCTAAGAAATTTCATCACCACCATTTTAAAGAACCGCGAAAACTTATGGTGGCAAAAATTAAATTGAAGTTCATCACTTTCCATCTATTAGCATAAACAAGTTTACAATCTTGAAAGTATATTACAAAATCCAGTGAATTTAATTCATTCAAAGTCTATCCCCACTACATTATGAGCTGTACAATTAGGTTATGAAAAATTTCTGATGATACATACATGTTATTCCAGTTAGTCTACTTAGGTTCCAAAGGGGGTTGTGGATCGCAAAAGTGAATGGATATAGCGAGACAACAAGATATACAGAGAAGAAAATACTTACATATATAACTCTGTCATTGCCAGCAATTATTAACCGGGATGAATCAGAACTAAAAGCCAAAGAATGTGCATAAGGGATATCAGCAGGAAGCTTCTTTTTATTGACAGTCCATGCTTGTTTCCGAGATTCACTTCTAGTCAATTGAAACAGACTAGGTTTCACATGATCGGAAAAGGCAAAGAAGTTTCCTTTAGATGCTATTGCACTACATATGACCTTTCGAGATGCAATACATTTAACTCGAGCAACCAGATCTGCTGAGGCAGATCCACCAACATTGCCACCTTTCAAACGAATAGAGAGGATATCCACTGACTGAGAGCCCTGAACCAAAAGTAAGGGAGTTGGATTGGACTCAGATTTGGGAACAACAAGCTGTGTGGGTAATCTCTGAGGTGCCGGGCATATATCATGAGGAGAGAACTTTGTAAAGTCCTTGGCAGAATATGCAAAAAGCTTAGCGTCATCACCAGCTGATATAAGCATCGGCACTCCCATATGAGCCCATTTCTGATAACTAAATTCAAGTGGCTTCTCCCTACCTCGAGGCCTCTTTAATTTTTCTTCAGGAGATGCATCTATCAAAAGAAAGATCATAATAAACATTAGTAAAATAAAGAAATTGGCCATTGAAAATATAAGCACAGTAGTACACAAGACTTTTTAGATTAATAGCAAGTCCAGTAAGGATGATCACAATTAACTAACCTTCTCGACATATAGGTACTGCTACTGTCAAGGCCCTGACATCATGTGTATGGGCCCTGGCATAACTGACATAAACCCATTTCTTCATTAGTTCACTGGACTCATCTACTTCATTAGAGAGCTTGTACAAAATAACCTGATTATGTACAATACAGTCAGTTACAACTTTAGATCCATTCCACGGAGGTTAAGGTTAAGGCAAAAAAAAGTGCTTTAATGCCAAGTCATAAAAATGCTGTTAATTCGTGATACAGTAGCTAACAAGGATTAGAGTAAGTATTAGCAAACAGAGCATTAATGGAAAAGAGACATTTACCTGACCATCAGATCCAGCAGAGAACACCCTGTTGTGGCTAGGAGCAGCAGCTAAAGCGTTCACATCGCCTTTGTGATAGGTATGTGTTTGCAACAGAGTTCCTAGCTTACTGTCCCAAAAATTAACACTGCCTGTGCTATCTGCACTTACAAGGGTACCACACCTACAGCAACAGGGCAGTAAAACTTATTTAAAGCTCGCTCCTTTATGACAGTATCAATTCCTCCATTAAAGCAGAAATAAATACAAATATGCATTGTTACCTTAGGGCAAGCAATGACCATGTACAAAGTTCAGATCCACCACCAACTACCCCAAGTCCAACAGTTATCCTATAGATTTCATTCATCAATTTACCATCCCAGCATCTAATGAACCTGCAAAAGAAACTCATGTCAGATATGTACAAAACCTCACATATGGAGAAGTAAAAACATGGCATATACATATATATAACACCAGGAGATCTAAAGAATTACATACCCATCACTACTTCCCGAGAATATCTTATCCGCATCAGGACTCCATGTCACACTTAGTGTACGCCCTATTAATGTCAAAAGCACATCAATATCAGGGGTAGACATAGAAGGAATTCTAGAAAGAAAACTTAAGTGGGGGTAGCTGTCTCACCGCCAACCCTTGGTAATGATCTACTATATGTTAGCCCTCCAGTGCTCGAAATATTGTAAAGACGAACACAACCATCATCACAAGCAACTGCAAGACGGCGAGTATCATTCTCTGACATGTCATAGAGCTCAGTTGAATTATTATCATCATCGCTGTCATCTTCTTCACTCTCACTGCTCTCACAGCTTTCATCCTCACCCCCGCCTTCTTGAGCAACTAACTCCCTTTTTGGATTAGCTTTATCATCAGTACAAGGCTCAACTGCTAGTTGCCAGATTGAGACACCAATGGAGTCTAGTACAATCTGCAAAACAAAGATCATGAACACCATATCCATAGTATAACTGCATAACTCCATCACTTATAAACACATATCATGAATCATAGAACTAAATCATAATCAGACAACCTAAACCATTAAAACAAACAACAGACTTCCCAAGCTTGCAGTCAAAGTTGTAGAAGGCAACCACATCCTATCAAACGACTCATTGTTGTATCGACAAATTGTTTCAAGAAACAGCATTTATAAAAGATAACAAGCTATAACAACAGTAAACTTAACAGCCCGAAAAGGTCCCATTCAGAGAGTGTTCCATCAATAATTAAAGAAAACAACAGACCAGCTTTGGAATCCATAAGTATAAATATCAATATCAACTCTAAATATACTTTTATTGAACATATGTCATGAATCATAGAACTAAATCATACTTTAGACAACCAAAACAATTTAAACAGACTACCCTACTTTGAAGCAAAGCACATCCTATCAAGCTGCCCACTGTTATTTCGACAAATTGTTTCAAGAAACAGCATTTATACAAAATAACAATCACTAACAACAGGAAACTTAACAAAACACATTTCTTTACATAAAATCAGCACCTTTTGTCTCAACCCAAAGAGGTCCCATTCAGAGATTGTTCCATCGATACTCGAAGAAAACAACCGACCAGAACCGCCATCCCCCGACGCCGCACCGCACCACACAAGCGACGTTACCCTGGATATCCTAGAGGCAGTTTTTCCATGAATAGTCTGCTAACAAACAAAAGCAAAAAAACTGCTCAGCAACTCAATTCCTTTCACCAGCAACAGCATAGATGCATTCACAAAAGATAAATCGAATCAAGTGACGTACAAGCTGACAGTGCCAGCCGACGGAGCCGGGCGAAACGAGCCAAATCTCCAGAGTGCCGTCCTCGCGGGCGGCGGCTACCTGAGAATCGTCGGGGCTGGTGGCCAGCGCCACCACCGGCGACGGTGTCCACTCGACTGAGCTGAGTCGGTACGATTCCGACATCTCGGTTAAACCCTAAAACCCCCCTTGTGAGTGTGTGTTTGTGAGCCTAGAGCGGGAGAAGTAGCGGCATATGAAGGGGGGAGGAGGAGGCGACTGAAAGAGGCTAGGTTTTAGTGGAATCTATTTTTATATAATATTTATAATATATTTTTAGGGTCAAGTGCATAGTATTTGACTATTTTGGTTATTTCAATACTAATTTCCAACCAATTTATGTTGTATTTATTTTGACAAATTTCGGGAAAATAACTTTCCTAAAATTTTATGAAATTACCATCACAATTTATGTTGTGGTAAATATATACTATTTAAAGTATAAGATATTTATACAAAAACATATTTTAAGCTTAAATGTACCGTTCAAATTGAAACATACATTTTTACAACGTATAAAAACTTTTTGAAAAATTTGTAAATTTGATTATTTACTTACCTTTACAATTTACTTTAAAAGTTGACATTTTTACTAGGAGACCGCTCATTTATTTTTATTTTAAAAATAAGTGAAGAGAAAATTGTGTAAGGTAATCTCGAGTTGCTAATGCGAGTCTATTTTTTCTCAAAATTGAGTAAATAATCTCTGATTGACAAAATAAATTGATGAACATAGACCATAAAATGGAAAAATAAAATTAAGTCACAACCGTCCAAGTGGAAGGGAGGATCATTCATGACTCCTCAACCCTTTATAAAAGCAGTAAAAATACATGATCGAGTTTGGGTAAAACCAATAAAATCTTTTTAGAGTTTATGTGACAATTTGAATGAGGTGCATAGTGAACCAGCATAGTCGTGTTACTAATCCGCCTCGTGGTGGCTGCATGTATTACTAAAAAAAGGATGCTTCGTAAGAAACCCTAGATCTAAAACACGAGGATATGTAAACTACATGACATGTATAATATTCTTACCTCGCAGTATAAAAACTCAAAATCTACAAAGTCTATGCACAAAGACGCCGTTAGCAAGCTGACAAAGCTACAGATGACTTGGATTTCACCTCTACTGTATGCATAGACCGAAACACAAAGGGTCTTCCCTCCCGCCAAATACACGGGTTAGGAGGAACATGACAACAGATACAAATAGGCAACGATTTTCCATAAATTAATCATGACAGTTATGCAATAAGACACACTCCAAATCATATCCCAATATATGCGATTAAGATCATTACTCGAGCAATCACAACCAATCCTGGTCTGATTGGATGGCGGCCAAATACTAGACAGAGCAAATGCAATCTAACATGATATAAACTAAACTTAATCGGTCTACCAGTCTAGTAACATCATCGCCAACAGTAAGTAAGCAAGGACCCGTTAGAAAACTAAGTTACCAAATCATTTTCAGTCTTATATTTTAGCAAAAGACCTCATTCACATATACCCTAAAAAGGCTGGAAATAAATTTTAGAAAAAAGAAAAAGTAAAACCACCTCATTAATCTAATGGTGTCGGATCTTCTGGAAACCAGTTTGAACCAGTTTCGAACCGAAACCGGCTCGACCGGACTGGACCGGCCAAACCAGCCTGGAGCAGATCTCGTCCTGTAGTGGCACCGCGCGATCGGTGACTTGGGTACGGCGGCCTCATGACAGAAAACCGGCGACAATCGACGGATGGTGGTCGTCTATCTCCGCCTGATTGTGGTTGTCCGATCTGACCGGTGACGTCTCCGGGCGACGCGAATTGGAGTCGACGTCCTCGGAGCCATGGTGGTTGGCGCGCCTATGCGAGTTCCTATTCATTCAGCGTTGACTTTGCTTTCTGAGAACTGTAAATTGTCGATTGGGAGTGAGGTTTTACGGGTATGGGATAAGAAGGGGAGGTATGAATTAAAATTTAGGGTATGGGTGGGGAGGGAAACCGCCTCCGGCGAGCCGGCGGCCCCTCCCTGACTTAGATTTAGAAAAACTATTGTTTTGGGCATGGGAGAGGGAGTTGTGGTTGGTGTCTTTGTTGTACAAGTGATTTAAGACTAAATTTTTTTCATTAATCAATTGTAGATTTACAAGTGTTAACATCCGTCACACTTTTTTGTCGAAAGTTCTAAAATAACCCACAATCACCCTAAGTCGTAGTTAATGATCATCGCCGACAATATATTGCTGAAATACTCTCATCCAAAATTTGTTTTCAAAAAAAAATTGGGAATCTTCTTTCCGAACATCTCACTTGATTTTCTTTTCTATCCTTGGTCTTAGTGATATTATTCATTCCACAATCTACATATGCACAAAATTTATTATCGAATTTGTTCATCTCTACACCATATTAATGGGAAGAGTTAGTGATCTTGCGTAAACTTGTTCTTCTTTGTAACATATGTGAAAGAAATATGATGTAGGGAAGTCAAAATGACAATAATAATTGTAACCATAATCATTTTCCTTCTTACTCGTACATTCTTTTATTGTACTTTTTGTGGGATGCTTTTGTTCCATCAGCGTCTTTCCGAATCTGTTGAACAAGAGCATCGCATTCATTTTGTAGAATTTCTACTCCATTTAAAGACTCTAAAATACCCCTGAGAACTTCTATCACGTCAGAATTTCAAACACGCAAAATCAACCTTTTTTTACTAAAATGACCATTGACTTTTTCATTATTGTCAACAAATTTAGTCACAAATAGTTTTCCCTAACCCGCCCAGAACGGAGGCCTATTTTTAAGAAGAACGCATCAACAATCTTCAATGTCATATACTTCATAATCTGTTCATGCAACATATTAGAGAGCAAGAGAATCCGTTTATCGACTTTTTTCTGCATGCACAATGATTGCAATGGCTTTTTTATGGTTTAATAAATATTTATTAGGGAACCGACTCACTAACCTTTCTTTCTCAAATCTAAATTAAATCACTTTAATTGTTTAAAACCCTAAATTAAGGGTCCGTTCTCCTCAACTTATTTGAATGTTTTTTTGGTTTAGTTCTATTTAAATTAGGGCATGTTTGTGTGAACTTATTTCTTACTGAACTGAACGGAATTGAAAATTAATGTACTGAAAATAGAACGAGCATGTCTAAATTTACCCAAATTTGATCAAATTAAATTGTTGTTTAATTAAACTGAATTGAATTGAACTTAAGTGAACTGAACTGCTATACTTACAATTGGCCTAATTCACATCAGTTAAGTTTAGTTATACCAAATTAGATGAGGATGTTAGCCCTAAATAAACCATAAATTTTTATGAAACCATAGGAGAAGGAAATATAAAAATCTAGATTAAATAGCAAACAATAAAAGGCTATTCATAATAAATATTTGATAATTAAGCAAAATTTAATAATATTAAATCTTTCCACACACTTAATAAAAACTTTATTTGATTTGTTGAGATTTTGATTTGCCAAAGTCTAGACTCTGTATGCTAAAACCAGGACTTCCAAAAACAAAAAAATTTGAACCATGCAAAAACTTTAAAATTGAACTTGCAAATTCCAAGTTTTGCAAAATCCACCCTTACCAAAGACAACCTGATTTATTTTTCTTTTTTAAGAATGGTTGAGAGAAAAATATACAAAATACCTCGAGTTTGATTCAATTTGCTAATATATCTCTAATTTGTTCGGAAGTATGCAATCAGAAATTATACATGCAGGTCTAATTTACTAATACAGGTCTGAAAAAGACAATATTTTGCCCCTGAATTGTGCTAGTGCTGGTCCAGACTGTGAAATAGTGAAGGGTAATATTGTCTTTTTCAGACCTGCATTAGTAAATTAGACCTGCATGTATAAAATCCCTATGCAGTAGATCTTCAAACTTTTAACTTATTCCAATTTTCACAACCAAAGAAGGATGCTTAGGTTGATGACCTGCTGCATCCACAGTTTTGTTCTTCGGCAGTGGTGGTATTTCAAAATCATCCTCATCCTTGTCCACCAGAAGAAAGACTTCTGGAGTAACATGGGTTTCAGGAAATTCATGATTGCAGGGTCTTCAAAGATTTCAGGAACTGCATTTTTGTATACACCCTTCTTCTGGGCAGCTTTCTTGCCTGGTGGTTTTCAGGACCGTCCCTGTAATATTCGGGGTCTAGTGCAAAAATAATAATCGTGACATTTAATTTTTTTTCAGTTTAATTTTTTTAATTTTTTATAAAAATATTTTTGATTATACTTCATTTGTAATGAAATATATACATAATATAAAAAATTTAAAACCATCAGTTCTTCTCCAATTCAATTTCTTTCTCAAATACATAACAAAATATATATAAATATAATAAATTTGGGGCCCCTCAAATTTGGGGCCCGGTGCGATCGCACGTGTGGCACTCCCCGAGGGACGGCCTTGGTGGTTTTTCAACGCACCCTTCTGTACCGGTGGTTCACCATTTTTGTTAGAAGGAGGACAAGTTGTACATTTGACGACGCGACATATGAAAACTTATTGGTATTACTATGGTGAAATGGTTTTACCCAACACTTTACCATTTCTTTATTGAGAAAGTCTTGGCTAGGACGGTCTCACCATAATCTTATGGCAGCACTAATTTTTATTTCACCTTTTTACAAGTTAAATTTATGTGTTTGTTTTATTAGACTCTTAATATGATACTTTTAATTAACTATTTTAGCAAAAAAATCATTTAAATATTATGAATATGTCTATGTAGTTAGTTCAAGTGTTTCGGTCATTAGTTCAATTTTGTTGTACATTCATCGATTTGCTAAGTATTTTAGTTTATTCAAATATTATCGATGAATTAATTGTGTTAGAACAACCAACAAAGATTATAAAGAAGCAAAT
The DNA here is from genome assembly GCA_948330725.1 of Sherardia arvensis. Taxonomy (NCBI): domain Eukaryota; kingdom Viridiplantae; phylum Streptophyta; class Magnoliopsida; order Gentianales; family Rubiaceae; genus Sherardia; species Sherardia arvensis. The sequence goes on along the minus strand of OX415243.1, from coordinate 27,131,114 downwards.
TATTACTGTAAATATATGAGAACTCATTCGTCCTACCATAAATTTATGGTGAGACGGTCTCACATAAGACTCTGTATTCTTTATATGTCTATAGATAGAACCATCTATAAATATATAAGGGGTATTACAAAACCAAACAAATCTTAAAACCCCTTGAAAACCTTATTAAAATAGACAAAAGGAAAGCGTGAGAGGGAGTCACTTAAGAAACACTTTGCTGAAGTCGCTGTCAGATCTAAAGGCGCTACTACTGTTTCAGACATACATTTTTTTACACAGAACTCCCGAAGAACATCATAAATTCCATCGAATTGATCATATTCACTGACAAAAAGTTAACCGATTTGCATTCCTCTGGTACCCCACCTCCTGAATGGAGGACGCCTACGCGAGATCCGCCTCGGAGGTGATATACTCACTCACTAAATTCGGAGTTTATTTATTTTTACCGCAATTTCCACTTCCAATTGCAATTCTCAGCTGTTTGAGCTCTTCTGTGTGTTGCAATGTGCAGGTTCTCGAGTTCTTTTCTGTGGACCCGAGCAAAGGGCTTACGGATTTTCAGGTATGTTGTTTGAAGTTTCTGAGGTCAAAGTACCTGTTTGGAGTTTTTGTTGTTATACTTCTTCAGTGTTTAAGATGGAGCTGTTTCCCTTTTTTTTGGCTTTTAGGTTGCTGAGAATGCGAGATTGTATGGTCGGAATGGTGAGCTAGCTTGACTCTACTGTTAGTAATTTTTTGGTGTAAAGATACAATCTTGGATGTGAGTCATGCAGAATGTTGTGTGTAGATAAAATGGAAAAAAGTTGAGCTGTGTAAGTTCATGCTAGGTAAAAGTACACCTTTACTTAAATGTCACTAGGAGAATTAAGCTACATTAATCCATATGGTGAATAAGATGCAGAATGCGATAGCAGATAATCTATGTCTAATGCTATGTTGGTAAAGCTAGTGTTCAGTAGTAGTGGGCAGTTGGCTTTACCCCTTTCTTAAATGGGTGATATATAGTGTTTATACGGCTGGTTCTATCATCGCATCATCATTTACTAGGGAAAAGGAACTTGCTTGTTTTCTCAAAATCTGTACTTGTTTATTTTCTTACCCTGGATTCTATTTTCTTTTAATCAAGCCTAGTTTAACCAAGTGTTCTGATGATTTTTCATGTTTTTCGTGCCATCGATGGTTCCAGTGCTGCCACAAGAGCAAAGTAAGTTTTCTTACATGTTGATTTAGGATTACTTTTATTTTTGTTTTTAATAAAGATCATATCTTCAGTGGTTTTTGCTACATTCCACATTGTTCTTTTGTGAAAGTTCTGTTTTTAATTTGTAAGTGTGCTATAACCAAGATGAAAGTGCCCCGCCCAAAACAGAAACACACACACACACGCACACCACAACTACTATAGTCATTTGCAACATATAGTTGGCTTTTCAATGCATTATTGCACTTTTGTCTTCTATGCATGTGTATAGAATTTAGTCACTACTGGAGTTGTTGAGTTGAGCCTTTACCATTGCTATCTTGTTTTCCTCTTCTGGTTGGTTCACCTGCCTGAATCATCGTTGTGTAACCTCCCTCCCACTCTGCAGGCACTCCCTTTTGGAGACTAGTGTTAAAGCAATTTGATGATTTGCTGGTGAAGATATTAATAGCATCTGCTGTTATATCTTTCTTTTTGGCTTTAATTGACGGAGAGACAGGTTTATCAGCCTTCGTTGAGCCTTCTGTAAGTGCATCTTTAGTGCTACTCTCATGTCTGAGTAGTGTGACATTATTGTATGTTGGTTTATTTACCCTTTTTTTTTTCCTGTTGATATACTCATATGCATATAGCTGTTCAAGCATTTATATTTATAGAATTTTTTTCTCTTCAGTGCATATGGTAAATTATATATCTTGATATGCACTTGCCTCATCAGTAATTTTGTAAACAGGTTATATTGTTGATATTGGCTGCTAATGCTGCTGTTGGAGTAATTACAGAAACAAATGCGGAAAAAGCTCTTGAGGTAATGTGTTTTGAGTTGATTGGTGTTTCTGGCGGAAGTTTTGTCATTTGCTTCTTGAATCTTTGTTTTTCTTTCAACCCATGATTTCTTTTCAATTTTTTAAAGGAATAATAATTTGGTAGTTTTCCTGACTTGAATGGTTTTGACTTGATGTGGTGTGGTCAATGTGATTCAGTAATCCTCTGGTGAAGTTCAAAATTTATTATACAGCAAAGTTTGCGTATCTTCACGTGTTACACTCATTTGACAGTATGCTGAATATTCAATATGGGAATACATCCTTCGCGTTGTTAATTCAAAAGATTTGTTTTTTTGAACATTGGCAGGAACTTCGTGCTTACCAAGCTGACGTTGCCACTGTCCTGAGAAATGGTAATGGAAGATTGTCAATAGAATCCACAAACAAAGATGCTGTACTCTGCTAATGATGTTATAGTCAATTATCCAGAGTCTAGTTATGACTGAATTAAAAATTGTTGCCTGTGTCCCTTTAGGATATTTATTGCTGCTGTGAGTCTACCAAAGTAGTCCTTCTATGTGTTAAGAGATGATCATCCAGGGCCAATTAGAATGACTATAAATCTGCTCTTTATCCCCACTATATAGCATCCTCATTTAGTCATTGACTAATTCTATGTCATGGGATCAATAGATACAGTAGAGGACCATAAGGTAAGTAAGATAGTATCTTGTTTTGTTTGGCAGTTTATGGAGCATTGCCCTGCTCTCCCGAGCTTTTACGGACTTCAGTTCAGTATAGTAAAAATTGAATTTGATAAAATTTAGCTCGTTCTGTTGTTGCTAATTTTCTCTACCTATTTGTAGTTCAGTTCAGTTCATCAAAAATAAGCTCGAGAGAGCAGGGCCTAAGTTAAATGGTTATCAGGTCTTAGTCAACCATTTCTCTGGACTTAAGAATCTCATATTTTGATTTAACTAGTAATCTACAACATTGTTTGCAAATTGAGCTATCTAATCTACAACCTTTGTCTCTAGTAAAAGACTCACTTGTATTTTGCATGTTTTCAAAATTGATATTAGGTTGCTTCTCAATAATACCTGCAACAGAGATAGTTCCTGGAGATATTGTTGAAGTTTCTGGTAAGTCCTTTTCATAATTTATTTTAGAAGTTCAGTTCGTCTATGTTCTTATTAAGTTATTTATGTTATACATGTAGTGTTTTGAAGTGTTTTATATTATGTTAGTAAAAGGATTTGTTAAACTGTATTGATTTGCCTTTCCTCCGTGTGAATGAATAGTTGGATGCAAAATTCCTGCTGATCTGAGAATGGTAGAGATGCTGAGTGATCATCTACGTGCTGATCAAGCAATTCTCACAGGTACGGTGAAAAGTTTTTAAAATTCCCCCACCCAGCTTTTCCTGGTGGTCTGGCACGTGTGATTATAGGGACACGTTCTTGTGTAATCCTTAGTATATGGGCCTGACATTTACTAGCTTTGACCTTTGTGCTCAATAAGCTTTGGTGCAATTGTCATTGACTGTATGATCAATTGTGAATGCTTGTTCACTTGCGAGAAAGTTGTGCCCAATAGTAAGGTTGTTTGAGAAATTTTCATTAGGATTGAGATAAATAAAACAATATGTGGAAAGATAAGCGGGCTGAGGAATAGATAGGGGACAGACTGAAATTGAGTTATCTGGTCCTTGTGAATAGCAATAGCATGCCCAATGTAGATATAAGAATCTTGCTCTATGTTGTGCGGAAAAGGGTTTAGAACCTCACTCTGGGACAGAGGGAGTGCATACTACGCATAGGATATTTATTTGACTTCTGAATATTAGATATCGATTTTCTTCGCCTTTGGCTCCACCTATAATTTGGTATTAGCATGCAAACCAAGTAGAGATTGATTGATATTCACACAACCCGTTTATTGCTTGGCCTTTTAGTGTGTCTGTCCTATTACAGTTTTTGGCCGATTTACTATCATTATTTTCGGTCCACCAACTTGGTAATTTCATTCTCCATTTACCATTTGATGATAGGCTGTGTGAACAGTGTTAGTGGTTGATGATAGGTGAGAGCTGTTCTGTGGAAAAAGAGCTTGGTCCAACCATAGCTACCAATGCTGTATATCAGGACAAGACGAATATTCTTTTCTCGGTAAGCTATTGCAGTCTGTTTGATGAATGCATTCTAGTTGTGATGATTAGGGAAGTCATTTCATTGTATATGATTGTTGGGTGAGATTTTTCCCATGGAGTAAAACTTTTCCATGGCCAAATGCAGAAGGAATGTGTCTGACATGTTTTTAACATACCCTGGAGTCTGTTTTGCAGTTTCTGCGCATTTTAGTCCCTAAAGATTTAACATTTGTCTCTCTACTTTTTAATATGTGGTCAGGGAACAGTTGTTGTTGCTGGGCGTGCAAAAGCTGTTGTTGTTGGTGTTGGCTCTAATACGGCAATGGGAAGCATTCGTGACTCCATGTTGAGAACTGAGGATGTACGTTGTTTGTTTAATTAATTGATTTTGTTTTTATCTGATGATTTTGTGATGAGGCCTCTCTTACGATTTTGGTGCAGGAAGTGACACCCTTAAAGAAAAAATTGGATGAATTTGGAACATTTTTAGCCAAGGTGAGTGCACACACAGTTTATAATATTTCTGCATTGATATGACACAAATTAGCTATCTAGCTGACATCTAGGAGTACTTAGCGCAAATCATATTAATGCCATATTAATTACTGTATTCCAAGTTCACATGTAAATTTTTTGTAAGGGGCTAGTCAGTTTTCTCCGCACAGCTGTGTTTCCTTCTCTTTGTTAAGTTAATGACACATTATCTTGGAAGTGATCATTTTGTTAAGATTTTTAGTCTTTGCTTCTTTGGGCTTGTAGCTATGAATTGTTTTCCTTCTTCTTTTAGGTTATTGCTGGTATATGTGTACTAGTATGGATTGTGAATATTGGTCATTTCCGTGATCCTGCACACGGTGGCTTGATGAGAGGCGCAATACATTACTTTAAGGTAACTTTTGTAGTTTGTATGTGATTCTTTTGGGTTAAGTTATGACTCATATTCTGATGCTTTATTCATGTATACCCAGATCGCTGTTGCCCTTGCAGTTGCTGCTATTCCTGAAGGCCTTCCTGCTGTGGTTACAACGTGAGTTACTGGAATTGACAATTGTTGGTTGTGCATTTCAATAAAGAAAATGTTATCTTATTACACTACTTTTTGAGGGGATAAATCTGTTTACACCACATTACTGGAAAGTGGCATCTGTTCATCATTTTAATCCATAAACCTCTGTCCTCAATTGCTCATTTCTAAGAGGGCTATTGAATATCATTGGTTTAAAGCAGACTTTTAGTACCACTTAGTATACATTCTTTGTTTAAATTTGATTAATTTTGCAAATTATATTTTCAATAATCCTAGTCTGCCTACTGATGTCTACAGGTGTCTGGCTCTTGGGACTAAGCGTATGGCTCGCTTAAATGCAATTGTGAGATCCCTACCATCTGTAGAGACTTTAGGCTGCACAACAGTAATATGCAGTGATAAGACTGGTACCCTGACTACAAATATGATGTCTGTTTCCAAGGTGAATAAATATAAGCTTATGTCTGTCTATGCATTTGTGTATTAATTGCTTAGTTAGTGAGCTGACATTATTGCTATTGATGTGCTTTGGGACTTGTGAGTGAATCCTAATTAATCTCACTACGTATTCTTTGAAGCGTTTCTCCATTTATTATGCTCTGCATCGATTTGGAAGTGACATACAAGGCTTAATATATGTTTTGAAGCGACATGTCGTTTTCCGACTAAATTACCACCTTTGCCACTCCCATAACAAATAGAAATGCAAGAGAAAATGTTGTTCATGTTGAGTTTTTGATGCTCTTTTCCTTTCCACTGTCTGCAAATACAAATGAATTGGAGCAGTGTGCTTGAGGGGAAGCCAATTGGTAGCTGTTGTGTCACTCATAACTATTACGTATAACATACTTGGAAAAAGAGAGTATCTAAAATGTTTTACAATGGCAATCTTCTAATACTTATTGTCCTTTTGATTTCTTTGTTATATGCTCATTGTAGAAGCAGAACCTTACATTCCAACATTTCATTATTGCAGATGTGTGTACTCCATTCTGTCAATCGCGGTCCTATTGCTGCCCAGTATAGTGTGAGTGGCACTACATTTGCTCCAGAGGGTTCTGTTTATGAAAGCACAGGAATGCAGGTAAAGGTTGGTTTCATTTACTTCTGCTAAATAAAATTTAGTGTTTCATTGTGGCACATCACTCCTGCATCCAGGAAAACCATCTGGCTAGCCCTTGTATATTAGCATGAAGTTTAAGAATGCACTTAAGAAAGGGAACTGGTTGTTGGGAGGACATCCATAACCTGAAAGAAAAATATGAGTGGAGTTTGAAAAGAATCATGCTTGAGTGCATTACAAAAAATTAGATCTCCTTTTGTCATCCCATGGTCAATTTTGTTAACGTGCAGTTTGCGAGACAAATTTTTAGTAGTTGGAGGTGTGAAGTAGAAGATGATCATTTTGTTATAGTAATAATTGAAATAGAACCCTTTCTTAGGTCTTCAGAATCATATTGATATTTTGAAAAGTGAATGATTCACATATTAGCTATTCTTTGCTGAAAAATATTAGGCTAAGATAAGCTAACTTATCGCTGCATATGCTTGCTCTTTATAATGCAGCTTGAGATTCCCGCCCAGCACCCTTGTCTTCTTCACATAGCAATGTGTTCAGCTCTCTGTAACGAGTCAGTGATACAGTATAACCCTGAAAAGAGGAATTACGAAAAGATCGGTGAGTCAACTGAAGTTGCTCTCCGAGTATTGGCAGAAAAGGTTAGTTGCTTAGATTGGCCCAGAAATTGTATTCTATTTTATTGGGACACAATACCAGTTTTGATTTCCTCATTTCCTGGCATCAGATTGGTCTTCCTGGATTTGATTCCATGCCTTCTGCATTGAATATCCTGAGCAAGCATGAAAGGGCGTCTTACTGTAACCATTATTGGGAGAACCAGTTTAAAAAGGTTTGTACTTATTTCTTGACTGGCTGGTAGACTGTATGATGATTAATCTTATTTTGAGCAAGGTAGATTAATTTGGACAACTCTGAGTCTGTGACAGCATGATTGCTGGTTTGTTACTTTCTGTGGTTCATCTGACTGTCATGAAAATTCTTGCACGGGCAGCGGGAATGAAGTTGATTGGTTCGGAGTCTGGATCACACTCCCTTGCCTCTGCATTTATCCTTCTCCTTGTGTTCTTCCATCTAATATAACGAAACTTTAAGGACCTAGTATTATTTAAAATACATAATGGGACATTGTATTTGTTTTTTTGGCAGAACATTGTATTGGTATCTTATTATATCAAGCAATTTTTATACGAGAGGGACATTGTTTACCAAAGTATAAAATTTAAAGATGCTGTACTTGCTTTTTAAACAAAATGAATTGATAGTTTGCAGTTGATCGCGAGTTTATTGAGTGGCTTGTGTGATATATTTTTGATGTAAGGATATAATGATTCCTTGTAAATTCTTTCGTTCAGATATCCATGTTGGATTTTTCTCGTGACCGCAAAATGATGAGTGTGCTGTGTAGTCGGAAGCAGATGGAGATTATGTTTTCAAAAGGTGCTCCTGAGAGTATACTTTCTCGTTGTACAACAATTCTCTGCAATGATGACGGTTCAACTGTTCCTCTGACTGCCGCTATTAGAGCTGAGCTGGAATCAAGATTTCATAGGTAAGGACCATAGTTATCTTGCTTAAGCTAGATTTTATTTTTCTTGTATGCAAGAACAAGTTAGAAGCCTCAGGTATATATACCTGATTGAATAGATGAGCTTGTTGCTCTCTCGAGTTCATCTATTTTCTTGTCTTAAAACTTGCTTACTTTGGTTTCTATTTCTAATATACCATTTATCTTCCTGCCTACTATGTTAACCATCAGTTAACAAAGTGTTCTATTTTATGTTCCTGCTTAAGCTTGCCATAAATATACAATTTCCTTTTCTGTTGACTTTTCTATACCAAACATAGGCCTGAGTTTTTCTTTTACCAGTTTCGCAGAAAAAGAAACCCTGAGATGTTTAGCTCTAGCCTTGAAAAGGATGCCTATGGGTCAACAGGCTCTCTCAATTGATGATGAGAAGGACCTGACGTTTATTGGGTTGGTATGCTTTCTCTTTTTTAGAACCCACTATATTATCGTTTTTTGACATTCCCCATATATGTTTTCCTTCCACTTTTAGTTATATTAAAATATGTTTTCATGAAGGTTGGGATGCTTGATCCCCCAAGGGAGGAAGTAAAAAGTGCTATATTATCGTGCATGACAGCCGGCATACGTGTTATTGTTGTTACAGGAGATAATAAGGTGAATCGAGAATATATCAATCTTGTTTCCAACCTATTCTTATCTTAGCTAGACTGTTTGCATTTATGAACTGATTTTAATTTGGGATACATTTGCTAGATCACTGCAGAATCCCTGTGCAAAAAACTTGGGACTTTCGATCACTTAGACGACTTTGCAGGGTACTCTTATACTGCTTCTGAGTTTGAAGAGCTCCCAGCAATTCAGAAAACTGTGGCTTTACGACAAATGGCACTCTTTACTAGGTTCTATTATCTCTCTTTTACCTGCTCTCTAAATCTTCTTCAGATGTAGTCGGTTCACTTAATTAATAGAAAATAATTTCCCTTCTTTGCTTGTTTTATTTCTTGTTAGGGTTGAACCTTCTCACAAGAGGATGCTTGTTGAAGCTTTACAGCAACAGAATGAAGTGGTAAGTTTGTCATAATATTACCTAGGAAATGGTTTGATTTTCTGGGCTTCGTGACTTCTTATTATTATTTCGGTTAGAATGCTACTGAACCATGGTTCCTCAAAGGATTTGCTGTAGCCGAATTCATAGTGCATTAGAACTTGGAAATACTGATGATAAATATTAGCTTGTTAGTTTTGACTTTGCTGAACCATGGTTTCTCAAAGGATTCATTTCCTTTTGGCATTATACTTAAGATCCTGCGGTTTATTTCATTTCATGTAGTTGCTGACTTCATGAAATTATTTCTGCATTAGAACTCGGAAAATAATGATGCTAAGCATTAGCTTGTAAGTTTTTGACTTTAACTTTACTAAACCATGGTTGCTCAAAAAATTTATTTCTTTTTATGTCATGAATCTGTCTGACTAAGTCTCTAATTTCTGGAAGAAGTCTATCTAATTTTCAAACCCAATAATGTAATAATGATCATAAGTTTTCTGGAACCTGATCTCCCTGAGTCATTGTTCTACCTTTGAGAAATTAAGTTATGAATGCCCTTTAAGGTTGCAATGACTGGTGATGGAGTCAATGATGCACCTGCACTGAAGAAAGCAGACATTGGAATTGCCATGGGATCAGGAACAGCAGTTGCCAAGGTAAGTTGCCGGAGTACAATTGCATCAAATACCTGCTAAACTTGAATTGACTTTAAGATTTTTGTTTTCGCTATCTCTGCCTTATTCCTCTCTATAAACCTTGATGCACCTCTTGCTAACTGCCTACAGAATTGGGAAACCTTACAGATGGCAAAAATTTCTGAATATATTAGATGATATTGAGTTGGCGTTTTTTCCCATGACCTGAACATGTTATCTATTTTGTCTTGTCAGCCTTTGTCTTTTACCTTTAAATCCACTTTATGCTGTGACAATTCTTTCACCAGTTATGGCAACATATGATCCCTATATTGACAGCAAGTGTAGGCAGGCACATGCACAGGCACTTACATTCCTTGTATAAATTTTACAGAATTTCATTGTTGAAATTCATTTCGGTTTTGTGATTAAAATTTCAGAGTGCTTCAGACATGGTTCTAGCAGATGATAATTTTGCAACAATCATCGCAGTGAGTTTTTTTCTCTCTTTCTTTTTCTTTCACTTTTGATTTAGCATCGTCTCTTACTGGATGGTCAACTTATTGATTTTGCACCTCAGCATTATTGTCTTATTAATGCTTATACGATGGCAGGCTATTGCAGAGGGGAGGGCCATTTATAACAACACCAAGCAGTTCATTAGATACATGATATCCTCAAACATTGGTGAAGTAGTTTGTATTTTTGTGGCAGCGGTACTTGGTCTACCTGAAACACTTATGCCTGTAAGTACAACCTGCATTTAGTAGTGTGTTTAAAGGCTTTCATTGTGGCTCCTTTTATCCAGCTTGGGGATTCGTAATGACCTAATGACCTCTGCCCTTGTCCTTGATTTCTCGAGCTTGGATGGACTAATCACTCTCATTAAGCGTCCTCTTATTTTTTTTCAGGTCCAGCTTCTCTGGGTCAATTTGGTTACTGATGGTTTGCCTGCAACTGCTATTGGATTCAATAAACAAGATTCAGATGTGATGAAGGCTAAACCACGAAAGGTATAGAATTCTAGTTTTGTACAGTACTCTTTGGGGATTAGAAGAATTCCCTTGGTTGTCATTTTTGATTGGACCATATAATCAGAAAGTTGGTATACTGCATAGCTCTGTGTTGCCCTTTGGTACTGCAATGATGATCTAGACTATGAAATATAAAGGTTGTTTGCAGTGAGCTGATATAAAAAGGAGTAATGAGGATTATAGAGATGTATTATTTTTTGTTGCCTAGAAGTGGTGGTCTGTAAGCCACACTTCTAAAAAATATTCCAGTTTATCATTGCTTAAATCTAATACTCTTATATATTGACATCATTTATGTGCTGAAACCATTTTTAGTTTTAGCGTCGCATTATAGAAACTGGTGATTGTATCTGAAGTTTAAGGATTATCAACTGCATTGTCAATTTTTGATGGACGCTATTGGGAGTTTCCTTCCCCATCCGAGTTTTAATACTGAATGAAATGTTTATTTCTACAAATTTCAATACACCATTTCTTGTTTTCTTTCTGAAAACAGAAATAAAAAACACAGCTAGACAGTGGTGGAATGTGTTGGATTTCTCAATTCACACGGTATTGACTTTTCTTTTTGATAGGTTAATGAAGCAGTGGTGACAGGATGGCTGTTCTTTCGTTATTTGGTTATCGGAGGTACCAATCACTACTATATTGTGTACTATTCACTGGTCATAATTGAAAAGATGAACATGGACAACATACGATTATTTTGTCTTATTAATTCCTTGTGTCAGAAGAGTAAGATGGGCTTTTAAGTCCATTTTGGTATTTTGTATAACGCACTTCTGAAGGATTTAAATATTTAAAATTGACTTCTAACTGTGAAACTATGATTGATAAATGATTTGCTCCTGCAGCATATGTTGGACTTGCTACCATTGCTGGATTCATTTGGTGGTTTATATACTCTGACACTGGGCCTAAACTTTCTTACAATGAATTGGTAAGATATTTTCTAATTTTCCAGAACTGCGAGTATGAATTTAGTTTCATTTCTTCAAAGGTTTTAACTATTGGGTGCTAAACTTTGTTCAATAAGTTTAGAGAAGAATGAAAAATTTCTTTGTAGCCATTGGATGTTTCTTTTCTGTTTTTTAATCGGCATATGCAAACACACATTGTCCCTCTTAGGGAGATGTTTGATTTCCCTGTTTGAAACTCTTTTGAGCAATGCTCTCTTGGCTCAGCACGAGTTAGTTACTTAAGAGCTTAGCTTGTAGCTAATGGTTATTAATTTACTATATTGTGAATGATTTCAGATGCATTTTGATAGTTGCTCTACAAGGGAAACTGCTTATCCATGCACCGTATTCAGTGATCGGCATCCCTCAACTGTTGCTATGACCGTGCTTGTTGTTGTTGAGATGTTCAATGCTTTGAATAATCTCAGTGAAAATCAATCCCTCCTGTACGTATAATTTCATCTGATATTTTTTTGATACACCTCCCTCTCCATGTTCCTTGCTTATCTGATCCATGTTTTGCAAGTTTACATGAACACAAATCACCATTAAAAAATCAGGCTCGTTTACTCACAAATCTATAAAACTCGTGCATCTCTTTCCACCTAGTGGTGCACATTCTTATATATTATGTGTGAATTTAGGACTCATAATTCTCAAGTATTTTTCTTTGTTTTCAATTTTCAGTGTCATCCCTCCTTGGAGTAACTTATGGTTGGTTGGTTCAATTGGCGTTACAATACTGCTTCACATGCTTATTTTATACGTGCAGCCATTAGCAGCTATTTTCTCGGTAAGTTGTCATTCTGGTTAACTATTCCACAATATATGTGAAAAGGGTAACTCATCCTTACCACGTGCTCTCATCTTACTCTGTAGGTAACACCATTGAGTTGGTCAGAGTGGATGGCTGTGCTTTACCTTTCGTTTCCGGTGAGTCTTTTAAACTCATCCAGATGATTGACATTCTTAAATTCTACATATATTGTCAGTTATATGCAAGGCGTTGATTATATTCTGGTCATTGTTTCAATATTTACTGTTTCTCTTAAAGTTTTAGCCCGTCTTAATGAGTGCTTCTCTGATTCAGGTTATTTTAATTGATGAGATTCTGAAGTTTTTCTCAAGATCTGGCGGTAATATATGTACTAAAATTCTTACTAGTCAGAAGTGTGCCGTATCTTTCTTTTTTGTTTAATGTTTCAATTGCTCTACTGTTGTCAGGCCTAAGGTTTCCCTTCAGATTTTTCCGAAGAGGAGATTTACTTCCTAAGCGAGAGGTGCGTGACAAGTGAACGGGATCTCAAATTTTGTTGGTGGAGGCTCTGTGGGGAGTATAACTTAAGTCGTGCTGAAGCATATACCTTAGGGTCCTTTTCTGTATCATCTGTGAGTAAAGGTTCCATAATTTTGTTGTAAAAGAAACCCTGTATTGCTAGTTTTTTAGTTGCAGCATCTTTTAGCTCAGAGGAACAGAAACTATACGAACTAATCATACACATTACTTTCAACAATCTAGTGAAAAAGTATACTGTTTCGGAAGCTCTCCTTCTCCCCCTCTTCTTCAACTTATGTTCCACAGTGATGCCTGAACCCTATAATATTACTGACATAAAAACATTACAATGACTACTAATTGTTACAAGGGCTGGTGAGATATCCATCTTTTAAACATGGCCTTGCATTCCACTGGTCTGTATTCTGGGGCAGTGTGCCCCCCTCCCTGATAAAAGCAATGACGAATTAGTGCGAAAATCTGGCTAATTTGTGAATAAAAAGCATTTTGGTTGAAACAAAAACTAGTCGTCTTGCGCTACCTTCACTGTGGCAAAGGTCATCTGGTTAGCATACTTCCTTGTATAGCTACACAATAACATTTGATGAAGATCAGTTCAAGTCATGTGTTAATACCGAAATAAGACTTTTTACGAGTAAAAATGTAAAAAACCTACCCGGCAACCTGTCCTTCAACTCGCCATTGTCTCCAGTCATCAATGATAGTGTAGTTCAGAGATCTTATCCAAGCTTCAGTTGCCAAGTATGGAACCATCAGATCATGGTCTCCACTGCGGTAGAAAGTCAATCCGCGTCAAAACTCCTCTGTTTCTTTAATAATGGTTCCCCATTTTTATGCACTCTAATGTATAGTTTTATAGAGAGTCTGTTATGCTTTTGAAAGTTAGTCTCAAACCTGTAAATGAGAGATCTATAAGCTTTCCTGCTAAGGTTGGCATGATACGAGATGACATCCGTAACAGTTTTGTTGAAAGCAATGTCATAGTCACATCGCGACCAATATCCAACGCTTCCCTGTCAAATAGAACAATACAGAATAGTCTGAAAATGCACAAAAATAAAAAGTCGCACGAATATGAAAAAATGATAGTACCTTGCGAACATGGAGAGATTCTCGGACTATATCTTCATTAAACCATAAGTAGGAAAGCCTGTATCCATCTGACTGAAGCAAGACAATGACAGAATATAAGAAGCATGGTTTGTCAATAATTAGACTCTGTTACGAATAACAAAAATACTTACGCGACACTTATATGTGTGCAACCTTCTACGGTAGTCAACTTCAGCTAGTGATGCATGATCAGATCTGATGGTCTCCGGCCTTAGCGCATTGAAAGGACACAAAGGTTCCAAGATGTCATTTTGGTAAAGGTTATCAGTCAACTGCTAAGAGTGAAAAATGTGTCGTCAAATCGGGTAATTAATAGAGACAGATTATATGAAAATGGTCACTAGCCTGATGAAAAGCCTTCACATCATCCAAGCAAGGTAAATTTCTTGGATCAATGTCCTTATATATTCCTCTACAATTCCTTTCAAGTGACTGTTTAAGAACATGAGGAGAGTGTTAACATCAGAACTGATATTATTGTTAAATGGAAACAAGATGATAAAATAGACACACCTCATAGAGTTCCTCAGATATAAGTCCCATTCCATAGGCAAATGGCACTTGATAGTTATCGTTGGCCGGAGTTGTCAACGGGTTCCCCAATAAGTAGCCCTGAAAAATTAAGATAAGCGGAGTTAAACCGGGTGGTTTCTAATATTTGCAGGGAAAAATCAAGGACTAAACCTTAAGATTGATACGTGGTTCGATTCCCTTTTCATTTCCTAAATGTGAAAATTAGAGGAATAAATGATCAGATATTTGACATGGATGCTTGAAATTGTAAGAAAACAAGGTTCATATTTATAAAACTTACCCTCAGATATCAACTCAGTAACAATTGGAACAATAAGACCAGAAAAGGAGTCACCACAAACATAAAAAGGATTAGAGATGAGCTCAGTGTGATCCATCAAAAACTGCGAGAAACAATTGAAATCGATAATTAAACAGTATACTATTAAGGTCTTATTTGGTACACAAATGTATATACTAGTAGTGGTACCTTTCTAAGAAACTGGTGAGCATCGTTACAGGCTAGCATAGTATCAGAACTACGAGCTCGAGGATTTGTTGCATAGGAAAACCCGGTACCAACTGGCGAATCGATAAAGATTATGCTCGCATACTGGTTTCAATATCAATTAAAATAAGAATAATTGTCACAAATTTCATGGACCAAAAATTACAAACACCAAAACAGAAGAAAATAAAACTCACTTCTGTCCATGAATTGGGATTCAAAACTAATCTGGGAAGGTTGTTTGTACTTTCCACTCCCTCAAATTGCAATGGCCCTGCATAATGCCATTGTAAATGGCGGGAAAAAACATCCATCATACAAAATTTCTATGCAGAATGTAAAATTTAATTCAAATCACGAAGAGGAAATGAAAGCTGAGGGAACAGCTAAATTTGCATCACAATTCAATAAAACTCAATATTGCGACACTTTTGAAATGTCGCCAAATTTAACGTCCTGTAATTTGGCAACACTTAAAAGTGACACATTATTTTCTACGCTTTATTGTGTTGCTAAATTTGGGATTTCAGTCACAGAAAATAGAAATGTGGTTACCAATTTCATAGGCAAATGCAGAGAATGATGAACAGCCAGGGCCTCCGGTCATCCAAAGCACAACAGGATCAACCCGAGGATTCGATTCCGACTTAACGAAGTAGTAGAAAAGCTGCACTTCATCAGATTCTCCAACTCCTATGTACCTGAACATTCATCGTCTCAGACTTGTCAGTCCAGATTAAGATCATGAAAAGGATTATGCAGCTAACTTGTCTCTCACCCTGTTTCAAGTTCGAAAGGGAGGGGTCCTTCAAAGCCCGGAAGAAACTTAATCGTCGATCCCGCCATTGCAAACCTCATCAAACTAAGGTGCAGAAAGAGACAGCAAAAAACAGTGAAGACAAAGGCATCAAAACTGCAGAATTTCATAGCTTTGAACTCAGGGCTTCATAATTTACAAGGCAACCTGCCTGATATATATACACACTCTCATCTGCAAATTGCAGATTTATGAGTCTCAAATTGTAGGCTGGACTAATACTCATTCACCACGTGCCAGAACGCGTGTCATCAATTTGAAATGCATGCTGCCCAGTCGAAACGACGTCGTTTATCCTGGCGCTAATTTCTAATTTCAAATTCAAAATCTGACGCCAATTCTGTCACACCTGAAAAGCTGAAACTTTCTTCAATTTTATATAAGGAATTCATATATGCTCCAATATTTTACTCGTGTGATTTAAAATATGGTATGAATTTACATAAATATCCTCATGTTCATCGGGATACTTAACAATATTCAAAAGATATTATTATAATTTTAATAATATTTTGAAATACGTTGAGTAAGCGGACTGCATGTAGCCATTCGAATTATATAATATATTTGGACTTTCTGTTTCCTGTGATCTCGGATCACTATCTGAAATTCTGTACGAGGAGAAATTACATTAATTTCTGCCCATATAGAAGATGTCAGAGAATCAGTTAAGCTTAATTGTGGTATCTATTTGATAGTGACTAAACTATTCACTAGACTCCAGCCGATCCAATACATACACACTTTCTGGAAAGAGAATTTCATTGCAATTCACTTCGTCCCTGTTCATTTCAACTTATTTGGTGCTGTGATGTGCTGATGAGTGCTGATCAGTGCTATGTTGTGCTGATCTTGTGCTGAATAGTGTTGAAAGTGTTGAATAGTGTTCATTGAGTTGAAGAAAAAAACACAATCTTTATTGATTAAGAATTAAAAAGTTTACTTAATTAATATTATTTTTACAAAACATAAAAATAGTGTCCATTTAGAGTTTAAATGTGTTGAGGTGAATAGGTGCTGTGCTGACCAGTGTTGTGCTGTACTGATGAGTGCTGTGTTGTGCTGATGAGTGCTGTGTTGTGCTGAAATGTGCTGCAATAAGTTGAACTGGACAGGGCTTTAAAGTTCAATTTATACACACTTTATGGAAAAAAAACCCAATTAAAAATTTGTATCATGGAAAATTCAACAATATAAAATAATTTTGTATATGTAATAGTAAATTTTATTGGTAAAGCTGACGCCTTAGTTAGTTTGATTTTAAAATGTCAAATTAGAATTGTTTTACTGAAATGAGTCGTTCAATTGTGGGAGAATAAGACCTTTAATCAAAATGATCAGATTTTTTGTCAAAAAAAAATGATCAGATTTAAAACATGCAAATAATTTAGATCGGGATATTAATACACGGAATTGTCCACAATCACATATACTGATCAATAATTCAAATATCATGAACATTATACCTTTCCCTCCACATATTTCAACTAACCCCATTTTGACAAAATACTTTGTCGTTGATGTTTGTTGTTACATGCGTTAAAGTCTCGAAGCATACTTTCACCTTCACCAATTAATTTCGATAAAATCCATCCATTCAAATACTTGGCTCTCTTAGAATTTTGAAGCCATATCTTCAACTTGTGATCATGTAGGATGGAGAGTTTATTAACGGAATTCTTATTTACAGTTTTTTTTTTACTGACGCAGTCTCTAATTTTAATAAGAATTACAGGCTTGAGTGGCAAGATGAGGCATCTTGAACAGTGGTGATCATGATATTATGGTGCCTCATCTTGCAACTTCAAATTGTAGTCACTGACAAGAGAGCGTATTTGTATTTTTCAAAAATAATACAGACCGTAAACGTAAGGGGCTTGAATCGCTTGATACGTGCACGTCCAGTTTATTAATTGCAGGTTTGGAAAAGATAAAATTACCCTTCACTATTTCATATGGTCTAGACCTGACTAACAAATTCAGGGGCATTTCAAGTCAAAATTAAACTTGCATTAGCAAATCAGACCTGTATGTATAATTTCATAAAAGTAAAACACAACATGCAAATAGCACGACCCTTATCGTTCACAGAGGTTGATGGGATACCCATCTTTCAAACATTGCATCACATTTATCAGGGGTATACTCTGCTGTGTGCCCTCCTCCCTGTCAAACATACCAAAGATGAATAGTGTTAGACACACATTTCCTTTCAGAAATACAGAAACACGACTCTTTTCATGTAACGGAACAGAAGAGTCGTGTTTCTGTGCTTCATATAAGGAATGTAGTGTTAGACAAAAATTTTCTTTCATAAACACAGAAACACGACTCTTTTCATGTAACGGAACAGAAGAGTCGTGTTTCTGTGCTTCATATAAGGAATGTAGTGTTAGACAAAAATTTTCTTTCATAAACACAGAAACACGACTCTTCGTGTTTATGTGCTTCACATAAGGGATGTATAAGGAGATTTCTTGCCTTTATTGTTGCAAATGTCATCTTGTTGGCATAAGTCCTTGTGTAACTGCATCATTACGAACCCTATCTCGTGAGCAAAAAATACTGAAAAAAATTGCTAATTACTCCGCCCGAGTCACCTGAAAATGTGACTTTTCAGGTGAAACGGATGGAGTAAGTTTCTTAACCTTACCCCCCAACTTGGCCTTCGAAACTCCATGGTCGCCAATCCTCGACGATGCTGTAATTTAGGGATTTTATCCATGCTTGAGTGGCAAGATGAGGCACCATTATATCATGATCTCCACTATTCAAGATGCAAAAAAAATCTAAGTCCATCATTACAATCTAAGTATGCACCATATGAAACTGCAAACTCACCTGTATATAAGAGATCTGTAACCTTTAGCGCTGAGATTAGCGTGGTACGGCATCACATTAACGACGCTCTTTGTGTATGGCAGATCAAGGTTGCAGCGTATCCATTCACTTAAGCTACCCTGCAAAATGGTCACTGGTTAAAATGTTGTACTTCATTTGACACAATTTTCATTTCGGTTTACGCGAAATGACATACCTTTCGTACATGTAGAGCTTCCTGAACTCTCCGGTCATTAGCCCAATAGGAAGACAGCTTATTACCGTCCATCTGCAACGCGAAAAAAACATGATTTTAGCTGATAGTATGTATGAAATATCATACATCAAGAGAAATTCAATTCAATTCCATTGTAGATGGGATATTTATAGTCTCACACGACATATGATCGGAGCATTGAGACCTCCAACTTTCTCAGGGAACATTTCAATGCCTCGAGGAGAAGAGAATGGACACGAGGGCTCCAAAATGCCTCCATCATTGATATTGGCAAGCAACTGCACATTGAATCATATTACATGTGCAAATATTTGTATTAACTTAGTTTTCTTGAGTTTTTAGAGATCAAAAGTGCCTCGGTTACCTGATCATATGTCTGCAAATGCTGTAAGCAGAGTTCATTATCAGGATCAGGGTTCGTGTATTCTCCATTACAGCTATCCTTCAAGGACTGTTGCAAAATAAATGTTCAGAACTTTGGAAAAAGAGAAAATCAGGTAATTTACTTAATGAATTAGAATTTTTTTGGATGGATTGAGTTAACCTGGTACAGTTCATCAGGAATCAAAGTCATTCTATGAGCAAAAGGGATTCGATAGTTGAAGTCATTTGAAGTTGTGAGTGCATTTCCCAGTATGTAACCCTGAACTCATTTTATGTAAGCAACATGATACAATTAGCCTGTTTGGTTGATCCCTTATGTTTTGACGCTAACCAATTTAGTCCTCCGTGAGGACTAAATTGATCGCTAGCAAAACATAAGAGACTAAATTGGTACACTCTCGGGGCAACAGAGAATAGAAAAAGGACTAACCTGAAGATCAATCTTGGGTTCAATCGCCGCCTCATTTCCTGCATTTCAAACTGGATTTGAGAAACATTTTAAGTTAATATGTTTGCTTAAACAACTATGCGTTCCAAGTCTTACCATTTGCTATTAGTTGCGTGATAATTGGAACCGGGATCCCTGCGTATGAGTCTCCACCGATATACACCGGATTTGAAATGTATTCCGGGTGATCAACTAACCACTGTAAATGTTATGAAACCATTAAAAATGACACATCTTTGGTAACATTTTGCTTGAAAACTTCCACTTTCTTAGCGACGCTTTATTTGTTTTAAGCGACTCATACCTTTCTTAAGAACTCATAAGCTTGATCAGAGTTCTGTAAATCAGAAGAATGAGAAGCATCTGCAGTCCTTGCATAAGAAAATCCAGCTCCCACTGGCTGATCCAGAAATATTATGCTGGCTGCCTAAAAGGCCAAAACCACATTATATCCTTAACTAAGTTGTCATATTGATCACACCATAAACAAAGGAAATGGTTCAGTTTATGTTTACTTACCTTTGTCCAAGAATTTGGACTTAAAACCAATTTTGGCAAACTTCCATCATATAACACTGGCTCAAAGTTAATAGGCCCTACAATATGATCATATAACTCTATTTCACGAGCTCGAAATTCTTAATATCGAAGATAAAAGCGAAAAAAATGGTACATTTGTTACTTACCAATCTCATAAACAAGGCCAGAAAATACACTGCAGCCAGGGCCTCCGGTTAACCAAAGCAAAAGAGGGTCTTTTTCTGGATCAGACTCTGACTTGATGAAGTAGTAGAAGAGTTGCACATCCTCGGATTCACCGACTCCAATGTATCTGCCACACTCAAAAAAATAATTAAAAAAAATCAGTTCTTTCTTTATATTTGCAAGTTGTAATCTCTGTATCAATCATAATTTGGCGGTTCTCACCCGGTTTCGAGCTCAAAAGGCAGCGGCCCTTCGAATCCTGGAAGAAACTTAACCAGGGAGCCTGCATTTGCAAGGTTTGAGCAATAAGTTTGCACAAGAAGAAGCAGTACCAAAAACATGTTGCAGGAGAAACATTTCATGGTTCCAGTTGACTTCATTTCCCATCTCTTACTTTGCAGACCATTACAATTCATTAAATGTAGCTGACTTCCCCCAGTACTTGTCATTCATTCAAGAATAAATTTTTATTTTGTGCACAGAATAGATCCATCAAAGTTGGGAATAATTACTAAACAATGTACTGTGTCTGTAGTCAATTTGTCATTAAGAAAGACAGAAATGTTTAATTATGCAAGTCAATCCCATTTCTTTACAGAATTCATTCATTTCATCATATGTATTGAATATACAGAAAGTTATGGGGTATCAATCCAGGTATAAATATATAGCATTTGATAAAAAATCAATATAATCTCCTTTACAGATTCATAGCAATAAAGATGCCTTTTTGTTTTGTTTCGATTTCATTTGTAACTATAATTTTTCCATGGCGAGAATCGGATGAATCTTTTGCACTTTGATGATATTATAAAGGCTGAGAAGAAATCCATCTTTTAAACATGGCCAGGCATTCTTCAGGCTTGTATTCAGGTGCAGTATGCCCCCCTCCCTGTTGCATAAGATTACACGCTTAGCCCTGCGAAATAACACTGATAAAAGGAGGAATTTCTTGCCTTCACTGTTGCAAATGTCATCTTATTGGCATAAGTCCTTGTAAATCTGCATTTATTTATGAGTCGAAACGCAGAAATTCAAGTCAATTATACATACAAGGGAAATGGAAATCATAAGCGATTTATTAACCATACCCGGCGACTTGGCCTCCAACTATCCACTGTCTCCAATCATCAATGATTTGGTAGTTCAAAGATTTTATCCATGCCTGAGTTCCAATATGTGGGATGAGATAATCATGGTCACCGCTGTACACAAGAGATCGGTATCCTTTGATGCTGAGGTCAGCATGATATGGTACAACATTAGTAAGCCTTTGCTCGAATGACACGCCGTAATTGCATCTAATCCACTCACCTATGGTACCCTGAAATGTATGCATTGGTTTGTGCCTTAAAACACAGATATTGGGAGGATAAATTTCAGATTGTGCCTGAGTTTTATACCTTTCTTATATGAAGTGATTCCTGAACTTTCTCATCATTAGCCCAGTGATAAGATAGCCTATAACCATCCATCTACAATAATAATCACATAATTCAGTTGAAGTCATTGCAAATGGAATTCATTTAAATGAAATCTATCATATCGGTATCTTACGCGACATTTAATTCGAGTAGGTTCTTGAACCTTCCAAGGGAACATTTCAATGGTGGATATATCCCTGCCATTCAAATTTTCCATGGTTGGCTCTGTTGAAGCGAGAGGACAATCGCGCTCAAGGATATGTGCAGTGTTAATATTACTAAGCATCTGCAAATTTATTTTTTTTATAAAATTCCATCTCAATACTTGGTGTCTGAAAAGGAACAAAATTGTGCCTTTTTACCTGATCAAATGTCTTCATGTGCTGTAAGCAATGTGCATTACTAGGATCTGTGCTTTGATATTGTCCATGGCAGTTAACTTTTAAGGCCTGTAGCAAAATGAAAGTTTACAAGTTTTGAAGATGAAAAATCGGGCAATTAATTAGGCTATGGATAATACTAAACCTGATAGAGTTCATCAGAAATCAAGGCCATTCTATGAGCAAAAAGGATGTTATACTTGAAGTCACCTGAATTTGTGTATGGATTTCCCAGTATGTACCCTGAACTCATATGATGTAAGAAACAAACTACAAAAAGTATATGCTTTTACGCTAACCAAATCGAAGAATCAAGAAAAGTACAAACCTGAAGATTGATCTTGGGCTCAATCCCCACCTCATTTCCTACATTCAAACTGAATCTGAGAAATTTTAAAGTGTATGCATACAAAACTGCGCTTTTTCCGAGTCTTACCATTTGCTATAAGCTGCGTAATAATTGGAACCAGGAAGCCTGCATAAGAGTCTCCACCAATATACACTGGATTTGAAATGTACTCTGGGTGATCAACCAACCACTGCAAAAATTAAAATGGCCACAATTAGCTGATCTTTGGTAACACTTTGCTTGGCAACCATTAGGCGTCCACCTTTTTAGCGACGCTTAATTTCTCAGTGATTAGTCTGTTCTTTTTATCTGAGTTCTACTGAACTGAACTCAAAAATAAGCAGGAAAGAACAGTACCTTTCTTAGGAATTCATAAGCTTGATCAGAGGTCTGTAAATCAAAAGAATGAGAAGCATTGGCAGTCCTCGCATACGAAAATCCAGCTCCCACTGGCTGATCCAGAAAGATTATGCTAGCAACCTAATCATTATATTAGTCACATTAAGTTATACCAAAAACACATAAAAAATGGCTTAGCTTTGTTTACCTTAGTCCAAGAATTGGGATTCAAAACCAACTTTGGCAAGCTCCCATCATATAACACTGGCTCAAAGTTCATAGGCCCTACAAAATTCAAAAGTCAATTTTTCCTCAATTTCTTGAAAGAAATGATTTAGGTGCCACTTACCAATCTCATAAGCAAGGCCAGTAAAGGCACTGCAGCCAGGGCCTCCGGTTAACCAAAGCAAAAGAGGGTCGTTTTCGGGATCAGATTCCGACTTGATGAAGTAGTAGAAAAGCTGCACATCCTCAGATTCTCCAACCCCAACATACCCGGTTTCGAGCTCAAAAGGCAGTGGCCCTTTGAATCCTGGAAGAAACTTAACCAGTGAACCAGCATTTGCAAGGTTTGAGCAATAAGTTTGCAGCAGCAGAAGCATCACCAGAAACATGTTGCAGAGCAAATACAATAATTTAACTTCCTTTTGGACTTTCTTCCATTCCATCAACTAATCCTCCCAATCCATGTTTGAAATATATTTTAGTACACAAAAAGATCCATGAAACTTGGGAAAAAATTGTTAAACAATGTAATAGCATGCCTTTGATCAATGATAGTATTAAAGAATTCCTTTCACATGTGACATGCATGTATTAAATATACATATTATGGGGTCATTGAACCAGGAATAGCATGTGAACATTCATCCAAGACTTTCTTTACAGATCCAAATCAGTATACACATGATTTCCTGTTTTATTTCTACAATTAGTAACTATAGTTTATCGTGGCCGGAGTGGAATGAATCTTCTGCATCTCAGAAATGATTATAGAGGTTGAGAAGAAATCCATCTCTTAAACATGGCTAGGCATTCTTCAGGCTTATATTCAGGTGCAGTGTGGCCCCCACCCTGTTGCATTAATATCACGGCACATCACGAAAACTAGATATGATCCATATAACCGATCCACGGTAATATAAAAGCAATGAAGAAAAGGAGGAATTTCTTGCCTTCACTGTTGCAAATGTCATCTTATTGGCATAAGTCCTTGTATAGCTGCATTCATCATATGGGAAAAAGCAGAACTTTGAAGAGTAAATATAGAATGGACAGTAAAAAGTAACAATAAAATCATAAGAAATTAATTAACCATACCCGGCGACTTGGCCTCCAACTATCCACTGCCTCCACTCATCTATGATATGATAGTTTAAAGATTTTATCCATGCCTGAGTTCCAAGATGCGGGACAAGCAAATCATGGTCACCGCTGTATAAAAAAATACACTCAATGTATAGTTTAAGTACATGAAAGAAGTTGAGAACCTAAAAATCAAACAATGCATATCCATTCTTAAGACCTGTATACAAGAGATCGGTATCCTTTGATGCTGAGGTTAGCATGATATGGTTCAACAGTGCTAAGCGTTGGCGTATATGACACGCCAAAGTTGCATCTAATCCACTCGCCGATGGTATTCTGAAATGCATGTACTTTTTTGAGCCCAAAAACACAGAAAATGAGGGAATAGATACAACTTATTGAGTCTAATTTGTACCTTTCTTATATGAAGGGCTTCCTGGACACTCTCATCATTAGCCCAGTGATACACTAGTTTATAACCATCATTCTATCATTATTATCACACAAGAAAATGCATTCAGTTCAGTTCAGTTCACTGGGAAATGAATTACAATTCAATAGATGATGATAAATATATCCATATCTCACCCGACATATTATTGGAGCACGTTGTTGGATCTTCTGAGTGTACATTTCAATGGTGGATCTTCTCCTACCACCCGAATTTCCCTTGGTTGGCTCTGGCGAAGCGAAAGGACAATTCGGCTCAAGGACTTGTGCATACAGAATACCATCAAGCAGCTGCAATAAAACACTCATTTTAACCTCATATATCAGAATCAAGAAACAGGGAAAACAAACAAATTTATGTCTTTACCTGATCAAATGTTTGCTTATGTTGTAAGCAGAGTGTATTACTAGGATCAATGCTTTCATACTTTCCATGACAGGTTTCCTTCAAGGCCTTTTAAAGAATCAAGAAGCAATACTTAGACAGGGAAAAAAATACTGAAGAAAATGATGGATGATTATGGAGATAAATTGTGCAAGATTTTCCAACCTGGTAGAGTTCGTTGGATATTAGCGCCAGTCCATGAGCAGCAGGGACTCTATAATTAGCATCATCTTCATTTGTTGACGGGTTTCCGAGCAAGTAACCCTGAATTCATTTCACCGCTGCAAATACATTATTATCTTATACTTGACTAGACCATAAACAGATTGCTCTGAAGGATCAAAGAGAACAGTACAAACCTTTAGATCAATCTTAGGCTCAATCCCCATCTCATTTCCTGCATTTTAGAGTTGAAACCCTAGTTTCCTTGGATTTTACAGTGCGAAAAAGATGTTCGGACAGTTTATAACACAAAATGAAGCATGTTTTGATTGTTTTTGAATCATACCATCTGAAATAAGTTGAGTAACAACTGGAACTATGATGCCAGCATATGAGTCTCCACCAATGTAGACTGGATTCGAGACGAACTCGGGGTGATCAACCAGCCACTGGAAAAAAAATCACAATCACAACTTGTAATGAACAATTACATTAAACCACTACTTGATGGAAGGGGAAAATTAATTACCTTTCTAAGGAATTCATAAATTTGGTTGGAGACTTGCACATCAGTAGAATGAGAAGCTTTAGCAGTCCTTGCATATGAAAATCCGGTTCCTACTGGCTGATCCAAAAAGATGATGCTTGCCGCCTAAAACACAAGATCGAGGGTAATTTCTGACCCGACAACAAGATTTACTACTAACACAGTACTAATAAATTATAATCCCTCTTGCGTATCTTACTTTCTATTTTGACTTGTTCCTAACAAACCGCCTTACTTTCAATATTTCCTCATTTTTTGCCCTTAATTGTATTTTTGCCCTTAATAAATATTCGAGACTGATTTAAAATGTAACATATAGAATTGACCAATATCACTCATTTCTTCAGGCCAAGTTGTGTCATTTGCAAGACAGAACCAGAATGTTACATTAATGAAATGGAGTCAATGAAATAGAATTTATCTTTGAACTCACCTTGGTCCAAGAATATGGATTTAACATCAACCTAGGCAAACTCCCATCATAGAGAAATGGCTCAAACTTTATAGGCCCTGAAATAAAATAATGAAAAAAACTTATCCAGACACTTATCCTTTCAATCGATAGGAGAGAGAATATGAAGGCAAGCTCACCAAACTCATAAGCAAGGCCGGAAAATGCAGTGCAGGCGGGGCCGCCGGTTAACCAGAGCACGAGCGGGTCGGATTCCGGCTCCGACTCCGACATGGTGAAGTAGTAGAACAACTGCACATCCTCTGATTCATCAACACCTACATAACTAAATACAACAAAACATAAAACATTTCCTTTCATGATCATTTCTAATTAAGCTGAATATTGAGCTTCATAGGTTTCTTAGGCTCACCCTGTTTCCAGAACAAAAGGCAGAGGCCCTGGAAATCCTGGAAGATGCTTAACCACTGAACCAGCCTCAGAAATCTCTGCAACTGTTTGTACTAAAAATATGAACACAAAAACCAGAAAATTACACAGTTTTTCCATTTGTATGTGTTTTTCTTTCTGGTTTTTCCCCACAAGAGGAGAAGATATCCTTGAGCTTAAAGTTGGAAAAAATGGCGCACTACAGTATTTTACTTTTGTAGTCCAGAATATGGTGCAAAAGTACAAAAATAACTTTAACTTATTTGATTTTTGAGAAACTAGTCAACTTGCAGGTGCTGTATCATAATTTCATTGATATTTTAGACTACGTTGAATAAGATACTGGAATATATACAGCATTTTAGACAAATAAAGGATCTTGTTCGATATTTTCCTCTCATAATCTAAGAACGGTATGAATTTATAAAAATATCAATATTGATAATATTGTAATTTTAATAATATTTTGAATTATTATAAGTAAAATGATGGGATTGCGTATAACATTTTGAAAAATAAATCGCACATGAGTGGTTTCTGGAAAATGCAGGTAGCCTTTATCTTTCTGTCTTTGAATTCTTCATCACTGTATTTAATATACTTTTCAAATCAAAGTTACGGTAGAGACCATTCTCTTCAATGATTGGTTGATAATTTGATAATAACGTTGCAATGTCCGCCCATATTTTGGCCACGTGAATTAAAACAAAATGACTAATATTAAATATAATGACTAATATTTTCTTGAGAATATATTCTCTTATCATCAGTATCCTAGTGGAATTTGTTGTCTTCGCGCTCTCAAACAAGAAGACGAAGAAATTGACCGCCTTCTTATTGTGTCCATGTTGTTCACCACTTATTGATAATCAAAACACTGATTTTCTTGTCAAAAAAATAACACTGATTTTAGAATGGGTAAAATGGGTAAAAAATGGATATTAAAAGTCCATTTTCTTAAAAGTCCAATTTTTAAGGAGTTGGTCTCTTGAGTGATGGTCACTGTATAGTGACGGTCACTGTATAGTGACAAAGGACAATATTAGAATATGGAAGGAAGGAAGTTCTTATTTGCAATTTTGACAAAAATGCACTATTCACTCAATCTAAAAAACAAGCATTTTAGTCTAAAAATAGACGTTAGCAAACATATTCACTCAGTCTAAAAAACCAACATTTTATTCTAAAAAACAATCCGTTAAGCGTGAAATACAAGCATGTTTTAAAAAACTACATGTTTGGTCTAAAAAACAAGCATTCAAGGGTGAAATTCAAGCATGCTCTATAAAACCATCTTTTTTTGCTTCAAAATACATGAACTCTAAAAAGCAACCTATTAACTGTGAAATGCAAGCATTCTCTAAAAAACAACCTGTTAAGTGTGAAATGCAAGCATGTACTAAAAAACAACCTGTTTGGTCTAAAAAACAAGCATTCAAGTGTGAAATTCAAGCATGGTGAATGCAATTTGCATAAATTACAGAAAAACTCCCGTCCCAAACTTCTTTGCATATAAACCCCGACACTATATAGTGACCGTCACTTCCAAAACTAATTATTTTTTAAAAGTTCAATATCCTAAAAGTTATGGATAGTAATACAACAAACCCTAATTCCTAATCCCTTTCTGATAAAGGGAGTTTTCCATTTGATTATATAAACTTACCGAATCCTAAACGTATTATGATTTTGTGCATTGGCAGTATAAATAGAAGGGTCGGGTGGTCATTGAACAATTATTATACAACAATCACAATTATATTTGCAAAACAATGGCAGCCACACAAGCTAGTCTCCTCCTTCAAAAACAACTGAAAGATCTAAACAGGAATCCAATTGAAGGATTCTCTGCTGGACTGGTCGATGAAAGCAACGTATTTGAATGGGAGCTCACCATCATAGGTTTGGAAGGAACCATTTACGAAGGCGGCTTCTTTAAGGCAGTGATGAATTTTCCCGATGATTATCCTGTCAACCCACCGACAGTTAAATTTACTTCAGAAATGTGGCACCCAAATGTGTATCCGGACGGAAGAGTTTGCATATCCATTCTGCATCCCGCCGGTGATGACCCTTACGGCTACGAGCTAGCCACAGAGCGGTGGAGCCCTATTCAGACCGTGAAGACTATAGTATTAAGCATCATGTCGATGTTGTTCAATCCTAATGATGAATCTCCGGCGAATGTTGATGCTGCAAAGCAATGGAGGGACAATAATAAAGACTTTGTGAAGAAAGTTAAAAGATGTGTGAGGAGATCCCAAGAATAAGAAAATATATGTTTAAATTTATGCATTATATATATCTGCTCTCTCGTTTTTTTTGAAAATGTTTACTATTAATTAAGTGTTCTTGTTAATTGATCGAATATTAATGTATGGTAAATAATGACATTGATGTTTTGTTAACATTCACAAAAAAATAAAACAATCACATTAATATTACAGGTCCTATTTACAAATCTCAATACCCGACCCCAACCAATAATACAGAGATAAATTTGCTCTAACGATATGCATGTATATATACAAATTTAGTTAAAAGAATTGTCTTAGAAACTTGTAGATCTGCTTAGAAGTATTGGCTTCTAATTTGTAATCTATTTTTAGTTAGCCACATCTTTTGCCGTCCGTATTTGTATTTAAAATTCCTGATATACCCTCATTTATGGAAATCACATTTACTTTTGAATAAATACCGATGATATTAATGACATTTCATGAATAAATACGGATTGCATAAATAAATACTGGACTGCTGCATATATCAATCCCATATAATACCAGCACCATAAATCTCATTAAAACCAGCCGATCGAGCAAACTCCCGGTCAAGAAGTCATGTACTATCCGACTGTGACCAAATTCAGCCGTTGACTCACGCACCGGCGGTCTACTTTTACCAAACCACCCTAAAACCCTCCCGAAACTTATTCAGACCGCCAAGGACTCCCTCAGCAAGGCGCTGGTGAAACCATTGGCTTACTGACATGCATGACTGTAATCACACAAGTTGAATAAACCATAACATTGAATATAATTTAATGCATTGAATTATTTTTACAAAAAAACGTGTCCTTGTACATGATGGCCGGAGCCGCGGAAAACCGGTGCAACTGAAACAATTTAGGTCAACGTTTCGATCCTAATACTAATTACACTCAACTCGAAGGTAAATCTAAATGCAAAGATACATGAGCTGCTGTAATTATAGTCTTCATTTTTACAGAGGTTGAAAAGAAATCCATCTCGTAAACATGGCTAAACATTCTTCAGGTCGGTACCATGGAGCTGTGTGGCCTCCTCCCTGTTGTATATAAGCCAGATTAATATATATTGCAAGTTAATTTCATCTTTTAACCAACTAATTAAGCAATGGTAAAAGCATAAGAGTGTCTTTAATTTCTCTCTTGCCTTTACTGTTGCAAATGTCATTTTGTTGGCATAAGTTCTTGTATATCTGCATCACCACACAAAATATCATCATAAGCATTATACAGTAATGAAGCCCGAATTTATTACTGAACTGAACCGAACTGATCTGAAATACCCGGCAACTTGATCTTTAACTTTCCATGGTCTCCAATCATCAATGATTTGGTAGTTCAAAGATTTTATCCATGCTTGAGTTCCAATGTGTGGTACTACCATATCATGATCTCCACTGAATCACAAAATATCTACTAATTGATATATATATATATATATATATATGTATGTATATATGTATATGTATATGTACCAATCTAACCTGTATACAAGAGATCGATAACCTCTAATGCTGAGGTTAGCATGATATGGTATTGTAGTTTTAATGTTCTGGGCGTATGATAACGAATAGTTGCAGCGAATCCATTCACCAATGCTACCCTGGATTCCAATTAATAAACGCATTAACTGTGATGTCAAATCTTCAAACTGATCGGAAAATGATCGGAATTTGATCGGAAATATATATTTACTACGTACGTACCTTTCTTATATGGAGGGCCTCCTGGACACTCTCATCATTAGCCCAGAAATATAGCAGGTTCAAAGTATCATCCTGATTAACATAATGTTTTTATCATCAAAGCGTATACCAATGTGATAGCCCCGACTTTATATGTATATACTAAAAAGTTTATACTAGCCTTTAACCGCGCGTAAATCCTTATAACTTACACGACAGTTAATTAGAGTGGGTTCTTGAGACTTCTCAAGGAACATTTTAATGCCAGCTCCATTAGAACAAAGTGGATCAAGAATATGTCTTAAATTGATGATATTGGTAACCAACTGCAGAAAAACAGACATTTGACCATCTCATTATATATATATATATATATATATATATATATATATATATATCAGAAAAAGGGATGCAGTAATATTTCTTCACCTCGTTGTATTCCTGTATATATTTTAAGCATATTGCATTACTGGGATCCACTATTTGATATTGTCCATTGCAGCTGAGCATCAAGGACTGTAAATAAATTAATGAAAACACTTTGTAATTATACAAAATGCCTAGTAATTAATTAAATTTTCGAGACTTAAAGAAGAGGTGATATATATATATCAAACCTGATAGAGTTCTTCAGAAATTAGGCCTACCCCGCGAGCATATGGGACTCGATAATCATGGTCAGCAGGACGCCCTGTCCCTGGATTTCCCATTAAGTAACCCTGGAGATGCACACAGGTATGCTGGATTAACCCTAGCTTCATAATATGTGGAATGCTAGGTTGATGCTAGCTATCTAATCTTGTTGAGGATACTCACGCATATGCTCGGGCCGAGTGTGTTTTGGGATAAGGTGTCGAAGATACTCAGATCCGAGCATATGCGACTGAGTATCTTCAACACCGTTATCCCAAAACACTCGACCCGTTCACACGCGTTTGAGTATCCTCAACAAATACACATTTTGTTCCTCAATTTGTACTTTTTCGGTCAACTTTTTAAGAGAATGTTTGAGCGTTAAAATAAACTTATTGAAAATAATTGGAGGGACAAACTAATTAGCTAAATTTTACTAAATTTCATTAGATGTTGATGCTACACGAACCTTTAAATTAATCTTTGGTCCAAATCCTGCCTCATTTCCTGCATTTTACACATGCTCATGAAGTACTGCAAAAAAGGCAGGATTTTGTAAACTTAATGGATGGATATGTTTCAGAATCATACCATCTGATATAAGCTGAGTAACCAGAGGAACGATGGTGCCTCCGTATGAGTCTCCGCCAACGTAGATTGGATTTGAGATAAACTCTGAGTGATCATCCAGCCACTTCAGAATAAGTATACAATTCCAAAGAAATTTAGAATGCAGAAGTATTTATAAGAAGAAATTTTGCATCTTATAATACTGGGCGGAACCAAACAAATATATTTGGGGTGGCTAATCCAAAACCGTAATATATTTTTGTTGTGAACTACAGTAGTATGATCTATAATATATGTTTGAGGGTTGCTGGTGCCGCCCGTGCAAGTCCTGATTCATTCGCTATTATAATCGGTGTCAGTTAAGCACAGATGAAATACCCTAGTGATATGATGTTTTTTTTCTTTCTATTTTGAGAAATGTTTAGGTATACTTGTTTCTAAGAATGTGATTAGTACAATGAAAAGAGTTCAGAAGTGAGGATTTTAGTGACAGATAATGAAAGTGTTGCTATAGTTCCGCCACTTTCTAAAAAGTGGTGACGGTTTTACTACTCACATAATATAGTGTCACTAATTATTAGATATTGCGACCCTTTTGCGAGTGCCTACTCTTTAAATGTCATATTATTAGTTACCTTTCTAAGAAATTCGTAGATTTGAAGAGATAGTTGGGAATCAGAAGAATGAGAAGCTTCGCCAGTCGTGGCATATGAGAATCCAGTTTCAACTGGCTGATCCAAGAAGATGATACTTGCCACCTATCAGAAAAAGATGACCATTTATAAAATACATTTTAGAAAAAATTGAGTTAAAATGAAGGATTATATAACAAAAGATAACTTTTTTTTTATAAAAAAACATCAAATAGGAGAATATATATACTTTTTGAAAGTGAGGTAATCTCTCACCTTGGTCCAAGAATATGGATTTAGCGTCAACTTGGGTAAACTCCCGTTGTAAACAAATGACTCGAATTTTACCGGCCCTGTAAATGTTCAAACGTTATGATTTTCACATTATTACGTATAGTTCATGCTTGACAAATCTTTTTAAAGTACGGATACATTTTAGTGTTCGGTAAACAGTGAAAAGATAGTTTATTATCGAACTATATAGAAACTCTTTTAACAGGCAGAAGATAGAATTTATCACAAACAACTTTCAAAATAAGGATCAATTTTTTATAAGCACAATCTAACCAAACATACAATTTTCATCAAAAAGATTTAGAGGCTCACCAAACTCATAGGCAAGGGCTGTAATCCCAGAGCAGCCAGGACCCCCAGTAAACCAGAGCATAACCGGGTCGGATTCTGGGTCGGACTCTGACCTGACGAAGTAGTAGAACATCTGCACACTCTCTGATACATCAACACCTATATACCTGCCCTTCAAACATATATTAAAACTCATTTCTGAGTTAAGATTTAAGCTCTGAATGTTCATAGATCTCACCCAGTTTCCAGTTGAAAAGGTAGCTGGCCTGGAAATCCTGGAAGATTCTTTACTGTTATTGAACCTGCCTCGCAAAAATGCACCGAAATTGTAAGCACCAGAGCCAGAAGATCTAATTTTTTCATCTTCATTTCCTTGGCCAAAGTAAGATCTATGTGTTCTTGAGATGTATATGTATATGTGCGAGAATCCTACCTACCACGGGAACCGGTGACTGAGAATTTTTACCAGACGACTTATCAACCTTTCAAAATTCACAGTTTATCTTTCTCACAGCACCACAGTGTCCACATCGAATCAATATGGATCTAACACATTAAATGAATTGACCGAGCGTCGGTTATGGTCTATAAAGTTTGCGTGCACGTACTGAATATCTTACAGCGGTCTTAAAATTACAATGATGTATGAAATGATCAATTTTATATATCTCACAATATATATGACAAAATTATTGACCAGAGAAATGATGTACAGTTAGATCTCGATAAATGAATAATTTTTTTCAATTTTGATTTTGGTGATATCAGGCCCAGGCCCAACTACCCCATGGCAGTTCGGGCTCGGCCCATGATGAGGTAAGCTAATATGGAAGTATCCGGGACAGCTCAACTCGGACAAGGACAGATACGCTAAACAACATAGAAAGCATGGACCACGATAGGAGCAGGTATCATTGTATAAATAGTGCTCCTCAGCAATATTCCAAGTAAGTATTTTCTCTCATCATTCAAGTGATTACCCCTTATCTCTCCCGGATCCATCTTTCATCATCACACCGGAGGGTCTACCCTCGGGTACCTCCCGGGGCTCTGTCTTGCAGGGCCAGGTTGTCGGATCGGGGATTAGGGGACTACTCGGACCAGCCAGGCAGGCAGTATCAAGTTGGCACGCCCGGTGGGACACGACTCTGTTCACAAAAACATTAAGATGCCGCCTCGAGGTCGTCCGCCGCGAAGAGGCAGAGGAGGGAGAAGACCGGAAGCGGTAGAGGAGGACCTTACTTTGCGACAAATGAGGGATCGAGCGCGCAAGGGAAAGGCTCCGGTGCATTCGGATCCAGACGCCTCCGAAGGAGAGTCAGAGCCGGAAGGAGAAAGGGAACCGGGAATGACGCAGGATGATCGTGACAGAAGGGAGTTTGCTGCCACCCAGGAAGAGGAGTACCGTCATTGGCTGGCGGCGAAGCAAGGATCGGGATCGGGAACGAAACCGACTGAAGAACAGTCGAATCCTCCGGTGTCTGAGGTCCGGGCACCCCCGGTTCAGCCCGGTTCAGGATCCAACCCGACCCCGATGGGACCTCCTGCGGGTTTACCTCCATTGGCTGCGGAGGTGGTCAGCCGAGGACCCCCTGCCGTTCACGGGCAGGAGAGTCTTCGGCCTCCGGTGGTGATAGACTTGGAAAGGCAGGCTGGGAGTGTAGGGCAACTGGCCGGAATGGTGCAAGGATATGGTCAAGGCGGGGGCTATCCCGGGTGTGGAGCTCCAGGACACGGGATGATTCAACACGGATATCAGGGGTACCCCCCGGCACCAGGAGGGTACTACGCCCAACCCCCCGGGGCCTCGGGGGGCTGGGCCCCCGGGATACAAGGACCGGTATGGATGCAGAGCCAAGCACCGATGGCCGGATACGCCACGGCTCAGCCGGCCCCAGTCGCGGGAACCTATGGCACATACCCGGTGGTGGTAGATCGGGCCCCGGCGGCTCTAAACTCGGTAGAGGAGAGATTGGATCGGTTGATAGGAAGGAATGGAGGAAGGCCTACCTCCCCCTGGATAGGTTACATCAGCACTTTCCCTTGGCCGATGGGAATGAGAGTCCCGGAGGGGGTGCCGACCTACAGTGGGGAGACTGATCCGGAGGAATTTGTCAGGACGTATCATAATGTCATGGGAACGCGGGACATTCGGGAGGAGCTGATGTGCAAGCTGGTGAGCTCGTATTTGAGGGGAAGCTGTTTGTCATGGTTCGAGGCACAACCCTCGGAAAGTTTTAGAAATTACTATGACTTTTCCAGAGCTCTGATGCACAGATATGAGACCAAAAGGAAGAAGTACCTCCCTTTGGCCGAGGTGGCCTATAGTCGGCAGTCGGCAAAAGAAGAAGTTCGGGGTTTTCACAGGAGATACATGGATGATTCCATGAAGGTGATCGACAGAGACGCTCAGGTGAAGGCCCTGATAGCAGGGTTCATCGCAGGGCTGAGAGATGAGGTGCTATGGGCAAAACTGATGGAGAATATCCCGACCACTTTTCATCAGTTGGATCTTGAGGTGGAGATGTATTGTTCACTTCTGGAAGGGAGCAAGAAGAGGAAGGAAGAAGGGTACTTCGAGGACAAGGGGATGGGAAAAGGCGACAGGGCTCGGGTTGCTGATCCTGCCAGGAGGGAAGCGGGCCCAGCTCCGGTGAGGCCGAGGGTAGACCCCCCTCGGGCTGAAACATTTACCCCCCTGACAAAAACCCGGTCGGAGATCCTGACAATTCATCGAAACCTGTTTCGAGACCCGACTCCCATACCGGGAAACCCTACTCCAGCGAATGCGGCCAAATATTGTGCTTTCCACAAGTCTAACGGACACACAACAGATGGTTGCCGGAGCTTAAGGGTGGAGATTGAGAAGTTGATCGAGAGAGGGCAGCTAAGAGACTGTGTGAGCCAGGAGAACCAGCGCCCGGCGGCAGGGCAGCAGGCCGGAGCGGGGAGGAAGAGGAATTGGAGGAACAGGCCGCAGAATGATAATCAGCGAGGAGCTCCGGCACCGGCTGCCCAGCCGGGCGCAGCGGCTCTGGTCATGGCCCCGGAACCAGTCAACCAGGTCCCTCCCCGGATGATAAACGTCATACATGGCGAAGTAGGGGGTGGGCCCCAGTCTCACGCAGCGGCTAAGGCCCGGAGCCGGTATGTGCCGGCTGGCGAGGACAGGGGAAAGAGACTGCGCCCTACCGAGGCCATCACCTTCTCGGATGAGGATCCGGTGCCCAGCCTGACGCCTCATACGGATCCGATGGTGATCACAGCGGAGATAGAGGGGTTTACGGTCAAGCGAGTATTCATTGATGACGGAAGCAGTGTAGAAATCATGTTCGCCTCTTGCTTCGACCAGCTGGGAATAGGTCGCCATAACCTTCGCCCGAGCACTTCCCCCCTGTCAGGGTTTACCGGTCGCACAGAGCATCCCTTGGGGGTGGTGTCCTTAACAGTAACAGTGGTCGATGACTCGGACAGGAGCAAGAGGACATCGGTCCGGTGCAATTTCGCGGTTATAGACGCTCAGTCTCCATACAACATCATCATCGGACGGCCATGGATGGCTCAGGCCAGGGCCATTTGCTCGACGTACCATTTGACCATGAAGTTCCCAACTGGTCAGGGGGTAGCGACGGTTCGAGGAAGCCAGTCCACGGCCAGGAGTTGCATGCTCACAGCCCTTCAGGAGGCCAGGAAGGCCCCGGTTGGAGCAGTGCAGGGAGAAGTAGGTCCGGGGGATGTAGAAGATATGCAGGTGGGAAGCCGAGGCATGATTAAGGTCGGGAGAAAAATGCCGACCGATGTGAAGGAAGAGTTACGATCCTTGCTTTCAACATATGAAGATGTGTTTGCATGGGAAGAGAAAGACTTCACAGGCGTACCTCCGGAGTTAGCTCTCCACAAGCTGAACGTGTACCCCGAATTAAAGCCGATCCGACAGAAGAAGAGGGCCCTAGCTGGGGATAGGGCCGAGGTGGTGAAACAGGAGGTGTTGAAGTTGTTGGAAGCCGGGGTAGTAGAGGAGATTATATACCCGGAATGGTTGGCTAACCCGGTGTTAGTAAAGAAGCATAATGGGTCCTGGAGAATGTGTATCGATTTCACGGATCTTAACAAGTGTTGCCCGAAAGACAGTTACCCTCTGCCCCCGGTCGACCGGTTGGTGGAAGCCATCACCGGATATGAGGCTCTGGCTTTCTTCGATGCATACCGGGGCTATCACCAGATTCAAATGGCGGGAGAAGACAAGCCGAAAACAGCTTTTATCACAGATTTCGGAACCTATTGCTACCGGCGGATGCCGTTCGGCTTGAAGAACGCAGGGGCGACGTACCAGCGGATGGCAGACTCGATATTTCGAAATCAGTTGGGCCGAAGCATGGAGCTGTACGTTGATGACATGGTGGTAAAGAGCCGAAGCTACGCCAGTTTCCTGGAAGACTTGGAAGAAATGTTTGGCATTCTGAGGAAGGTCAACCTGAAGTTAAACCCCGAGAAGAGTGTTGTAGGAGTAGCGGCCGGGAAGTTCCTTGGATACATGGTGTCTAGCCGGGGGATTGATGTCAATCCGGAGAAGGTGGAGGCGATAAGTCGGATGCAGTCGCCAAAGAATGTAAAGGAAGTGCAGAAACTGATGGGTTCCCTGGCAGCCTTGAGCCGATTCCTGTCAAAAGGTGCCGAGAGACAACTTCCCTTCTTCAACATATTAAGGAAGGCAAAGAAGTTCGAGTGGACGGAGGAGTGTGAGAAGGCATTCGGGGATCTGAAGGAACATTTGAGTCGGCTCCCGACCCTCTCGAAGCCAAAGGAGGGGGAGGATTTGCTCTTATACTTGTCCGCGTCCGCATCGGCTGTCAGTGCGGTTTTGGTCCGGGAAGAAGACGGGAGGCAGTGTCCGGTATACTTCGTCAGTCGGGCATTACAGGGCCCGGAAACTCGATACACAAGTTTGGAACAGCTTGTGTTGGCGCTGGTTTACGCCTCGAAGCGACTGCGCCCGTATTTCCAGGCCCATCCGGTTGTGGTTCTGACCAATCACCCCCTGAAGCAGGTGATGCTTAAGCCAGAGGCGTCGGGGCGTTTGATGAAGTGGGCCATAGAGTTGGGTGAACATGAGATAACATATCAGCCGAGGAAAGCCATCAAGGGCCAGGCAATGGCGGATTTCCTGACAGAGATGGCCGGGTCAGATACGGGCGCCGAGGAGGTGCCTGAGGCAGGCCCAGGATGGACGCTGCATGTCGACGGGTCAGCACATGCGGGAGGAAGTGGAGCCGAGGTATTGTTAACATCCCCGGGAGAAGAGGAGTACCACTATGCGCTGCACTTCGATTTTAAGACCACAAATAACGAGGCAGAATATGAGGCGTTAGTGGCAGGACTCAAACTGGCTCGGGAATTGAAGATAGGAAAGATCCGGGCCTTCAGCGACTCTCAGATTGTAGTTCAGCAGGTGAATGGGGAATACGAAGCAAAGGAGAGAAGTCTGCAGAAGTACTTGGAGCTGGTCCGGTCCATGATCCGGCAGTTCGATAGTTTTAGCCTGGAGCAGGTGCCGAGAGAACAGAATGAAAAGGCCGACGCGTTAAGCAAGTTGGCATCTTCGAAATTAAAGCCAGGGCAGAAAGCACCTCTCAGAAGGGAGACGCTAGAGAGGAGAAGTTATGAACAGGGTGATGAGATCTTGGCAGTGGAAGTAGTGCCAGATAACTCTTGGATGGCCCCGATCCGAGCGTACCTCCTGACAGGAGCAGTCCCGGCCGACCGAGTAATGGCTAGGAAAATCCGGGTCAAGGCCCCGAAGTATACACTACAGGATGGGGTGCTGTACAAAAGAGGCTATCTCCAGCCATTGCTGAAATGTGTGGAGCAGCAAGAGGGCAAGTACCTGGTCCGGGAGGTTCACGAAGGCCCGAATGGTAGTCATCAAGGGGCCAGAACTGTGGCCCGGAAGATTTTACGGCTGGGGTTCTACTGGCCTACCATGTTCGAAGACTCGCAGGATAGGGTCCGGTCATGCCTTCAGTGCCAGAAGTTCGCACCGCTAGTGCATATACCAAGGGAAGAGATGATGGGGATAACAGGTGCCTGGCCTTTCAGCAGATGGGGACTGGATCTGGTCGGACCTTTCCCTACCGCTCCCGGGAGCTTGAAGTACTTGATTGTGGCTATCGATTACTTCACCAAGTGGGTGGAAGCCGAGCCCCTGATTAACATCCGGGGGTCTACCTGCGTGAAGTTTTGTTGGAGGAACATTGTATGCAGGTTCGGAGTTCCGAGGGCCATAGTAACTGACAATGGAGCGCAGTTTGAGAATGATCCTTTTAAGTCCTGGTGTGTGAAATATGGGATAAGCCAGAAGCTGACGTCAGTTTATCATCCGCAAGCAAACGGCCAGGTGGAGGTGACGAACCGGACAATTGTGAATGGGATCAAGGCCCGGCTACAGGGAGCAAGGGGTAACTGGGTGCATGAGCTCCCGAGTGTTTTGTGGGCTCACCGGACTACGGAAAGTTCGGCAACCGGAGAATCCCCCTACAGTCTGACGTATGGATCCGAGGCGGTAATCCCGGCTGAGATTGGCATCCCTAGTCTTCGGACAGCCGAGCCGGCCTCTGAAGAAAAGAACGAAGAAGAAATCAGAACAAATATGGACCTGTTGGAGGAAAGAAGAGAGAGGGCGGCCTTGCATGAGGCTAAGATGAAGGAGAAAGTTAAAAAGTATCACGACAGGAGAGTAAGGAAGGAGCAGTTCAAGGTAGGAGACAGAGTTATGAGAAGAAACGACAAGAGTCACCGGGAGCCGGAGGGCAAGCTGGCACCCAACTGGGAAGGACCGTATCGGGTGATAGAAGCCCACCCGGGCGGGAGTTACGTGCTGGAAGATTCAGCGGGGAAGGGAGTCCCCCGAAGGTGGAACATAGCAAACCTCAGGCGGTTCTATGGATAGTCTCTGGCACCTGTTGCCTAGATAGAATAGCCTCTGGCACTTGATGCCTAGGTAGAATAGCCTCTGGCACTAGATGCCTAGGTAGGATAGGGTCCCGGTGGCAGGAGCCCGGGGACGGAACCTAGAGGTCGGATGACCGAAGGGTAGGAAAGAGGACACCCTGGGAGCAGGGATTTTTGTAAAGAAAGAGGGGGGTTTATCCCCTCGTGCCCGGTTTTTAAATGAAAGAATGAATGCGCACATTGGAGTTTTAAAATTGAAGGATATGTCATAAACTGTAAAAATTTTATATACATGTCCGAAATAAAAGGAAATAGAAGGGTTACAACTGTCTACAGGTCCGGGCCGCAACAGGCTCAGAAGATTTATACAATAGAAAGCTACCCTATTCGGGAGCCCGGGAGGAAGACGCCTCGCCGGGAGGAATTCTTCTGGTCTCGCGACGACTCCTCTGGACAGCCATCTCCAGCATCCGCTGCTCTTCGTCCGAAGTGTGAGGAACGTCCGAGCTATCGTTAGGAGCGCCGCCTGTCCTTGTCGCCGGGTTAGGCGTTCGTTGCCTGCTTCGGGCAGAGACCCTGTTAGTAGTAGCCGGACCCCCGATTCGGACAGGGGTTTGCCTTGGAGCTCTCGGCCTGGTCAATACCTCCTCGGTCCCAGTGACTTTCTTTTTGCCTTTCTTGTCATTCCGGGGCGGGCGCGAATCGCCGCGAGGTGGAGGATCGGCCCCCTGAGCAGGATCGGAAGCCCTTCCTTGACCAGGGTATTGGGCACGGAATCGGGCTGCGACCGTCCGGAGCCGCGCCAAGCGTCGCTCTGAAGCTTCCAAGTCCAAAAGCTGAGGAGCATGCTCGTATTTTTCGTAGGCCAGGTCGACTTCGTCCGGAGGAGGAATGCGCGATATGGATTCGGGAAGGATTTTCCGACTCATTATGTTCTTCCTCCAACCCTTAGCTGCCTGGTAGGCAGATGCCCAGCTGCCCGATGTCCGATCAGAATTTTCCATCCAGGCGATGAGATCGTCGACGGCCCGAGGGACGTCAGTTAGTACGGGAATGTCGACCTCCCCCTGGCGGAGGCCCAGCAGGTGGTAAGAAAGATGAACTATTACCAGCTCCTGCTGCAGGGTCCGATTCCTAGTGGCCAGTCTCTCGTTCTCGGTTTCCAGCGTGGTGACTTGCCTGCGGAGTTCGGTCGTGTTCTGCATTCGCTGGCACTTATTATAGTACAGGATGACATCATGCCACACCTCGTCCAGTTCTTTTTGGATCCGGACCTGGAAATTGTGGTGTTGGGCCTCCTGCTCAGTCATAACTTGGTCGAATTCCAGAACTCGGCCAATATTCTCGAAGGCCATCCGGTAGCATTTCGGCAGGGATCCGAAGTCCTCCTGGATCTGAAGAAGACAGGTGAGCAAGCAATCGGGATCAGGGAACTCAGATATCAAAGACCCGAGCCCACCCTCGGATAACAGATCCATTAGCCCCGGACAGCCAGTCCGAGTATGACCCGGGGAAGGAGGTTGAAGAGGTAGCTCCTAATCATGATGAAACCAGAGTTAAATCGTTTTTTACAAAAAAAAAAACAACAAAGCAAAGGGGGAAAGAAAAAAGATAGGAAAACAGCTAAAAAGAGACGAACAGTAAGTGGGAAGAAGAACTTTTTATTGATAGTCCGGAGAACCGGGCAGGGGAGTACAAGAAGTAAATAAAATAGGAAAGAGAAAAAGAAAAAGCCTAACGAACATTGTTGGAGTCGCCTTTCCCCCCATCGTCGCTGTCTTCATCCTCGGATCCGAACACTAGCTCGGGGGAGGGAGGCGGATCGGCAACGTTGTCACCAGCAGCACCGGGCCCAGGAGAGGGAGAATCGCCACCCTCGATGTCCTTCGGATCAAAGAGGCCCCGGTAGAGGTCATACATGGTACAGTATGGGGTAAAGTTGTCATCCTCAGGAAGGTCAGATCCGGATGGGGGAGCAGGGGGCAAAGTCCCGGGTAGCCGGACGCATCCGAGGACCAGCTCCGGACATCCTCGACGGACATGCGACTCTTCTGCAAGGCCTCCCAGAGTGCCGGAGATAAGCCTCTCACCCCTCCTTTCTGCAGCACGGTGAGCAAGTGAAGCTGCTGAGCTTCGGAGTTAGGATTAAACCACTGCTTCTTGAAAGTCTCCCGGATCTGGGGAGGAAACCAGCCTCGGATCTCCATGTATGTGTTGTGGCATTGGTGGGAGCTGGCGGCCAGATTGAGCTCGGTCAAACGGCGAGATAGGGTCCCGCTAGCCAGAACTTTGTCCACCACAGCCTCGGCAAAGTTCAGTCGATCCTGGTAGCCGGATTCCCTGGCCGCGGCCAGCTCCCCCTCCAGCTGGCTTATCTTCTCCCGAAGTTTGGCCGACTCTTCCCTCTCGGCCCGGACTTGCTCATCTTTCCTCTCCAACTGACGAGAGAGGAAGGAAGACAGGGCGGTTTGGAACTCCGAAGAGTTAGCAAATTCCGAGCTCAGCTGCTGGACCTACGAGGGACAAGGTTCTTTTGTAAAAAAAATAAAAATAAAAAAATAAC
Source organism: Sherardia arvensis (assembly GCA_948330725.1). Taxonomy (NCBI): domain Eukaryota; kingdom Viridiplantae; phylum Streptophyta; class Magnoliopsida; order Gentianales; family Rubiaceae; genus Sherardia; species Sherardia arvensis. The sequence goes on along the minus strand of OX415243.1, from coordinate 27,088,772 downwards.
ATAAGCTCAAGTATGGATATGAGCGGGGAAACTGGGAGAGAAAGTTACCTGTTGATCAGAAGAGGTAACCGGGGGTTTGCTGATAGCAGTCGGCTCCGAGGTCAGGGAAAGAGACCTGTCATCCCGCGCCTTCTTGGCGTCCTTGCTTAGGGCTTCCCCGGACTTCCGCTTGTTTAGATAAGATGGGGGAATTGGAATGATAGGGGCAGAAAGGGTGGTGTACTTGGCAGCAGGAGACCTTGTGTCTGCCGAAGTCGTGGGGCGGAATACAAACCGTCCGCGGCCGGATGACCCACCCTCGCGCTGAGATTCCGTCTGTGCTCCTAAGGGCGGCAGGGAGGGGTCAAGAGGACAAGACCCGGCAGGGGTTAGTTGGAGGTCACGGAGATTTGGAGTGGGGATGATGGCAGGAGTCACCTCGGGGGCATCCTCATGCACTGGAGAGTCGATCTCCACCACTTCGGGGATCGGACTGTTGACCTCCTTGTTAACGGATGGCGACGGTTCGGTAGCCTGGATAGGGATTTCAGTATTGATGGGAGGAGTAACCACAGGAATCTTTGGTTTCGGACCGTGCTGCCGGCCACTGGTAGATTCAGCCGTTTCAGTCCCGGCTTTCTTGGTTTTCTTCTTCTCCGGGATAGGGGCAGCGGGGTCGTGAGCAACAGCGGAAGCTGTAACAACAAAGAATAAGAAAGGATTGCAATAAAGCAGAAATAAACAAAAATGGCATAAAGTACTGAATCCGAACCTTGCAGAGGCCAGGTCATAGCCCATCGGCTAACCTGGAAGACTTCAGCCGGATATATCTCATCCGGGAAGAGGTAGATAGAATTGGTCGCTAGCCAATACTGCTCCAGATTCAGGGGCTTGGTGGACAGAAGGGTATGGTTCGCCCGGTGCTTGTCCGGCAAGAAGGCCTCCCGGGCATCCGCGACTATCTGTTTTCTCCATTTGGGACCGGCATATAGCGTCGGATTCACCTTAGTGTACCCCTTCTGCTGCCAACCCTTGCAGGAGTCTTTCTTGCCCACTATGAAGTCCTGAACTCCAGGCCGGGCTTGCACAGTACATATCTCCTCCTTGCCAGGGCATCGGATCATGAGATAGAAAGATTTCCAGAGATTGAAGCAGGGAGTCACATCAAACCTCCGGCATTGTACCAAAAATCCCATCATCACTGCCACCACATTGGGATGAACTTGGGCTGGGGACACCTCGTACACCTCCATAAACCGGGAGTACAGCCGGGGGACGGGTAGGCTCAGACCCCACATTAAATGAATCCGGGGGATGCAAAAGATGTCCTTGATCGATTCATCCGGAGAGACAGACACGAGTTGGGCGTCGACTGGTAAGGGTATGCCCATACCACTAAGGCACTTCTTCGTCCACTCGTCGGCTAAGAGGGAATGTGCCCGGGCAGTGTCCAGAACCCTCTGCTCGGCGTTCTTGGACCTCCTGAACCTGGGACCGGAAGGGTGCACAGATCGGGACAAGTACACCGGCTTGAGAGGAGAGGGCGGCCTCTGACCCGCAGGGAGGGGAGGAGAGCTTTCACGGGAAGTACTGGCCAAAGTATAGGCGGTCGGAGATTGATCTTGGGCATCATTGCCGGAATTATTGTTTGCAGCAGTCGACGACATAGCTAACGGAGGAAAGAGGATTGGGGAAGAAAATTCGAGATCTGAAAGCGAAGGGAGAATTTGAGATTTGAAAGTGAAAGAAAGTGGGTAAAATTGATGCGAAAACGGAAGGGCTATTTATAGAGGATCGAAACAGGAAAACGAAAAAGCAATGATTAATGTTTTCGGAAAACGAGAAAGGAGCGCAGACATTATTAAATGGCGCTAGAGAATCGTGGCCACGTGCCACTCTTGTCGGGCAGGACAGAATTTGGGAAGCCACCCCCTCTCGCCCTCGGACAGGCGAAGCCTCTTTCCTCGGCCGAAAGGACCGGCTTCCGGGGGGCTAGTGGTGATATCAGGCCCAGGCCCAACTACCCCATGGCAGTTCGGGCTCGGCCCATGATGAGGTAAGCTAATATGGAAGTATCCGGGACAGCTCAACTCGGACAAGGACAGATACGCTAAACAACATAGAAAGCATGGACCACGATAGGAGCAGGTATCATTGTATAAATAGTGCTCCTCAGCACTATTCCAAGTAAGTATTTTCTCTCATCATTCAAGTGATTACCCCTTATCTCTCCCGGATCCATCTTTCATCATCACACCGGAGGGTCTACCCTCGGGTACCTCCCGGGGCTCTGTCTTGCAGGGCCAGGTTGTCGGATCGGGGATTAGGGGACTACTCGGACCAGCCAGGCAGGCAGCATCAGATTTGGGCTAAGGAGTTAAATGAATAAACTCGCTAAATGTTAATGAATAATTTTTCTAAAATATTTAGAGACCATGTATATATATAAATGAATAATCATCACATTTCATTAGATTATATATATATATATATGTGTGTATATATAGATATATATATATATATTAAAAAGAATTTTTGTACAATCAATAATGTTGATACAATAATTCATTCGTTTACAAAAAACATGAGTTTAAATTTTTTTTGCTTTTTTCACAAAAAAATCATCTCATCTTTAATCTTTCTTAGCGCAAACATTTGGTAATTTCGTAATATTTGTGTTGTAAAAAGTATTCTGTAAGGTGATTACTGCTTGACATGTTTTTTTTATACACATTTGGTATCTTATTAGTAGTTTTAAATACAATATACATATGTACTTTTTTTTACTTAATCCACGTACACACAATTCATGTATTATTATAATAATTACTTCAATACTATCTAAATGAATGAATATTCATGTGTAAATGAATAATTTCGCTAAATAAATATTTTTTATCTGGTTCCAAGAATATTTGTTTACAAAGATTTAATTATATGGTCAAATTAATCGGTCCCACTTATCATAATTTTGTCAACAATTACACTCACGGTCACGGGTGTATCCCAGCGGTTGGAACATTGAATTCATTATGATATGTTTCAAGGTTTGAGTCTCGGCCGCGACAGTGTGGGGATATCTTACTTGCAAAGTTCCTTGTGCGTATTGTGATAAATGACGTTCAATGAGTCCTGTTTCTAGATTACCGTGATTTATCTCTCCACCAACATCTGTGGTATCGAGGGGTGGGACAGTAAGGGCGAGCGAATCACTTATATGTCAACAATGATTTCAAAAGTATTAATTAGTGCAGCGCTTAACAAATTAATCGGTCCCATTTCATAAATGATTGTCTCGCAATAATTTTTAGTTGTTAGGACTAATTTAAAATCGGGGATCAATATGCGTCAGTTATGGCTAGAGCGATTGGCGAAAGAACATACAGGTTAGAATAAAATATTTATTTTAAATGAACATGAGGCCCTAATTTGAACTTCATTCAATCCGGTCCACCTAACTCGAACTACAATTTAATTTATTGAAATGCATTCTTGGTACTAGCATCAAATTAGGGTGGAATAAACATCAAATTTAACTAATCTATAACAAGAATAATAAATCACGGTCAGCCACGAACACTAACTTTTATTTGTATTATTACAAATTTAGATCCAGTCATGAATACTAACTTGCTAACTGCGAAAATCAACAAAATTGCTTAGCAAAGAGGAACTTCTAATCAAAATTATGATCTATGTTTTGCTAACTGCAAAAACCACCATATTACTTAGTAAAGAGGACCTTCTAATCAAAAGCATGATCTATGTTCTCCAAATTACTAACACGTCCACGTACACAAATTACGAATGGAGACACAATTTATAAAACGATATCGAAAACAAAACATAACTTTTACAACCAGATCGAGAACTAAATATCAAGATGAAAATTCAGATCAAATATCATGGGCATAAAATCTAATTGTTCAAATTGAATAACAATGTGGACAATTCACACTTATCAATAAAAAATCTAATTAAACTATTACTAATGTAAACAATCACACTAATTATAGCAAACTAGTTAAACTTAATCAATAGTTGTTTCCCCCTCTTCCAATGAAAAGAAGATGGAGAATATGAGAGGATTACGTCGGTTAGGATTATAGGGTTTAGAATAAATTATATTGATTTTTCCACTTCATTTGAGCTAGAAAGTACTATACGATTGCATTATATAATAAATCGTAAGAAACTGCATTCAGTTAAAATTTCTTAAAAAGTCAATAAAATAATGAATAAATTGAGATGAATCTGAATGCATAGAGTCTAAAACTTACTTTTTCCTAAATTAAACTACTATCGTGATATGAATAACAAGAAATGAATGTAGAGAAATTAACTTTTGCAGCATATAGTCATTCACTAGTGCACACATAGCCTACCACTGCGGCATATTAACGGCGGTTTCAGAAAACCGCCGTAAATATTGATGTTCCGATATCAGAACGTTATAATAATGCCTTAGTAAATTGATCAGCGGCGCTACCTCGTGGAACCGCCGTATGATAGACGGCGGATAACAAAATACGGCGGAATCCCAACGGCGGTTACGGACAACCGCCGTACTTATTAAGGTTCCGTCATCGTAACTAAGTTGTTAAATAAGTTCCGAAACTCAGAGTCATTCGCGAAATACTTCCGCTTGCGTAACTATGTTTATATGAAGGTTCTGATAGCGTAATTATAATGTTGTACAACTTCTGCAATCCCAACCGGTCGACATATAATTTTATAATGTATTAAAGTATTGACAAATATGTTCTGTTAGTAGAACACGGGTAGTGTATCAAATCCGCTAGTGTAAGTAAACATTAGTAGTGTTGTTCAAGACTTGGGCACCATAGGAATTGTTGGGCCTTTAACGTGAGTATTTGTTCCGAACAAGGAAGCTGTGAAGAAGTGAATTGTGCATGAATGTAATGTAGTTCCGATGACGGAAGTAAAAATTAGTGTATAAAAGCAGAAGGTTATACGAAACTGACGCGGAGACCGAATTCATACCCGCACTGGGAACCTTAACGGTTAGCTATAAAATATTGATTCTGACTGAGGAACCTTAATGGTCAACGAAAAGTTTCTATTCCGATTGAGAAACCTTAATGGTCAATTATACATTTACTATTCCGATTGAGGAACCATACTCGCCCATTTTAAATAGGATAATTTTGGGGATAAATTCCCAAAATCGAAAACCCGGCTCAATTTATATCTCAGAGAAACAAACCCCAAATCAAAGCAACCCCAAACCAAAATCAAATCTTATTCTCGGAAAATCAAATCCCGAATCAAAACAAACCCCAAATCTCTGAATCGAGACAGGCGACGCCGACGCCGATCCCCTGCGTTCACAACTACGAGCACCCAATAGCACCACTCTAGGTCAAAAAAGGACGCCGATGCCGATCCTCTGCGTCTCCGCGCGATCAGCGCCTCCAGCTCCAAGATCCCACGTCTATGTTCGGATTCTCGGCGGCGGTTTTGGTTGAAACGATGACCTCTGTACCATCGGACAGCGAACGACGACCGGCTAACGATTCGTATCCATGAATCTGCTTGTTTGTGAGCTGTAATGCGGTATAGTTGCTCTGGGCTACTTGTGTTTATTTGTTTTTGTTATAAAGCTATGTACTTGTAGAGATTTTAGTTTGTTTCTTTGGATTACAGATGGATAAAGTATGATTCTTTGGTTTTTCTTGGTGTTATTTGTGCATGTCAGTTTCTTCAGAGCTGCTCAGTGATCTTTTGGGTAAATTTCGTAGACATAATAGTAAGAATTTGAGTCCTAATGCTTTGAACTAATTTAAAATTTGTGAACTTTGTCACTTTGAGATTTTAGTTTTGCTAGGCTTTGAGAAAAATTATTGAATATGTTTTTATGAATCATATTGTTATAAAAAAGAAAGTTCTATAGTTAAAAGTGTATCTTTAAACAATTAACATGTATTAATATATTTTTTGTTTGATTAGTTGAATTTGGTTGCATTTGGTTGCAAGTATTTATGTTGGTAACAATTTGGTGTACTAACGGTTATTTGTAATTGTTGGTTTGTGCTTACTCAAGTTCAGAATGATAGGTTTGCAGCTGTTTATAATCTCGAAGACCACAAAGGTACTCGTACTTGATTATTATGCTCGGTCATGTTTTCGGTTGAATTGAAAATTTAATAATGGTATTTGTTCTTTTTATATATTTGCATCTACAAAACTCATGACTTTGTTCTTTGATACTTGGTTGTGCCATTAGTTGTACTGACCTGTTAAACAAATACTACTTACTTAGAAATTCGGATATCATTTTAGTCTACAATTTCTCATGTTCTAGTTGTCAGGAATCATTTTTGGAGCTGTGTTTGGAATATATTGATTTCACCAACACGAGCACTTTGGTGTATATTTGCTGAATTTGATTTTCTGAGTTTGATGCATTTTATAGGAAACATTGTTCTGATGTTGTGTAAAGACCTACATTAGTGCTATCAATTAGAACACAGATTTTGAACAAATTTTATGTGAATTAGAAAAGATTTTCTGTTATACAATGATTAACTAGTTGATCTTAAACTGAGTAAATTAACCTTCAGTCTTTTATTTATGCAGAAAATATGATGGAGCTGTAAAGGCTGGTGCCCATTGACACATCTTTGGCTCTCTTCTGAGTACTTTTAAGGTACTCACCTTGTTTTTGAAAATGATTGTTTCATTTTAATGTTTAGCTGAATCATGAACTTGCATTGTTTCTGAAAATGATCGTTTCGTTTTTATTTTTAGCTGAATCATGGACTCACCTTGATTTTGGATGATGAAATATAACATAACTATGTGCCTCTTCTGACTTTGAACTTCCCTATGAATTCTATTTATTGTGTATGTGATAGAAATGCATTAGTAATTATATGATTCAAACAAGATTGATATCTATAAGGAATATAGAGAAGATATTTTATGTTCTTGAATATGTTGCTTTACTTGTGCAAGTTCGTGGAGATATGAGCATGAAGTAATACTAGTGAAAACCCAAGTGAAAGTAGCATGCCCAAAAACATTCTCGAGGAACTGAGTAGTAGTTTATCTTGAACAACTTTACTTTTACAGATACTCTTTTTGAAATTTCTACCGATCAGTTTCACAAATTTCTTAACTAATCTTTCTATTCTAGTACATATGTTTAAACATGAGCCAGAGTTTAAACACTGAAAGAAAGAACACCAGAAATGATTACGCAGTTCGGTGAAACACACCTACTCTGCGGGGCGTTAACCCAGTTCATAATTAATTCACTAGTACGAAAGATTACAGTACAAGATGTTTAAACTTCAATACTTATCTTTCTACTCTCCTTGTGAATTTGCAAGCTCCCCTTGCTACCGATTCGCCTTGATCGAACTCCCTCCGATCTCAACCTCGTTGACGCTGAATCTCTTCCTCCCGAAGAATTAAGGTGTATGATTCTGAACTTGAAACCACGATCATTGACCTGTTGACGCGATCGACTCAGCACTGCTCCAACAAAGCTATTCTGGATGCAGAATACTTTATCTTGAGTTCGATACATCTTCTCGCAGCTTGCGTCTCTATTTATAGTTCCATGCTGTGCTGCCGGGTTGATATTCTCTGTCCTTCAATCACGGTATTGCTGATCTTCTCATCTAGTTAATCACAGCTGCAATTAGTCTCCTAGCTATATTCTACTTCTATAGCTATACTGTAGGAAATATAATCTTTCCTTATTTGAGACTAATCCTAACTAAAATACAACTCTATCATATATCTAATCAGATCGGAGCTGAATATCTCTTCAAATATCATCTTTGATTCGCTCGAATATCTTCTTTGATCGCACACAAGTTGTACTTCATCACAATCACTGTTGCTCAGTTTCTGTTTCTGCTGGAGCAAGTGTTTAAACATACAACATCAGTATGTTTAAACATAGTGACTTCTACAAAATAGCCAACAATATCGTCCTGAAACTTCTGGACCCTTCACTTTTAGATGTAGGAGTAGATAACTACTTTGGATTAGGAAGTAGAGGTAGAAAATTTTGTGACGATTATTAATATGATTTATTATATAATATTTTCTGCAATTTAATTTATTTTATATCATTTTACTGCATTTACCGCATTCAATATTATTCTTCTGCTATCGTAACAAATATTTACCGAATGGGCCTCCAGATCTGGAAATCGTTCAATATGAAAGGCTTTCTAGTTTACGATTCTGGTGTCGGAACCCTAACTGACATAACTGTAGTTTCATTCATGTTACGGCATTGGAACGCAGTACCTAAATCCTCATACTTCCGCTTAAGGAACCTCCATTTAGCCAATGCCCTTGTTTCGAGACTTCCGATATCGGAACAAGGAAAATATACGGCGGTTTTGCAGAACCGCCATGGCTGGAAACGCGTATACGGCCTGACCACCCACGGCGGTCAGTAGCGCCGTTATAGGGTGGTCAGACGCGCCGTTGTAGGCATGTTTCTCCAGTAGTGATTTACTATCTTTAAAAAATTTAAGTGACAATGAAATAAAGTATGAACAATAATTCATATATATATATATATATATATATATATAATAAATTGCACTAACTATGAGAGATGAAAAGTTGACTATATATACATATCTTATATCAACAAATACATTAGATATAATGCCTCATTATGTAATGTCTATTTTGATTACACACTCCAAAATGCTAAATTGAAAAGAACAAAACTATCATAAACCACAGCTAGGGTATAACTTCTCTTGCTAGACAATGTATGTGAATGGTTGTAAATGTTCAAATCAATTTGACAAACCATATATATTTCTTGTCACCACTTGAGCTTGGCTGGGAAGTACTGCAAAACAACATATATACAACAATAAAAGGGTTAGCTTGTTTGTTCCTTTTTCCTGAATTCATCTTAGTTTCATATAATTTTTATGATAAATTAAGTGCGTTGCTATACGCAGTCCAGTATTTTACTTTTGTAGTCCAAAATACGGTATGAATTTACGAAAATATCCTCATTTATTATGTTCATTGGAAAACTTACTAATATTTAGAGAATTCACGGTATTGTAAAATAAGGGACTTCGTATAGCAACTCAGTAAATTAAATATGTAACAGATTCATAGTCTCAGACCTTTTCAATGAGGGAAAGATAGTAGGGTTTCACTTTGTCCACATCAACCCTAACCCTGTTCTTGCTGTAAAGATCATATTTGCTGTCAAGATCATACAAATCAATCAAAACCTCTGCACAAGTTTAGGGATACAGCATATTTTAAAAGGATGTCTTACTTAAAGAGATGAAGCCACTTGATATTTTTCTTATCATCCTCATTCAGAAAGTAACCATAAGCACCATTTGTATGCAATGCTGCAAGACACTCACAAGTATAGAGTATCACTGGTATTGAACAAAACTTGCAGGATATATACATAGAAATGTAGCCAAGAATTCATACAAAACTTACAGGAAAAAAGAATCAAGACTGACCATAGAAAGAATGGAATCTAATCATAAAGAATGCAGCAGGCGGTAGGGTACAGTTATTTGCCTTCATCACCTTATGATAAAAGAGAGTATATTCATTATCTACTGTATGCAACAAGCTTAAAAACTTATGAGACAAAAAAAATAAGGGTGTTGCTATACGATGTCCAGTATTTTATTTTTATAGTCCAAAATACGGTGTAAAAGTACGAAAATGATCTCAACTTATTTGATTTTTGAGAAACTAACCAATTTGCAGGGGCGGTAATGTCATTTCATTAGTATTTTGGACTACGCTGAGTAAAATACTGAACTACGTATAGAACTACAGAAAAAATAAGTGTTGAAATTGTGTGTATTTTGAATAAGCATATACATACCATGTACATGTACTCATCATGGCCCCAAGACATGGTAACATTATTAATCCCACAATTCTCTTTGTATATTCCAAGCTTTGTTTGATAGATTGAATGATTGGAATCTGGATTGCCGGCCTTGAAATACTGTATCAAAATCAAGAATCAACAACAGTTAACATTATAAATTAGTCTACTCTAAATGATTTTGAAAATGAAAAATGTTAATACCTTATGATGAACTATGGACTCATCAAAAGCACATCCAAGAGGAAATGTATCACCTTGAGAAAAGACATTTAACCATTAATCATATATACAACAAATAATTATACATATTGTTTTTTTAAAGAAATTTATTGCTCACCAACAACACACCACTGTGGTTGAGCTCCAAATTTTGGGTGCAGAAGAACCTTTCCCAGATCTAAACACATGTGTCACCATTAATGAATGATAATTTAAAATTAGCAGAGTCAGCTACATGTACAGACTAACAATTAACAATTAGCGAAGTCAGCTACATACTTTTGATTCTGTGTTTATTCAAGATGCATCAGATTTTCAAGAAAAACAAGTTCATCGTTACGTGTAGGGACTATTTGATTTTACAGGATTGAAAAAGACAAAATCACCCTTCATTATTACACTATAATCTAGACCTACATCAGCAAACCAGGGACATTTCAAGTCAATATCATTTTTGAAAAAAATTACCATGTATTAGAGCAGTGAGGTGCAACCAATCCTGATTGGGGTGGTCTCTCCTAATGGCTTCAGCAGATTGTAAAAGATGCTCAATTTGAGGCTCATTTAAATCTGGATCGCTCTCATCGACGAATTCATTCAACAACAGACAGCATTCCCAGATGCTCATAACTACTCTGTCAAGCTTCCCATGCTCCTCCTTCTTCTTCTGTGCCTGCATGCATAAAAAATGCTGCTGATGAGTTTCTGTTGACAGAATTGAACAGGAATTCTTTAAAAGTAAGAAATGCAAGATTACAAATTCTAAGGTTTGATTGATGTGATTGATCCTGTAGAATTCTTCAACTCCGGCGCTTCTAGCAGTCTCTCTCTCATAATCCCTGAAAGAATGGCCGAACGCATTATTTTGTTGAACAACAAATGCTTCATCCTGCTGCTTCAGTACTTGCTCTTCATCTCTACCATTCTTGTGAACATGAACTGGACCTAATTGACATCACAAGATCATAAGAACATCTAATGTATATATACTGTGTGTCGTGTCTTATCCTAATATCCTAATGTATAGACACGGGGATATGGAATGTTTACCTGAACTGAAAGATCCTGCAATGGAAGAGAGCTGGGATTTGGTCTGCATGTTGAGGTTGAGGCTTCTGTCTCTTTCATTTCCTCCTTTGCCTCTGCAATATCTGATTCCATCTTCAGAACGAGAGCTGTAAATCAGCAGCTTTGTAGCTCCAGTACTCATATTTTGGACCGAATGTTTTTGCCTCACCTAAATAGTATCATAGATCTATATATATAAGTGCTAAAAAAATGAGGACAGATCTTCCACTTCATCAATAATGGAGGATAACAAGTCCAAAAAACTCGAAATTTCTTCCCCACTGGCATAATTTGGCACTGATTAGGACGTGGATGCAATTAATTACTGACAAGACACAGAAAAAGAACACGAAGGAAATCTTTAGATTGTCGGTGCTGAGTCCCTTACATCTTGATCTTCTAGAGAACGGAAATCTGATTTGATAATATTTGTAGTATCTTATTGTATTTGCACTGATTTTTATATTAATTAGCAAACATACTATTTATATGTTTAACTAATAATATATTTTGATGTTTAAAAAAAATAATGTAATAGAGAATTAATCCAAAACTATACTACGATTAAAATAATTTGGATAAAAGTGCGTTGAATTTTTTTGATAAATAATTGTCGATTATTAGTATACGATATATATCCACCTTCAATTTATTTTGTCACTCCTTTAAATTCACACACTTCAATTATTGTTATAGTTTTATTATTTGGATGGTGTATTCATTTTTCTCGTGATTTAGAATATAATTGGTCTTTTTCAACGCTAACCTTCTTAAGAAAAATACAAACTTGTGAAAATGGTTATATCAATCATTTTAATGTGTCAGACCGTGGTATCCTGAGAGGGTGCATTGCAATTACTTTCAAGCTTCAATTATTTTTGTGCATTCCATATTAAACACTATTATAGCATCTTACTCCCACGATTTTTATTAATGACACGCTATTATTTATCATAAAATTTGTTACAAGTTTGATCAAATAATTAGAAATATTATATAAGTAGTAATATTATCGATGTGATATATTTTTGAAAAGTTTTAAATATGTTTTTCTTAATATCAAAATTTTAATTTTAATTAATACACGTATCAAAAGTTAGTGATATTCAAATTTATCGTCAAATAGTATTTATTTTTAAGTGCCACAAATAGAAAAAATAGAGGGAGTACGCGGAAATTTAAAATTCCTTCATTTTGGAAGAATTTAAATTTAAGTTATAAATAAATTATGTGATTTTTAATATATGCAATTTAATCAATCAATAATGTGTAAACTGACATCAAACTGTTTTGATAAACAATTAGATAATGTAGCCTTATAGTAAGACATGACTTATTTTATATTTAAAAATTGACCTGATTATTAATTTGGTCGCAAAACGAAAAAAATATCCATTACCTTATCATGGCATCGCGTTACACAGTTCTCCTCGAATGACAATTTTAATTTAAAAAACCGATAGGTGCATGTTCAAAAATGTGGTTATATAATTCAATTGCTCTCAAATTTGTTTTTTCAGATTTTAACCCTAATTTTGCATGGGTATTTTCAAACATTTAATCATATCTTTTACTTGAATAATCCGTTTGAATTTGCAACTAAAATTTTAATTTATTTAATAGGCACACTAGGTATCGGATATTCAATAGTACTATATTCCATGACTAATCGTTGTCATTACACGAAGAATACAACTTTGATACTACTATGTTTTCTTTTTTATTACATCTCTTACGGTGTAGAATTAGGGGAGAGCAAGAGAGGTTGGTCGCCATCCCCAAATCTGACAAATAAATAATTACTGTTCATAATTTTCATATGAAAAATTTGTGCCTAAGTAGATTTATTTTTTTATTGTATATATAGCATTCCATCACTGTCTCTATATAAGCAAATAGTCAGGCTAATTCCATCACTGTTTCAGAAAAGGTTTTTCAGAAGCAATATATCAATGTAAAGACTGGAATCTTGTGCAACTCAAAGAATAAGAAACCGTACTTATAATAGAATTTTGGCAGAAATCCACCCTCTTAAGCATGGCTTAACCTTCTTCAGGCAGCTGCACGCAGCAAACACATATATTTCTGTACAATCTATATAGTGCCATTAGAGTTTAACAGTGAGGGACTCAATAATATGAACATTTGGTTCTCTAAGAAATGTTCGATTGTCCGGCAATGGATGAAAAAATTACAGATCTTTCATTAACCTCTCCGAAATTTGTCCAAGTAAAAGTGGAATCTTCTGCAACTAAAGAATGGAGTGATTATAGAGGTTGAGAAGAAAGCCAGCTTTTAAACATGGTTAAACATTCTTCAGGCTTGTAACCAGCTGCTGTGTGGCCTCCTCCCTGTTGCATAAACCAGATCAAGATCCATGTTGATTAGCCCTAATTACAATCTTTCGTGTAAAATGAAACAATGGAACCAGAGTTTCTTTCATTTCTGCTTGCCTTTACTGTTGCAAATGTCATTTTATTGGCATAAGTTCTTGTATATCTGCATCATGAAAACAAATTTAGAACAAAACACCATAAAATTAAGAAGCAGCGTGTCGATCATACCCGGCAACCTGGCCTTTAACTATCCATTGTCTCCAATCATCAATGATTTGGTAATTCAGAGATTTTATCCATGCTTGTGTTGCAATATGTGGTATCATCATATCATGATCCCCGCTGTATCACAGATTTATACCGCGTTACACCAAATCTACTAACTCAATCAAAGCACTGATGAATGTTCTAACCTGTATACAAGAGATCGATAACCTTTGACACTTAGGTTAGCATGAAATGGTACAACAGTATTGAACATATTCTTCGTGTATAATATCGAATAGTTGCACCGAATCCACTCTCCGATGCTGCCCTAAAAGTACAATGTATGCATTGTGGTTTTAGGGTTTCAGTTAGTGAAAAGAAACCAGGTTCTTACAGCCAGAATTACATACCTTTCTTACATGGAGGGCCTCTTGTACACTCTCATCATTAGCCCAATGATAAACCAGCCTAAAAGCATCCTCCTATGATCAATCATAAACTCACACAATATTTAGTGCAAGTCAATCCAAATGGGGTTAATTTGATTCTACTCTGTATCGCTATCTTACACGACATATAATTGGAGTACGCTCTTGAATCTCCTGAATGAACATTTCATTTATTGGCCTTCTCCTTGCAGAATCCGAAGGACAACTTACCTCGAGAATCTGTTTCTCATTGATACCGCTAAGCAACTGCAAGAGAGAAAACATTTGATCTCAAAGAAACATTCATAAAAAGGGTTGCATGTGTGTATATATATATGTATGTATGTGTGTATATATGTATGTATGTATATATATCTATGTATGTATGTATGTATATATGTATGTATATATATATATATATGTATTTGTTCTTCACCTGGTTGTATGTCTCCATATGCTGTAAACAAAGTGCATTACTGGGATCTACTGTTTGATATTGTCCATTGCAGTTGAGCTTCAAGGACTGTAAAATTAATGATGAAACATGATGTGTAGCCAGACTGAATAAAATAGCTAAGAAAGTGATGAATGATTTCAGCCAACCTGGTAGAGTTCATCAGAAATCAGGCCAACCCCATGAGAATACGGAATTCGATAGTTTATATCATCAGAAGTTGTCACTGGATTTCCCACTATGTAACCCTGAAGTCATTTCACCAAAGCAACAACTTAGACATACAAATAACAAAACATGAAGGTTCTATTGTCTTAGACCAAGTGTAGGAAAGTATTGCACAAACCTTTAAATCAATCTTTGGCTCAAATCCAGCCTCATTTCCTGCATTTTACACCAATCTTTGGTTTTTTCAACTTAATTAATTTTGAAGGCTCTAACATCACTATGAATACTCATCAAGAAGTAATGAATGAGAGAGAGAGAGAGAGAGAGAGAGAGTTCGACACACAAAAAGAGGCCTGTTTTAGAATCATACCAACTGATATAACCTGAGTAACAATTGGAACAATGAACCCTGCATACGAGTCTCCACCAACATAGAATGGATTCGATATGAACTCGGGGTGATCAACCAGCCACTGCAGAGTAGTTAAGTAGACAATTCACAAATTGCCTATTGATCATCAATCAATTTTTAGTTATGACCATTTATAAAACCCTACAAGATCAAAGAATTGACTACCTTTCTAAGGAATTCATAGATTTGGTCAGAAACTTGCAAATCAGAAGAATGAGAAGCTTGTGCAGTCCTGGCATATGAAAATCCAGCTCCCACTGGCTGGTCCAAGAAGATGATGCTTGCTGTCTTAAAATTCAAATAAAAACCAATTAACATGATCATCACAGTTTGAACATTTATATGATGCATATAAAAAATAGTATTACACATTCAAAAATCAAGGTTTCTATTCAGATTTCCGAGTCAAAATCATGTAATTTTTGACTCGTAAACCTGTATAGAAACCTCGTAAATCCTATAATAAACAGCTGATTTGAACTCACCTTGGTCCAAGAATATGGATTCAGAATCAACTTAGGCAAACTCCCATCATAGACAAATGGCTCAAAACTTACTGGCCCTGGAAATTATTCAAGTTTATGATTCTTTTCAAGATCTAATTATGAAAGAGATTGGAGACTTTGCTCACCAAACTCATAAGCAAGGGCAGATATAGCAGAACAGCCAGGGCCTCCAGTTAACCAAAGCATAACCGGGTCGGAGTCTGGATCAGACTCCGACCTGGTGAAGTAGTAGAAAAACTGCACATCCTCTGAATCACCAACACCTATATACCTGCATGAATGAACACAAATCAGAATCACAAATTTCCACATCATTTCTAAGCTCGGAAATGCTAAGGTTCAAACAGATTACCCTGTTTCCAGATGAAAAGGCAGGGGTCCTGGAAACCCTGGAAGATCCTTAACTAGCTTACCACCTTCACCAGATGCTAAGATTGTCTGTACAAGAACTGTAAATACCAAAACCAGAATACTACTGCAGACAACTTTTTCCATCGTCTCTTTTCAGTATTCTGGTTTCATTAAAAAAGAAAACATCTTTATGGTTTTCTTGTTCTGGCATGATTTGTATAAGGAGTTGTTGACTAAACCTCTTTGACAAACTGAGTTCTTTAGTCGTGATAATATACAGTATAGTATCTTCTTGTCCCATGTGCACCCGTGTTGAAGGCGACACATTAGCGCCAAATCCGATCAAATTTGAAAATGCATAAAGATATGATTAGCTTTATCATGATCCAAATCATGAGTATGACATTCAAGAAATGAACCAAAAATTTTGGGGAGGGGAAAGAAGACTGAAGTGTTATATGCAGTACACTAATTTACTCAGCGAAATCCAAAATATCAATGAAATTACAATACTGCCCCTGAATATTGCTAAATTTTTCAATAAATCTAATATGTGAAGATATTTCAATAACTGCATGATCATAGAAAATGACAGTAAATATATAGAAGAAGGTACTCATGATTCATCAAGTTCATGCAGTTATTTTCTGAGATTGCATGGTTACACATTCTTCAGGATTGTACTCAGAAAACTCATTCTATTTCTGTACAATCTATAGTGCCACAGTTCTGCCACTAGAGTTTAACAATGACAGACTCATTCATATGAACATTTGGTTCTCTTGGAAACGTTCGATTGTCCGGAAATGGATGGAAAAAGCACAGATCTTTCATCTAACATTTCCAAAATTTGTCCAAGTGAAAGTGGAATCTTCTGCAACTCAAGAATGGAGTGATTATAGAGGTTGAGAAGAAAGCCAGCTTTTAAACATGGTTAAACATTCTTCAGGCTTGTAACTTGCTGCTGTGTGGCCTCCTCCCTGTTGCATAAACAGATCAACATTCCATCTAGTTAGCCTCTTCTAAATAAAACAATGGAATAATAGTTTCCTTAATTTCTGCTTGCCTTCACTGTTGCAAATGTCATTTCATTGGCATAAGTTCTTGTATATCTGCATCATGAAACAGCGTTTCGATCTGAATACATAAACGACATAAAGTCAAGAAGCAGCGTGTCGATCATACCCGGAAACTTGGCCTTTAACTATCCATTGTCTCCAATCATCAATGATTTGGTAATTTAGAGATTTTATCCATGCTTGAGTTGCAATATGTGGTATCACCATATCATGATCCCCACTGTATCACAGATTCATATTGTGTTACACTCAATGAAAGCACTGATGATTGTTTAATATCATTAACCATTCTAACCTGTATACAAGAGATCGAAAACCTTTAACGCTGAGGTTAGCATGATATGGTACAACAGTATTGAACAGACTCTTCGTGTATGATATCGAATAGTTGCACTGAAGCCACTCTCCAATGCTGCCCTACAAATACAATATATGCACTGTGATTTTAGAATTTCAGTTAATGAAAAGAAACCAAGTTTTTACAGCCAGAATTACACACCTTTCTTACATGGAGGGCTTCTTGGACACTCTCATCATTAGCCCAGTGATAAACCAGCCTAAAAGCATCCTCCTATAATCAATCATAAACTGATACAACATTTAGTGCAAGTCAATCCAAATGGGGTTAATTTGATTCTACTTTGTATCGCTATCTTACACGACATATAATTGGAATGCGCTCTTGAATGAACATTTCATTTATTGGCCTTCTCCTTGCAGAATATTTCTTGGTTGCCTCTTGCGAAGCAAAAAGACAATTTATCTCGAGAATATGGTCATCATTGATACCACTAAGCAACTGCAAGGAAAAAAAACACTTGATCTCATTATTTGATAAAGGATGAGAAACAAGATGCCTTCTGAAAAAGGGTTGCATTTACTTTACCTCATTGTATGTCTGCATATTCTGTAAACAAAGTGCATTACTGGGATCTACTGTTTGATATTGTCCATTGCAGTTGAGCTTCAAGGACTGCAAAATTGATAATGAGGCATCATGTGTAGCCAGACTGAATAAAATACCTAAGAAAATGATGAATGATTTCAACCAACCTGGTAGAGTTCATCGCAAATCAGGCCAACCCCATGAGCATACGGTATTCGATAGTTTGTATCATCATGAGTTGTCACTGGATTTCCCACTAAGTAACCCTGGAGTCATTTCGCCGAAGCAACAACTTAGACATACAAGTAACACTAAATGAAGGTTTACTGTGTTAGACTAAGTGTAGGAAGGTATTGTACAAACCTTTAAATCAATCTTTGGATCAAATCCAGCCTCATTTCCTGCATTTTACACCCATTATGTATTTAGTTATGATTATAGTCTAGTTGTTTTTTCCACCTTTACTCATCAAGAAGCAATGAGAAAGAGAGAGAGAGGGGGGGGGGGGAGAGAGAGAGAGAGAGAGAGAGAGAGAGAGAGAGAGAGAGAGAGAGAGAGAGAAGGCTGTTTTAGAATCATACCATCTGATATAACCTGAGTAACAATTGGAACAACGAATCCTGCATACGAGTCTCCACCAACGTAGACTGGATTCGATATGAACTCCGGGTGATCAACCAGCCACTGACAATTCACAAATCGCCTATTGAGTAAAATTTCTGTTAAGACCATTTATAAAACCCTAAAAAATCGAAGAAACTACCTTTCTAAGGAATTCATAGATTTGATCAGAAACTTGCAAATCAGAAGAATGAGAAACTTGTGCAGTCCTGGCATATGAATATCCAGCTCCTACTGGCTGGTCCAAGAAGATGATGCTTGCTGCCTGAAAATTCAAATAATAACCAATTGACATGATCATCATTTCCTCAACATTCATATGATACATACAAAAAATAGTTACATGGTATGTTACTTATTAAAAAATCAAGGTTTCCATTCAGATTTCCGAGTCAAAATCATGTAATTTATGACTCGTAAACCTGAATGGAAACCTTGCAAATCAGTATCGCGATTCACAGAATCCTATAACTCAGATTATCTGAACTCACCTTGGTCCAAGAATATGGATTCAGAATCAACTTGGGTAAACTCCCATCATAAAAAAATGGCTCAAAATTTACTGGCCCTGAAAATTATTCAAGTTTATGATTATTTTCAAAGCATCAAAAATCAAAAAAGACTGAAGGCTCTGCTCACCAAACTCATAAGCAAGGGCAGATATAGCAGAGCAGCCAGGGCCTCCAGTTAACCAAAGCATAACCGGGTCGGACTCTGGATCAGACTCCGACCTGGTGAAGTAGTAGAAAAACTGTACATCCTCTGATTCACCAACACCTATATACCTGCATGAATCATGAATGAAAACAAGTCAAAATCACAAAATTCTATATCATTTCGAATTTCGGAAACGCTAAGGTTCAAACAGAGTACCCTGTTTCTAGATGAAAAGGCAGTGGCCCTGGAAACCCTGGAAGATCCTTAACTAGTTTACCACCACCACCAAATGCTAAGATTGTCTGTACAAGAACTGTACATAACAAAACCAGAATCATAGTGCAGATATTTTTTTCCATTGTCTGCTTTCATTAAAAGAAATATCGTCTTTATGGTCTTTATTGTCTGCTATACATTTATGAGCGCTAAAATTGGCAAATAAAATCCGATCAAATTTGAAAATGCATAAAGATATAATTAGCTTTATCATGAGTATGACATTCAAGAAATGAACCAGAAATTTTTGGAGGGGGAAAGACAACTAAGGTTAATTCTTATCTGAGTGTTTTCCAATTCAGTTTATTTTTAAGAATTCAATTATTTTTTTAATATATTTATTTAGTTCAATATATATCAATTCGGCAAAAATAAACTAGTGATACGTAGCCAAACGTGTCACTTATTATTTTATACGTTAATATTTATTTCAATTTAATTCCACTTAGTAAAATAAAATAAAATAAAATTTAGGAGAACAGAGCCAAACATCAGCACTTATTTTTATAACTTGAGTTACTTTTATAAAATGCATGCTCATAGAAAAATGATAGTAAAATATAGAAGAAGGTACTCATCAAGTTCATGCAATTATTTTCTGAGATTGCCTGGTTACACATTCCTCAGGATTGTACTCAGCAAACACATTTTATTTCTGTACAATCTATAGTGCCACAGTGCTGCCACTAGGGTTTAACAATGAGACTCATTCATATGAACATTTGGTTCCGGAAACGTTCGATTGTCCGGAAATGGATTGAAAAATACAGATCTTTCATTTGAAATCTCCAAATCTGTCAAAGTGAAGTGGAATCTTCTGCAACTCAAGAATGGAGTGATTATAGAGGTTGAGAAGAAAGCCAGCTTTTAAACATGGTTAAACATTCTTCAGGCTTGTAACTTGCTGCTGTGTGGCCTCCTCCCTGTTGCATAAACCAGATCAAGATCCATGTTGATTAGCCCTAGTTACAATTCGCGTAAAATAGAACAATGGAATAAGAGTCTCTTTCATTTATGCTTGCCTTTACTGTTGCAAATGTCATCTTATTGGCATAAGTTCTTGTATATCTGCATCATGAAAAAAAAAATTAGAACAAAACACCAACTGAATAAATACATAAACAGCATAAAACTAAGAAGCAAAGTTTCGATCATACCCGGAAACTTGGCCTTTAACTATCCATTGTCTCCAATCATCAATGATTTGGTAATTCAGAGATTTTATCCATGCTTGAGTTCCAATATGTGGTATCATCATATCATGATCCCCGCTGTATCACAGATTTATAACGTGTTACACCAAATTTACTAACTCAATGAAAGTACTGATGATTGTTGATTGTCGTATATCAATCTACCTGTATACAAGAGATCGATAACCTTTAACGCTGAGGTTAGCATGATATGGTACCGCAGTATTGAACAGACTCTTCGTGTATAATAGAAAATAGTTGCAGCGAATCCACTCTCCAATGCTGCCCTAAAAGTACAATATATGCATTGTGGTTATAGAAAAGAAACCAAGTTTTTACAGCCAGAATTACATACCTTTCTTACATGGAGGGCATCCTGGACACTCTCGTCATTAGCCCAGTGATAAACCAGCTTAAAACCATCCTCCTATAATCAATCATAAACTCACACAGCATTTAGTGTAAGTCACTTTAAATTGGATTATACTTGTATCGATATCTTACACGACATTTAATTGGAGTACGCTCTTGAATCTTCTGAAAGCACATTTCATTTATCGGTCTTCTCCTTCCAGAAGATTTATCGGTTTCCTTAAGTGAAGCCGAAGGACAACTCATCTCGAGAATATGTTCATCATTGATACCCCTAAGCAACTGCGAGGAATAAAAAACATTTGATCTCATTATATGATAAAGGATGAGAAACAAAATGCCTTCTGAAAAAGGGTTGCATTTACTTTACTACCTCATTGTATGTCTGCATATTCTGTAAACATAGTGCATTACTGGGATCCACTGTTTGATATTGTCCATTGCAGTTGAGCTTCAAGGACTGCAAAATTAATAATAAAATACCTAAGAAAATGATGAGCGATTTCAAGATATATTGAAAGATCATCCAACCAACCTGGTAGAGTTCATCAGAAATCAGGCCAACTCCATGAGCATACGGTATTCGATAGTTTATATCATCAGAAGTTGTCACTGGATTTCCCACTATGTAACCCTGAAGTCATTTCGCCAACGCAACAACTTAGACACAAAAAATAACAAAACACGACGCTTTATTGTCTTAGACTCTTAAGTGTAGGAAGGTATTGTGCAAACCTTTAAATCAATCTTCGGTTCAAAGCCAGCCTCATTTCCTGCATATTTACGACACTTATTAAATGTGTGTCGCTGTTTAAGTTTTCGAAGCATGTTTTAGAATCATACCATCTGAAATAACCTGAGTAACAATCGGAACAATGAACCCTGCGTATGAATTTCCACCAATGTAGACTGGATTCGATATGAACTCGGGGTGATCAACCAGCCACTGCAGCGTAATGATGTACACAATTCACAAATTGCCTATTGAGTAAAATTGCCTACAAGATCAAAGAATTGACTACCTTTCTAAGGAATTCATAGATTTGATCAGAAACTTGCAAATCTGAAGAATGAGAAGTTGCTGCAATCCTGGCATTTGAAAATCCAGTTCCTACTGGCTGGTCCAAGAAGATAATGCTTGCTGCCTTAAAATCCAAACAAAAACCAATCGACACGATCATCATATTCTCAACATTTATATGATACAAACGAAAATAAGTGTTACATAGTACTCCATTCTGATTATTTTATAAATATTCAAGGTTTCCATTCAGATTTCCGAGTCAAAATCGTATGATGCATGACACATGAACCTGAATGGAAACCTAGTGTATCAATATTACTGCAGTGCTATACGCAGTCAGTATTTTACTCAGCGTAGTCCAAAATAACAATGAAATGACAATACTGCCCCCTGCAAGTTGATTAGTTTCTCAAAAATCAAATAAGTTGAGGTCATTTTTGTACTTTCACACTGTATTTTGTACTACAATAGTAAAATATTGGACTCCATGTAGCAACACCCCAGTATTATGATTCAGGAATCCTATAACAGATTATCTGAACTCACCTTTGTCCAAGAATATGGATTCAGAATCAACTTAGGCAAACTCCCATCATAAAGAAATGCCTCAAAATTTACTGGCCCTGAAAAACATTCAAGTTTATGATTCATTTATGATTCATTTCAAAAGTATTAACAAAAAGATTGTAGGCTCTGCTCACCAAACTCATAAGCAAGGCCAGAAATGGCAGAGCAGCCCGGGCCCCCGGTTAACCAGAGCATAAGCGGGTCGGATTCGGGATCCGACTCCGACCTGGTGAAGTAGTAGAACAACTGCACATCCTCTGATTCACCAACGCCTATATACCTTCATGAAGAACACAAATCTAAATCAGGAATTTCTATTTCATATCAAATTTTGGAAATGTTAAGGTTTCGAAGAGTACCCTGTTTCCAGATGAAAAGGCAGTGGTCCTGGGAACCCTGGAAGATCCTTAACTAGTTTACCACCTTCACCAAATGCTGAGATTGTCTGTACAAGAACTGTAAATAGCGAAACCAGAATCATAGTGCAGACATCTTTCTCCATATTCTCTTTCCAGATTTCTTTTGATCAAAAAAGGAAACTATGGTTTTGTTGTTCTGGCATGGTTTGTATAAAGAGTCGTTGACTAAACCTCTTTGATAAATCCCTAATTATTAGTTGCAGAAAGCGACGTTGGCAGCATCAAATTTGTGTGCATGTATCCGATTATATTTGAAAATATATAGCGATATTAATTAGCATGGAATATTTTTAAATTACTTAGAAATTACTTCTTAAATAATATTTCGATTTTAATACAATCTGTGTCTCTCATCTTGAGCGCTTCGGTTTTCTATTGACTGACTTACACTACGACAGTACAAGTAATACATCAACAAGAATCAACCACCATTTCCTCATCTGCTGCCGGTTCTGAGCTTACAGCGGTTTTTTCCAGTTCCATAGCGATCGCCTCTTCTATCATTGTACTCTCATCCCCTTTGTCGGTCTTTAATCTCTAGTAACAAAGCAAACCTCAAATCAACCCAACTTTACTTATTTACCCTTTCCCAACATCCTACTTGTTTGGGTAATTACAAAATCGCAATTAGGAGATTAAGTATGAAGCGATACCTTTGTGGAGGGAGAGCTGTCCTTAGTCATGTGTGAAAACATCGTTGTATAAATCTGGGCATCACTCTTGTCGCTTTCGGCCTGGAGTTGTTTCAAGTTTTTCTGTAGCAACTTCATCTCCCTGAGAGAAATAACAAGAGGCCAAGATGAAAATCAACCCCAAGGAAGACTAAACTTCAGTTGCATATTTAGATAAAACCATTCGTACCTGTTTTGGGGATCAATCTCTAGAGCTTTTTTGATGTCCAATCTAGCCAAGTTTAGATCTGCAGTTTCCATGTAAGCTTGGGCTCGCCTGTATAAAGCTTTCACATTGGAGGACTCGATGTCAAGAACCTGATAGCCACCAATAAAAGAAATTAGTTTTGTTCACCACCTCACTGGCATGGTATAATATGCAAGGCTGAAGTATTAGATCATAAACATTTTTCCAGTTGCAGAAATTGAACAGGGGATAAAAGAATAACTGAGACGTGGAGGATCCTTCCCATCGAGAAGATGAACAGTGATTGATTACAAAGTGTGGAAATTTTACCTTTGAGCATAGCCTGACAGCTTGAGGGAAATCTTTTAGCTTGAGACTACAAGCAGCACCATTTAGCCAACACAACACCCTTAATGACCGAACTTGTTTTAAGTCATCAACACTAAAAGGTCTATCTTCATCACTAACAAAATCCATAGCCTGGTACAAAAACAAAAGGAACGCATTTAAAAGATATTTGCAAATGATGGCCTGTTTCTGAAGTGAAATCAGTTAACACTATACCTTATCATACTTCTTTCCAGCTCTTTCATACTTTCCATTTTTGAATAATACATTGCCTTCCTCTTTCTTCTTCTGAGCGGCTTCTATCCTCTCCTGGTCGTTCAATTCTCGTGGTGCTTTCTCCTTTTCTCCCATGGGAATGAACAGACAATACAATCAGAACAAGAAAAAAAAACTTATGGCAGCAGTACACACCTAAGGCACCTAGGAAAGATTGCTTTCTTAATGAAACATCTTAATAAACGTTTGATTAGAAACTAATGCCAAGTCAATATATATCGATTGATTGGCCTTTTTGGGAATTCGAGAGCACACAAGTCTAATTGTCCACAATGGTGACTAGCAGCATTCTAGTGATACTGACAAATATCAAAGATTTATTTTTATTTTTTTGAAAAAACAAATATCAGAGATTTAATATATACAGAGTTGCAAGGAAATTACCCTTATGAAATTCAACATTTCAACTTCATAAATGAGGGTAGAGCTTGGAGGAACAATTGCAAGATCCCGCTTCACTTCAACATTTTCAAATCCATATTCAGGTCTTATAGTCAACAATCCTTGTTCACCCTTTTTCATTGTCATCACTGCTCGATCTAGCCCAGCAATCACTTGCTCTGTAAGCAAGCAGAATGAACTGTCCTGTAAGGATACTTTTCCAGATTCTCAAAAAAAAGATTTAAACCAGACTCTCGAGAACTTTATTGCCATATGCGACAAGATTCAGTAATCATACACGTTGATGTAAAATACAACTGCTAAAGTAAATTATGCAAGCTTGATATAAGTTTTTACACCAAGTGAGTAAAGCAATCATTTACTAACCTTCATCTGTAACAAACTCTAGGGGGTCTGAACCATCAACACCTCTCCTCTCAAATACAGTGCCATCCTCTAGTTTTGCCGTATACCCAACTGCAATAATCACGAAAGCAACAACTTTAGCATATCTAATAGTAGAGTACTTCTATAGCAGCGGAGGGAGGCAATGTATGTTGAGGCTTAGCAGTAAAAACAACAGTTCAAAGTATTGATGTTCGACTAAAATGGAGAAGGTTTTTTTTGAATTACCTTTTTCGATATTTTTGTATCACTATGCAAATTCGACTGTCCAGGAAATGAATGAAAGATACTAAGGCTCAAAACATGTTCAGGATTTAAAAAATAATAATTTTAAAAAATGGCAACTGCATGCCTAAGACTTGTTTTACAGCATGCAGTCAAAATGGCAACTCAAAATATGAAAGAAAACTTTTATAGTACATTTATACAGTAGATCTCATAAATTACAAACCCAGTTGAACAGCACTTACCAGTTACAATAGCATTTTCATCTGCAGTTACATAACCCTCCCCCTCTCGCAAGATTTTCTTCAAAACTTTAGAATCACCAGTTACATCTATTACAGGCTTAAAGGACACCAACTCCAAATGTATCCATGCAATAGTGTTTTCCGGGGAGGACAAGTCTCCAAAGGCATCTACAAAAAATTTCAGGCTAATATCAGATCATAGTCTCTAAGATATCTTCAATATAACTTGTTGGGGATAACAGGGACAACATTGTGGATGGGTTTCTCATTTCTAGTTTAACAGGCACGGTATTCTTCCTTCAGCAGAGCATTTTAAGTGACTACCACGACATACGTAACAGGAATGCTTTACAGAATAAATTCAGTAAGTACTCCCTCAGTCCCGGACTAAACTGCACACTTTCCTTATATGAATGTCCCCCTTAAATTGCACACATTCCTTATTTAGTAAACATCACTCATTTTCCTCCACTCATTTCACCCACTTCTTTCTCAAACTCAATCTCATCCACTCATTTTACAATCCTTAATATTCTCAAATTTTACCCTTTGTACAATATAGTCGGGGATACTCAAGATGCCACCTTTTTCTATCGGGAGTAAAGCAGACATTTTAATGAAACAGTTGCCGATTTTTATGCAAATTTTGGAACAACAAGCAAAAAAAATTATCTCACAAGAGAAGTAAGAGAAAACCTACACTGAGGCTTAACAATCAGTTTTACTTTCTCCCCTTTCTTCATAGTCTTCACTACCTTTGGCAATGCTGGGCATAGATGGCCTAAACAAAGCAAATATAGAATGTAGCTGAAATACCAGGAGGTTCGCAATGGCAAAACAAAACAAGGAGTTGTCTTCAACTAGGAGTAGTGAAACCAATATTCTAAATTTACCATCCTTGACGTAAAACTCCAACCCTTCTTCAGGCGTTTGCACAGAGCCTCCATCTTCCATCATTACAGAATACTTCACTGGTAGAAATGCCAATAGTTATTTTTCCACACATAAATTATTATCCATGCATCAGTTCATTGATTTCAAAAATATTGGAATTGAATTTGTCAGTAAAAATGCATGAAACACATATTAAAACTCTTACCTCTAACTTCATCCAAGTCACTGGGAGGTCCTACACTTTCCTCTCCCTTTTCCAAAATTTTCTTGATAATTCCACCATCCTTGCAAACATCAAGGACTGTGAGCCACGATATGAGTTCAACCTCAACCAGGAGAGTAGAATTCGGCGGAACGTTAGGAGTACCTTCTGCTCCATATCCCAGTTCCGGAGGCACTGTGAACAATGCCACTTCCCCTTTCCTCATGGTGCCAATCCCGTGATTCAATCCCGTCAACCCCAACACTTTCAACAACAACAACAATGAAACATTACCACGGGCATTATAGCTATATGGGCCATATCTCACCATCAAGCATGATTGCAACACACAGTGCAGTTCAAATTGAAACATACAATTCCTCCTAATTCCTTTCAAGTTTTTGTTTTTCATCTCTTAAGCCTGCTCTTACATTGTTTCCAATGCTTTCACCAAGAATTCAATTTCTTGGCATATTCATTTTCACCATCTACACTCTCTCAGTTTATAGCAGAATACATATTTCATCCGTACAGGGGAAAAATAACGCATGCACACACTACTAGTAAATGCTTACCATCTCCAAGACTGAAAACTCCAGGCACATTCGCCAGCTTCGTCGAAAAAAACAACGTTCCATCAGTAAGCTTTCCCGCCACGTGTACTACAACATACAAATGCAGAGAGTGAATACAACCTCAATTCGACAAATGCAGGGGAAAAAACAGCTAAAGAGAGCGGCTATGAATTTCGATTAGGCAATTACCAGTGACATCATCGCCAACAACTGGAGTCTCCCAGCCGGATCCAGATTTGACGAGCTTCTTCTTGAGCCCGAGCGAGTGTATCTCCCGCTCTTCGCCGACTTGCATAGGCGGCGCCGATTCGATTTCGTCGCCGGACTCCTCGTCACCGTCGTCTATGAAATCCGCCGCGTTTGCCTTGGAAAATTCCACCATTGCTTCTTCTGCTTGAGCTAAGCTCGAATTCAGCAGTGAATTTCAGGGTTTAGTTTCAGAAAATGGATGAGAGCTCGATCAGTTGTTCGGAGTGATGACGGGTGAGGTCTCGCCGAGGTAATGACATACAGGGGTGTGTTTGTCATTTCTCACTCTGACTGTGAAAATTCTGGAAGTGGAGATGGGCTAGGTGGGTCCACTCTTAATGACCTAATTGTTCTTAAGGGCCTCTAGTATGCATAGTTTGTAAAATGACTACAAAATTTGTTACAAGTTTTTCAAATGGAATCGTTTCGTTTGGAGTTGAATAGTAAAGGAGAATGTAGATATGTTTCTTCAATGTCATGAATCTATTTTACGGATTTGAGATTTGTTTGATACGGAGAAAATTTGGGTATCTAGCGCATTTCTTTACGGTATTTGTAAAATTAAATGTGAAATATACATTCCTAAATTATAATGTGGCAAGAAACATCAAAAATGAAATTTGAATTTGACAAGTGTGGTTATATAAGGCAGGTCTAAAACTTATGAGGTCACGGGTGCTTAGTATCTTCGGGATGGGTCACGGGTCGTATTTTCAACTACCCACATGTTCATATGCCTGAAACTACAGTAATCCGATATTTGAACACCCCTACTATATATTATAAATAGACGCATTGTGATTTGACATTCCTCTTTTGGTATATTTAGATGTCGTTTGGTTGCATGTGAGTGATTAATTCCATAGGAAGATGAAATTCTCAGATTATTTTAAGTTCCCGTATTTTAAAGTTGTTGATGATTTTGAAATTATTTTTTGGTTGGGTTGTGTGAGAAGAAAATTCATGGAAAGTGCCCTTAGGTGAGAAATTCCTTCATTACGTGGGAGTTTGAAATTTCTAGAAAGATTAAAGAATTCTCACATATTTTATTAATCAAACGATTGAATTTAAATTTTTGAAATTTTATCATATTCTACCTCTAATCAAGCGACCTCTACCTTCCATGTGTTCTATTGCATAGAGAATGATATAAACGAAATAGAAAACCATGCCATTTATTATTCCACTGCCTTAGAAAAAGTCTTAAGAATTATATAGACTATGTCTACCTAGTTTTAGTATCTTTATTGTTATCTGCTTGTGTATATATTCTGACCAGTTTGCCATATGTAATATTAATTATCAGGTTTGATTGTAAGTTTAGAAGACTCAAATTAAACCCTTGTGCATCAAAAAACAAAACTAAAAACCTTGACTAAATTAAAATGCACGTTATATTAATTACTTTGGAGCTATACACATAAAGTCAATAAAACACAACATTCATGCAAAATCAACTTTTGCATTTGATCAAAATACAAATTCAACATATGCATGCCAACGTAACAAGATGAAATTGACCGCGAGAATTGCCAAGAAAAAACCTTTGCTCTATACGTGTTAAATACTAAATTATGTGAAGATGGGAATATTTGTTAGCTAGTATTGTGCGGAATATGAGAAAACAGTAAACTTAACGTAAAAGGAAAAATAAGAACACAGGGAATTATACAGTTTATTAATAATTGGCTACATCCACAGGAAAATTGACAGATTGTATTAGATAGGTTCTTAGATTATAATGTTCCTATCAGCTAATAACTAATATCCAAAAACAGTATGAACTAGATTGCGGCAATTGAAAGAGTCTTATAGAGCCTCTTTCACTAAACTCTATATGCTCATCAACACCTTAGTAAAGAGGTAACCCATGCCGTTGGGCCGGGGTGACTCCGCCCCTGATCCCCAAGGCAAGAGTGCGCTCGCTCCCTGAACCCCCGACTCGCTGATCGGGAAGCGAGACCCGTGCTAACTCGCAGTAGCGTCTATTATGACATTTAAGACATATACCAACAACTAGTATGTAAGGGCGGAACCAGCAACTTATGTTAGGGTAAGTTTAAATGACTAAAAATTATTTCGCCAGAAATGCAGGTAAACAAAATTCAACAATGTAGACTCATTCAGAGACTAGAAAAACTTCAAATTTGATGGTAAAACAGTATTATAGCCAGCGCAGCCACTCGTTCGGATTTGTTATGTATTTACATCATAGCCAGTGTTTAAAACTGTAGGATAGGATAAGGCCTAGCTATTCGGCCCTGTTAGTGATTCCGTCATTGCTAGTACGAAAATATAAAATCCAATACAATATTTTTTTTGTAGTCATTGCTTTCCCAAAACAATAAAATAAATTATCTGGGTCGGAAAAATATCATCTGATGCCAATCATTTATCAGATTAATCGATTTTAAATACACCAAAGTCTTGAAAATTACGTATGATCAGTCTAATTAATATGCAATTTTGTGAATATAATACTCCAAGGTCATCGTAACCTAATTAAAATAATAACTTGTTTAAGGCATCACCTTCAAGCTTTGATGAATTCCTTGTGACTTTTAGCTCCGTACGATGGAGGGCAACTTAGTCAACTGTTGAAACTTTTCAAGTCAACGAAATGGCAAAATCAAATAAAATCGAATAATAATAAGTTGAATGGAGCGAAATTGGCAATATAACATGGTGCAATGTAGAAAAAAAATCATGCATTATTATTTGTATGATGTGGAAATAATTAGCCAATTTCTTTTTTTCTAATATGTAGTTCACATATTAGATCGATAACTAAATGATAAATTGATTTAAAAAAATACAAAAATTAGAAATTTTAAAATCCCACCTAATTCTCATAATCTTGATACAAATTGAACCAATATTGATCTCTGAATAATGCAATTAATTAAATTTTAACTATCATATCACCACATCACATAACAATCCCTTTATAATATATGATAATTAAAATAAGTAAAAGTTAATAGATTGATCAAAACAAAACAAAATTAGATTGATCTTCCAATGCATTATGGGATTGATACTGCTGCGGGAACAATTTGATTGTGTATGGTTGATTTTTGTTAATGTAGATCTAACTTTTTCGCTAAGAACTAATTTGCATTAGCAATAATCAGACCCGCACAATCAAAATATCCTTACACTTAAAATTTCCGTATATAATTTGATATAAAAAGTATACGGAGGAGACATTTATAATAAATTTTAATAAAATCTCACCCTCGCTTCAGATAGTATAAATCCGACCAGTATTAATCTCTGAACAACGCCAATACATTTCAACCGTTAGAATACCACATCACATCACAGTGAAATTTTTCTTCATGAAATGTAATAATCAAAATTAGTAAAAATTAATAGATTGATCAAAACTGAAAATAAATTAGACTAAATTTGATGATCAGTTTAAAACTTTTTCTTAAAAAACTTCTTTTTAAAGAAAACGATTTACATCATCTCAACTTATTGGAGAAATTTTCAACAACACGTTTGACAAAAGAAACTCTTATGTGAATTTTCTCTCTATAAAATCAAAATTTCCATTCTTTGCAAAACTAGCTCATGAATTCCGATTTGCACAGCCACTTTATCTCCATTCTCATGAATTCCGATTTTATGTCTGTCGATCGATCTCTACACAATTGAATTAGGTAGACCTAAAATGAATTAAAGTAAGGTTATTGATAGATATGGCGCCAAAGATCACCTTTCAATTCAAAGGAATACCTAACTTCACATACATCTAATGCAAGATAGGCCAAATTCCGTGCATATATCAAATTTCTATATGAATTGAAACATGCATATCAATTGTTCAATTTATTAGTATATCCCCACTTGTTTCTTCACCTAATTATGAAAAGGGCCCTGGAAATTAAAAGTAGCTTTAATTCAAGCCACTCAAGATCTTCTAAGGTGGGAGATTAAGTATAAGATGTTAAAGTGTCTAATTATCTAAGTTATCTTACTTTAACACTTAATTCTATTAAATTAAAAAACTAGCTGGCCATCACCCAATTCATTTATGCGGAGAATAAAATAACAATATCCAAATGAAAATGACGAATTTCATTCTAAAAAGGGAAATTTCGGTGATTTAATTTATACTAACCACACCCCATCACACTTTTTTGCTTTTTTTGAGTGAAAATATTGAATTAAACTGAACTAGACTTAAATTTATCAAAACCGAATCAGATCTAAATTTCATCAAAGTATTAACATATTAAAACCAACATCAAAACTGAATCAGGTCTAAATTTCATCAAATCATATTTTATCAAAATCGAACCTAAAATTGAATTGAAAAATATGCCCTAAATTTGTGAGATCATTTCACCATATCAAATTAACCAAAAAATCACACTATAATCTTGTCTTATAAGTGCCTATCTCTAAATTATCCATTACCAATGGAGGAAATTAAATTGGTGCAAAATGCTGCAAAGATAACAAAGAGAAAATTAGAAAAGTATAGAAAACCAAAAACTCGTTATATTAAGCAAGTCTAAAGAAAAGTCCACGATTTTTTACAAAACATTGCACAATTCAAAATAAAATTCCTATCAACCTAACACAGATCTTGCAAGAAAAGAAAGAAAAACCCGACCGGAGATCAGAGCTCAGAAACCGGGGCTCCGCTTGTTGACGGCGTAGCTTTTGCTCCTCCCCATCCCAACACCCTTCTTAGGCGCACCTTTACCAAAAGCACCACCTTCCACGGCGGCGGCGCCGCCGTCCGGCTTATCCTCGTCGATCCTCGCCATCCCCACGCTAACACTCCTCGGCGGCATCATACCCTTCGCCGGGGCCGGGGCCGAAGCCGGCGGTCTGAGCTCCTTTCTCTGTATCATCCCCAACTGGTGCTCAAGGATCAGATGGTTCACGTCCATCTTCTCCGCCATGCTCCGTACAGACGCCGCCCTGATGAGCTCTCGGAGGTCGTCATTGTCCGTCGACCGCGTCACGTGGGCGCTGAAGCTCTTCGGCAGAGAAGTAGCGGAGCCGCCGTAGCTTGCAGCGGCGGTTCCGGCGTAGTCAGTGCCGCCGTAGCCGACCTTGGTGGCGTAGCTAGTCATGCTCCTGACGTACGCCTTCCCGAGCGCCCGGAAAGGAACGGTGAGGATGCGGAGGAACTTGTTGTGGTTGCCGGTCTTCGTCTTCATCTTCTCCGGCGAGAATTCTACAGAGGATCTGAATCTGAGACGATGATGATGATGATCGGGTCGTGATTTTAAAGAAGGTGGTTTTGAATGGATGAATATTGTAATATATAGAGGTTGGTTGAATAGGTGGCTAACGTGATTGGAATGAGAAAATCAGCGGGAGAATAGCATGTTGTATTATATAAATCAGCGGCTCAGCCCCAAGTATATATTATTAAACTGGTCAGATTTCAACTTTATGACGCATTTTTTAAAAATGTTTTATAATTTATATAAATTTAATTTCTTGTAAGACTTTTTCAGTTTAATTTGTTACGATAAGATAGGGGTGTATTTGAGTCGGGTCAATCCGAAAAATAATTCGGTTCGAGATTGGAATTGGTGATCTGAATCTGAAATTTTTGGATTTCAGGTCGGATTCCGGATACTTCTTTTTGCCCATTCCAAATTTCGGGCCGATCCGGATTAAACTGAAATTTTCTGGGTCAATCCGACTAGCTCAGAATTTTGTATGTATGCTTATGTATATGGGTGCCAAGTGTTGAAATAAATTTTAAAATTATAAATATCGATTAATTATTTGATATTTTTTATACTTTTATTCTACATTACATTATTAAATATAAATTGTTATGCATATTTGTATGCTTTGCAATTTTTTGCATGGAAATAAATTAAATTTATTATTTTTAAAATTAATCTTGAATCCGGATAAATTGGACCGAGCTGACCAAACCCAAAATAATTTCGGTCCTGATCTCAATCCATGAAAATGTCGTTCCGGTCCCGATTCCAATCCTGATTTTTGGACATTCCGGATCCGGATCAGACAGGATCCGAGCCGGGTCGGGTCAATTCAATTGCATAGCCATTGATATATAGATTTTTTTTTGATTTTCTTTTGTAATGGATATTATGTGACACTTCATCAGTCACTGTGGTCGAATTAATTGTTTTTAGATATATGCTAGCTACAGAGAATAAAGACCGTACACGAGCCGTGTTGCATGAGATATATTATTGAATGAAATGTTAAAATCATATGGTTGGCAATACTAATCAGTTTCATAGAGCTAGGCATTTGTTTGGATTCATTTTCATTTATTTTTAAAATTACTTAAAAGTAGATTATATTTATTAGGTAAATACGCCTATAGAAAATCTCAAAAGGAAAAGAAAGGAATTTGAGTATACAATATAATTCTAGATTGTAATTATTCAGAAAAAATTAAAGATGCAAAGCGATATCTTGCTAATTTTAAAATCGCAAGCGAAACTGATAAGAAGAACTCACAATTCACATATTAACTATTTAGTGCCATATATTTTGAAGTAATTTTGAAGAATCATGTGTTAATTATTAAAAAATGTTTGTTAGGGAATAATATCGATAATTCCATGTAGAAATTCCATTCCATCATTTTTAAAACAATAATTTTGACTATTTCCAGATATAATAATTGCAGTCTGAATATTTAAATGAAAATTAGGTAATGTAAGACAAATTGACTCAAGAATCAGGTGCATTTTCAAGTGGGGAAATAAAATATATTGAAAAAATGATGCGGGGTGAGGTGTAGAAAGTGGACTATAAAATACGAATAAATTGGCGGCTAAATTATGCCAAATGATAGAAGTCGCGTAATTGTTGAAAAAAAACTTATTTGGACCTTTTCAAAACACACGCTACGATCAACTGCCAATATTAAAATCGTTCTACTCAATTATGTTCAGGTTAAACAAAATTAAAATTATTATTTAGTTTTGCAGAAAGTAAAGTGTTAAGGAGGCGATCTCTCTCTAAATCCAAGCAAGTGTAAAACTAAATCCAAACAACACGAACTTTAATGGGCTTTCAATTGTGAATTTCAACCCGAACAACACGAAACCTAGATCTACCCATGTTTTATCACTAGATCAATTCTCAACTCCCAAATTAAAATTATTATTTAGTTTTACAAAAGGTAAAAGTGTTAGAGGCGATTTCTCTCTGCTCGCGGCTGTTGGAATGGATGATGGAGTATTTGTAAGCCGATACTCTTACATTGATCAGGCAGTTGATTCGATAGGAGGAGGAGCGATTTTCGTTTTACTCGCCACTTGTATCACACATTAGAAACCCAGTCTTCTCAAGTTGGAGTGTAATTATCTTACTATTCAAGAAATCTTGGTGAAGATATAGACGAAATAATTTAAAGGATGATTTTTATTCATCCTTGCTGAAATGAGTAACAACACTAATATAGTTATGTAGAGTGGACTTCTATACCGGTTTTACTTATATCGATTGTGTATAAAACTTTAAATTATACATCTTTTTCTTTTAAAAATCAAATTTACATTTTTTTTTCATTTCTAATATAACTATTTCAATTAATTTTGGATAAATTCGACAAGTAATATGAATTGAAATCATTGACCATAGTGAATAAGTTAACCACGTAATTATAATAGGCGGATAAGCCTAATTGGACTATCAAAACTACACCTGTTAATTCTTGCCACATGGAAAAAATTTCTTCCTACACGTAATAAACGTTGCTTTTGTCAAAAAAAGTAAGCACTATTTCACAAAAAGAATCTAAAAATTAACTAATTTTAATGGAAATATTGGAAAATCATTTTTACTGTCTTTGATTGCATGATTATTGTAGGATCAAATGATCGTAATAAAATGTCTGATGACAATATCCACTAATTATCCTCCTATAATTATTGCCTTTTGATAATATATCTGTTTATTATATATATTATTATTTATTTTACACCAACACTTTTAAAAAATTTACTTTTATCAACTAATTTGAGGTAGAAAAATCGGTTCAGCATGAATTTATGAGATTCGTCACCAAAATTTTTATGATAATATTCTATTCTGTGAAAAAATAAGTATTCTTT
Source organism: Sherardia arvensis (assembly GCA_948330725.1). NCBI lineage: Eukaryota > Viridiplantae > Streptophyta > Magnoliopsida > Gentianales > Rubiaceae > Sherardia > Sherardia arvensis. The sequence continues at coordinate 27,052,928 of OX415243.1, read as the reverse complement.
TTAAAACAAATTTTTAAAATTTTAATATCAAATTGTGCATTAAATTTTTAAAAGAGGGTACTTGAGTATTTTATCTAAGTTAAAAAAGAATGAAGGTTTCATAAAGCAAAATTAAGTTGCTTCATAAGTATTAATTTCTTTTTTGATAATGGATTTGAAGCCGAAAACGCAAGCATGGTCTCAGAGAAGAAGATACAGTATTGGGTCATTCTGGTCATGGCCCATGCAAACAAATTTCTGAAATCTGTTCAAACTGACAAAATAACAGTGGCTTAACATTTTTTACAATACATTTCATCAATCTTTAAGCATCAATTTTTTATAGTATAGAATGGTCAATATCATCATATAAGCTATCATTGAAATCTGCGTATGCTATATTTTCATAATATCAAAATAATATTTCATAATAGCACATAAATTTAAAATTATTTATAGTCAAAAGGGGTATGGAAGAAAGTTAACAAAACAAGAGATAACATTACCTGAATGGGGGAATAGTTAAGAAGAAACATTAGATATAAGTTTTGATGGGTAATCTTCTTCTTTTTTATATTATTATAAAGCGATGTGTATTCTTTTCTATAAAATATAACTATCTCAGTGGAGAGATTTTATTGACCACTCAAAACTTATAATGAAAAAACATAAAACAAGAAAAATAATAGAAGTTTGTACATGTATTCTTATAGATGTAGTTAAGTATAAAAGTAATTTATTGATCGACGTACTTATCGACTTACGAACTTAGTTGCATGCATGCTTATTTACGAATTACGAACAATTCAGAACTTTCTCATCGATTCATGAAGAATTTTTTGCATGTTGGAAAGTCTTGCATCATATTCAAATAAACAATTACAGGTCTACACATTCAGATCGGTTCGTAACTTTTGGTCGACCTTATCAGGGATCACCAACAAAATCTCATCGGAAACTGAACTCTTTGCATAGGGAAAATACTAAAAATTCTAAAGTTGTATTCATATATTGTTATAAACAGTGACGAAACTAGTGATATTTTTTATGGAACGCGATATATACAATAAAAAGAATTCTGACTACGTACAATTCTTATAGGGGCACAAATATTATAGGGACATGTAAGGAAAATTATAAATAGTAAACACTTGGTCGTCAGATTTTGGAGAGGGCGGTCGACCCCTCTTCCCCTCCCCTAATTCCATCACTGGTTATAGATAAAGCAGATAGATCAATAGTTCAGGAAGAGCGCAATCAGGATACTGCCATTAACTCAAACCTTGTATAAGCTACGGTGCTAAATCTTTAATAAAATGTTTGTTATCACAAAAAACAGTTTAATATATATCAGGATTATCCTGATATTGGCAATATTAGGCACCAATTAAATAACGACACATCATCTTTAACTAATTTATGATTGGGTCACGTGTTCAATCATTATCCAGACGGGTTTAGGCATTCTAAATTAGGGTTTTAGAATTTTACTAAAAATATCTTAACCAATTAAAACATTACAATTGTACACGTGTCATTATCTTATTGGTGTCTGATAAGGCTTATATCAGGATCATGCGGATGAATGTTATTATCAAAAAATATATAATAAAGTGATAAAAATATATAACAAATGCTTCGTTTGGGTACGGTCGCTGGTTCCAGCTGCAAGATTAATTAGAAGCTTAAATTTAACAGAAAATACAAAGAAATAAGGCTTCCTGGTTTGTTGGATTAACATTTGTAGGGCCCAAGGTACTTAGTTTAGGAAACTTCCTTTCCTAACCTGGATGTACTAACGAAACTTCCAAACACTCTCACTCCTTAATCCTGCCAATTTTAGTATAATCATATTGTCTCTCTGGGATTTAACATCGAATCTTTGGAATAATATACAAATTTTGAATCAATTTTCCAACATTTTCATACGTTACAATATTATAATTTCCAAGGAATTCATGTTGAAAATAGGATTTGTGTCTCACTTTGTTGAATCATAATTACTTTTCCCGTCTGTATTTATATTTAAAATACCTGATATATTCTTATTTATGAGAATCATATTTACTTTGAATATATTAATGACACTTCACGAATAAATATAAAAGTGCGTAAGTAAATAGTGGATGGCATCTAACAATGCTCTAACTAAAACTAGTAATGATAAACATTTCTATTATTTTTTCTGACTTTGATTGATACTTTTATATACTTTCTACATATTTTTTAGTAATTGACATCCTATTATTTAACTTTATTTAAATTCATAATAATATGTCACGAGCAACAATATCATTATGTGATCATATAGGTTTTAATTCTTCAAAATTAAACATTGATTATGTATGTATTTAAAATTATCGATAAATAACCACATTAAAAAAAAAATCAAATTTCACTGTTAGTTTGTGTTGGTCAAGACTGAATGTATAAAAATACAAATGGTAAATAAAACTTGAGGTACAATTTATGAAAAAATGCACCAAATATGAAAGTGTTACACGCAATCGGATATTTTACTCAATCATAGTCTAAAATATTATAGAAATTAGAATACCGTTCTCTTAATATCGTTAAATTTCTCAATGAACCTAACAAGTGAGGACATGTTCGTAAATTCACACTATATTTTGGAGTATTTTAGTAAAATACCGCACTGTATACAGCAACACAGATAAAAAAAGAAAGAATAAAACAACAGAGACGCAGTTCCTAAAAGCGACGATTCAGCGACGGGCTAACAATTGTTATCGTGGTTCATATTTTAACCATACCCTATCCTCCAGACACCATCCTAATAGCAACCCCCTGCGCCTTTCTCCACCATAAAACTCCTCTCTTTGTACATTACCCACACATTCACAATTCTCACCAACGATCATAAATCTAAATATGTCACTTTCACTTCCAATCTTCCCCTTCCTTCTCCTTCTAGTCGGGGCGGCAATGCTGAGCCTGTGCCAGGCCAACAACTACCACCCGATCATCCTGGTCCCGGGCAACGGTGGGAACCAGCTCGAGGCCAGGATGACGTCAGAGTACCAGCCGTCCAGTGTATTCTGCGACCGCTGGTACCCAGTTTTGAAGGAGGCGGACGGTTGGTTCCGGTTGTGGTTTGATCCCACCATTATACTCTCTCCTTTCACTAAGTGCTTTGCTCAGAGGATGAAGCTCTACTTCGATAACGATCTCCACGATTATCGGAATGCCCCGGGGCTCCAGACCCGGGTGCCCTACTTCGGCTCCACCCGATCGCTTCTCTACCTCAATCCCCGTCTCAAGTAATTACTAAAACACCACTTCATTTCATTTAATTTATCAGATTTTTAGCGACGGTTAATAGTGTCAATAAAATGTTCTCTTGTCTAGCGACGATTATTAATGTCCCTAATTCTTGCTTTTCCTTTGATTTTAGTTTTATTCATCCTAATTTTATTTATTTTGTATAGTATATTAAGTCCACTTTTTTACTCGGAGTAAGATTAGCTGTATATTCAATTTAATCTTTTTTTCTGCCAATATGAATATGTGTGTCACTAATTCATATTCTTTTTAACTTCTCAAATTATAATCATTATGTTTGATATATTTTGAATCGGGATTATTCTGTCTTTTATGTGGGGAAAACATTTATTTCGATGCCAATATAGTGACAAACATTTTAGTAACACTTTATATGGAGTTGAAAGGATGGTAAAATATTAGTGACGCTTTTTTGTGACCGTCCAATTCTTAGTGACACTTATATTTATGTCGTTATATTTGCAGGCACTTAACCTCGTACATGGCGCCGCTGGTGAAATCCCTGGAGGAAATGGGGTACCGCGACGGGCAAAACCTGTTCGGAGCTCCGTACGATTTCCGGTACGGCCTGGCCGCGCCAGGCCATACGGCAAGAGTCGGAAACTCATACCTCGAAAACCTGAAAGAGCTGGTTGAGAGAGCCGTCCAACTGAACGACGGCATGAAGGTGATCTTCCTCAGCCACAGCCTGGGCGGTTTGTTCGTGAACGAGTTCCTCAGCCGGCAGGAGCAGGAGTGGCGCAAGCAGTACGTCAAGCACTTCATCGCGCTGTCCACGCCGTGGGGCGGCACCGTCGAGCAGATGCTCACCTTTGCCTCCGGCAACACCATGGGGATTCCGTTCGCGAACCCGCTACTCGTCCGGGACGAGCAGCGGAGCTCCGAGAGCAACCTATGGCTCCTTCCTTCACCCAAGGTTTTATTGAATACTACATACCAAATTTATACATATTTAGAGCTTGATTTGAAATTAAACTGAAATATATTAATAAGTAGGAATGATATGACTAAACTAATGTATAATTGTGTTTAGAAAACTTAAGTGCTCCCATTCTAAAGTACTTTGCCTAATTTTTTACACTAAAATCGATCATTTTTGTTGAATTGATCTGAACTTAAATCTTTTTTAATTAAACCACTAGTTAGTGTTAGTCGGGTGAATTTTATTTGATTTACCACGCCATAAACTGAACTTAAATTAATGTATAGAAAAATTGAATCAGTAATTCAGCTAAATCTAGTAAATTATATTTTTTAAATTTTAAATAAAATGAACTGAATTGATCTATAAGTTCAAAAAAACATGAAGCTAGAAATAATGTGGCATGTAAAATAGTGGGAAATTTGGATAACCTTAATGGAAGGAATAATATAATTTAAATTTTACTAGCCGAACAAAATTAAATTGTTTAACTTTATGATTTTTTTTGGCTATTTTCATTGTTGATGAATTTGTGAGCTTCCACATTTTGGTTCCCTCTGCATGCATGTTTGTCAGGATATACCTATTTATCATATTCTATACCGTACAGGTTTTCCGGCACAAACAATTGCTGATCACCAAAAACGGGTCCTACTCCGGGGCGAACATCATCGAGTTTCTGGACGACATCGGAGCCTCCGACCAAGTCTACCCGTACAGATCCCGGATCCTGCCAATGGTCAAGAACTTCGACCTCCCGACCAAGGTCCACTGCACCTGCATCATCGGCTCCGGCGTGAAGACGATGGCCAAGCTGGTCTACGGCGAGGGCGGGTTCGACGAGAAGCCGGAAGTTGTGTACGGAGACGGCGACGGGACGGTGACGATGGAGAGCCTGCGGGCCATCGAGCTGGAGGGGAAGAAGAGTAACAAGGAGGCGGTGAAGGTGGTAAAGCTCCCCGGAATATCTCATACTGGGATTTTGAGTGATTTTGATTCTCTGAGGAAGATTGGTGGGGAAATTAGCGGGATTAATGCGGGGCATATTGGTCCGAGTTCTACTGATGATCCGATTGGTGTAAAATCAGCTCGATGATATTTATAATTTAGTGTGTAATAAGTAGGAGTGTTATATTAATTTGGTGATTTTGGTAGGAGTATCGTTCTTATTGGTTGTGATTAACTATTAGTTGTGTCTTAGTGTTTTTTAATCCAAGTAGTAGTGTTTGTGTATGCACTCGTCAGTGGCGGAACCTGAAGGAAATTTATAGGATTATCAATAAAATTGTCTCGAAATACCGGCGCTGCGGAGATTGCTCAATAGAACGGTCACGAAATATCGGTGTTGTGAAGGTTGCTATCCATTATAACTCCACCATAATACTTCCCGGACTGCACTAAATTACTACTTCACCCCTAAAATCTGGGGTTGCTGCCGCCACCTCCAACAACCACCTGATTCCGCCCTACTCCTTACGGTTTAACCACATTCGACGATCAATAATTTATCATAGAGAAAATTTTGTGGGAAAATATTTGTTTCAAAACAGGGTATCTAAAATGTGCCAAACGGACGTTAAGTTACTATATTTTTATTCGTCATGTCTCTATTGAAATCCATCAAGTCATTTCATGATGGTATTTCAGTCATTTTTTTATACTTAATTTGAAATTTTAAATGAATATAATTTTCAATTGTATATTTAAAACGTGTGATTTAGATATACTTTTGTAAAGTTCATACTTTCTCGATATTTAGACTTATATCTAAACATCACTATTGTAATTGGAAAAATTCAAGGTTGAAATCATCAAGAATGAAAAGAGAATAAGTTAAATTGGAAAAAAATTACTGATCAAGATATATAATAATAATAAGTTATATAATGCATTTCTATTTGTCTCACACAATTATTCACAAATTTTTTTTTGATCAGCACATTCTTTATCTTGAAAATAGGCCTATTTTGCATAACAATTGTGATGATTATATGAAGCCCAGCCCAAGACAAAAAAATACACTTTTAAGCCCAATACGCAGTGCACAGATGAAACCCGTGTTACAGTGAAGTGTCCAAAAGCGTTGGACAGGACGGCCCCACAGAATTACCCATTCCGGGTCCCACGCCAGGTCATCACCACCGGTCGCATGTAGTAAAAAAAGCAGGTAACGGAACTCCAAAATAATCCGACATATAACGAAGAACAACCAATAGATCATCAATACCACCGCCTTCCGACAATCGTACCACACGAAAAAAATTCTGTCTGAGATCCCCACAATCATTGCTCGTCGGCGCCGACAGCGATGTCATGGTTGGCGCGCTCCATAGCCAACTCCCTCCGCATCGAAGACGACGGCGAACCGGAAGAAGAACAGGCCGCCGTTGACCCGCAAAACGGCGCCGTATTGGGTCCCCGCCCCGACGAGGATTCCGAATCCCTCGATTTGGAAGACGTGGACTTGGAAGATCGCGACAGCGATTCCAACAAATTGTCGGAAAAGGATGGGGAGGAGGACGACGAGGATGATCGTGAGCGTGGCGTGAAGGAGGATTTGTCGGAGTTCACGGAATCCCTCACGCGGCAGTTATGGGGCGTGGCTTCGTTTCTAGCTCCTCCTCCTCCGCCCCCTCCGCCGCCGCCACGGCGGAGCTCCGGCATTTGGGAAATGGAACAGAGGAGAGAAGAAGCGGTGGAATGCTCCGGCTCCGGCTCCGGTGACGATGGGGAGGGGTATTATGGGAACGCACATTTTCGGGAATTTTCTCAGGACATTGGGATGCCTGAGGAGGAGGAAGAAAAAGTGTATGAATTCGAGGATGCAGTCGGGATTACAGATGAAGTGCTGGACTTTGCCGAGAACACAGCTCATCATCCCGAAACCTGGTTGAATTTCCCTTTGTCCGAGGAAGAAGAGTTTGAGGGTGAGTTTCTCTTTTTTTGAAGCCAACTATGAAACTTGATGCTTCCATGAATGATATCCTTGTGCTTTAGCAAATACTAGGTTTATCTTTGGTGTGTTAGGTGAAAAATGGCCTTTTTTTTCAGCTTCTCGGTATGAATTTGTTGCATTGTTTGGCAAATGGCTATTGCTAGACAGTGCCATTTTAAAAAGCTTTAGTTCTTATGTGTCGCTAGTTTTTGATATGCAAATACTAAGTGTTACTTTCTTATACCTTCAATCAAACCAAAAAAAGTGTTACTTTCTTGGCTTGTTTGGCAAAAGATGGCGCCTTTAAGCGGGAGGGATGGAATTTATGATGTGGTGTGATAAGCTGGTGTTGAAAATTTGTGTAGATTACTTGCTTTTCTTTGAACAATTACGAGATTGAGTTAAGAAACTGTGTTTTGGGCTTATCTCAATCAAATGCATGATTTTGCGTGGTCATTTGTTCAGATTTTGAAATTTCCGATTCCCAGCACAAGCATGGTCAAGCTATAGAACATTTAGCGCCTAGATTAGCTGCTTTGAGAAGAGAACTTTGCCCTGTTCATATGACCGAAGGCTACTTTTGGATGGTCTATTTTGTCCTCCTCCATTCGAGACTCAATAAGCATGATAATGATCTCTTGTCCACATCTCAGGTATTCATCTTTTTAGCATTCGAGAAATTCACTAGCACAATTTTTCTCGAGAATAACTTATTCTTCTTTATCTATACCTTGTTTGAGAAATTAGTTAGCACAATTTTTCTCGAGAATAACTTATTCTTCCTTATCTATACCTTGCAGCTGGTAAAAGCAAGGGCGATGTGGATGGAGGAGCTTCAGAAGCAGACAAAGCAAGAATCAGATTGGATCGGAAGACATAATCTTGATTTGGATGAAAATCAAGATGGTTCTCCTTTTAAGGATAGACAACCTGGATATGAGGCTGAGCAGCATCAGAATCTTGAAATCCAGTTCAGAGAAAAGTCTGCTGTTGAGGAAGGCGATCCAAAACGCATGACGGGGAAAGAACCGCTTACTAGTAGCTATTCTTTTAAAGTACCGATTGAGGAATATGATGAGCACGAGGATGACTGGGTAGACGATGACTCAGATTTGGAAGGCTATGTGGGGACCACTAATGCTTATATCAATGAAGAAGATGTTTCATTCAGCGACCTCGAGGATGACCTAGATTATACCATGCCTGCCAAACCAAACACCGTTGCAAGAGACTAGGTTTTGGCTTGGTTAATGGGGAAGTCAGCTGTTCTACAAAGGTGATAACTTTGGTTCCTTCTGCAATTTTGTTGTCTTTTTTATTGGCGTTCAAATGAACCGAAACAAGACAATAGGTTGTGAATTGAGATCGGTGAAGATGAAGATTGAGGATTGAGAGCGAGGATGCTTCAGGCATTGTTGTACATTGTGTATGAGAGCCATTTGTTTTTCTTTTCGATTCTATATTAGTTGGCTTGCTTTTTGGTGCCATTCCCCATTCATTATTACTGAAATTGTAATTATCATGTAAAGAAGATTACCTCAGCAAAGTGCTGAAAACAGTGAGTGAAGCAAAATTTTGATATACAAATAGAGATTGATTGCAAGTTAGATCAATATATTCTTATGTATTTGCCTTTTGATATATAGTTGTACTGAAAGCAAAGAGCAATTGTCATCAGGATGCATCAGTTGATTTTGCGATTCAAACCCGACAGACTGTAACAGAACCAAACCCAACACACAGTTAATACATGCTCGACATCAACACACCACTCCTTTAGTTTGCAAAAGACAGGTTACACCCGACAGACTGTAACCGAACCAACAGACTATAATAGAACCAAACCCGACACACAGTTAATACATGCTCGACATCAACCAACTCCTTTAGTTTGCAAAAGACAGGTTACACCAGACAGACTGTAACAGAACCAAACCCTACACACAGTTAATACATGCTCGACATCAACAAACTCCTTTAGTTTGAAAAGGACAGATTACACCCGACAGACTGTAACAGAACCAACAGACTGTAACAGAACCAAACCCGACACACAATTAATACATGCTCGACATCAACACACTCATTTAGTTTGCAAAAGACAGGTTGTAACAGAAGATAACATGGAACTAGACAAAGATAGAGCAGTTATGAAAAATTTTGCTATGCAAAATAGATATTTGATTGCAAATTGGATCAACATTTTATGAATACCGAAAGCACAGAGCAATTGTCATGAAGTTTCAGCTGATATAGAAATTCAAAATCCAAAAAAAAACAGACTGTAACAAATCCAAACCCTTCAAATCTAGAATTATTACATGTTCAAGACACTCCTTTTGTTTGCAAAAGACAACAACACAGAAGATAACATGGAACTACAGAGATCTTCAATCCTCCTGTTTCTCACTTGCAGCAGGGTTGTCGATGTAGTGATGCAGGGGAAGGAAGAAAGCAGCCTGATTCTTCTGGAGGTACCTGTTCGACAAATACCAAGAATTTAGTCAGCCAAATTATTATCATAAACAGTCCAAACAAGTATATAACAATCTCCTAGAAAGTAACAGATTCAGTTTTTTGTTACATTGGAACAAACAGACTACTATAGCCTAACCGGAGATGAAATAAAGCAATAAAGTGGGAGTTAAGTAGCATGATAAATTAAACACGAGAAGGATTACGTACTTTAGAACATCAACCATGTTTTGCTGGAACTCATCGAGGCAATCCTCGTCCACGCCAGAAGTCTTGAGCCATTCAGGCATCTTAACTGCAAGACCATGGAAACCAATTAGATATTTAAGAATGAAGTCTAATAAGAAACTAACTTTCACCAAGCACATAGCTTTATTCAGAACAAAACATAACTTTACTACAGACTTTAGGAGAAGTAACGTTCCAAAGTATTCACTTTCATGTCCATACACTTAAGAAGAAAAGAGAATGTAAAATGACCAAAGAAGAAGCATACCAAAGAGTCTCAACAGATGCTCGGCTCCAAACACTGACGAAGGCAGCACATTGTTTGCTGTTGCCTCATCATACTGTCGGCGCTCACCCTTGTACAGCAGTTTTGCACCTAACCTTTGGTCAAAGAACTCATGCAGCCCGCTCACAAAATCTACAATAGTGCGAGCATACCTACACATCCACCAACACGAGCCAATGTGAAATAATGAGCATGAGTGCCAATAATTCAGGGAATACAGTCTTATTAGCTCATTTACTAAATAAAATCATCGACTTGAAAAATTTCTCAAATTTTGTTAAACATCAAAACATACTTAAATGAAATGTGGCAAAGTTATTAAAACATCTAATGTATCTCAGTGATCCACAACTCCACCCCCCTCAGTAACCACCACCTTCCAAAGTGCTGTGACAAACAGCCAGATCCCAAAGAACAAGCTTATAATTGTAAGTCTGTAAGTGCGAAATTGAGAAGAAATTTGCTAACCTTGGTTCTTTCTTAACACGCTGTTCTTTATACTTCTTCAGGAGTTCATTAACAGTGGGGCTCCTCGGAAGTTTCACAAGCTACAAAAGAAAAGAAAAGAAGTTAAGACTTGAACACGTACATATTATAAACATCCAAAATGTGAAGTGGCAGATGTATATTGGAAGTAAAGAGGAGCAGAGGGTACCTTATCAGACAGTACCACGCACTCCCAATCATGAACTAACTGTTTCTTCAATGGTGGTGGCATTGGGATACTTATGGGTACGCCAGGAAATTCTGGTGGAGGAGTGGCATTTGCTTGTGAGGGCGTAGGTATGACAGTTTCTTGTGCGGGCGTAGGTATGACATTTTCTTCTGAGGGTGTGGGCATGGTGGGTGTGGGTATGAATGTGAGCTTGTGTTCTGGTAGATGTGTGGGTAAGGTTCCTGCTTGCAAAGGTGTGGATATCACTCCAACTGGAGGAGACGAAGGCCTGGTGGTCTTTTCTGGTGAAGGTACGAGTGAAGGTCCGGGTTTCTCCTAATGAAAGCACAATGAACATTACATGAAAATACATTTGGAACACATATGAAACACAGCAAACCAAACTGGACAAATACATATGAAAAAGCATATGAACATTACATGAAAAACTCTAAATTTCACAGCAACCCAAACTGGACGAACACATATGAAAAACAGCAAACCAAACTGGACAAATACATATGAAAAGCATATGAACATTACATGAAAAACTCTAAATTTCACAGCAAACCAAACTGGACAAATACACGTGAAACACATAAAACTATACGCACAATTCATCTTATGTTAGCAGTCAAAAATTCAGGAAAAAAAAGAAGAAAAATCCTACTCAACAGCATCTACCGATCCATGAGTCGGATAAAATGCCATTAGTTCTCTAAACAAAGCAAACAGCTGACACATGACAAACAACATCTGGAAATAAAGAAGCAAAGAAGCAATAAACATCAAACCATTGGATCAGTTCCAGATCCAGCTCCAGCTCCAGCTCCAGCTCCAGCTCTCTTCTTCTTTCCTCTTGAACCTGTAGAGACCAAACCATCATGTTCTCAATGAAAATCATATCATTTTATGGATCGAGTAAAGTAACTAGAAGTGCAAACCCTAAACTTTCACTATGCCCCAGACCAAAATAATCAACATACAAGCCAATATCCATCCGATGAATTTTGATGCCAAAAGCAAATGATGACAAGAAACTGAAATCAAAAGCATAAATTGATCATACCAGTTCCAGTTTTGGGCTTGCTGTTTGCACTTTTCCCCTTCTTCATCTGCAGATCGAGCTCCTTCTTCAAACGTCTGTTAGCCTCGGTGTCTTTTAACAGCCGATCATCCGATAGCCATTCATTATAGCTGATTTACCCAAAAAAAATAGAGTTAATGTGATGAGCAGACAACAACCTTGAATGTAAAGTGTGTCAATCGATTTGGTAGGTCGTAATCCGATCATTAATTCACGTGATTACATATCCTATAAATGATTTTAAAAATCGATTGCCGTGTTGGCAGGTCAGCTGTCTAATGAAACAGGTAGGTGGGTCAAAAACACGCTAGTTAGATATGGCTCTTTAACCGGTAAAATTTCAATTTACAAAATACCTAATCCATCAGTATATAAGAAGACACAAGTTAACTTAATAGCACGGATTATGTTCCCAAATTACTAGTTTCATAAATGACACATAGTTTAGTATCACAAAACGACTAATAACTCCATGTGTGCTACATAAGTGACTCAAGTCTGGAGGGCACCGGTAGTTTAATATCACAAAATGACTAATAACTCCATTTGTGCTACATAAGTGACTCAAGGTTGGAGGGCACCGTTGAGCAAATCATGCACGATAAATGTTCAACACTTTTGAAAGTAAAAAATGCAGCAACAAATGGAAGACCTTATAACCCTATAGCCACTCTACAGACTGATTTACACCTTACTTCCAATAAGGTTTGACTATACCCTGGAAGACCTTATAACCCTATAGCCACTCTACAGACTGATGACACCAGCCCGTATAACCACTTCATTAAATTTTGCATCACGAGTTGGGGGCAAAACCATGCATAGAGTATATCCTACATGCAATATCCTATAAAAGAAATGCTCTTTTCCATTACAAGACACCTTAAATGTTTCGAGCAATTTAATGCAAATTCGACAAATGTCACTTTCGGTTCTACATTTAATTCTATTAGAATAAAAGTGGCATTTCCATGTAAAAGTGGCATTTCCCTATTAAACACTTCAATTTTAAAGCATCGCCACATGCCACTAGGCTTAATCTGCATATTAGCATTTCACTCTATCAATGACATATGCTACGCTGAACACATCCAAAAACCAAATCTTGCTTATTTTTAAGTGTAAAACATGAAGCTTTCTAGCAGACAAAGCTATAATCAGTGATTAATGCATAAATCAAACAAAAAAAGTAAAAAAAAAAAATGATGCCAAACCGGATAGCAGACTCACGATTTCTTCCATCCCTGCAGAAGAAAAAATACACATCTTAATATTCCATTATATAATTCAGTTCATTTGAAAAACCCCGAAGATCAGAGAACTTACATTATAATGAACAAACATCCTCCAGCAGGCCCCGAAAGCAGTCTCCAAAATCTGGCCAAAAACACATAATCCAACAGAAAATTGAATTGATCAACAAAGCCATCATAGAAATGATCAGGAAAAACAAAAACACCAATTCAAAAAGCAGCATGATCGGCTAAGTTAAAAACATAAATCCATCCAACCTCATCAAAACAAAACAAACAAACAAACAAACTGAATCATTTCTGCATGAAAAAACGAGAGAAGAACGGCACCATATACCTTAGCTTCGTACAACTGTTCTCCGTACCACGCAAGCACGATTTCCCCAATCTGGAAAGGGCAGGTCTTGGACGAAGCTTCAACGCCTGCGCTGCCTTTGCCCCTGACGGCCTGATCACTCACGGTGGCGGAGGTGTCGACAGAAGCCTCAGCCTTGTTGGAGCTTCCCATGATCGGAGGGTCAGCGGGTTGAGGATAAGCTTGTCCGGCAGCAGCTTCTTCTGGGATCTTCGTCGCCATTTCTCTCACAAACTGGACACCGTAAGTGCGTGTTTATGTGTGTGAGTTCTGTGTTCCTTATTGGGAGCGGGAGAAGGGTTTGGGAGAGGGGGTATTTATATGCCTCCGCCGTAGGTTCGAGATGGTACACTCTCAGTCTACGGCGTCTAACGTGAGGCATGTTAGAATTGGAAATGTCGGGAAATCCTTTTCCTTAAATGTCACCTTTTGTGGGTATCTGCAAAGCCCATCGAAGCCCAATGACGGAATTTCCAACACACGACTTTGACTATTCGTATATTGCGGATTTGATGAGTGCGGATAATAAAGTTTTGATGCATATATCGGATACGAATATGATTATTTTACATAAGATATTATTGAATTTTATTTATTCATTCAAATATACGATCAAATTTTGATAATAGCTCCGGTATCAAAGTCAAAGTATGAAAAATGAATAGAGACATGGGCTTAGTTAATAATATTAAGAGAATAACAATCTGTTACCCATAATTTTTGAGTAAATCTTCACTAATTTCTTTGAGGCGTTAATTGTAATCTCATTGTGAACTTTAATCGACACTGATAATGAATTTTATTAGTAATATTATTTCATTACTAAAACACCTTCAATATTTTAGATATATTATTCCGCCGATTACTCTCATTTCTTCTCTACTCTCTCGTCCCTGCAATTTCAACGAGATCTCCTCATTTGTCTCTCACCGCATGTGCTGGAATTAGGAGGATGAGAAGGTATATTCGAAAGTCGTACAATCAAATTATTTAATACTTATATCAATATTATTGTCGAATTTACTATCAAATAACATTTGGTATCACCATTTTTTTTTTTTATCACGGTCTAAATATTACAATGTGACATTTCAATATCCATGATTATAAGAGATTTATCCAAAAACTCATACAAATAATAATTGTGTAGATTTGAAGTGTGAAATCAAGTTTAACACGAAGATGAAGTCAAAATAAAGACCAGAGAGAAAAACAATTACGTAGAAAATATACAAAACATTCATACGTACCAACCATTCGCAAAACATGTGAAAATTTTGGCCATTGTTATGATTAAAAAACAGACTGCTCATGTGATAAGTATGTTTGTGAGAATTGTTGGTAAAACAGTAAGGTATTAAGGTAAAACAGTGACATTAGTTAAATAGTGTATTCCATTTTGCAGTGTTCAGTTAATAAATGGTGGATAATAGTAGGCTACATGTAGCTAGCTGATTATTGTATAAAGTTGTTTTAAAATCCATGATGCACCACTACTACATTAATACATCTACATTGCACTTATGTTGATTGGACACAAATTCTGAAATCGTGATACGAAAACATGAAATTTTTAAATTTTGTCGAAATGAAAATTTGTGTCCAATCAACAACATGTCTTGACTAAGTTTACCGACACTGCTATCACAATGTCTTGTCTTAAAAATCATTCTGACGCCACTATATTTTATACATACTCAGATAAATATATACAAGTAAATGATGATTTTCAGTTAGACATTAGCCAACATTATTAAGAAAGTGAGTGCATAATTCTTTCCCCTTCTATTTCCACTCTTAAAAATATGAACATTAAAACCTTCCTCCAATTCCTGTATCTCTCAATTCTTCCATTCTCAATTCACCAGTTCGAGCAAAATCTCTTCTCCTCTTCATTCTGTGCCTATCGGACTTGAGATTCATATCAATTTTTGGACATGTCATTCGACAGGACCGACACGCCTGTCTCCCGTTTATTTTTACACTGATTCGCGACATTAGGACTGTTTAACCACGTCTGAGCAACATAGTCTTGCCCTATTGCACATAATAAAGCTATTGCATGCTGAAAAATAGAATAACAATATATAAACAAAAAGTCATTGATTAAATAATTGGAACTATATATTAAAGAATGAAATCATAGGCACTAAGCTATATATACTATGCTGGAGAATGAGATAATTTGAACTTGAAATCTACTCATCCCACTAAATGTACAACAAACAAAAAAAATGAATGAATGTATGAATGAACCAATAAACATATATGCATAAATCAATGGCCTTCTCCGGGGCTTGGTCCAGAGTTCATAATCTGCTTCTTAGTATCCTTAGCTCCAACAGCATCTGTCTTCATGTGGCCTTGTCCATCACTAGGACCTCCAGTCTTGATCCCTCCAATGTACAGCTCCATCACCACCGCTCCTCCGCCTCCTTCCGCCACCTCTGCGATAACAATGTTATCGCTTAACAGCCGCGCTTCCGCGCTCCACGCCAGAACAACAAGAACAGCAACCAAAACCACAGAAAACTTGGTAAAATTTGCCATGTTACAGAAAACTTATACTTTGATTGCAGAAAACTCTTGAATTTGGTTCTGAGATTTGTAGGAGTAGCTAAGATCAGCAAGGGAGTATATATAGTGAGAAGAAGGAGTGGAAATTTCTGGTGTGGTGAGTGAAAATGGAGTCGTATTTGACTGTTGAAAATGTTTTTGATACCGTTCAAAGGACACGTGGGAGAGGCTAATTTGAATTTGTTTGCGTTTTGGACAAACAAATTTAGGAGAACTTAGTTAGAGGCCGCCTCTGTGTTCAAAGATAAAGAGTCAAGATATTTGATTTTGATCAGTTTGATGGAAGAGACGAGGTAGCTTCATGCTGGGGGAACTGGGAGCTAATTTCGTTGCGTGTGTTTCCACACACACTCACGGTGTATATATTGACATTTCCACTGCACCTATATACATTGACGGATCTATATCTGAAATGATATACGCAATCTAGTATTTTAATTAGTATAGTCCAAAATACCAATGAAAAGATACTACCGTCCCTGCAAGTTGGTTAGTTTCTCAAAAATCAAATAAATTAAAGTCATTTTCATACTTTTATACCGTATTTTGGACTACAAGAGTAAAATATTGGACTGCGTATGACAACACGCATCTATATCTAAGCTGGCGTCTGCCATCAGATCCCTTGAACAAATCTATGAATAGTTACTTCTAACCTAATTAACTGTCACTACAGTGTTTTTCTGCTTTGTACTATCAGTTATTCTAATATTAATTTCGAGATCTGCTACTGCGTATATACTCCTTGTCCCTCCGTTCCAATGAAAAATGCACGTAACATGTACATTATATTTAGTGACAGGACAGAATCATGAATTTATTTTAATGTAGGCTCAAATGACAAAAACAACAAAGGGAAGAAACGCAGGTTCAGAACAGCCGTCTACCTGGAAGCCAGAAATGTCCAAATTTGACCGGTGAACAGTAATATAGGACGGGTTTTGAATTTTAAGGGGTTTACCCGGATCTGAGCGTAGTTCCGCCCTTGATTATATTGTTTAACTTTTATAAGTTTCTTAGTAATTTATCAACACTTTGATCAATCAAAAATAATATTGTTCTGTTTGATCTGTTAGTATTATTATCACATCAATCATCAACAGGTTGATCCATTTTCATCAAAAATATGTGTATTCAATTCCAACATTTGGAAAAATGAAGATGCTACAAAGAAAGTGATTAATATTTTTTTTATAATGTGTGGGTTGAATATTTTTGTTTTAAATTAGAATGCTAGGAATGGTTGGTTATTTTATTAATTAGTTGGTGAATAATATTCCATTAACCTCTTTGTTACGATGTCGTGGGTTTTATAATTGTTTAATCCAAACACTATCTAACTTATGACGTTGTGCAACCCCACTCCTTGCATGATTGTGATGTTTATGGTGTTCATTTGTCAATTAAAAATTTATTTAATTATTAAAAATTTAAAGTTTTAAAATTTATATTAATAAGTATTAGTTCTGTATTGAAGAAAAAATATTAATTGATTATTCTCTCGTGATATATTTGTCCCGAAAATGAGAGGTACTATAATATACGATCGATATGGCCGTTTAACTGTTTTCGTAAAAGCATGATTGTTATGTTTAACTAATAAGTACTTTTTAGTCATAAGTATACCTAATTTGAGTACAAATTCCGACATATATACTCACAAATACATGATAAAGAGATTTGTGTGCTGGTAGTATATGCAGTTCTGTATTTTACTCGATATAGTCTAAAATATCATTTAAACTACAATAACGTCCCCTGAATATCGTTAAGTTATCCAATAAACATAATAAATAAGGATATTTTCGTAAAATCGTATTATATTTGGACTATAAGAGTATGTAATAGATTGCGTATAGTAATATCAAAACATTATATCTTTTTTAGTCCTAACTTGTTAAAAAAGATCAAATAATAAGTTTTTTACTTCAATCACATAACACGTGTGTTCTGTTAACTCACTTAATTAATTATTTACTCAAGATCGGTTAGATTGACTATTGCACTTGTAAATTAAGTGGATGGAGAGTTTCATCCAATGATCTGGATGTTAAGTAAATATCTTATTATAATATGTAGTTTATTAATATTAAGTTTATTAAGTATATGTGATAAAGAAAGTACAATTTAGATCGAAAACAGGTGAATTTATATAAGTTGAAAATCAATGATATGGCCAAATCATTTTTTGTCTCCAAAAACACAGTTTGTGGAGTGCAAGGTTTTTGGTGCAAGTTGCTAATTGCTTCAGATAGTACTTGATGAGTTGTACTAACTTCAACGTTAACATGCAACGTATGCTATCATTTCGACAAAACTCCAGGCACGATCGTAAAACCAACAATTATATAATTTATTAATGGGAATATTACAAAATAATTAACTTATGAAATGAATTAATCATGATAGAGTTATTAAAATTTTAAAGAATAAAGTATTAAGAAATTAGACGAATTGAGATGATCAGTTTCCTGGTCCGGACGGACTAGGGCCGGATTTCTTCGACTCCTCCACGTCCGGCACGGCGGTGGTCGACCTGTGACCTTTGCCGCCGGGACTCGGTCCGCCAGTTTTAATGGCGTCAATGGCTAAACCTTTCAGCTTCGAGCTCTCCACCGTTGGATGCATAACCTTCATCTTATCGCCGTTCATCAGCGGCCGAGCTTCGACGGCGAAGATGATGGAGTGGCTCAGTATAAGAGCTGCAACAATGAGTACTGCAACGTTTCTTGGTGCTGCCATTTGAGAGGTTGAGTTCAGAGAAACAGTTTATATAGAAAGATAGTGTTTATCGAATGATGCACTCGTTGTATGTTGGTTATGTTTGGTGTAGAATGTTTGGAAGGCCAAGTTTACATATTTATAGAGACGATTTGATGGATACTTGCATGCACAATTACATTGAGTTGAAAGATTCAATGTTTTATGTAGCATAATTATTTTGAAAGGAAAAAAAAAGTCAAATGGATGCAAGCTTGTTCCATTTAGTTTATCTAAATATTTTTCGGTTCAAATTTTTTTTGATCAATATTGCTCTGTTCTTTTTAATTAGTAAAAGGGACGTTTGTTGTGGACTAGATTTTCTAGTTCAGGTCTAGATATGCTATATCCGGCATTCAGTACTCATAATCGTGGATGCAGAGAAGGTTTAGATCGTCATACCTTTAGAAAACTCTCCGCAATCTCTCTTTCGACTCCTATTTAGAGAAATAATGTACTCATTGTCTATTTGGAGGCATATTTATAGGTGTGAGAAACCTAATAAATAGCATTCAGCAATTTTGTTTCAGTTCAGATCAGTACTATTCATATAATTTGGGAAGAATAGGCTCAATTCAATGAAATCAGTCAATAGAATTTCTAAAGTGTTATACGCAATTCAGTATTTTATTCATCGTAGTTCAAAATATCATTGGAATTACAACACCGCTTCTTGAATATTGCTACGTAAATTCATATTGTATTTTAGACTACGTACAAGTAGATATCGAACTGTTTATAGCAACACTCTCGTTTAGACCAAGTTGATCGAGGGGGAATGAAATGAAGCATCGAGGAAGGAGTGTTTGGTTCCAAATTAAGCACATTTATGCATGGAGGTTCATGAACACAAATTCGTTAGTGAACCTATAACCAACAGTTTAACCTAGAAGACATGACATGCATGAGATCACAGTCACGGGGCACTTTAACTACTTAATTGTGTGTAAACTTTTTGTTAAATTCTTGGAAAGTCAGAGGAAGACCAATTTTGACTGGTCCAAAACTTTTACCCATCCACATTTTTCACCTTCTTCTTGGAAGTAATTATTTAATGTGGATGTGTGATCAAAAAGCTCAACCTTTAAGTTGTTGAATGAAGAAAAACGAGGAAATTGAAGTAAAATAAAAATAAATTCACTTTATGATTATATTTATTTTTACTAAACTACTCCAACCGTCCCAACCAAAGTGTCTGGTTTAAGTTTTCAAAGTAAATTGGGACGATTTTGGCCATGATCTTTTTTTCATTTTTGTGAGCAAAATTTTTTTGAAAAGATTATAAATTAAAATTTTATGTTTTTATGAATCCATCAAATAATACATTACATGACAATCGTTTGTAATATTATTATTAAATTATAATAATTAATGGTCAAAATTATATATGTTGGATTTTGAAAAGTCAAACGAGACGATTTGACGGAGATCGGGTGAGTATATTGTACTGATCTAGAAGGGATCATAAGACTGCATAGTCGTAGGAAAACATGCACATAAGCACAAGCAGGTTACCGCATGCTTGAGAGCAATCAAAACAACGGTCAGAACTCCTAGTCGAAAGGTTCATATGCTCACAGACTCCTCTGAATAGTGACGTCACTCAACCAGTCGGAATTAGCACTGTGGGAGGTGAAGAATATGGTGCAAGATATAATTAGTTTTGTTCATTTGTATTTTCTATTGTAAAAGTAGATAGAGAATCCCTGATTGAGAAGTATGATATTGCAATCAATCCGGGAATATAATTATTAATAATAGTGTTTGTTGTAAAAAAAACAAGCAGATTTAGTCAGCACAGTTCAATTCAGCAAAATAATGCAACTGGAGAGAAGACTTTAAGAGTAAGATTAAAACACGTGTTATATTTGATCTTCAAAAAATTAACATTCCTTGTACACTCCATTGCAAATTCCACGTTAAAGGCTGCTATATTTATTTTTCTGGGGTAAGAAATATTTTGATGGAGTAATAACTGAATTCAAGTTTCTTGATCTCCACTCATCAACATGACAAATTGGTTCGTGTAAGAAGAAAGCTTCGATTTTTCCTTCAGCAAAATTTTGGTTTGGACTAGTACATTTACGAGTCAAAAAAGAAGTTGGAGAATTTTTGTATTCTCACACATGCTTGTAAATTATATATATGTTCTATAACAGTATCATTTTCATAAATATACGAAAGGAAAACTTTGGAAGCTATCCAGAGACGGATCTAGAAAATTCTATTAGAGCAGGCGGAAGTGTAGGCCAATAATAGCGTTACAGTAATATTTAGACGGAAATTACTATTCACAAACTTGTCCGGCGAATTTGAGGGCATGCTGCCGTACGCCCCATCCTGCGAATGAATCCGCATCTGAAGCCATCGGATGTGCAACTCCTAGATCTAATGGTGTATATTAAATTTGGATGGAATGATGTGAGAAAGAATATATACATAAAATGAAAATCGATCATAGGTGACAAAATTATTTTAAAAGTCATGGGACGGATTCAGACAAATATATTTGGGGTTGATAACATCGTCCCGTGAAATGCATGATTCCGTCATTGAATCATGTTAATGGTTGAGTAATTTTTTTCTTCTTCATTTTATATAATAAAATTTCTGGAAAATCTCAAGAAGTATTTAAATTTACATGTGATGATGATGAATAGAAACCAAGAACTCATAATGAATCTATATTGTGAACCACAATAAATAACCACAAAATTAATTCTAACTAAAGACAGCCATGCAAGCCTTGTGAAGTGTTAGGGCTCCACAACAACTCATAACAAGAGGCCCATCCTAGTTAATACTCCAGCTCATTGTAGTCTTGTCTAATGGGTAATGGCCCAATTTGAACCCAACTTTGCACTAATTTTTAATAATCTTTCAATTTTTTTACACATAATCTTTCGATTAAGGAAGATCTTGGATCTTATATCATGTATAGTTCCTTCTCTCTTCCAGGGGAGCTTCTGCAGGGGTTGGGATGGAAATTCTCCCCTCCTTATCAAGGATTTGTAGGGAATTAGCCGATAATTATACCTCATTAGGGAGCTCCTCGCCATGAATGCCGAGAGCGTATAATTGCTTACTTTTGGCTAGCCCAGACTCAGCAGCCCCTAGGCTCAGGCACAGAACCACCCGAGGCGGCTCAATACGTTAATCAAAGCATGTTCTTATTAGAGGCACTAGAGGACGTATGCATGTTGGTGCAGGTTACAGCGATTGTGATGCGCCGGTTAATATCTTGCTCGCATTGATTGGATACCTAGGAGTCATGGCTATTTTGAGTTGTGAGGCGGACCTATTACCCTACTTTGTAGCCATGCTAGTTATCGGCTATGCGCTCGTGAGTCTATGAGTTTGCTATCAGCCCTGTCCATGAGATGAGAGGGTACATGAGCGGATACGAGCTATTGGCATGTTTTCTCTCCTACATTGACACATTCGAGATCACCGACATATATGTATCCTGCTACGAGTATCCTAGGCACCTATTCCAGTTTTGCTCCTGTCCTGCTCCCGTTCCCACGACATCTCTTTAGCTCTATTTTCACCTTATTTGAGATGTTGTTTACCTGGAACGATCCTTTAGGATGTCATATGTTTTGAATGTTTAGCTGGGATGATGATGTGATGATATTATGCTCCCATTTAGTTGCCATTATTATACAATTTTGGATAAGCATATTGTGAGATGTTGATGTGATGATTTGATCATTAGTATGGATTGCTATTTGTTGACAAAAAAAAAATTGAAACAGCGTTCGTTATTCACCCACATGCATGGAAAAGGGATTGAAAATATAATGCGAACATTTAGTCCCTATTTTTCTAATCTTATCTATATCAATTTATTATTTATAAAAATATAACTTGATGGAATTCATAGTTTATACTTAATTTTCCATCTAATTTTCAATACATTAGTTTTTATGTACGTAAAGTTCTTATGAAAAAAAAATTAAATCATGAGAATAAAGTCTTAATCATATTCATATTCTTACTAGGATTCGGTTTCTTGTGTTACAGAATATAAACCTTTTCCCTTTATACTTACGAAGTTATTCCACATAGAATAAGGAAAACATAAAAGGCTTTTCTTTTCAAATATAGTAATTCCTTCACCCCTTTCTTCATATCTTTCAAGTCGGAAGCCCCAAATAATGGCTAGCTCCTCAAATTTTGAGTCGGAACTCCCACCGGAGAATCGGAATATTCCGTCAACTTTTAAGCCAGAACCTCCGCTGGAACGGAAGCCCTGGCTTATTGTTGGGCTCGGCAACCCCGGAAAGATGTACAGCAAAACACGACACAATATTGGTTTTGAGATGGTTGATTACATTGCTAAAGCTGAAGAGATTTCCATGAAAAGTGCTTCCTTCAAGGCCATCATCGGGAAAGGCCATTTATGTAATTTACCAGTCATCCTTGCTAAACCACAGACATACATGAATGAAAGTGGTGAGTCGGTCGGAGCAATTGTTTCGCATTACAAGATTCCGGTAAGCCAAATTCTAGTAATTTCCGATGATATGGATATTCCGTTTGCGAAGCAGAGAATGTTGCCCAAGGGTGGGCACGGAGGGCACAACGGAATGAGGAGTATTATAGATCACTTGAAGGGTAGGAAAGATAGCAAGGATGCTGGCATGGACTTTCCCCGTCTGCGGATCGGTATCGGCCGGCCACCTGGAAACATGAGTGTAGTGAACTTTGTTTTGGGGAAATTTGAACAACAAGAACAGGAAGATCTGGATTTTACACTTGAACATGTGTTGGAAGCGGTGAGAATCCTTTTACTCGAAGGATTTGATAAAAGTGCTAGTTTTGTTAATAGTCCTTGAACAATGGAGCATAGTCACATTCCAGTGCATCAAGGTCCTGTCCAGTTGACCCGCTTGGAACCGCTTGCTGACTACTAAAACTGTTTGACCCGATTGGAGCTACTTGGAGCTGATTGAGTTACTTGAGCTGCCTGGAGCTGATTGAGTTACTTGAGCTGCCTGGAACTGCTTGGATTATTTTATTATTTATGGATGAAATTTGTATGTGGTTTAAATATAATTTGACTAGTTAAAATACACAATATTTCATTGACAACAATTTAAATAACCTTTTTATTACATAAATTTCAAAATATTTTATTTTTTTTCAAAAAAAATACAAGTCGAATGAAGTCAGCTGATTGATCTGTTTGGAGCTGCTTGAACTGCTTGATATGTTTGAGCTGTTTGCAGCTGCTTTGCATAGGCGTAACCAGGCATGATGCAAAGGGTGGAAAAAAAATAATTTTCAGTTTATAGGATTAAATTTTAAAAATTATAAATATTGCCCCAATACTTTTAAAAAATTATTATAGTGCTCATAAAAATTTTAATAATTTTCATTAATTTCAAATTTTATAAATTAAAAAACCCCAAATATAAAACCCAAATTTTCCATCCATGCCCTGTACGTAATATCTTATTTTTTACAAGAATGATTGTAAATATGCAAAAAAAAAACTTGAATTATTGTAAGTATGTGAGAAAAAAAATTGACGTAAATTGCCACTACACTCGTAAAATCCTGGCTACGCCACTACTGCTAGGTGTTAAAATTGCATGCAAGAAGGTGAACAGGATAGAGCCATTGTCTTCTAATAATAATTAGGATGATCTTAGTTTGCGTAGCGTGGTGAGATTCTCGGTTTTGTCGTCGTCGGAGACGATGAAAGAACCGGAAAACCAGACAGCTCTCAGTCGACAAAGCAGAGCAAAAGGTTTGGATTCTCTCGTGTCACTTATGGAATCCTTTGGTGCACTCCAGTCCGAATAATACCAAAGCCATGGAACTAAACGTTAAAAGGATGATTATAACGTCTCAAGTTTGAACAAGGGAAAAGGCCACACCTACTAAATGATCAAATTTTAAATGCTCCCTCTTGTTTGTACATCCAATTGTTTCTTTTAGATTTATCACTGTCTTTTTACATCATCTATTAATTTGTTTTTTTCTTAAGCCTCATCTATAATGAAAGGGGGAAAAAAATCTCATATTTCATGATATTACAATGATCTACAATCATGTATTTGTCACATTCCATTTATTTTTAATGTGTAATTATTAACTGAATAGATATATTAACGATAACTGAAAAGATACACTAAGGTCATGTTCAGTTGAACCTGCAAGAAATTTTAGTCAACTACAAGAAATTGCAACTAATGTAATTTCGTGAAGGAATCGGCGTTGCAGTTACAAAGAATATGTTTAGATGAATCTGAACTGGTCATGTTTAGTGGCTAAAAGTTCGGTATATAAAATTGGTGGGTCACTCCACATATTGCCAATCGCTTTTATGATTGAATCTCACTGGATTTATATACTGGATCGAATTGGACTTATAAACCCGTTTGTATATCCGCACTCTTCCCGTCTTACCCATTATGAACTTCTTACCCAACATGCTTATTCCCCGTATGGGCTTCTAATACATTGCTTTATTATATGTTATCATATAATGAAATAAGCACTAGAATAGACATGTGAATATGAAAAATAAGTACTTTGTAATGATAATAATAAAACAAATAAATGTTGAAGGAGAGAGATTTATAATCTGTTGTACTTCCGACCGCAATATAGACACTGATTCTTTCAATATAGTTCAGACCGCAATATAAACAATGCCTTTTCCAATGATATAGAGAGGTGGTCGGTGATTGCTCAAGTTACGTCTCGTCGAGATTAAGTTAATGTTCGTCGAGTCAGGATAGATAAGATATTCCTTTGTTTTCATGTATTACAATACTATTAAGATTACTAACAATGTTAACTACATTTTGTTCATTGATTTCAGTTACAAGTAATTGTATTTCTAAACCGCAGTTGGCAGGATTTTGATGATTTATTTTAAAATTGAGATATTGATTCGCGGCATTATTTATGATTTCTGTTTTATTGAATTGGCAAACAAAGTCATAAATACTCCCAGCTATCAATCATCTGGAAATCGTAATTTCTTGACTTTTGTAATATGCTAAATATAGAAAGTAGCATCATTCATGTGCTTCTGCAACAAACAACTTTTACATCCGATTCTGAAAGAAATGAAGATCGAGCTCCAGGAAACATCAAGTTAGAACTGCATTACAAATCATCGCAAACCCAGAAGATCATGATTAAACACAACAAATAAAATACACAGAAGAACGCTACAAATTAGAAACGGAAAAAACAACGGAATTAGCACCGGCACCGGAAATCCATTCATTTCGGCCGGTTGCTGAAGCTCATCCTCTCATAGTACCGAATCGAAAGCAGGGACAGCGAGAGGTTGACCTCGTCCTTCCCCCACCGCTTCTTCACGCCGTTCCCAGCAGCCTTCGCCGGCGCGTAGTTCCACGCGCCTCCAGCAACAGGCGCCGCCGCCGCAGCCGGCTTGAGCAGAGGCCAGAGGTAAAGCGAGAACAGCGATCGGAATCCGCCGAGAGCCAGCACCACCGTCCGGAGCTGCACCGGAATCTTCGAGTAGTGCTCCGTACAGATCAGCTCCCACAGCCGCTCATCGACCGCCGCCTTGTTCCAGCCCCGGCAGACGCACGACGCCGCCGCGAGCCCCCGGCCGTCCACGCGCTTCAGAATCTCGTACAGCAGGTTCTCGTCGGAGAGAACCATCGCCGCCGCATCGCCGCCTTCGTCCGCAATCACCTTCGCCTTCTTCTTCTCCATGTCACCGTCGCCGGCGGCGAGAATCGGTCGCTTCATTATCGCTGGATCTGGAAATGGGAAAAGTGTGGAGTTTCTCAATTTTGCCCTCTGGGTGGATGGGTTTATATAATCGAGGATTGCAAGTGGGGAGGAGTTTTGATAAGGTTCGAAGAGGACAAAAATGTGAAAATTAATGCTGCTTTTACAAGCTTTCTCTGCGTAATGACGAAACTGTCCCTGTGATAATTACGCTCTTGGTTTTGTCTCTTTGCTGCTGTTAAAGTCAACAATAATGCAGCGTTTTGGTGTATTCCTTGGCTTTCTTGTGCCTCTCCATTTAACTTTTTATTGCCCTGCTTTTTGTTATTCTAGAATGGGTTAAAATGAATTACTTGTGTGTTAATGTAATCTCTCTTTTATAAGTGTAAATTAACTCAAAGTTGACGTAACATTATCACTATCATCTTCAGAGCCCTAGTCGGGACGATTTCATGTTGGAAGATCTAATAGGTGTCTGACACATTGCGAGACGAAGCAAAACGGGGATGCAATGACCAAATATAAGTGGTAGGTGGAGGAGACGTATGTGGCATCACAACCGAATAAAGTCTACTTTAGTGAGGCTCTATCTCGGTTTTATCCCTATTGAACAGTACTGTCACTTAAGATTTCCGTTGAGTGGACAATGTGGATTCCCTATTCACATACTTCATAGTCGTTGCTTAATGACATATATTACTCAAATTCCATGTCCACCGACACTTTAACTATCATCCTTAATCCAAACTCGGCAGAGATCTGAAAAAGAAGAAGATGTCATGATGATGTCATAGTGACGTAGGGTTGTTAAAGGTTTGTTTAACATTCTAATATAATCAAATTACTGATACACCTAGTAAAAGTCGATATTTGTTGGTCAAAACCGACAACCAACAATCAAGATTGACAGTTATTGTGCAACTCCTTTAAGATTTCATTGTCAAGGTCCATATATCAGATAACAATTTCAGCTTCAATTTTCGCACTACGATGATTCACATTTTAAACTAGTGTCAGAGAATACGACTGCATGTTTTCTTGTTTCCCGCGTTATAATAAGTTTTGTCGTTATTTCAGATTTAGTAAATACAATTTCATATCAGTCGAACGCTAGCATTTCAGGTAAAAGTAATTCAATTTGTAAATCCCCTTCTTTAGTCTTCACCCACACCACTGCAATGACATTGTACACTGAAACGATAGTAGAGGAACGTATACATACAAGCGAGGAAGGTTTTTATGACCGGCAGCCCCAAATTTTGAATATATATTGTCATTTTGGTTGTAATAAGTACATGAATGATGTATAGTAGAGTTTCGAATATTAAGTGATATAAACTATTTTTGTTTTTTGGATATGAGGTGTGAATGTATTTGTTTTATTGGATACATTGGTGTTTTTTAGATAAGCCACCAAGGCGGAGAAATTTATTGGGTTTCACATACTCTAAAATGGTCTATTAGCCATATTGCATCTCTTGTAAGTAGCATACTAAACCCATCTCAAATTTTCTCGCAAACAACTCCTTATAAATCGTAGTTATTTAAGATATAGCAAAACTAGAAAATTTTATTAACACAAACATGATGTTTCTAATCAAAAGAAAGATTAATACTACACCAAACATATTAATTCATCGACTAAACATAAACAATAAACACTGAACTTCATGTATAAACAGTAAGGCATGGAAAAGTACATCTACAGTGGATTCGTGTAGCCATCCCACCAAAATATGCTCACATTTTTCAGTCCGTGACTCCATACGTCCAATTATGTTGGAGACAGTTAACAGAATTTCCGTAAATTGTGAGTAGTTAGTATTCCCAAAATAGCTTAGAGCTCCTAGTCAATCAGGATTGTTAGGATTTTGTATGGACCAGTACGAGGAAGAACGGACTAATTCCCGGTGTGCAGTGAATTGGAGTTTATGTGTTGTAATGTAACGCAAATTATACCGTACAATCTTTTTATTTAAATTAATTAAGTAATTTAACTTTATTACAATTTAGGTCTTAATAAATTTAACAGCCTAACTCCCAAGAAGATGTCGTGATGATGTCATAGTGATGTAGGGTTGTTAAAGGTTTGTTTAACATTCTAAAATAATCAAATTACTGATATATCCTAGTAAAAGTCGATATTTGTTGGTCAAAACCAACAACCAACAATCAAGGTTGACAGTTGTTGTGCAACTCCTTTAAGATTTGATTGTCAAGGTCCAGATATCATATAGCAATTTCAGCTTCAATTTTCACACTACGGTGACTCACGTTTTCAACTAGTGTCAGAGAATACGACTACATGTTTTCTTGTTTCCCGTGTTACTATAAGTTTTGTGGTTATTTCAGATTTAGTAAATACAATTTCAGATCAGTCGAACGCTACCATTTAGGTAAAAGTAATCCAATTTGTAAATCCCCTTCTTTAGTCTTCACCCACACCACTGCAATGACATTGTTCACTGAAACTGTGAACTTACAAAAGAAATGTTTTGACAATTGAAGTAATTTCCTTATATCTTGGTCAGATTTCATCAGTGTCATATATTTTAGTATCGACCACAAAAGGATTTATATTTTTTAGAATCCAACATGATATCGTATCATTTATCTGTGAGAATTCTAATATATATTAAAATATGATATTGTCTATGTTGATACTTTTTCCGCACCTATCATAATGATTTTCGATGGTCAATTAGGATTAGCTTGCTATCGGCTGAGGTATAGCTTTGGAACAAAATGTGTGCCACGATAGTAGAGGAACATATACATACAAGCGAGGAAGGTTTTTATGACCGGCGGCCCCAAATTTTGAATATATATTGTCATTTTGGTTGTAATAAGTACATGAATGAAATCTATAGTGGAGTTTCAAATATTAAGTGATATAAACTATTTTTGTTTTTTGGATATGAGGTGTGAATGTATTTGTTTTATTGGATACATTGGTGTTTTTTAGATAAGCCACCTAAGGCGGAGAAATTTATTGGACTTCACATACTCTAAAATGGTCTATTAGCCATATTGCATCTCATGTAAGTAGCATACTAAATCCATCTCAGATTTGCTCGCAAACAACTCCTTATAAATCGTAGTTATTTAAGATATAGCAAAACAGAAAATTTTATTTACACAAACGTGATGTTTCTAATCAAAAGAAAGATTAATACTACACCAAACATATTAATTCATCGACTAAACATAAACAATAAACACTGAAATTCATGTATAAACAGTAAGGCATGGAAAAGTACATCTACAGTGGATTCGTGTAGCCATCCCACCAAAATATGCTCACATTTTTCAGTCCTTGACTCCATACGTCCAGTTATGTTGGAGACAGTTAACAGAACTTCCGTAAATAGTGAGCAGTTAGTATTCCCAAAATAGCTTAGAGCTCCTAGTCAGTCAGGGTTATTAGGAATTTGTATGGAACAGTACGTGGAAGAACGAACTAATTCCCAGTGTACAGTGAATTGGAATTTATGTGTTGTAATGTAACGCAAATTATACCATACAATCCTTTTATTTAAATTAATTAAGTAATTTAACTTTATTACAATTTAGGTCTTAATAAATTTACCAACCTAACTCCCAAGAAAATGTCATGATGATTTCACAGTGATGTAGGGTTGTTAAAGGTTTTTTTAACATTCTAAAATAATCAAATTACTGATATACCCTAGTAAAAGTCGATATTTGTTGGTCAAAACCGACAACCAACAATCAAGGTTGACAGTTGTTGTGCAACTCCTTTAAGATTTGATTGTCAAGGTCCAGATTTGTCAGATAGCAATTTCAGCTTCAATTTTCGCACAACGGTGACTCAAGTTTTCAACTAGTGTCAGAGAATACGACTGCATGTTTTCTTGTTTCCCGCGTTACTATAAGTTTTGTCGTCATTTCAGATTAAGTAAATACAATTTCAAATCAGTCGAACGCTACCATTTCAGGTAGAAGTAATCCAATTTGTAAATCCCCTTCTTTAGTCTTCACCCACACCACTGCAATGACATTGTTCACTGAAACTGTGAACTTACAAAAGAAATGTTTTGACAATTGAAGTAATTTCCTTATATCTTGGTCAGATTTCATCAGTGTCATATATTTTAGTATCGACCACAAAAGGATTTATATTTTTTAGAATCCAACATGATATCGTATCATTTATCTGTGAGAATTCTAATATATATTAAAATATGATATTGTCTATGTTGATACTTTTTCCGCACCTATCATAATGATTTTCGATGGTCAATTAGGATTAGCTTGCTATCGGCTGAGGTATAGCTTTGGAACAAAATGTGTGCCACGATAGTAGAGGAACATATACATACAAGCGAGGAAGGTTTTTATGACCGGCGGCCCCAAATTTTGAATATATATTGTCATTTTGGTTGTAATAAGTACATGAATGAAATCTATAGTGGAGTTTCAAATATTAAGTGATATAAACTATTTTTGTTTTTTGGATATGAGGTGTGAATGTATTTGTTTTATTGGATACATTGGTGTTTTTTAGATAAGCCACCTAAGGCGGAGAAATTTATTGGACTTCACATACTCTAAAATGGTCTATTAGCCATATTGCATCTCATGTAAGTAGCATACTAAATCCATCTCAGATTTGCTCGCAAACAACTCCTTATAAATCGTAGTTATTTAAGATATAGCAAAACTGAAAATTTTATTAACACAAACGTGATGTTTCTAATCAAAAGAAAGATTAATACTACACCAAACATATTAATTCATCGACTAAACATAAACAATAAACACTGAAATTCATGTATAAACAGTAAGGCATGGAAAAGTACATCTACAGTGAATTCGTGTAGCCATCCCACCAAAATATGCTCACATTTTTCAGTCCTTGACTCCATACGTCCAGTTATGTTGGAGACAGTTAACAGAACTTCCGTAAATTGTGAGCAGTTAGTATTCCCAAAATAGCTTAGAGCTCCTAGTCAATCAGGGTTATTAGGAATTTGTATGGACCAGTACGTGGAAGAACGAACTAATTCCCAGTGTACAGTGAATTGGAATTTATGTGTTGTAATGTAACGCAAATTATACCATACAATCCTTTTATTTAAATTAATTAAGTAATTTAACTTTATTACAATTTAGGTCTTAATAAATTTAACAACCTAACTCCCAAGAAAATGTCATGATGATTTCAAAGTGATGTAGGGTTGTTAAAGGTTTTTTAAACATTCTAAAATAATCAAATTACTGATATATCCTAGTAAAAGTCGATATTTGTTGGTCAAAACCGACAACCAACAATCAAGGTTGACAGTTGTTGTGCAACTCCTTTAAGATTTGATTGTCAAGGTCCAGATATGTCAGATAGTAATTTCAGCTTCAATTTTCGCACTACGGTGACTCACGTTTTCAACTAGTGTCAGAGAATACGACTGCATGTTTTCTTGTTTCCCGCGTTACTATAAGTTTTGTCGTTATTTCAGATTAAGTAAATACAATTTCAGATCAGTCGAACGCTACCATTTCAGTTAGAAGTAATCCAATTTGTAAATCCCCTTCTTTAGTCTTCACCCACACCACTGCAATGACATTGTTCACTGAAACTGTGAACTTACAAAAGAAATGTTTTGACAATTGAAGTAATTTCCTTATATCTTGGTCAGATTTCATCAGTGTCATATATTTTAGTATCGACCACAAAAGGATTTATATTTTTTAGAATCCAACATGATATCGTATCATTTATCTGTGAGAATTCTAATATATATTAAAATATGATATTGTCTATGTTGATACTTTTTCCGCACCTATCATAACGATTTTCGATGGTCTATTAGGATTAGCTTGCTATCGGCTGAGGTATAGCTTTGGAACAAAATGTGTGCCACGATAGTAGAGGAACATATACATACAAGCGAGGAAGGTTTTTATGACCGGCGGCCCCAAATTTTGAATATATATTGTCATTTTGGTTGTAATAAGTACATGAATGAAATCTATAGTAGAGTTTCAAATATTAAGTGATATAAACTTTTTTTGTTTTTTGGATATGAGGTGTGAATGTATTTGTTTTATTGGATACATTGGTGTTTTTTTAGATAAGCCACCTAAGGCGGAGAAATTTATTGGGCTTCACATACTCTAAAATGGTTTGTTAGCCATATTGCATCTCATGTAAGTAGCATACTAAACCCATCTCAGATTTGCTCGCAAACAACTCCTTATAAATCGTAGTTATTTAAGATATAGCAAAATAGAAAATTTTATTAACACAAACGTGATGTTTCTAATCAAAAGAAAGATTAATACTACGCTAAACATATTAATTCATCGACTAAACATAAACAATAAACACCGAACTCTATTTATAAACAGTAAAGCATGGAAAAGTACATCTACAGTGGATTCGTGTAGCCATCCCATCAAAATATGCTCACGTTTTTTAGCCCGTGACTCCATACGTCCAGTTATGTTGGAGACAGTTAACAGCACTTCGGTAAATTGTGAGCAATTTTATTCCCAAAATAGCTTAGAGCTTTTATAGGTTAGAATTCCTAGTCAGTCAGTGTTGTTAGGAATTTGTGTGGACCAGTACGTGGAAGAAAAGACTATACAGTGAATTGGAGTTAAATGTGTTGTAATGTAACACAAATTATACCGTACAATCCTTTTATTTAAATTTAATTAAGTAATTTAACTTTATTACAATTTAGGTCTTAATAAATTTAACAACCTAACTCCAGTCTCTTCTAACTTTCCTTGTTTCACTCTTCCAATTCTGCTAAAATTCTAATCGTGTGCTAAATAAAAATCCACACAAATAGGATATCATGCGGAATATTAAATCGTATGCTAAACTTGTGTGCTAACTAAAAATCCACACAACGACTATGAAGTTGATTCATGTTGGAAGATCTTGTGAGTGTCTGACGCATAGCCAGAGCAAGCATTATGGGAATGCAACAATGAATGTGAGTGAAAGGTGGAGGAGACGTATGTGACGTCGCAATCGAAAACAGTCTTCTCCATCGCAATTTTATTTCTACTGAACAATACTGTGATTTAAGATCTCCATTGAGTGGAATAATGATTTCCTACTCACCAACTTCATAGTTGTTGCTTAGTGGCATATATTACTCAAGCTCCATGTCCACCGACACTTTAACCATCATTCTTAATTCAAACTCGGCGGATATCTGAAAAGGAAGAAGATGTCATGATGATGTCATAGTGATGTAGGGTTTTTAAAATTTTATTTAAAATTCTAAAATAATCAAAACACTGATATACCCTAGTGAAAGTTTATATTTGATAGTCAAAGTCAAAAGCCGACAGTCAAGAATGACAGTTGTTGTACAACTCCTTTAAGATTTAATGGTCAAGGTCCAGATATCAAGTTACGAATTTGGCTTCAAGTTTCGTACTATGGAGACTCACGTTTTCAACTAGTGTCAGAGAAGATGACTGCATGTTTCTTATTTCCCGCGTTACTATACGTTTTTCATTGTTTCAGATTTAGTAAAGACATGTGATTTCAGATTAGTTGAACGCTACCATTTCAGGTAATAGTAACCTAATTTGTAAATCCCCTTCGTTAGTCACTCACACCACACTGTAATGCCATTGTTCACTGGCACAGTGCACTTACAAAAAAATGTTTTGACAATTGAAGTATTTCCCTTATATTTTGGTCAGATTTCATCATTGTTATTTATTTTAATATCGGTCACAAATTATTTATATTTTTTAGAATCCAACATGATATTATATTATTTATATGTGGAAAATTCAAATGTATAAAAATATTTTACTGTCTATGTTGATAATTTTGCCGTAGCATCGATCTTATTTATTTTCTTTGGTCCATTATAGTTAGCTTGCTATCGGTTGAGGTATAGATTTGGAACAAAATGTGTGCCACAATAGCAGATAACCATATACATACAAGTGAGGAAGAATTTTATCTCCGGCGACCCCAGATTTTGAATATGA
This sequence comes from Sherardia arvensis, assembly GCA_948330725.1. Taxonomy (NCBI): domain Eukaryota; kingdom Viridiplantae; phylum Streptophyta; class Magnoliopsida; order Gentianales; family Rubiaceae; genus Sherardia; species Sherardia arvensis. The sequence goes on along the minus strand of OX415243.1, from coordinate 27,018,399 downwards.
ATTGTCATTTTGGTTGGAATAAGTATATGCATGAAACTTGTAGTAGAGTTGAGAATAAATTAAGTGATATAAACTAAATTGTTTGGATATGAGGTGTGAATGTATTTGTTTTATTGGCTACCTTCGTGTCTTTTTAGATAAGGCACCAAATGCGGAGAAATTTATTAGACTTCACATACTCTAAAATATGGTCAATTTATTGGGCTTTACATACTCTAAAATACGACCTATTAGCCCACATTGCACCTCATATAAACTTATACAAGTCCATGTGTTTTGACTTTTGAGTAAAGTACTAATTTTACATGAGATGCAATAATTCACGAAGCTAGTGAGTTTCCAAAAGAATGAATTAAACTAGTAAATAGTATATTCAATCCAGTATTTACTTATGCAGTCCGTATTTATTCATGAAGTGTCATTAATATCCTCAGTATTTAATTAAAAGTAAATGTGGTTCCCATAAATGAGGGTATATCAAGAACTTTAAATACAAATACGGATTGCGATAGCAATGTTGGACTGCATCTATCAATTACCTAATATTAATATTTATGTAGTGTTTCAAATTTATTGTTAAACATACTAGTATGAAAATAGGTGAATAGTAAAGTGTCAATAGTTGGATTGAGTACACCCAATACTCATTTTTGCCACATAAGTCATTATTTTTTAAATTTTAACAATAGTGCAAATAAGTTTAACCGATAACCAAATGTGATAGAAAGTTCAAAGTGTAAATTTTTTACCAATCTACTTTTTTCTTTTGAAATTACTAAAATTCTTGTTTTTATCGAAAAATATAAAAAAGTTTATATTGATCATTAGATACACTATAAATGTTCTCCAAACACTCCATTTTACAGAATTTAAACATTGTACGTAATAACATATTAAGAAAGTTCTCATGGAAAAAATGAATGAATCAGACAAAAATTACTTGAAAATGCAGATCAGCCTTGGAATCATTTTTCTAAAAAGGAAAATTCAAACGAAAAAACAAAAGAACAGAAAGGAGATGATTTGTGGCAAATAATTTGATTTGTCCAATCCTTTTCTTGAATGCGTCAAATATGTAGTTTTGGAAAAGTTACAAAAACACTAATATCCAAAACAAATTGATGAATTAAGACTACAATTTGGCTTTTGTGTGGACATACATAACAGGTGGATATGATTATACCAATTCATTAAACGAGTAATGCTAAACTTAGTAATAAATTTTCAACCTCAAAGTTGTATTTTATTACTATTTCATTAATATTTTTTGCACAAAGTCAACTTTGATTTGGAACGGATGGCAAAAGTTAACACTGTGTTATTATTGGGTCTGGCGAGAACTGAAGTCCCGTTAGAAATTCTAAAACTGTCAAATAGAGGTAGTATGGAATTTGTATCCCATCATTTTCCTGCAGAATTAATTAAACCCTCCAACGATCTGTAACAATAGAAAATTTATATAATAATTAATAGTGTATTTCGTATTTTGCATATATACTCCTACGATTTAGTTTGTTACTTATAAGTTACTACTTGTATGTATAAATAGCGGTGGATATCTCAATTCAAATCGGTTTGAGAAATTCTCTTTACATGTGGCAATAGAAGACTTAGATATCACACGACCTGGATTATGCACTTTTGCCGCAATTTAGATCTTCTGCCTTTTACTCTGAAGGTCCAAGTCCACTTCTTCTTTTCTTTTCTCCTTTTCTCCTTCTTCAACTGCTCCAATGTTTGGTGGAGCATCAAAGTCGCGGTCCAACTCTAAATCGAGAAATGCAGCACAGTCATCATCATCGCCTTGGCTGGATGATTACACCGATGTATCTGCTGTTGCTACACTCATCTATAAAAATAAATAACACACGATATTAGGGTTTAATTTCACCCAAACACAGTCTACTTTCGAAGATATAACAATCACTTAAATCAAAAGGCATTCTGTTTGGTTTAGCTCACTGCCACCCCTAACTCTTCTTCACGTCCACCGCCAGAATTTACAGGACCCTCATTTCAAAAAAAAAAAAGAATTTACAGGACCCTGAACAACGCCGTTTTGAAGCTGACGCCAGCCTCCACCTCCGGAGCTTGGGCTCATGGCTCAAATTGAAATCTCACCCACCACGGCCTCCGTCTGGTTCACGTCTGGCTGCCGAGATTCCCCGTCGATTCATCCCTCTCCAGGAAAGGCCCCGACTGAACATTAAATCTGAAATGCAGTGCGCCTAGGTGAAATTCGAGAAGTAATGTGATGCACATGGCGGGTTTTCCGGGGCGTCTAGCTCACATAGAGACGACGACAAAATTATCGTGGCCGGAGTTCCGATGACACAATTATCGGAGAAAGAGTCGTTTCTCACGAAATCGGACAAATCTCGGCAGTGAACGTCAAACGAAATCGAAAACATCTCGGTCGGGCTGAATAGCGGCGGTAATCGGCATATTTGGATTTTTTCCAGCGCATTCCCAATTGCAGAAGGAAATAACGCTGACGGTTTGATAGAACAGAATAACGGGGCAGTGAATAGAGTAACGAAATTAAAACATTGGCTAAGCCGGTTGCAAGTAATTGAAATAAAGTGAATTGATAAAAATATTTTTATAATTCAATGATATAGATTGAAAGCAAGTAAAGAGTTGGTCTCTTGAGTGACGGACACTATATAGTGACGAAGGGTTATATTGGAATATGGAAGGAAGGAGGTCCTTATTTGCAATTTTGATAAAAATGCACTGTTCACTCAGTCTAAAAAACAAGCATTTTAGTCTAAAAATAGACGTTAGCAAACATATCCACACAATCTAAAAAACAAGCATTTTATTCAAAAAAACAACCCGTTAAGCGTGAAATACAAGCATGTTCTAAAAAACAACCTGTTTGGTCTAAAAAACAAGCATTTAAGGGTGAAATTCAAGCATGCTCTATAAAACCATCTTTTTTTGCTTCAAAATGCATGAACTCTAAAAAACAACCTGTTAACTATGAAATACAAGCATTTTCTAAAAAATAACCTGTTAAGTGTGAAATGCAAGCATGTTCTAAAAAACAACCTGTTTGGTCTAAAAAACAAGCATTCAAGTGTGAAATTCAAGCATGCTGAATGCAATTTGCATAAATTGCAGAAACCTCCCGCGCGTGAATGCAATTTGCATAAATTGCAGAAAAACCCCGTCCCAAACTTCTTTGCATGTAAACTCCGTCACTATATAGTGACCGTCACTTCCAAGACTAATTATTAAAGGGTAGAAAGTAATTGAATAATAAATATGTAGTATTAAATGTCGTAAATTTGAAGGAAAAAAGATCTAGGGTTTTATCGGCACCCATAAGATATCCCGGCCGCTTAAAATTGGAAAGGGTTTTGCTTCCAAGATTCAAGTGGAGAACATCGCTTTGCAAAACTGTTCAACAGTTGTGCGCCACTTTCTCCGATCAATGGAATCCGAGTTGGTGCTTGCTTCGTCACCGGTGGAAGCCGGAATAAGCTGCTGGGACCTCCGTTCAGGAGCCGAGCACACCCGTTTCCGCTCCTGCTCCACCTCTCCTCACGGCCTCGCCACCGTCGCCGGCCGCTTCATCGCCGCCGCTCAGGTCCCCGACTCCAAATCATCTTCCTCCTCCATTCTCTACTGGTCCTGGAATAAGGTACTGAACAATCAAGCAGCCACCAGTTTATGATTACCATTAGAATACTATGTTTGATTTGGAATATTTGATGATGATTGCGATTCTATCCGTGTAATATGTTTAATTTGGTTTTAAGAAAATATATCAAAATCTTTTTGAATTTGAGAAATAGAAGAAACAAGCATGGCTGTGTGATTAGGATAGATGGAGTAGATATATTCATGCTTACTATTTCATTGGTTATTGTAGCCTCAACCAGAGGTTAAAAGTTTTCCGGCGGAGGCCATCAATGCAATTGTTTCCGACGGAATTTACATTGTGGGAGGAGGTGTATCCGGAGAGATATATTTATGGGATGTAAGCTTGAGTGCTTTTCTTTTCTTTTATTCTGAATTACTTAGTTATTTTGTAATGTTGATTACTTAGTTGTTTTGTTGCTGATGATATTGTTCTCATCATAAAGATTGCTACTGGAAGATTGCTAAAGAAGTGGTTTGCTCATTACAGAGCAGTGACGTGCTTAGTATTCTCTGATGACCGGTCACTATTGGTGTCGGGGTCAGAGGATGGCTGGATTCGCGTGTGGTCACTATTCATGTAATTTAGACAACATCCTTGTGACCATTTCATTTATTTCATGGCTAGTTTGTGTATTTTGTAAAAAGATGGTGTATTTGATTTTAGGATATTTGATGACGAGCGGAGAAAACAGGCAACGCACCTCTACGAATATAGTTTTCAACATTCATCAAAAGTCACTGATATTAAAATTGGCTGTGGAGGGAGCAATGCTGTGATTGTTTCATCTTCCGAGGATCGGACTTGCAAGGTTTGATATCTGCTAACTTGTTTTATTCGGCGATTTGTAGGTTTAAATGTTTCCTTTTGTAAACTTGAGTTTGCATATCCCCATTCTACGTTGTTGTGATTCTTTTCATAAGCATGATACATAGGCTGCTGATTATGTTTTTCCTTATCCATGACATTAATCATTTCAGGTCTGGAGCATGTCTGGAGAATTACTAAGGGATGTTGATTGTCCATCAGTTATTAATGCAGTTGTATTAGACCCAGGAGATCGAGTGTTTTATGCTGGTGGACGAGATGGCAAAATATATATTGTTGCACTTAGTTCTCAAACCAAACCCAGCAATGAATATATTATTGGTTCATTCAGCGAGCAAAGGTACTTGTTGTTTTCTCGTTTGCGTAAAATGTATAATGTTACTCATTTTCTTATTTCCTTTTACTTTGCATAAGACCACTTCAACTTCCGGGAATGAACCCGACTACTTTTGGAACAACTTATTTTCTTCTGGTGGCTTTCTTACTAATTTGCTATGTGAATATGCGCGTCCAATGTCTTCTTACATGAAATATCAAGATTAAAGCTAAGAGAGTAATGCATATGACCATACTGCCAAACTCAGTATAAAGTTTAAATCTTGGCATGTTAGTTTTTGTTCTTGATGCTGTATCTCTATATTAAGGATCTGAAACGTAAATTCAGTAGCTTGATGTAGCTGTTCTAATATATGTGATGATTGTGATCTAGTCTTATTCCGTGCATGTAACTGTGAGCCTCCAGCCCCTTTTGATATCGGTTTTGCTCGTTTTTGTAAATAAATTTAAACCGTTCTGTATTTTTTTTTCTCTTCCTCTCTTTACCAGCTCTGAAAATATTCTACTCTTACTTTGAACAGGAGACCTGTTACTTGCTTAGCATTGAGTATTGATGGATGTCTACTGATATATTAAGTTTATTGCTCAGGGCATTTCTCTATTCCCACACTACATCTGATGGCTCTGATGATGATGTGTGTGAGAGTGTCCAAACGATGCATAAGCAAATCAAAGAGCTCGAGGTCTGTATTTACTTTCGAGTTTCATCATTAAGGGAAATCACATGGTGATATATCTCTGACTCTTCTTGTATTTCTGACAGCAACAAGGCTCTTCCGCGGCTCTCAAAAGGGACCTGGAGACGGCACAGCTTGAGCTCGAAACTGCAAAACAAATTATCAAAAAATGGAAGAAAAAGTATGACGATTTGCATCAATTCTGTGTATCTGAAGTGCTAGGTGGAAATGAACCCGAGAGCGCCAACGGGCACCATCTAAGATGATCGCGACTTATTTGCAGCTGCTTCTAGCTTCTCCTTGAAATCATTAATTTAGTTTTTTTTTTTAGTTTGATGTAGGTTATCCATACTGCTCATTTTATAAGTTAATTAACATATGCTCTTAGTAGTTCAATTTAATACATACCTATTACTTCATTTTCTACAAAACAACATATAACTAAATTAACTTTAAAATAGACCCAGTCCAGTATTTTACTCAATTAGTTCAAAGTACAGTGTAAAAGTACAAAAATAACCTCAATTTATTTGATTTTTGAGAAACTGGCCAATTAATAAGGGGCGGTAATGTAATCTTATTGGTATTTTGAATTGCGTATATCACGTTCAGTTAAAAAAATAATGATAATTAAGCTGAATTAAATGAATGAAGTGGAAAAAAGAAAACCGTGTTTTTGGATTTATGAAAACCGGCCATGATATAAATTTCGGCCAAACAAGCCACAAGTAACAGAAACAAAGTGAAAGGTGGGATCAAAGTAAATTGCCTGTTTAGGTTTAAGTTTGGTATTGGTGTGGCTCACCAGATTCGGTTTGACGGCACCGTTACGTTGACATTTTCCGTCAGATTCTGGTGTGAAACCATCAAAAAGTAATTTACCGCCAAATAGTTAGATGGGCGTAGCAAATTAGGCAATTGTTTCCATCTCAGTCAAAATTATTTCATACACCGTCATTTGAAGCTACTCGTCTTGACCCGACATATTTCTTCTTTTTCTTTGGTCAGATTATGTTTCGATAGTGATATTGACGGTGTGTATAAAAAACAACTTTATATATCCCCACAATACAAGCAAAAGAAATATGATATACACGCACCCCATTATTTTATTCACAATAGTGTATAATATCATTGAATACGATACTATTTCTGAATATTATTAAGTTTCATATCGTATTTTGGATAAAATTATACTAAATATTGGTGAAATACTGAGCTACTTATGGTCAGAGTATTTTGGATTTCAATGGAATACTGGTCTGTTAGTGCAGTCTGTATTTTGCTTATTTGCAATCCGTATTTTTGTTATATAAATATTATACAATCATTTTCATTTAAAACAATTTTGTAATTGTATGTAGTAGAAATAATATATATAATGCATATGTCTGATATACATAATTATAGATCATACCATATATATCAAAGTCGTATTTTTTATTTTGGACTGCAAATAAGTAAAATACGGCTACTTAAATATTGGAGAAACAAAATTTATACCGTATTTTTGAGTATAAAACTAAAATACTGCATACAACAACACCAATAAAATGTGGAAATCAGGTTGTGTGAACTCTGAAAAACCTTGAACTCCAAAAGGTACTGGCGACTCGTTTTCCCAACCGACCGTCATCTCACCATACCGAGACCAAAATCCCTATATATACACGCATGCACAGCTGCTAGAGATTGATCATTCTACATCTCGAACCAAAAGAGCCTACACTTTTACACACATTTCAGAAACAGATGGCAAAGGTTTCAAGTTCAGCCTCAATGAAGCTCCTTCTGCTGTTGCTCGTGGCGGCATTTTTCTTGCACGCCGTCCATTGTCGACCTCTCCTCCCGAGCCCTTCCCCTGCTGACAACGTTGTTATGAAGGTTGACGACACTGTAACTGTTCATGCTGCTGTCAAGGATTCATTCAGAGGTTTCATGGCTAAATTGGCTTCTGGACCTAGCAAGAGGGGCAAAGGACATTAACTTGTTTGCTGTTTTTGCAAGGAACTGCAGAAACTTGTTGCAGATATATTAACTTGTTCGTTTGTAGGATAGTTTGTGTAACAGATTTCAATTCTTTAGTGATTTTTTCAACACAAATTTGTAAATTTGCACCTTCTGGTTTTTCTTGTAAATTCAGAGTGATATGTACCGTGTGAAAGGATTCATAAGAAAAGTAGACAAATTTTGAAGTAAAAAATTGAAGTACATCAAGATAAAGTGGCAAATGTCAACTGCTTAAGGTTTAACAACTCCACAGAAATTCAAAGACCTATGTACCATCTTTGAATTATGTACTAGTATATAGGACTAGCGTATGCGAATTCAAGAAAAGGACCAAAGAAAGTGATTTCAAGACTATATTGTCAGCACCTAACACATCAAAAGGTATGCAATATGCAGGTTTTCACACATCAATTTCGCTTCACAGAACCGGTTACGTAGGGAGTAGGAATCGAACCAAAACACTCCACATTAACCGATTTACACACAAACATAAACAAAAACAGAACACAAACACCTTAGTAAACCTCAGTTTGGCTTCACAGAACCGATTAAGTTAAGAGAGCAGGAATGGAACCAAAACACTCCACATAACCGAGTTACACACAAACATAAACACAAACACCTCACCTTAGTGTAGAATAGAATGATACGACCATCAAACAAGAACACAACTAAACCCCTGCTACCTAGGCAGAGCAGCATACTATCAGATCAGTTGTGCAAACCTATGAACTTAAAAGTCTACACCAAACACCAAACAATCACACAACGAATCAACAAATAAGGGCATGTAGGAGACAATAGCGGCTTCCATAGCACAGAGAACACAAATATTGTAGAACCATGGTAAAAAAAACATCTTGGAGTTCAGGAATCGAACCACACAAACCTAGCTAAAAGCAAACAGCCATATTCACGCTTTCTAGCACATCAACAAAGAAAGTAACAAAGACAAACACATGCATTATCAATATGCATTTCACACTTCAAAGAAGTAGAATCCCACAACCACATATGAATTATGATCGCCAGAGAACATTTTCATTTCAAAACACAAAAAAGCAGCAGTTAAGCTTTCAAGCACTCTTAACCATCTCTCTAGAGAGGCTGCATATCTACTACTACCTTCACCAAACCAGGAGCTACCAATGCCATATCAAAGTAGAATGCAACAACTACATATGATTAACAAGCTATCAAATTAACTTCAAAACACGAAATGTAGGCACGATTGATTAAAAAAACAGCATAATAATTCGCAACCAGGCAATGTAGAATGAGCGGAATACATATCCAGACACAATTTAGAGATAGATATAATAAGTTCATAGCACTAAACCCTAGATATTAAAAACCATCTCATACGCATAGCAGCGATCAATCAATCCTCAGCAGCAGCAGCCTGCTCCTCTGGCGCCTCCGCACCGCTCTCCTCCTTCACATCCGCCGGCACCGCCAGAGGCACTGATCCAGATCTAGCCTTAACAGTCTCCAGCATGCGCCGGGAGATCTCCCCGGAGTACATCTGCAGGATCTCGATCCCATCATCATCAGGAGACGCGGTGGCGGGATTGACGGCGGAGAAGGACTCCTCCTCGATCCGAGCGGCCAAATCGGAGGCCTCCTCCACCGGAATGACGCCGTATCGCTTGGAGATGATGGAGGGGGAAGAGAGCGAGGTGATGAGGCGCTGGACTATGGCTTCGCGAGTGCGCTGGGACGGTGGCCAAATGCTGAAGGAGACTTTGGCGGCAGCGGGCTTCTTGGCCTCCGGCGGGGACGATTCAGTGACGGTGGTATCGGCGGATTCTTCCTTGATGTTATGCTCGTCAGCCATTGTTGGGGGGACTGTGAGACGCAGAGGGTGAAGTGAGAAAGAGGGGATTTGGGGAAATATGAGGAGAAACGCACCCGATCCGGGAGTTTTGTAGTGATATCGGGATTTAATTATTTTTCACTCCACATTCCAAGTTTAACTAATTTTCTTTTAAAATTTTACTTTTAACAAAAACAACATTTTACTTTTGAATTTTGAAAAAGCTAATACTCCCTCCTCCCATTCATCCCCAATTTTACTGACTATTTAGTTAAAAAATTACATCTTATATTTGATCTTTGATCAGTTGTAGTATTTAACTAATGATATTATACATGTACTAAACATATTTATGCAAAATTTTCACCGTTCACGTATGATATTTAAAAAGGGAAATTGAAGAATAAATAAATAGAACGATCAAATTATCATTTACTTTTTTGGCGGGAGTGCAATTGACTTTAATAACGGTAAACTCTAAATTCTAAAAATGAATGTTAAAAAAATCCAATTTCGAAAAACAAACCATTTTATGAAAGAGGCAAGTTTTGAAAAGTTGGAAACTAAGTTAATTAGTCTCACATTCATTTATCGTGTCGTCAAGGGCTCTCCAACATGCTTCTATCTCTTCTTGTAAAATGTAACACATGTAAAAAAGTCCAATCTATAAGTATGTGATGTTCATAACCCGTCGGACCATGCTGCCTTTTTTTTTAATATAAAATGGACATGTCTAAAGGAGTCATCAAAGGAAATTTCTATTGAATTTGGCAAGATTTACAACAGTGAACCCTCTATCATTCAGTGTAACAATATTAAGATGAATCCCATCATAGAATTTGAAATAAACGATACTTCAATATCAGATCTACTTTTAGACTATTGTTCAATTCTATAACTTGATCGAACGCTCCTAGTTCGGTTGTTTTTGGTTAATCCGTAATATATAAATAACAATAGTCAATTATAATCATGGATAAACAAAAAAAAAACTTTTATCTATTCAAGTTAACATAGTCTTTTAATTAAACAATCGAAATCAATAAAATCTTAAAATATTTAAAAAATTAAAAGTTATTACAATTTACTCAAGTCATGGACATCACTTATTCACATAAATTTATTTGAAAATTTATTTTATTTCTCAGTTTGTGGATTTCATCCTACACAATAGCTGAATTTGAGTGTAATAACAGTTCTCACATTTTCACTTTTTACTGGGCCGATTAACTGCAAAAATCTAAAGAGCAATTTTTCTAGGCTTGCAGAGGACTTCTAGAGGCATTTCTTTAGGTATGGCCATTCCTGATGATTCTGCCATATCCACTGCGTCTTCATCGACTTTGTCCATCTCAAAGCACTGAATCAAAACCCCCAACGTCAGCACCACCATACGCTGCCCCAGCTTTGCACCGGGACAAGCTCGTCGTCCGGCCCCAAAAGGAAGCATCTTGTAGCTACCATGAATATCTCCGGCGTCGGAAAATCTCTCTGGCATTAATTTCTCCAGCTGGTCCCAAACCAGAGGGTCTCTCTGAATCTTCCATAAATTGGTGAGCAACATTGAGTCCTTCTGAATCTTGTATCCAGCGACTTCACAGTTTTCTGATGACCGGTGAGGGAGAAGTAGGGGGACTGGCGGATATAGTCTCAGTGTTTAAGTGATCACTTTGTCGAGGTAATTCAGGTTTTGGAGGTCGGATTCGCCTAGCAAAATTTTCACCGTTCAGATATGATATTTAAAAGGAGAAATTGAAGAATAAATAAAGCGTTATTACAAATAGTACGATCAAACTATCATTTACATTTTTGGCGGGAGTGCAATTGACTTTAATAATGGTAAACTCTAAATTCTAAAAATGAGTGTTAAAAAAATTCAATTTCGAAAAACAAACCATTTTATGAAAGAGACAAGTTTTTAAAAGTTGGAAACTAAGTTATAGTCTCACGTTCATTTATCGTGTCGTCAAGGACTCTCCAACACGCTTCCGTCTCTTCTTGTAGAATGTAACACACGTAAAAAAGTCTAATCTATAAGTATGTGATGTTCATAACCCGTCGGACCATGCTGCCTTTTTTTATATATAAAATGAACATGTCTAAAGGAGCCATTAAAGGAAATTTCTACCGAATTTGGCAAGATTTGCAACGGTGAACCCTCTATCATTCAGTGCAACAATATTATGATGAATCCCATCATAGAATTTGAAATAAACGATATTTCAATATCAGATCTACTTTCAGACTATTGCTCAATTCCATAACTTGATCGAATCGGTCCTAGTTCCGCTGTTTTTGATTATCCCTAAATATACAATTAATAATAGTCAATGGATAAACAAAAAACAACCGTTATCTAATTCAAATCAACATAGTCTTAGAATTAAACAATCGGTTCAAGTAACCAGAGATTTAAATTATTTATAAAATTGAAAGGTATTATGATTTACTCAAGTCATGTAATTCACTAGTACAACATCAATTATCAACATAATCTTATTGGTAATTAAATTTTATTTTTCAGTTTGTGGATTTCATCCTACACAATAGTTGAATTTAAGTGCAATAACAGTCCTTGCATTTTCACTCTTTACTGGGCCGATTAACTGCAAAAATCCGAAAAGCAATTTTTCTAGGCTTGCAGAGAACTTCTAGAGGCATTTCTTTTGGTATGGCCATGCCTGATGATTCAGCCATATCCACTACCTCGTCACTGACTTTGTCCATCTTAAAGCACTGAATCAAAACTCCCAACGTCAGCACCACCATGCGCCGCCCCAGCTTTGCACCGGGACAAGCTCGTCGTCCGGCCCCAAAAGGAAGCATCTTGTAGCTACCATGAATATCTCCGGCATCAGAAAATCTCTCCGGCATGAATTTCTCCGGCTGGTCCCAAACTAGAGGGTCCCTCTGAATCTTCCATAGATTGGCTAGCAACATTGAGTCCTTCGGAATCTTGTATCCAGCGATTTCACAGTTTTCCGATGACCGGTGAGGGAGAAGCAGGGGGACTGGCGGGTATAGTCTCAGTGTTTCCGTGATCACTTTGTCTAGGTAATGCAGGTTTTGGAGGTCAGATTCATCTAGCAATCGATCATTTCCTCCGACAATGCTCTGTACTTCGGAGATTGCTTTTTGCATGGCTGTTGGATTGTTTAGGAGAAGAGAGATTGCCCACTCTAATGTTGTTGCCGTGGTTTCTGATCCACCCGCTAACAATGACTGCAAAATGTGTAAAGTTATGGTAAACCATAGTTTTAACACAATGCAACCATGTAATATGTTATTTTTATTGTCAACCGACACAGCAAGTATTGAAGAATTGATCGATAAAAAGTCACACAATTTCAACAGTCAGTTTTACGTCTGATGTTACAATACAATGCAGCCATATTATATCTTATTTTTAGTGTCAACCGACGGCAAGTATTGAAGAAGTGAACGATAAAAAGTAACACAGTTTTTATTTCAACAGTTAGTTTAACGTCTTAACAATACAGTAAAAATTATGACGGACTTGTACGATGATCCATCATTTCTTCAAACATTCTCACTATTTGCTATAACATCAAGTTAACACGTGGATGCCTCATTATGATTGTGGCTAGACTAGGTGTGGGTTCAAGTAAATATCTGATTTTGACTAAAAATACCCCTAATTTTACTAATACATATCCGCTGATTAGAAATATGTAGGATAATATTATCTTTTTAAACCTGCACAAGTAAATATAATATGCACCTAATAATGGCCTTATTGTCGTGATACATGACATCGGTTTGTGTTTATCCGGTTAGATCATATTCCCTATGATCACCTTTGTTTGACACTGTTCGGTATTTCTTCTCATAGCATGGTTGATCATAAATTTAAAATATAATATTTATATTTATATTATCACGTGATATAGTTTTGAATTCTTTTATTTTTAAAATGTCAAAATTTTATCGAAATCTGGTCATCTGGTTTCACTCAAATATTTGCAAATATTATAATTTAAACTGAATAAAATTAAATAATTTGATAATAAATTATAAAACTGTTTGTACTATATATTTTGAAAAAATATATTGAAAAAATATATAATGAAACTGAACTGAAATGAAATAAGATCGAGAGAATTACCAGAGTGATGGCTTTGATGGTCTGATCAGTAAGAAACTCTGGTTCAGTTTCTTGCGAGCTCAACAACACATCAATGAACGTGTTCTTCTTCCTCGATCTGTCTATACGGTGCTCAACGATCAAGTTCTGTAGCAGGTGATCGATCTTTTTCATCAAGATCTTCATCCTTTTCTTCAGCCCTTTGAAATCTACGAACCGAAATACAGGGAAATAGTCTTCCAGATTCACGATCAATCCATGAAACTCGAGCATCTCCCTGAACACTTCTTGAAACTGCCTCGCCTCCTCGCCGGTCACATCTTTTCCGGCGATCATCCTCATCATGATATTGAGTGTTAGGGATGAAAGCTTTGCCTTCATGTTTACCTTGACCCCCTTGTCGAGATCATGGGATTCTTCGCATATTTCCTTAACTCAAAATATATGGCTAAGTTATATAAGTTTAATTTCATCAAATCATATTTCATGGAATATTCAAAATTAAAATATATATTAAATAATTAAATCAGACTGAACTGAACAAAAAATCAGATCAATTGGGGAAAACAGACCCTAAACCCCTATTAGGGCCTTTCTTTTTATAGTTATAGTTTACTTTCTATCGATTTTACATTTCAATACAATGACTATGACCTGACAGAAATACCCTTATATTAATAAGGTATAAATTTTCAACCCCGTATTGATGGTTCTTATATAATTTTCGAGAGAGAACGCAAACACATCGAAAAATTAGATCAGCAAGCCAAACACATTAGATCATGGACCACTTTAGTAAGGACATATTAGATAGTTCAGGTACAATTACAGATTTTATAAATAATGTTGGACTGCATTATCAATTTCCAAAATTAATTATTATAACATGTAAATTAAACTAGTATTAATAATCTAATATGATCATATGAGACTTTGCTAGATTCATTTCATCACACATAATTACCTATAAATAAAAGTATCAATAATCAAAAATATTTTTGATAAATTTTTTAAAAAAGTCAAAAATTGCAAATATTTAAACTTGGATCAAAGTTTTCACCCTTTTTAGACAAAAATCTAAGTGCCTATTATTATATATAATATTACAAACTTGACAAAATTAGAATGATTAGGACCTTCTTGTATATACCTTGACGAGGAAATTGACTTCTTCTTGTCGGATGTTCTTCAGCATTTCCAGGCGATGCTGGCTTAGAATTTCAACCGCTGCAATTCTCCTCAGGTTCCTCCAATACTCTCCGTAGGATGATAAACCGATGGTGCTGCAATTATAGTTCAAGAACTTCCCGGAAACCGTTTCGTTCCGGTTCGCGAAGATGACGTCATTCGTCGTGAAACACTCTTCCACCGCCTGCGGCGATGAGACGACAACGAGGTTTCTGACTCCCAGTTTCAGGAACATGACGTCACCGTGTTCTTGGGAGAGCTTGGCTAGGGTTCTGTGTAATGGTTTTTTGAGGAGATGGAGATGACCTATGATTGGAAGAGCTTTTGGACCAGGGGGAAGATTAGTGATATTCTTCGTCTTCTTGAATATAGTCAGCCATATGAATCTGGAAAGAATGAACGATATGATTAGGAATAAGAGAGGCAAGTTTACAGCCATTTTTCTCCTTTCACTCTTGTGTTGTGATTTGGTGTGTTTTTGTTTAAGAAGTGTATTTATAGACATGAACTTCATGCAGTCTTACATTGTTTTATTATATTATGACGATCTAATCTAGTACACGGATTCTATAATTATTCTAATCTAATAACCTACTCTACTGATCTCATATATTGAGTAGCCGAGATCTTCACCGTGTTTTGATACGTGAGGGTGAAAATCCCACTTACACTGAATTTTGATGCTCCCTGCTCTTGACAGTGTCGATGCAGCTCCCGTCTCTTGATCGAGCACTTTGGAAAAATTGACCCAAGAGTTTAGAGGAGAAATTATTTGAAATGATACGATTGAGAGAATTCAAAATTACGACTTTGGTTTGGCCTCTAGTCAAGTATGGTAGGCCACCTGATTGGTAGACTTACATATGCATGTTGAAATTATGTGTAGAGATACAAAATAATAAATAATGATGCTGGAAATTCAGAATTTTCACAGTGTTATAGAGTCCTTGTGTTCAATTAGATTGTAGTTAATTTAGATTAAATTGCGGCGAAATCAGTTATAATCCGTAAAATTTTCTAAAAGAATCGGCTGAAAAAAATTACAAGAGTAAAAAATAAATTGAGATGCATCTGAACAAGATAGACAAAGATACTCAAACAATTTAATCCAAACTAAGATTAAAAATATAACTAGTAGCATATTTATTGGTTAAAAATTAGTCATACATCACTGCGATATGATCATACAACCACTCCGGTGGCATAATCTGCACTTTCTAGTAAAGATATAAAATTAGAACGGCAAAATGCTAAACACCAAAAATGGGTGCTTTTGTTTTGGTGTTAAAGGTATTTATCAGATAGAAACAACTTTTACCTTTTTGGTCAAATCGAAGCATCAACGTTTTTTAGCTGGATTCAATACACGTTTTGATCAAAATTACTAAGAAATTTTATATAAAGATCTAAATACAATACGCGCTTATGAAGGTAATGGGGTCAACAGACACAAGACAATTGATAAAGGTGATTGGCATGTTATGGGATATATGGAAGAGCAGAAATAACACAATGTTCAGACAACAGGATATGTATCCCGTCCAGTGGGTGCAACAAATTCAAGCTGAAACACAGTTGATCCTTAAATTGCACAGCAGAGATTCTACTTCAGAGGGACTGGAGCCAACAACAGCAACATAACCCAACCCTTTGCAAGAAGTGTCTGTTCAGGAAATCAGAAAAAATGCCGTGTCAGAAGGGATACCACAAGCATGTGTGATAAGTTTCGATGGCTAATTCAGGGACAGACAGAAGATAGGAGCAGCAGGCTGGAGAATTTGGAAACCAGGTTGGAATCTAGAAACAGATATATCAGGGTCTGACTTCTTTATGGTTTCATCACCTCTTCAGGCGGAGGCAGAGGCTTGTTGGCGTGCTGATACGAGTATAAATGGAAAACTAGTTTAATTAGGAATTCTTCTCTTACCAAGAATTTTCCTATAAATATGTGTTTTAATTCTAGTAACATTTTAATTATTTTCCATTATAGTTATAGAATTAGATTTATTATTCCCAAATTAATGTTAGGATTGTGATTTTATTTGAGCTTATAAATATAAGCATCAACCTTGTAATTTTAGACAGAGATTTATTATAAAGAAAAGGAGGTTTTCCGGATAAATTGACAGTTGTTCAATTCCAAGATTCAGTTGAGTCGCCCATGACAGGTGTTCGTGGTCTCCAGTTAATTGGCTGACAGTTGCTCAAGCGATTTTCATATCCCAAAGGCAATTTATATACATTCCGCTGCAAGAACGTGAATTACCGAGAAAATACGCATCAAAGTGGCATCAAGAGCAAGGCTTTCACGAATTCTTATTCGCGAACGATTATGACAGGCAAAGAGAGTATGATGGAAAAACGTATGGCTTCGTTGACAAAAGACATGGATTCGTTGGCAAAAGACAAGGCGCTTGTGCTAGAAATTGTCAAACAAGATTTTAAGTTGAATTACCCAGAATTCGGAGACAAAATTGATCTAGAATATTATCTGAATTGGGTCCGAAAGATGGATCATATATTTGAATTTACAGAGTGTGATGATCGCACGAGGTGCAAGATTGCTATACAACAACTCACAGCGCGTGCATCCTTGTGGTATGATCTTTTGGAATTCAACCGAATGTTTCAGGAAAAATAAAAAATCAACTCGTGGATTAAGTTGAAGAAACATCTTGATCGTAAATTCTTACCTTCTACCGATATTTTAAAAAAAGAGTCTCATTTTGTGGTTGAACTTGTGGTGAGTAAGGAGCAATTTGAGGCAAAGAATGATATTGATGGTTGTGTTGATGCTAATGTTGATGATGTCGTTGAGGATGGTGAAGAGGATAATTCTACTTCTCTAACAGAAGTCGATAATGTTAATGCTAATTCTAATTCTCTGACTGAAACCGAGAATGTTATCTACTCTGGTTGTATAGTCCTTAATGTTCATGATGAGATTAAAGAAGAAGATCTTGATAGCAGTGACATGTCAATACTTGATATTGGTGTAAATGAGGTTGATGCAGAGAAAGAACTGGTTCATTCTATAAATGTTGAAGGTCGATACAAAATTGATGAGAAAACAAAATCTATAGTTTCATGCAATGATCAATCAATTTCATTTCTTGAGAATGATGGATTTTGGAGTCATGTAAATTTTGACATGGGAAAGACATGCGACTTTGCTACACATCACAACTTTGGTCATATGTCATTTGGTCAATATTTGAAAGGTTGCGAGTTCGACAAGGGGTCACTGAGAGGACGAATTCGAGGGAGAATCCATTCAAATTCGGGAAGGATGATACAAGTTGGGATTGGCAAAAGAAAGTACATTGTGTCTCAAATATACAGAAGCCACTTACTCAAATTGATTGGAGATGAAGAATATCAAGAATTGAGGACAATTCTTTTCGAAGAAGAGGAGAATGATACGAGTATAAATGGAAAACTAGTTTAATTAGGAATTCTTCTCTTACCAAGAATTTTCCTATAAATATGTGTTTTAATTCTAGTAAGATTTTAATTATTTTCCATTATAGTTATAGAATTTGATTTATTATTCCCAGATTAATGTTAGGATTGTGATTTTATTTGAACTTATAAATATAAGCCTCAACCTTGTAATTTTAGACAAAGATTTATTATAAAGAAAAGGAGGTTTTCCGGATAAATTGACAGTTGTTCAATTCCAAGATTCAGTTGAGTCGCCCATGACAGGTGTTCGTGGTCTCCAGTTAATTGGCTGACAGTTGCTCAAGCGATTTTCATATCCCAAAGGCAATTTATATATATTCCGCTGCAAGAACGTGAATTACCGAGAAAATACGCATCACGTGCCCTCAATACAGGGAGAAGAAATGGAGTGCACAAAGTCAACTTGGTAACAGACCCAGCTCAGCTTAAACAAGCAATCATGAATCCTTGGTCGGCACCAATAGAGATCAAAGGAATTATAAAACGTATCAGGTGTCTAGCAGATTCTTTACTAGAATTTGCAGTCATAAAGGTAAAACGTTCCTTTCTGCACAAGGAATATAATCTAGCCTTTAGCCTTAGTAGAAATGTCTGTAATAGTATTACTTGTACTTCATTTCCTTTTTAATATAATATATTTGGTTTTCAAAAAAATAAAATAAAAAATATATATATATATATATATAATATTTGTAGTTTATATAATTAGATTGAAATTTATGAAATACATGTATCAAATTTCATTTTTTAAGTATTTCTACCTATTTGAAAATTGAAGTTGATGCTGCCCGCCTGGTCGGTCCGAGTAGTCCCCTGGTCCCTGATCCAACAACCTAGCCCTGCAAGACAGAGCCCCGGGAGGTACCCGAGGGTAGACCCTCCGGTGTGATGATGAAAGATGGATCCCGGAGAGAAAAGGGGTAATCACTAGAATAATGAGAGAATACTTACTTGGAATAGTGCTGAGGGCACTATTTATACAGTGATACATGCTCCTAATGAGGTCCATGCTTTCTATGGTGTTTAGTGTACCCGTCCTTGTCCGAGTTGTAATATCCCGAATGCCTCCATATTAGCTTACCTCACCATGGGCCGGGCCCGAACTACTGCAGGGTAATTGGGCCTAGGCCTGGTATCACCAGAAGTGATATACAGTCCAATATTCTAGTCAGTGTATTCAAGATATCAATGAAATGACACTACCGTCCTCTGCAATTTGTCTATTTTTTCAAAAATCTAATAAGTTGAGATCATTTTCATACTTTTACACCGTATTTTGAGTAAAATACCGGATTGTGTATAGCAGTCCCTTTTCTAAACAGGTCTTCTATACGCAGTCCGTATTTTACTTATTTGCAGTCCGTATTTTTATTAAATAATCATGTATACAATGATAATAATATATAACTGATTTGCAAGTGTATGCAATAGAAATAATATATATATATGATGCATATGTCTGACATACATAATTATTGATAATATTATATATATCGAAGACGTATTTTTATTTTGGATTGCAAAATAAGTAAAATACAGATTGCGTATGGGATGGACCTTTCTAAACAACAATGAAGGTCTACAAGGTGAGCTCCTAGTCTAATGTAAGACATGAAATTATAAACATTTGTAGCATACGTACAGTCCAAATTAAATGACAATTATCTAATTTTTTATTCTTTATTTTTTTTAAAAAAAACATCACTTGGATAACGATCTCGGCGGATCAAACTTGGAGAGGATTTTTCAAACAAAGCTCAGATTCTTCATGTAATAAATTACCTTGTTTATGCTGATTAAGCAGATTCTCTTTGATCTAACGCACATTTTAAAATAATAAATCATTTTAAATTGGAATGGGTGGTGGTGAATCGGTGATTGACAAAGAAGATTCCATGCATAAATTGTCTAGAATCAAGTCAATCAGAACGTTGATTTTTATTTTTATGTTACTTGTAGAATCACAATAATAATAAAATTATACTTTTTTGTTCAAATGACTGAAGCCTTCATTATTATTTATAATCATTTTTTAATGTAATAAAAATTTCTAAAGTAACAACTTATTTTTTTTGTCCAAAAATTATTATTAGTTCAGACAGTAAATAAGAAATATAAAATAAATTTCTCAATTTAATAAAGATACATATGTCAATTCAATTCAATTTTAACCCACATTAGTAATATTAATTGTAATTACATATTCTACCGTCACACATTTTTAAATAACTCAACTTTAAAGTGATATATTTTTACTTTGAAATGACAAAGTTCAAAAACTAAAAATATCCGTTTCCAATTCATAATCTGATTTGTGACTCAATTTTAAAGTGACGCATTTTTTACTTTGAAATAGTCAAAGTTCAAAACTTGATAGAGGGAGACCAACAATCCGTTTCCAATTCATAATCAGATTTGTGACAACAATTTCCATTTGAGAAAAGGATTTGTGGAACTCCATTCCCCACTTATAAATATCGCGCCACAATCCCCAAAATATTTCATTCCACAGTTTCCTTGCAAATTACTTTGATCAACCATGAATATCAACAGATTCACAAAATATTCTTCCCGAAGTCCTTGGGACGATGAAGAAGAAGAAGAATGTTCTTGGGATGAGTTCCAACAAGCACTTTCACAAAAATCAGACAAGTATGATGATAACAACTATTGGAATTTGACCTGGGAGACATCGCTTGATGAATATGAATTCCCGAAACCCAGTCCGATCAATTATGCCGGCCGGAAATCTGAGGTCCTCACCAAAGAAGAAGAAGATCAGCTCCAGTTGGCGATCGCATTATCACAGATTCAGGCCGACGCCGAGGCCGATGACGATTTGTTCCGGCAGGCGATTTTACTTTCGATGGAATCAAATTCAAGTTCAAATTCAGATTCAGTTTCAGAAGAAGAAGAAGAAGATGTTTACGAAACAACTCCTCCAGATCTGACGGATTGGAAGATGAAACGCGTTTGCCGTTCTCTAGAGATGAGGAAGCCAAAGAGAAATACCGTTTCCAACTTGCTTCCGGGAGAGCCTTCTGTCACCACGGCGGTGTGTGCGGTTTGCTCCGACGAACTTCCCACCGGGGAAATGTTGCGGCTGTCGGAAAAATGCGGCCACTACTGCTGCAAGGGTTGCCCTGTGAATTATCTCGCCGGAGTGATTAAGGAAACCGTTAATCTCAACGAGATCGGGTGCCCGGGAGCGTGCAAAGAGGTCATTTCATGGCAGCGATGCTGCTGGTATATCCCGCCGGCGGTGGTGGAGCGACGGGAGATGGCGTTGGAAGAGGCGGAAATACTCCAGACTATGTCTGATATGGAGGAGGTCCGATCAATGTGGAGTTCAACGCATAACCCTTACCGGCAAAATATGGCACGACGCCGTGATGATGCCGCCGTGCAAATGGTACCGTGGTACAAGGGTGAGAGGGAACACAAAATAGGATCCTGGGAGGATAAGGATTATGGTTATGGACCTAGCTGGTAGTGTTTGGGATTGAGATTTACATGAACATTAGTATATTTTTGTAGTCATGATCATGACCAATTCCTATATATGTTTAATTTTTGTGCAATATTAAATCTTCTATAATGAGTGTATTTTAATATTAATATGTGTATTTTTTAATGAAAAAAATTCTCATTTAGATTCTTGAAAAACGTCCAGTATCGTTCGACAAAAAAAATCAGAACACGATCCCAAACCCTATACTCTTCTATACTTGATTTTGCGTGAGCAACTAGTTGATGAGTCAGACTATTATTAATTCTCGATAACTAATGTCTAGATTACTCACCCTTCTTCGTGTAGCCTGCACCAACTCCCTACACCACGTTGATGGTTCATCCGAATCTCAAATCGAGCGGCTAAACAATCCCTTATTATTATAGGTTTATAATTCGCATGTCTTCCATTAATTCCATAGATTAAGCGATAATGTCTGTGTATTTTAAATGTATATGATACAATTAAATCAGTTTAAAATCGCTCAATCTATTAATGAAATTAAAATTTCCACTTATTACCATCAGTTCATATATGAATGAAATTCTTAAAAAAGATTGCCAAGAGCTATCTTGTAAAAGCATCCGATAACACTTCTGAAGTTTGAATTATCCTAGAGTCATGGTTAGCACTATTTTTCAAATTTCCCCATAAATTTCTATAATCAAAACAATACAATAATTATCTGTTGTAATCACTAATTAATATGACGTGATCATAAAATTAGTTATGGGAGTTAGTAGAATCATACTGGGACTCTAATATAATAATAATAATAATAATGTTTTTAATTAGAGATAAACATTTAGCATTCTTAATTATAGATTTATTAATTGTTCAAAAAATTTATAGATTTATTAAAATTCCTCCTTTTTCTTTTTCCATATTTACAAGAGATTATTTCAAAATTCAGATATATTATCCTTTTCCAATTCATATTTGGATATATGATATTGATCTCGCCCCTTTTTTCCCATATATAATATATTAGGCCGACTTGCTTAAAACCCAGCACCAAATTCTGATTTTCTCTGCACAGTTTCCTCAGCCATGGGGATCTTCAACAACAAGAACGATCGCTACCCAATCTATTACGAAGAAGAAGACGTAGTTACAGAAGCTGGCGATCATGACGAAGAAGACGACGAAGCTCTGCTGAGATTAGCGACCCCAAACACATTCGAATTCAATACCATGGCCGCGACTCTAGATCTTCCGAAGCGCAAACCCAAGCGCGGCAAGAAACCGGCCGTCAAGAAATCCAGCAATCCGTTCGCGCCTCTGTCCACGGACGGCAGCCCGGAGACTGATATTGATCTGTCGATGCTGTTCTCCGACACCACCACCACGGCGGCGCAGAGAGACGAGGACGACGTCGATCTCCAGAAGGCGCTGCAGATGTCGCGGACGCTGATGCTGCAGGTCAATGATGAAGACGACGAGGAACTCCAGAGGGCGCTGCTCTTGAGCACGATGGAATCGTCGAATGGGGGGGTAGTCCGTGAAGAATTTGCAGAATTGCTGCAGAATGATGTCGAAATCGGTTCTGATTTGGGGGTTTTGGTAAACCCTAATTCTGGCGATTTGGGGGAATTTGATTGGAAGATGAAAGGCGCTTGCCGTCTTCCCGAGATGAAGCCGATCGATAACAAAAACCTCAGGTTACAGTTGGGAGAGGCGTCTACATCTGTCTGCGCGGTTTGCTCCGACGAATTACCCACCGGAAAAATGACACGGCTATCGGACTGCGGCCACTTCTTCTGCAAGGACTGCCTGGGAGAGTATCTCGGTAAAGCAATCAAGGAAACCATCTATCTGGAGGACCAGAAATGCCCGGGGGCTAAGTGCAAGTTCACCCTTCCCTGGCTGCGGTGCCTCTCGAATCTCCCGCCGGAAGTTGCAGAGCGGCGGAATGAGGCGGCGGAAGAGACGAAGGCGCTCAAGAAACTGATAGAGAAGGAGGCTCGCGAAAGCTTTCACGAGATGATGGAATACCGCGAATGGCAGCATAGGAATGATATGAGGATGATGAATGGCCATCATCGGGGCATGAAGGGGCGGAGACGTCAGATGGATCGTCACCGGAGAGATCCTCGAATGATGATGATGAATGGGAGATATCATCGTATGATTATGGATGAGCATAATGATCATATGGAGGATTATCATAGGATGATGGGGGAACATCATCCTGAAATGGAAAATTATCGAAATCCATGGCGATTCGCCGACGAGGAACACATGATGCAGGAAAGATTCCGGTATGGTGGCCGTGAAAGATATGACAGTGGTGGGGAGGATTAAGATAAGCGTGATTAGTTTACATATATAGGAGAAGTGTTTTGTGAAAGAATTGGAATGCATGCTTGCAACTTTGAATTTTGGTTTACTATCGATTTAGGGTCTGTTTTCTAAAACTACTAATATATATGAATGTTTTCATTGAGTTTGTTCAGTTTTTGATGAATATAATTTCACTAAATATAATTTAATTTGGTCGTATATTATCATTATTTTCAATACATTCATTTTATTTCAGTTAGTTTCAAATATGATATGAGAAGAACACCAACAAACTATGCCAAAATTTTTATTACTCCTAGCTAGTGAAGCCAAGTAAAATCAAATTGTCAACTGAATAAAAATGTCATATATAGTTAACCCCGAAGGGAACAAGAGTGATTTTTATGTAAAAATAGGAAAAATATTTATGTAACGGCCGTCTTATTACGGTAAGATAATGGTCTAACTTTTCATATTTTAAACTTAAATTAGTAATTATTCTCATTTAATTTCTTAGCATAAACCTATCTTATCTAATCATTTATCGTAAAATCGGAATATTTGAAGCCTTGAAATTTATTTCGATATCTAATGTGGTTGCTTACTAGTTGGTAGATGGTTAGTTTTCATTCAACTAGAACAAGTGTTAGGCAAGGTGACCATTTTTACCGACTGTGTAATACATGGTAAAATTAGGGTGTTTCTATACATAATCCAGTATTTTACTCGTGTAATTCAAAATACGGTGTAAAAATATCAAAATGATCTCAACTTATTTAATTTTTGAAAAACTAGACAACTTGTAGGGGACGGTAGTGTCATTTCATTAGTATTTTGGGTACACCGAGTAAAATATTGGAATGCGTATAACACATCAGTAAAATTATGATATCGTTTTTAGAGTTATTGACTTGGATTTCGGGTTTTCGGAACTTGCTGCATACCACTTAGATTTCCAATTTCGGAAGCCCTAGTCATGCAATTAACTTTTGGAGTTTCCGATTCCAAAACGTCAAAGGATATGGTAATTCATATTAGAATTCGGAAAAATTAATATTAGCTATATCTATATATATGCATATATACCGGCCGTGATGGCCGATAGCCGCCTACATTCTGCTTCTCATACGACCATGGATGATGATCAGAAGGACATCGCGGGTTCTTGTAGTAACAGTATCGACTTACTCCGTGCCTACGGCTCAGATGATGATTATGAAGACTGGCCGCCGTCGGACGGTGGCCTTAATTATAAACGTGCAAGAACTAGTCTTAACTTGAACGGAAAACCTGCCGGTGATGAAGAAGACGAAGATCTTCAAATGGCAATACTATTGTCCATGCAATTTCCCCAACCAAAACCGGATAAAGATGACGATTATCAGAAGGGGTTAGCCGGAAAATTGCATAACTACGAAAACGGCGGCTGTGAGCTTCTTCAGAAACCGATCAACAAAGGTGCAAGATCTAAACGTGCAAGAACCAGTCGCTGCAGGGACAAAGAAACTGCTGAGTTTAAGGACAAAAAGAAGGCGAAGTTTAAAGAAAGAGAATATGAAGATGAAGATGAAGATTATATAGACAACGAGCTTCAAAAGGCAATATTACTCTCCGTATCAAATTCCGACCAACATTGCCCGGAAGACGGCGGTTATGGTCATTTTGATCGGAAGCTGAAAGTCACGTGCCCTTCTCCCGAGCTTCAGTCTATTTATTATGTCGTCGGAGAGAGATACCTGCGGGGAGAGGGTTCCACGACAGCCTGCGCCATCTGCTCCGACGAACAGCCCATCGGAAACCTAACCTGGTTGTCGGACTGTGACCACTTTTTCTGCCAAGGTTGCGCCGAGGATTACATGGGAGAATGTATGAAGGAAGACATATACCTCTCCGAGCGACGTCGTTGCCCAGGATACAAATGCAAGGCTTTTCTGCGCTCTGATCGGTGGCCCAGGAAACTCCCGTCGGAAGTGATCGACCGGCTCTCGTGCGTTATTGACGAGGGGCGGGCGCTGATGGAATTATAATTAAAGCTCGTGATTAAATATGCATTATGGTTTAAAATAAATCATATTGATATTTAATGGTAACCGGTGACCTTATAGCAAATTACCTTATCTTATATCAAAGTTTGTGAAGGTCATATGGGTTAATTTGAATCATGGTGAGGATTGTTAATGTATATGTATTTTTTTTCCAATATATTCGTATTCAACGGTTCCGCCCCAAGAATTTTGGGGATTGAAACAAAAATAAAAAGAGCCCTATATTTAATTTGATTGTAAAAATTAGACCTTTTTTAAATTCATTATATATAATTATTATTTTTAATGTAATAGTCTAAATACATACTAAACACACTTAAAATTTATAAAAATTGGGCCGGCCCAAAATTAGGTGCCTGAACCAGTGATGTCACTCCACTCACTGGTTGGGCCGGCCCTGGTTTTCAATGACCTATGATGTATTTGGTTGGAGAGAATTTTGAGGGTCTGGATTTTGTTTTGGTATTTTGAAAGTTTGAGTTTTTGTTTGAGGTTTTGAGAGCATGATTTTGTAAAAATCTTGTTTGGTTGGGTTGAAATTTTGTAAGTTCGAAACAAAATCTTTGATTGTTTTAATAATTTTGCAAGTTTGGACTTTGAGATTAAAAATAAGATTTTATAAAATTTCATGAACCAAACATGTTTTTGGAAAACCGAACTTTCAAAATGCACCCCTAGATACCAAAGTTGTTTTTACATTATCAGTGTCATTTACTCTAAACATTTTAGTTAGATAATTAATATAATTTTTGAAAGTCCTAATATTATATCTAAACTAAACTAAATTTTATCAATTCATATTTTTTGAAAATTATATTGAAAGAATATTAAATAGAATGAACTGAACTGAAAATTTATCAGGTAAACTATACTGAATAGTCCTTAGTATTTATTCTTTAAGTGAATGGTGGACTTAATTTTTATCCTAAAGAGTAATTTAGGATTTATATAAAATTCCTAAATATATAATACCTAGTAAGGGTTAGTTTCCGATGCAAATAAGGAATCTGGTTAAAGAAACCATAAAGAAGCAAATTTCTTAAGGAAAAGAAGTCCACCCAAACCCTGCACATTCGTTCTTAAAATCATTGATCAGGGTTAGGGTTTATCACTTCCAACAATGGGCACCGACAATCGTCAATATAACGACGACGACGCCATGGAAAATGAAAGCTTCATATCGTGGGAGTCTGACACGGATATGGACGAAAACTACTACGTCGAAGATCCCGAGGACGATGAAGACGAGGACGGGGAGTATCAAAAGGTACTCTATCAGTCAATGCTGTTGTATAACAGCCTGCCCCGGCCGGTTGATCGGAAACTGAAAGGCGTGTGCCAGTCTCCGGCGTTGACCCCGCACCGGTGGAACATGTTCAACGAGAGCTTGATGTACAGCGCGCCGGAGAGGGGAGAGGCCTCGACATCGTCTTACGTTCGCTTGGCCGTCTGCGTGGGCTGCGGCGATCAGCGGCCGCCGGAGAACTTGGTGGAAGACCTCGACTGCAAACACGGGTTCTGTCGGGACCGTGACTGTTTAAAAAACTTCATCAACGGTGTGATTAAGGATAACATTCACGCGGTGGTTTGCCCGGTGGTTGGCTGTGACGCAGAGTTCGACAGGGACGAGGTCTACCGGTGGAAGAATATGAACGAGGCTTTGAGGAACCGGTGGTGGAACGCCGTGAGGGAGGCGCACGCGCTCGCAGCACCGACGTACATCCGTTGCCCGCGGAGTCTGTGTGAGAAGTTGTTCATGTCGGATAATAGAAGCTCCAGAATTGTGGCTTGTCCGGAATGCAGTGTGGTTTTCTGCATCAATTGTGATGCTAGGTTTCACATGGGGCAGACTTGTGAAGAGTATCAAGAGAGCGTGAGAATCCAGAGATCACGATGGAAGGCTCAGTTTCAGGCTCAAAAAAAGGAATCTGAAGAAAAAAAGAAACTGGAATTATATGAGACTTTAATCTCATTACTAACAAGTCATGCCGGTGATGGTGATGGTGATGGTGATGGTGATGGTGATGGTGATGGTGATGGTGATGAAGATGAAGGTGAAGGTGAAGGTGAAGATGAAGCAGCAGTTGATCAGAAACCAGACATTATTCAGATAGATTAGATTGCGAACTTCATGAGGATAGCTCTTAATTCATGTTTTGAATTTATAGATTAGTATTCAAGTTCAATGTTGATTATATATTACCACATAAAATTATATTTTGCCTTTGAATTGGTGATAATAAGGCTGTTTTTATTCATAAAGGCAGCCAACATTTTTTAGGATTTTATGATTATTATTCAATGTTACACTCTTGATTGATTATACATGTTTTTGTGTGTGAGATTTTTATAAGTATATTTCAGTCATATCATGTTAAATTTGCATTATGCTATTTATATTTTGAAATCAAATGAAATTACTAATATTAAACAAGTAACGTTATTACAATGCAAAAGAAAATAACATATGTTACGACCTAAACTAATGGCCCTATCATGCACTTCACTCGGCAACGAACGATTGATCTTACAAATTACAAACTCAGAGAAGGAATTTAGCAATTGGGCGATCTTGGCGATAATACTCTTAATCTCTCCGTGAGAGTATTTTGGGTTGATGATCGACAACTTGAGGATTGAGGAATCCGTCTTCTAACCCCATGTCTTTGAGCTGCATATGAGAGCTCTCCAGCACGCTTTTGCCTCGACCTGCAAAGGAGTGACATATTTGATTGTATAGTTTTGATTCATTGGTCAATTTTAGCTTAACTTTTGAGTTCAGACTTCACTTGATATTGCCCAAATGTAAGACCACACATTCTCATAAAATTATTTCTTACTAAAGCAAAATGAAAATTCAAATATTAATAAAAAAATTATATAATTAATAAAATAACTAAATTAATATAAATTGTATTAAAATATATGTATATTAAACTATATTAAATTGAACTCTAAAAATTATCATGAGAGATGGCCTAAATCAAACCAAGTGATGGATGACACTCTTTAATTTCTTAGTTCCCTCATTCATTCATAAGGAATTAATTACCAAGTCCAATTACATTTCATACACAGAATATGTGAACCATTATTATTTGAATGATTAAAACCTTACACGATATAAAAACCAAAGAAGAAAAAAACAAAAATCAAAAATCTAACCACTGCTTATTTGGAATTCATAATATATATAGTATATATTAGTTTCTTCAGCCCATAGATTTTATTAACTTTTTACTGTGCCTGAAGAATAATAGGGCGAGGCTTGAAGAACACTTCCAATGGCTTCTCCTTGGGCATGGTCAACCCGGATCCTTGACCCATATCCACTTCCTCCTTGGTAACCCGCTCGAACTCAAACGCCTGGATCATCGCACCCAGAGCGAGTGTCACCACGCGCTTCCCTAGGTTTGAACCAGGGCAGGCACGGCGGCCGGCGCCGAACGGGAGAAGCTTGTACCCCTCGCCGTCCTTCTGGTCGAACCGCTCCGGCTTGAACTTCTCCGGCTCGGGCCACAGGTTCGGGTCCCTCTGGATGGTCCACAAGCTGCACATCATCATGGTGCCCTTGGGGACATCGTACCCTGCGATCTGGCAGTCCTCCACCGACTTGTGGGGGAGGAGGAGCGGGATCGGAGGGTACATCCTTAGGGTTTCGCTGATGATGTTGTTGAGGTATTTGAGGTTCGGGACGTCGGATTCCTCGAGGAGACGGTCTTTTCCGACCACCGTTTCGATCTCGGTCACGGCCCTCTTCATGGCTTCCGGGTTGTTCAGGAGGAGTGACATTGCCCACTCCAAGGTTGAGGTTGTGGTGTCAGTTCCACCAGCTAGTAGAGACTGTGAAAAGTAACAAAGTAAATATTAGCAAAAGTGAATACTTTTCAAATGAGACACTATTTCAAGTAGCTCATTTTTCAGCACTAATCATCTAGTGGTTTTTGTGTTTAAACTGTGTTCGACTGAGTTTATTTTTTACTGAACTGAACCAAAAGTATAAACTAATGCATTCAGTATACTTAACACTAAATATTATGAAATAATATTTTTGCTAGACTGAACTGTGGTAGATATATATTCAAAGAGAACAAGGTCTACCTTTAAAGTAGCAACATATATTACCATCATTTTAACATAATCGAACTCGTTAAACTAAATTAAACAGAAGTAAAAATAAATGTACTGAAAACGTTAATTATATCCCTAAATGTCACTAAATCATATTCCATTAGTTCATACTAAATAAACTAACATTTTTAATTTTAAAAAATGAACAGAGCTTGCTTGTATATTTAGTGGAGCAAATGAAAACTAAAATCATGGTCTTGAACTTTTGTCTTTATGTATTATTATTATCAAACTATTGTTATACTATTTATATATATATATACTGTTTTTAGCACTTGCATATGTATGATAAAGTTATGTCAACGTTCTTATCTATATTGGATCAATTTAAATTAGTTGAGTTGAACTGAACGGGACGGAATCTTACCAGAGTGATAGCCTTGATGGTCTGATCGGTGAGGAAATCCGGCTCCTTGTCCTGCAAAGCGAGGAGGATATCCATGAAAGTCTTCTTCACATCCTGGCCGTTGTTGGTGGTTTGACCCGACCCGTCCTTCCTCTCATGGTGCTGGTTGACCAGATTCTGCAACAGCCCGTCGATCTTGTTCATCAGAAGCATCATCTGCTTCTTCAGCGTCTTCTTAAAGTCAAAGTACTTGAACACCGGAATATAGTCCTCTAGGTTGACCACGCCGTGAAAGTGGAGCATCTCCCTGATCACCGACTGGAACTGCAGCGCCTCCTCGTCGGAGATGTTCTTCCCGTAGTACCTCTTCCCGGCGATCATTCTCATCATGATGTTGAGAGTGAAATGGGCGAACTTCGGCCGGAGAGTCACCCTCGCCGGAGCCTTCCCGCCGGCGTCGTTGAACTCCTCCAGAAGACTCCCGACGAAGTACCTCACCTCCTCCTGCCGGATGTTCCCGAACATGGCGATCCGGTTCTGCGAGAAGATCTCCAGCGCGGTGATGCGGCGGAGATTCCTCCAGTAGTCTCCGTACGAGGCCAGACCGATGGTGGTGCAGTTGTAGTTGAGGAGCTTGGCGGAAACGGTCTCGTTCCGGTGAGCGAAGATGACGTCGTTTTTGGTCAGGCACTCCTCGATCGCTCTCGGAGAAGAGAGGACGACAACGGGCTTGAGCCCTAGCCGGAGGGAGTAGATCTCGCCGTACTTGGCCGCCATGTCGTGTAAGGTTATGTGCATCGGCTTCTTCATCTGGTGAAGATGGCCGATGATCGGGAGCCCTCTGGGTCCAGGAGGCGCATTCTTGCGCTTCCTGAACAGACCGGAGACGAGCTTCAGAAACACGGCGAAGGAGAGGGCGTACAAGACCAGTGTGCCGAGGTCTTGATCCAGGAGGGCTGCCATGTTTGAGTGAAGATCAAGAAGTTTGGTGAGTGAAGAATGAAGTGGGGGATCTCAATTTGTAGTGTATTTTAGTATGACTGACTTATTTGACTGTAAGAGTATTTAATTTGGTGATTCAAAGTTGCCTGCTGAGTGATTATAGTATTGTTCTTTTGTTTGATTTTGATGTTTAATATCATATTATTATTGCATGTTGTAATATTGTAACTGGTGATGGCTATTTTTGTCCTGGTTAGTGAATATTATTTTTTGAAAAGAACATTGAACGTTAATACACCGTGTAGGGAAAAAAGGTGTTTAAATTTGTAGAATAGCATGGCTTTTGGCGGTTTTATTTGTGTATATCATTATGATTATTTCGATACGCAACAAATTAAAGGTTGGTTAGTCGATATCTATTGATTTGATTCATCTTATATTTATTTTTAACAAGTTGTCATGGATTTTTTCAGGACAAATTTAACCATAAAAGTAGTAACATATTTTTGTGGAATATTATAAATTTCTCGCCTTATATATATACCTTACATGATTATATTTGCATTAGATGTACTATATTTATCGAAGATCTAATTTTAAAACTAGAAAAATATGTGTGAGATTATAGTTATCAATTATAAACTTTTAACACTTTATCCGAAAGTAATACTTAAGTTATTATCAAACAAATTTTTACCCCTTCTTAATTTCTGTCTGAAAAAACTCAAACTATTTTCACATTCTTTCCCATTTTTCCTAAACTATGAGGGAGATGGGACAAGAATATTTAATAGTTCTTATTGACATCTGTTTTTGCATAAGTGTGAAATTTCTATGGATAACTTTTTCATTCTATAGATTGGGGGTTTTAGTGAGTTAATTTCTCTTTATTATCGCTCCAGGATTTTTGATGTTGTATAAATTTGAGATCTTATCTGTGATTAAATTAAAAAAATTTAGATTGAGTTATATTTGTTGGATTTGATTTTGGAGGTTTGATTCGTATTTTCAATACGTTTACAATTTGTATGAAGGTATTTATGGTTGAACAATATAAATAAGCATATTTGTGATATTGAAAATCCCTGATTAACAAAATTGATTGAGCTTCTACGTGAATTCCCTGATTCATTGCGTTCACTGCATCTAATTAATATTCATAAGGGTAATATTACAATTTTATGAATATCTAATTTGTAATATTTGCAACAAACAGTAATGGATGAAAGAGGAAATTAGGATGAATCATGCATCGAATAAAATACGTTTGAATTCAAGAAGTCGTAAGCGCCGGCGCACCCCAAGACTGACGACTGACTGTTGATGGGATTAATAAAATTAGGTCTTTTTTGACACAAACATCCCTAGCATTTTGTTTTAATACTAATTCACCCCTCTAAGTTTAGAAACTATTCATCGTCCAAATCACGGCGAGTACAGTGAAAAATAACAATCATATTCGTACTTGTGAGTTCTTGAACTCGTGGGTTAAATACTTCTACACCTATTAGTTCCTAGAAAGTTTAATTCATCCTTAAAACATCATTTTGATTCATTTTAAAATCACAGAAGGTTCTATTTTTAATTTAATTTATCCAGAAAGTTATATTTCAAAATCACAGATTTGAATTAGATTTTGGAACAATATGTATTATTTTTTAATAATAATAATGTAAACTAAAATTATATTATTAAAAATCAATTATGTTAGATCCGTTGATCAGATTGCTGACACCTCTACCAATGATTAATTATTCCGAAATCCAAGTTTCTCGTTCGTTAAGTTTGTGGGAAGGTTTTCATCATTTTTATATTTTTTGATATAGATGGCATAGCCTTTGAAATATTTTACTTTAACATATTCATAGTCAAAAGTAATTTTGTTTGAAAATTTCCTAAAACCTTTATTCTTGTAGAGGAATAGTGTAACCCTTGCTTTCACGTTTCTAATTTTTAATTATTATAATAAGGATGTATTCAAGCACATGAATTTCCTTTTGATAATTTCCACAAAGTACACAAAACATTTCTGATAAATTTGTCAAACTTTGAGGGTCATAAAAGTATTTGTTCGCATTGGACACTGACGCCATAATATTATTAACTTAGCACACGTTCAGTTCAACTTATTTGGTGTTGTGCTGTGTTAATGAGTGCTGTGTCGTGATGATGAGTGTTGAACTGTGTTGATCAGTGTTGTCATGTGCTGATCTTGTGCTGAATAGTGATGAAAGTGTTGAATAGTGTTTATTAGAGATGAAAGAAAATATAATGTTTATTACTTTAACAAATAACAATGTTTCTTAATTAATATTATTTTACAAAAAATAAAAAGTGTCCATTAGAGTTTAAATGCGCTGAGCTGAACAGTGCTATACTGATGAGTGTTGTGCTGTTCTTACCAGTGTTGTGATGTGTTGACCAGTGCTGTGTTGTGCTGAAATGTGCAACATTAAGTTGAACTGGACAGAACTTAATTATGCGGATAGTATAACTATTTATAGTATGTGAGTTTTTGAGATCACACAATCAACTTGATATTCGTCCAACTAATCGTAAATTAAACGTTTTACAGATTTTTTCCCACCCAAAAACATAACGGATCTGTCGGTTTATGGATCTCAATCATGTTTCGTATCTGTTTAAATAATTGTTTTTGCATTAGATAAATAAAAAAACTCATCAATTTCAAAGACTATTTGGGCTGTTTATTGTACATAATTAAGAAAGGTTTAATATGACGACTTTAGTTGAAAATATCTAGTTGACTAAAATGTTAAATTATTCCTGAGATTGCTGACAATTTATACACTCCGACTATAGTATAATTTCAAGTCAATTAAACAAAGGGTTTTTCCAAATCTCCGGTCACAATAATGCCCTTCTCCTTTAAACAAATCAATGAGTGGCTTCAAAGAAAAGATTGTAATGAGCTTTGTTTGACATTCTTGCAAAGAAGATATGAAAAAACAACCATTATATTTCCACATCGAAGTAGTATGAGATCATTGATCACAATAATTTTTCAAAGAGTACTACAAAATCATCTAAAATCAGTCATATGTATAATAGTCCATGTCGTATATCGTCATCCATATTATTCATATCTATACAAAAAGTTCAATGTATCTAAAGTCTGTACCGACTAATAATAAACTATCATATTTATTGTATTGTAACTATATGTCAGCATAACATAACATTCGAATGTATTTATAAATATCAATGATATTCATTAATGTTTATAATATAGATTATTTGATTTCATCAGAACAATACAATATTATTTCAGCGCAATTATACATGAATCATAATAGAGAACTAGTTTTCCCACGATTATTTTCTAAAAGATCTACTTCAGTTAAAGGAGATCGTTAGATGCAGTCCAGTATTTATATATGTAGACTGTATTTTATTTGAACGGGCAGAAATACCCTTACATTATTAAAATATAAATTTTCAATCGATTGTCGTATTTGTGGATCTTATATAATTTTCGAGAGTGAAGACAAATACGTGGAAGAATTAGATCAGATAGGCAAACACATTAGATCATGAACATATTAGGTAATTTAGATACATTTACATGCTGTACAAAAAATGTTGGACAACATCTGTCAATTTCCCGGTTAAAGTACAACTTTTGAATTGCTTAATTTATCAGTCATCTCTTTACTAAATGGTTTAAGCATCTTCATCATCACGGTCAAAATAAGTGTAACATGCATTGACGAGGTTTACAAAGAGCCGCCAACGGCTCCTTTCTGGGCATTGTCACTCCCTTACCTTCACCCATATCAATCTCTTTCTCCCCTTCTCTCTCCCACTCGAAACCCTGCACTAGGTTTCCGACAGCTAGCGCCACCACCTTCTTCCCCAGAGCGCTTCCGGGACAAGCTCGCCGGCCGGAGCCAAACGGAAGATACCTGAACCCTTCGTTCTCCCCGCCGGAGAATCTTTCCGGCCTGAACTCCGTCGGGTCATCCCATATCTCCGGGTCCATCTGAATGGCCCATATGTTAGCTAACAGGATCGTGCCCTTGGGGACGTGGAAACCGGCGACGGAGCAGTCGTCGGAGGATTCGTGCGGTACGAGGAGGGGAACCGGCGGGAAGAGGCGCAGGGTTTCGTTGACTACGTTTTGTAAGTAGTTGAGTTTGGGAAGGTCGTTTTCTTCTAGAAAGCGGTCTTTTCCGACGACGGTTTCGATTTCGGTCAACACTTTGTGCCTGGCTTCGGGGTGGTTAAGGAGGAGCGCCATCGCCCACTCCGCCGTGGAGGTGGATGTGTCAACCCCGGCCATAATCAAGGACTGCATGGATTAAAAAAGTGAGTTTTTTTTCAAAAGATTTGAAGTACATAAGTTGATGCATGGAATAAATTAATTTAGTTCATGATGTTATGGTTTACATGTACATGATGAAAATATGCAGTTTCAGTTCACTAACGTCAAATCAAAAAAAATAAAATTACTCTTTATTATAGTATGAACTATACTTAGGGTTGTCACGGTAATTATGTCAAAATCAGACCTGCAAAATCATATAATTCATGCATTTCAAACTTTGAACATGTGTATTTGTATGTGTATGATTGTACATTGCAAATTGTTTTACTTATAGTTTTTATAAACAGTATATGCAAATTATTAACAATAAAATATATATTTATAAAATAAATGTAGAACACATACTAAATGTGAATATGAAATAAGAATTGGTACTTGTTCGTTAAGGACGCTAGTTAGTTAAACCAATATAACATTGCATTTTTTACTATAGCACATCTCTTAAAAAATGTATCAAGCCAGGATCTGAAGCTACAAATATTATATATTTTTTTGAACATAATTTGGATCTGAATCTAGAAATTACCTGAATTATTATTTTGATGAGTAAATCGGGATAGCTTTCAGGTTCCATTTCTTGTAACGATAACATGACATCAATCAAAGTCGCCGTCTTCTTCTCACCGCTCCTTCCGCCGGAGAAATTTTCCCGGCCATCGTCGACGAGTTTCTGAAAGAAGTCATCCTTCTTCTTACTCATACTCACAAGCCTCTTCTTCATCCCCTTCAGATCCACCAACCGCAAAATAGGCAAGTAATCCTCCAGATTTGGAATCCCGACCAGCTCCAAAACCTCCCGTATAATCTCCCGGAACTGCGCCGCCTCTTCGCCGTCGGAGCCCTTCCCGTAGTACCGCTTTCCGGAGATCATCCTGACAATAACGTTGAACGAAAGATCCATCAACTTTGACCGCAAGTCAACCTTTACCCAACCCGAACCCGAAGCTTCTTCAAACAGCTGTTTCACGAGAAACTGAACTTCTTCTTCTCGAATGCTCTTCAGCTGAGCCAGCCGGTGAGATGATAGAAGCTCTAGGGTTACGATCCGCCGCATGTTCCGCCAGTGGGGCCCGTACGAGGTGGAGGGAATGGTCTGGTTGTCGTAGCTGATGAGTATTCCGGCGATCAGCTTCGCCCGGTTGGCGAAGACGACGTCGTTTCTACCCAGGCATTCCTCGACGGCGGCCGGGGAGGAAACTACGAGGACGTTTCGGATTCCGAGGCGGAGGAGCATTACGGGGCCGTACTTTGCTGAGAGATTCTGGAGAGTTCTGTGAATCGGTGGTTTGAAGAGATGAAGATGGCCTATGATCGGTAGTGGCCAGGGACCTGGTGGTAAATTTCTGGGACTTTTGATGAGTTTGAAAATGTAGTAGATTACAGGAAAGAGGAGAAGCCATTTTTCATATCCCATATTGTTGTTAATTTGCAATGCAATTGATTGAGCATTTTGATCAAAGATATTATTGAAAACCTTCAAAAATATTGCCATGAATTTAGCAAACTCACATGATTGCCTATTATTATATGTGTCATTTGTCTGAATTTTACTAAACATTTAGAGAAATTTTCGCTAAATTCCATAAAGCTTTTGCCTAAATACATATTTCTTTGGTTTTTTCGGAGCAGACTTGCCACTGTGGATAGGCCAGCGGTCAGATGTTTCAATGAGGAGGTCACTACTAGAAATGTATAGCCGCAACAACAGTCTTTTCCGTGCACATTTGAAAATTTTGTGCCAAAAAAACCCCGTTGTATAGGTGGCAGCTGATAGGGAAAATGTCATTTCAACGGTTTATTTTACTGGACCCTTAGATCATATGTCTTCACACGTGTGACTGATGACTATGTAAATGACTTATCCAAGATGTTTCAACGCTTCTACGAAATTGGGCTTCAATAGGGCCGGTTAAAATATAATAGGTCTGATCCATTATTGATCAATCACTGGTAATGGAGGGTTTATGATCAATCCAAAAAATTGATTCTCACCGTATTTACCTTTCAATAATGCGATGAGAAGTGATATCGATAAGTTAACAGCGAATGTTAAGTGAGTGACCCAAATTGTGTGCGTATGTATATAAGTCCAGTGACCGAAAATATGTATTTAAAGTTTATTGACCAAAAATAAAATTCACCATATGTATTTTAATTTACCCATATGTATTTTAAAAATAACATTTTAAGACCATAGGTAGATATAATTATGAATAACAAAGATAGTATCAAATATAAAAAATAACTAATTAACTTTTTTCCATGAAATATAAGTTATAAAGAAATTTTGATAAAAATTAATGCGGTAGATAAGAAATATTGACGCAAGTTTAGAACAGCTTACATGTTCTCTACGGCTTATTATTGTTAAAATGAAGTGAGAATGAATGTATTTTAAATAATATCAATATAGCTAAATGAAATTGAATTTTATCAAATTATATATCATGAAAATTGAATAAAAATGAACTGAAAAATATTCAAATTAGCAGTAGAGAATATGTCCTTATAAAGCTTGTAAACATATTCTAAGAACTAATATCCGATGGTTTGAATAAAAACAATCCGATGATGCTTAAAATAAATGCATAAGATATACGTTTATTTGGAATGTTACTTTTAAAAGAAAGTCACATAATTATATAATAAACACAAATCATATTTCAATCAAGAGTAGTTATGTGCATTGATTTCATAAAAACTAAAAAGAAAGGGTGCAATTAAATAAATATAAATTGGGTATAATTCATGAGGAAGCTATATAATTCAGTAATAATTGATGTAGATATGCCATTAATTTCAGTTGGACGGTGGATATAGCCACCCTGGTGATTTGGACGGTGGAAATAGCACCTTAGATGTAGAT
The DNA here is from genome assembly GCA_948330725.1 of Sherardia arvensis. Lineage (NCBI taxonomy): Eukaryota > Viridiplantae > Streptophyta > Magnoliopsida > Gentianales > Rubiaceae > Sherardia > Sherardia arvensis. Next base: position 26,979,853 of record OX415243.1, on the reverse strand, counting down.
AAAAGATTGATTTTTTTAATCTCTTGTTTTTAATTTGGTACCATATACATTTGAATTCACCAAGAAAGTTAAAATTGTTTTCTTGGGATTCTGTGTTTATATATTGATCTGTGCTGATTGGTTTATACGTGCGTTGCTAGAAACATGGGATCAGCTGCAGAAATCCCATATTCTTTTGATCCATCTGAATTCATCGAAACATTTGAGGCGGTGACGATGGATGCTGAGAGAATTCAGAGGGAGACACTGAAGAGGATTCTCGAGGAAAACCGCGGTGCTGAGTATTTACAGAAATGTGGTCTTGGAGAAAAGACTGATCCTGAGAGCTTCAAAGCCTGTGTTCCTCTTGTCACTCATGAGGATTTGGAGCCTTACATTCAGAGGATTGCTGATGGTGATGATTCACCCATCCTTACTGCCAAGCCTTTCACAACCATGTCCTTGAGGTAAATTTATATGTCTCCCGAGTGCCCATTTTATCCGTACCCGTATTATATACTTGTATGTATGTATAGTAGTTGATCTAGAAAATAATATTAGGGTAGCCAATAGCACAGAACGGGAGGTTGGAAACTATTGTTTACAGATTTGTTCGACGGATTCAAGTGCTGACTGACGCCTACCCTAACTTAGGCATAAATCCACCACTATCCATATGAATAAAATAAAAATTACATTTTATCCGTACCGTATTTTACCTGTATCTATGTGCAATACCTAGCGGATCGAGAAAATAATATTAGAGTAGACAGTAGCAGAGCGAAAGGTTTACAGGTTTATTCGAGTGCAGACGGGCGCCTATTCTAACTTAGGCATAGATCCACCACCGTTCATATGAATAAAATATAAATTATAACGAGTAAATATTGCCAGACCCAAGTGTTTGTGTAATTTTTTTGTTTTGTTTGCCGCAGCACGGGAACTTCTGGTGGGAGGCCAAAGTTTGTGCCTTTCAATAATGCCCTAATGGAGCATTATATTCAGATTGCCAAGACTTCCTATTGCTTTAGGAGCAGGCAAGATTCTCTTTTATCTCAAAATAAATCAATCTTTTCTCCTTATTCTGTGATGATTTTACCGGTTTTTGGATGGATAAGAGTGTTTGAACATGATTTTTTATTGTTTGTCATTTCCAGGGAGTTTCCTATAGGAAAAGGTAAAAGCCTGTACTTAATCTATGGAGCCAAACACGACGAGTTCAAAACAAAAGGAGGTTTGCCAGCAAGGCCAGCGACCATCAACGTTTATCACCACCCACTGTTCAAGAAGGCGATGCAGGCCATGCAAACGCCGTGCTGCAGCCCCGACGAGGTGGTGTTCGGGCCGGACTTCCACCAGTCGCTCTACTGCCACCTTCTCTGCGGCCTCCTCTTCCGGGAGGAAATCCAGGTGGTCTCCTCCTCTTTCGCTCACAGCATCGTCGAAGCTTTTCGCCTGTTCGAGCAGGTCTGGGAAGAACTCTGCACCGACATCAGGACCGGAGTTCTGAGCAGCCGGATTTCAGTTCCGGCGATCAGGACAGCCATGTCTAGGCTGCTTGTTCAGCCCAACCCTGAACTGGCAGATCTCATCGCTGCTAAGTGTCGAGGTTTGAGTAACTTCTCCGGCCTGATTTCCGATCTGTTTCCGAACATCAAATATATTTATGGGATCATGACTGGATCCATGGAGCCTTATTTGAAGAAGCTGAGGCACTATGCAGGGGAGGTTCCATTGATTAATGCAGATTATGGTGCTTCTGAAGGTTTGGTCGGAGCTAACGTTAACCCTAGGTTACCTCCTGAACAGGTTGCTTTCGCTGTTCTCCCAGATATTGGGTACTTTGAATTCCTTCCTGTTTATGATCATGGCTCGCCGTTCTCGGAGACTTTTGGTTTGACTCAAGTCGAGGTTGGAAAAGAGTACGAGGTTGTCCTCACAACCTTCGCAGGTAATTAATTCATTTTTTGCCCTAATCTGTTATTAATTCATTAGAGTCAACTTTACTTGACGTCGTTATAGTGATTTAAATTTGACTGACTTGACGATTAATTACGAGATTAGCTATTTTTAAATTTTATTTGATTTTATAAATTATATATGGCTCTAAAAAAATAGACTATAATTTCATTTTTCTTGATCGGTAATTTATCTATATTAATACAAATAGCGTTGTCGCATATGTTGCGGTACAGCTGGTTAGTTAGCTATAAATTGTTGTTGAATAAACGTGTGATTAATTTTTAAAACTATAACTTTTAAAAAGTATGTCTATTGCTAAATTTTAAGCTCATCATCTTTTGTAACGTCAACAACAAGTTCTTAATTAAGTGTAATCATAATAAAAAGAAATGTTAAACACGTATACTATATGAAGAATAAACAGAAAATTAAACGTGGATATCTTTCTATAGCAAAACTTAATTTTGCCGATGCCAAAAGGTTGATTACCTATTGTTTTTTGGTTTAATTATTTGACCGAAATGAAAAGTTAAAGGTTAAAAACTAGAACAAATTAAACTGTAAAATGTTAATGTTATTTACTTTTGCAGGGATGTACCGTTACAGAGTGGGAGATGTGGTGAAGGTGAAAGGGTTCCACAACAGCACGCCAGAAGTGCAGTTCATCTGCCGGAGAAACCTCGTACTGACAATCAACGTGGAGAAGACGACCGAGAAAGACCTGCAGCTGTCAGTCAAAGCAGCGGCCGAGGTTCTCGCAGAGGAGAAGGTCGAAGTCGTTGACTTCACCAGCACCGTTGACCCAACCTCCGACCCAGCCCACTACGTCGTATTTTGGGAGATCTCCGGCGAAGCCAGCAACGGGATTCTGCAGAAGTGCTGCAACTACCTGGACCTGTCGTTTAAGGATCCGGCGTACCAGTACGCACGGGAAGTCAAGTCCATTGGAGCACTGGAGCTGAGGATTCTTAAAATCGGCGCGTTTCATAAGATCTTGGAGCATTCTGTCGGGTTAGGTGCTGCTGCCAGCCAGTTCAAGACTCCTAGGTGTGTTGCTGCTGCTAATACCTCACTGCTGCAGATTCTGAGTGACAACGTTGTCAACAACTTCTTCAGCACTGCATTTTAGTGTTTTTTGTTTCTGCAATTTATGAAACAGTCAAGTATTTCATGAAGATTTGAGAAGAACAGGAATAAGGGTTTTTAATCCACCAAGTCAAACTTTCAAATACATTTGTTATTTTAATCACACCAAGAAATCATCGTAATCATAATAATAATATCATAGTTATAAAAAGAACTAGTTTAAAAGTTTAAATTTGATGGTTTATGACATTTTTTTTCAAATTTTCATTAAACTTAACATTCATATCAGTGATATTTCATGGACTATAAGTTATAATGTCTCACAAACACTTAAATATACTTAATTTAATTTGGTAATGAAAGAAAATTGAATACGACTATGGTGAAAATAAGACTCCAAAATATGTATGCTTAAGTACCAAGTTATAGTGTTAGTAGTGATTCTAAGATTATTGATACTAAAGTTTGCACTAAAAGTACCTTTCATTGAGACAATAGTAAATTAAATTTACAAAAGAAATGTCATATATATAATGGAAGTAACATGATCATCACTACATCTAGGTTTGAAAGTCAAAATTTGATATTTTGTGACTTTTTCTTGTTCATAGCATTGTTATTTCATGGAATTTATGTTAGAATATCTAAAAAAATACTTAAATGTACTTAATTCATATAGTAATGGAAATAAATTAATCATAACTGTGGTTGAAATTAATATGACTCAAAAGTATATACTTAACTACATTTTACAGTCTTCATAGTGATTCTTAAGTTCTTACTACTAAATTTCTCACTACACATACCTTTCACTGAGCTAATACCAAAGTAAATTTATATCAAAAGCGTCTTATTCATAATATAATTAACATAGTATATATCTTATGCCACTTAGTATATATCATTGAATAAATTTTTATGCCACTTAATACTGAATAAAGTATATATCTGTAATGGTTATGGCCAATGTTTTTGGTGCTGAGCATGTTTCATATATTTATGGTTTTGGCTTATATATTCAATTGAATGAGTCATTTTGGTATGAATTAATATGAATGTCATTTGGATTCAATTGTTTTAACCTTATTTTCCAAAACCATTCAACTTCATTTTTTTCAGTATTCTGAAAAGGTAATACACCTGCAGTTTCTTCAAGATAACATTCCCAAATAATATGCTCTCTTATTTTAATTTTGGACATAATAGTTTTTGTTGTTTCATGGCTGGACAATTATCCTGGAAAAGTTAGAATCTGTGTCGGCTTAAAAACTGAAGTTTCACTCTCTCTCTGTGTCTCTATTCAATGATTTATTTGGACTCTTTATCTTTTCAGCTCACATTTTTTAAGATTAGAGGCACTCCATACTGTTTATCCTAAAACTTTTTCAAAGCATTACACACTTGATTACTTAGTTCTTTATCACTATCATTATCTCTGCAGATTCTACAGAGAAACTGAGAGCAAGCTAATAGAGCGCAGAATTTTCTCCTTGGTCATAAGCTGCAGCAATTAACTATGTTATTTTCTCAGCTCACATCAACAGAATTTTCTCAGCTGATGGCAGTTGTTGCACTGGCATTATTTCTAGTCTGGCTGGTATTCGCCGTCGCCGGAAAAACCCGCCGGAGAAACCCGCCCAGCCCACCTGCATTCCCGTTTCTAGGTCATCTACACCTTTTGAAACTCCCGCTGTTCCAAGTAGCTACCTCCCTCTCCCTCAAATACGGTCCCGTTTTCTCCCTCCGATTCGGCCGTCTCTCTTTCGTATTCATCTCATCTCCGGCAGCCATCCAGGAGTGCTTATCCAGCCACGACATCGCCATCGCTAACCGGCCTAAGACGGTAGCGTACGACAGGCTGTCGTACGGCTACACCGTGTTCGCGATCACGCCGTACGGGCAGCTCTGGAGAGTTCTCCGGCGACATGCAGTCGTCGGATCCCTCTCAGAATACCGGCTCCGGAGCTCCTCCGTCATCAGAGAGGAAGAAATTCAGATGATAGTCCGGTCGCTCTTTCGTGGTGGGGCCCGGAGGGTTGATCTCAGCCACTTAATTTCCGTGTATGTATACAACGTGATGAACCGGATCATCGTCGGAAGGGCGATGATCAGAGACGAGGACGAGGTGTTGGCAAAGAAGCTGATCCAGGAATCCCGGACCGTTCTTGCCCCTGCTCCTTTGTGGAATGTTTTGGATTATTTCCCATTTTTGAGGCTGATCGGATTCCGGGGGATCGAGAAAGGATTCAACTCTTGGAACCAGAAGAGGGATAAAATGTTGCAGAATTTTATTAGCGAGTTCAAGCAATCTTCTGGTATGCAGCCTCGCTCGTATATTCAGGATTTGATTGATCAGCAGAAAACGGAGCCGGAATTCTTCTCCGACGATCTGATTAAAAGTCAGATTCTGGTAATTTCTAATCTCTTCTCCTATTTTTTTCTTAAATTTTATTCATATAATGGTATATTATATTTCTCAGCTTTTGATAAACATTTTATTTACTGGTTATGTGTCATTCATGAGTTTGGATACAATATTAATTCAAAGACATTTCAAAAGAGTAGTATTAATTTGTGCCAAGGTGTAATATAATTGGAGTGTTTGTTTAGTTTCAAATTTCATTTCAAGAAATTAGGTTAGAATAGATTGATTTATAACATGCTGCTAATCTGTTGAATCTGCTTATTAGGTTATGTTTGCAGCGGGAAGAGATACATCAACACTGGTAATTGGAAGGACGATGTATCTCTTGATGACAAACCCGCGCGTGTTGCAGAAACTGAGGTTCGAGATTGACAGCCTTGTAGGGCATTCAAGGTTGATTAAGGAATCTGATATTCCCGACCTCAGATACCTGCGGTGCGTGGTAGATGAGTCGATGCGACTCTATCCCACTGCACCGCTACTCGGTCCCAGATGTGCCGCTCGGGATATCACTGTCTCAGGTTACCGAATTCCAAAGGGAACAGTGATACTTGGAAATGCATGGGCGGTGCACGGGGACCCGAGTCTCTGGGAGAGGGCTGGAGAGTTCATTCCAGAGAGATTTGATCAGGAGCGAGGAGAAGGACTTAGCTTCAAGTTTCTGCCTTTTGGGATCGGGAGGAGGGCTTGTCCGGCCATGAACATGGGAATTCGGAACATCTCTCTGGGAGTCGGTGCATTTGTGCAGTGTTTCGACTGGGAGAGCGCGTGGGATTCCAGGTCGAAATCTCTGGAAGCTTTCTGTTCACCACGCCCAGAAAACCTCCACCTTCTCTCACAGCTCTAGGTTTTATACATAATTGGTATAGTATGCTACTGTTGGACAAGAATTAGTTCTAATTAATCCATAAAAATTATGTAACTAATATATTCATCAACATATATAATGTAATCTAAAATTATATAATGAATGTTGAATTGAAATAGTTATTCTGACTAATATTTTAGCATCATATGGTAAGCTGGCATTCTTATGGAAACGATCAGTAAAAGCCTAGAACACGAATTGCCTGCTAACCTTGAAATCGAATTATGATCTAATGTCAAGGCTAAAAGCCAAACATTTCTATCTCTGGCTTAAACCTATCTGCAATATACCTAACCAAAACTCTTAAAAGTCTGGGTACCAAGTATGAAGCTTTTAAATGCAAAAATCAGCCAGACTCATCAATACCTCTAAAGATAAAACCGCAGCCTGACTTAAAACTGCAGCAGATAAGAAACAGATACAGATAACTATGAATTTGATAAGCAAATGTTGAACTACATTATGAATTTGATAAGCCCGAATCATCAGTGTATATGCATTTGAAATAGTTCATCAACAAGAGGAACTCAATTGTTCCCTTTCTAAATGTCTAAAAGCAGCTGAATTCATCCACGGAACTTACTGAGATTTTGAAGCTAAAGCTTGCTAACATGTAACTGTAACATCAGAACATTCATAGCTCTTAATCGTAACTAAACTACAACTAAATTCAAAGATTACCACTTCATGTATCTGTTTGGTCATCCATAATCTCTACACTTGCAAAAACAAAACTTAAGACTAAATTTCAAAATTAATTAACTGAAACATAACACTAATACTCTAGAAGAATCCCTCTACTGTGAGTTTGTAAATCTCAATCAGCCGTTCTTTTAAACCAACACATTAGTGAAACATCAAATTCTACTACTTCAACTCTTTAGAAGTGTATATATATTGGTTAGCGAAACATCAATTTTCACACACTATACAGAAACCAATTTTATACTAAGCATGGTACAAAATTGATGGAGAAACTCTTCGACCAATGGAACAGAATTTATCAATATATGATTTCACTTGCTTACAATCTATAAACAAAAAACAACTATTTCTTTCAGCACCTAGTTCAGATACCATCTACATTTTCACGGGCACTTGACAATGTAGTATCAATCATCAACCATTTTGAGATATTTTCTATTTAATTTTCAAATTTTCTAAACAAAATGAGAATTTGGAACCAAACCAACAAAAACAAAACCTGTCATAACCAGTGAAAATATGCACATCTCTCACATTCACAGGAAAACCAAAAAAAGTCACTCCCTGTATCCAGAGCCATCATAAACTTCACCCCAATGCCACTGTTTTATAATGCAAACTGCATAAAAATACACCATTTTTTATACACAGACATTGTAAGAAACTGAGGGAAATTAAACTGAATCAAATCAAATCAGGCAGGGCAGCATTCTTACAAGTTACAATCCTAGAGATCTGACAGGGAATGTCAATGAGAAACCCCAATTCGACCCAGAAAGAAGAAGATGAGCAAGCTTCCAGCAAACCCCCATCGTTTTTCGATTCCCACCAGATTTCGCACACCCATCACCAATATTGCCTCTCCGGTTGGGAGCGACCCATAAATTCGTCACCAATTCGCCGACGCAATTTCGCCGCTGGTCCGCCACCATTTACGAAATCGAAATCCGCCACTGGATTTTCTGGTGGGACGACGAAATCAGCAAGTACGAAATACGAAAAGCAGGAGGAGGAAGAAAGAAGAGATACGGTTAATATTCGATAAATTAATATTAAATAAATGAATAATTTCGTTAAATGAATAAATTTTTAACGTCCCGACTTGGGTTAAGGGGCTAAATGAATAACCTCGCTAAATGTATTAATGAATATTTTTTAAAAATCCTTGAAAATCCTATATAAATATAAATGAATAATCACCACATTTCATAAGATATATATGTATTTAAAAAAAATTCAATCAATAATGTTCATAAAATAAATCATTCACTTACAAAAAAGGTAGTTTTTTGCTCTGTTTCCCAGTCAAAATTCATCTCATTCTTGATTTTTCCTAGAACAAACAAAACTTTGGAAGTATTTTGCTCATATTATAGACTCTTGATATTACATACAATACATACTATGTATCTTATTAGTAGTTTTAAATACAATGCAAATGTGTACATTTTCGAACTTAGTACACATACGTACAATTCATGTAATATTACTGTCTAAATGAATATAATATTCATTTATCGATAAATGAATAATCTTGTTAAATGAATATATTTATGATAATTACAAAAGTATTCATTTATCGAGATTTAACTATACGAAAGTTGGAAAAAAAGTTGAAAGCCTTATCATTAACGGACGACGTCGTTTTGACTTTTGGAGTTGTTAAACCAGAGAATCCTTTCTACATTGCTGTCGTGTTAATTAAGTTTTTGGAATTTGATTATCATTTTGAATTACCGGATTCGCTTTAGTCATTTTAAAATATTTTCGGGTACTTAGCAAACTTATGTAGAGTGTTCATTTATAGTACTCCAATTTTCTTTCTAACTTTTCAAAGTTAAATTAAACCCATTCTGACCATTAATTTATAGAAATGTAAATTGGCACCAATATAATATACAAAATTTTAGATATATTATATCATATATTTTTAAAATATTATTTTCTTTAATTATTTATACATATAAATAAAAATATCCATCAAAATTAGATTTAATTGACTTTGAAAAGTCAAATAAAAAATTATATTTAAAACGGAGTTCTAGGGTTACGAGCCGCCGCATGTTCCGCCAGTGGGGCCCGTACGAGATGGAGAGGATGGTCTGGTTAACAGTCAAAACTCTAATTCTTATTCCTGTTCTTCTCAAATATATCTTCATGAAATACTTGACTGTTTGATAAATTGCAGAATTAAAAACACTAAAATGCTGTGCTGAAAAAGTTGTTGACAACGTTGTCACTCAGAATCTGCAGCAGTGAGGTATTAGTAGCAGCAACACACCTAGGAGTCTTGAACTGGCTGGCAGCAGCACCTAACCCGACAGAATGATCTAAGATCTTATGAAACGCGCCGACTTTAAGAATCCTCAGCTCGAGTGCTCCAATGGACTTGACTTCCCGCGCGTACTGGTATGCGGGATCCTTAAATGACTGGTCCAGGCAGTTACAGCACTTCTGCAGAATCCCGTCGCTGGCTTCGCCGGAGATCTCCCAGAATACAACGTAGTGGGCTGGGTCGGAGGTTGAGTCAAAGGTGCTAGTGAAGTCTATGATTTCGAGCTTCTCCTCTGCGAGAACCTCGGTCGCTGCTTTGACTGACAGCTGCAGGTCTTTCTCGGTCGTCTTCTCCACGTTGATTGTCAGTACGAGGTTTCTCCGGCAGATGAACTGCACTTCTGGCGTGCCATTGTGGAACCCTTTCACCTTCACCACATCGCCCACTCTGTAACGGTATATCCCTGCAAAAGTAAATAACATTAACATTTTAACAGTTTAATTTGTTTTACTTTAATTTTACAGTTTAATTTGTTCTAGTTTTTAACCTTAACTTTTCATTTCGGTCAAATAATTAAACCAAAAAACAATTGGTAATCAACCTTTTGGCATCGGCAAAATTAAGTTTTACTATAAAAAGATATCCACGTTTAATTTTCTGTTTATTCTTCATATAGCATACGTGTTTAACATTTCTTTTTATTATGATTACACTTAATTAAGAACTTGTTGTTGACGTTACAAAAGATTACGAGTTTAAAATTTAGCCATAGAAATACTTTTTAAAAGTTATAGTTTTAAAAATTAATCACACGTTTATTCAACAACAATTTATAGCTAACTAACCAGCTGTACCGCAACATATGCGACAACGCTATTTGTATTAATATAGATAAATTACCGATCAAGAAAAATGAAATTATAGTCTATTTTTTTAGAGCCATATATAATTTATAAAATCAAATAAAATTTAAAAATAGCTAATCTCGTAATTAATCGTCAAGTCAGTCAAATTTAAATCACTATAACGACGTCAAGTAAAGTTGACTCTAATGAATTAATAACAGATTAGGGCAAAAAATGAATTAATTACCTGCGAAGGTTGTGAGGACAACCTCGTACTCTTTTCCAACCTCGACTTGAGTCAAACCAAAAGTCTCCGAGAACGGCGAGCCATGATCATAAACAGGAAGGAATTCAAAGTACCCAATGTCTGGGAGAACTGCGAAAGCAACTTGTTCAGGAGGTAACCTAGGGTTAACGTTAGCTCCGACCAACCCTTCAGAAGCACCATAATCTGCATTAATCAATGGAACCTCCCCTGCATAGTGCCTCAGCTTCTTCAAATAAGGCTCCATGGATCCAGTCATGATCCCATAAATATATTTGATGTTCGGAAACAGATCGGAAATCAGGCCGGAGAAGTTACTCAAACCTCGACACTTAGCAGCGATGAGATCTGCCAGTTCGGGGTTGGGCTGAACAAGCAGCCTAGACATGGCTGTCCTGATCGCCGGAACTGAAATCCGGCTGCTCAGAACTCCTGTCCTGATGTCGGTGCAGAGTTCTTCCCAGACCTGCTCGAACAGGCGAAAAGCTTCGACGATGCTGTGAGCGAAAGAGGAGGAGACCACCTGGATTTCCTCCCGGAAGAGGAGGCCGCAGAGAAGGTGGCAGTAGAGCGACTGGTGGAAGTCCGGCCCGAAAACCACCTCGTCGGGGCTGCAGCACGGCGTTTGCATGGCCTGCATCGTCTTCTTGAACAGCGGGTGGCGATAAACGTTTATGGTCGCTGGCCTTGCTGGCAACCCTCCTTTTGTTTTGTACTCGTCGTGTTTGGTTCCATAAATTAAGTGCAGGCCCTTACCTTTTCCTACAGGAAACTCCCTGAAAATAACATCAAACAGTTCATTTGATGTTCAAAAACTCTTATCCATCTAAAAACCGGTAAATTCATCATATAGCATAAGGAGAAAGGATTGATTTAATTTGAGATAAGGATCGAATCTTGCCTGCTTCTAAAGCAATAGGAAGTCTTGGCAACCTGCATTATGTCCTCCATTAGGGCATCATTGAAAGGCACAAACTTGGGCCTCCCACTAGAAGTTCCCGTGCTGCCGTAAACAAAACAAAAAAATTACACACATTTAGGGCTGTCAATTTTTACTCGTTATAATTTATATTTTATCTACATGAACTAGGGCAGATCTAGGGCCAAGGTTGGTACGACTCGATCCATGCTAAAAATCATCGGTGTGGCTAAAAATTATTGAACTGTTAATGTTTTTAAAAATTCCGCTTATTAATTCGCCACCCCCACAACTATTAATTCTATTCAACCACCACAAAAACTATTCTAGATCCGCTAATGTTACATGAATATGAATAAAAATGCGGGCACATAATATTTCTCGATACATGCGAATATTATGGTGGATCTATGCCTAAGTTAGGGCAGGCGTCACTTTGCACTCGGATCCGTCGAATAAACCTGTAAACAATAGTTTCCAACCTCCTGCTCTGTGCTATTGCCTACCCTAATATAATTTTCTAGATCAACTACTGTACATACATATAATACGGGTACGGATAAAATGGAAACTCATGGGACATATAAATTTACCTCAAGGACATGGTTGTGAAAGGCTTGGCAGTAAGGATGGGTGAATCATCACCATCAACAATCCTCTGAATGTAAGGCTGCAAATCCTCATGAGTGACAAGAGGAACACAGGCTTTGAAGCTCTCAGGATCAGTCTTTTCTCCAAGACCACATTTCTGTAAATACTCAGCACCACCGTTTTCCTCGAGAATTCTCCTCAGTGTCTCCCTCTGGATTCTCTCAGCATCCATCGTCACCGCCTCAAATGTTTCGATGAATTCAGATGGATCAAAAGAATCTGGCATTTCTGCAGCTGATCCCATGTTTTCTAGCAAATTAACAAGAGATAAAAAATCAATCTTAATTTGATTGTGTTCATGCACAGATAAACTTATACCTACAGAAGGTATATATATATGTGTGTGTGTCTACCATCTAGGGTGCCTATTTCCACCGTCCAAATCACCAGGATGGCTATATCCACCGTCCAACAGAAATTAATGGCATATATTCTCTACATCAATTACTGCTCCCAATTTTTATTTAATTGCACCCTTTCTTTTTAGTTTTTATGAAATCAATGCACATAACTACTCTTTATTGAAATATGATTTGTGTTTATTATATTATTATGTGACTTTCTTTTAAAAGTAACATTCCAAATATATGTTTGTACATCTTATGCATTTATTTTAAGCATCATCGGATTGTTTTTATTCAAACCATCGGATTAGTTCTTAGAATATGTTTATAAGCTTTGTAATGGCATATTCTCTACTGCCAATCTGAATATTTTTCAATTTATTTCAATTCGATTTCCATGATTTACAATTTGATAAAATTTAGTTTCATTTATCTATATTGATATTATTTAAAATACATTCATTTTCACTTCATTTTAACAATAATAAACCGTAGAGAACATGTAAACGGTTCTAAACTTGCTTCAATATTTCTTACCTATCACATTAATTTTTATCAAATTATAACTTATATTTCATGGAAAAAAGTTAATTAGTTATTTTTTTATATTAGATACTATCTTTGTTATTCATAATTATATCTACCTATGGTCACTAAACTTTAAATACATATTTTCGGTCACTGGACTTAATTATATACATATGTACACAATTTGGGTCACTCCCTTAACACTCACAGTTGAATTATCTATCTCACTTTTCATTTACATTCTTGAAAGGTAAACTAGTATAATGTCCCGTGCCGATGCACGGATATCTTCTATTAAAAAATTATTATTATATATATTTATTAAAAATTATCTTATTTATTTTCATCAATAATGTATGTATGTGAATTTCATCAATTGACAATGTATTGACAATTTAACCACCAAAATATTCATGTTATAAAGATGCAAGTGATATTCTACTTATATAAATATTTCTTTAACAATTATATAAAATTAATATTCATTCCATTCCTTAAATAGTTTCTATCAAGAATTGTTGGGTGGAGATAAGATTATTCAAGCAGAAAGGGAAGGGAAAACATCCATCAACTTATAATTGAGTAATCCATAAATTCTTTGATAGAATAATCTTACTCATGCTAAAACCAAGAAGACGGAGTTGATTATGGGTACTTCCTGTTGTTGTTTCTCTTCATTGTTGTAGCCATCGTCGGAGCATTTTCCGGCGGTGTCGCCGGCGTTTCGTTCACCTACAACGGTTTCCGATCTGCGAATCTAACCGTTGATGGGATAGCGACGGTTGAAGGAAACGCCTTTTACAGCTGACCAACGGCTCGCATTTGAACGCCGGCCATGCATTCTTCCCATCTCCGATCAAGTTCAAGGACTCACCAGAGTCTGAAACGATGTCGTTCTCCGCCACGTTCGTGTTTGCTACACGGACTGATGCGAAGAACTTCAGCGCAGAGGGGCTGGCTTTCGTCATTTTTCCGACCACGCGCCTCCCCGCCGGCGGCGCGTCGTGGGTGTACCTCGGACTCTTCGATCAGGCCACCAACGCGAGCCGCCGGAGCCGGGTTTTCGCTGTCGAGATGGATACTTTCAAGAACCCTAATTCGATTGATATCGACGACAACCACGTTGGTGTCGACATCTCGAGCATTAATTCTGTCGAACAGGTTCCTGTCGGGTACTATAATGACAGCGGTTTGTTGCAGAGCTTCCTGCTTTTGAATGGCGAGCCGATTCAAGCTTGGGTGGACTACGACGGCCAGAGCAAGCTGATTACTCTGTTCGCGTAAACAGCTATGAACGTAGCGACCAGCTGTGCGTGGAAGAAGGCGAACACGAGAAGCAAACCAGGCCTCTCAACAAAGGACCAGCTCCTGGACCGAGTCATAAAGATCAGCGCTTGGCTAACAATGCTCACCTGAAGATACACGGCCGCGTTGTCCCCGGTATGCTTCACCCCGAAATGATCAGTGAAGAAGGTGGACTGATAAATCGCCCAGAAGAAGATAACTGTCATCACAGCGAGGTAAGTCCCGAGAACGACACTGTAAAGTCCATACTTTTAAGTTGGCATTTTTGTGAAGAAGGGAAGCATGTTTTAACATGCTCAGGAAAGTTATTTATGGATCTTGAATCTTTGTATCGATCGGATTACATGGTTATGGAAGAACGATTTATTTTCGGTTGTTGAAGATTAAATACAGAAGATTCCAAGTCATCTATTTTCGTCCAATTCAAGTATGGAAGATTAAATATTGCCTACGGAATTATTATGGAAGAATTAGTTAGGCATAGCTTTATAATTGGAAAGAGATCTAGTCTATTCCTTTTTCTATATTGTAATTGGAAATTGTAATATTCAGATATAGAAAGAATAGATTAGGGTTGTACGTAATTGAAGGTACAACATGCGCTATAAAAGAAGAACGAAGGCTGCGAAATCAACCACGGATTTAGAGATTAAAAAATCCTGTCAAGGATACTTTCGAGTGGAGCAGTCGCAGTTCAGCAATCAACCGCAACGGGATCTTGTTCACCGCCAAGTCTAGAACCACGGCCATAATATCCTCGGGAGAGGTAGTCATCAGAAAGTTGGGTGAGGAGCTCGACCTTGTCAAGTGAGGAGCTTGACGTTGACCGGCAAGTGAGGGGTGCTCACAAGTTCACTACTAGAGGTAATCATAGATAGGTAGAAGTGAGGAGCTTTGTACACTATATTGATTATCTAGTGAATGGTTTCTAGAGTGGGCAAGGCCTCGCAGATGTAGGTGTATTCATCACCGAACTGCGTAATCAATTCTGTGTTATTGTCTTTAATTTTCATCATGTTATAACATGCTCGATACTGCCACCATGTTATAACATGCTAGATACAGTTAATTAAAACACAGAATTAGACGTAAAGTTATAGTAGATCTATTGATAGTTATTTTAATTGGTATCAGAGCAAGGTCACTATAATCCCTCTTACAAGGGTAGTGAGATCGGAGCTATCATTATGTCTACTCAAGAGAAGCTCGGCACATCAACAGCGAGACCACCGCTACTGGATGGAACGAATTATCCTTACTGGAAGGCGAAGATGATGGTGTTTATACACGGTCTGGATGATGATGCATGGAAATGGATAGAAAATACCTGGACTTTCACCACTGTCTGAGGCTAAAACTGGAACAAGCGAGAGATCAGTGAAGCCATTAGAAGAATGGAGCACGACTGAGAAGGCTAACAAGAAAATCAACAACAAGGTGCTATATGCTATCTACTCTGCTGTAGATCAAAAACAATTTCGACTAATCTCTACATGTACTTCGGCAAAAGCAGCATGGGATAAACTTCAGACTCACTATGAAGGAGATGCTAAGATGAAGAGACTGAAGCTTCAAACTGTAACAACCACATTTGAGACAATTGTGATGGATGAACATGAAACCATTGGTGACTATAACATTCGGATCAGTGATCTAGCTCACACAGCAGACCAATTGGGACAACCATTCACTGATTTCCAACTGGTTCAGAAAGTTTTGAGATCCCTTCCTGAACGATTTCACAACAAGGTAACAACCATGGAAGATGCATTTGACACTTCAACGATGACTCTTGATGAAGTTATGGGATCACTTGGTGCATTTGAGATGAGGCTGCAAGTTATAAAGAGACAATCTAACTTGGCCGTCAAGGCAGGAATGAAGAAAGAGCAATCTGGTGCTGGAGCAGCTGACCAAAGTGAACATGTAGATATCGACCAGCTAAGTGAAGAAGAAGTTGCAAATATATCGAGAAATTTTGCTAGGATGTTGAAGAGAACTGGTCCAAACAGAAGTGATACTAGAGGACAAAATCCAGCGCCTATCAGAAGAGGAAATTCAGGTCAAGATGAGTCTAAATCACTCACAAAACCATTCAAGCATGCTGGAAAGGTACAATGTATAGAATGTGAAGGTTTTGGTCACATTCAGTCGCAATGTCCTAGTGCCTCTCCCAAGGAAAAAGGAAAAGCATATGCAGCTACCTGGAGTGATGATGAAGAAGAGGAACATGTCAACAATCATGTGTCGTTTGGGGCAGCATTGATCGAAGAATCGGAGCATGCATGTTTTAACATGCCTACTGTCTCTGCATGTTTAAACATGCCGTCTGAAATCATTACTGAAGCAGAAGAGGAACCAGTCGTGGAGGATATAACTGAAACTGATCATGGAGATGATATCTATGAATCATATAACAATCTATATAGGATGTGGATGAAGGCAATGGAATCAATCAAGAAATTGAAAGCTGAGAAGGTCATTCTGAAAGATGAAAGGGACGAGATCAAGATCATGAATGACAGCTTGGAATTAAGTGTGAGGAAAACACAAGATGATTTACTGAGTATGACCAAGAGGACAGAAGATGCAGAAGGAACGATTAAACGACTCAACAAAGGAACTGTTGTTTTGGATGATCTGTTGGAAATGGGAAGAGCATCGGGGGACAGACATGGTCTAGGATATGTGAACCAGGCCATACCCAAATATGGACTTCAGTATGTGAGTACTTCTGCTCATGTAAATCAAGGTTTGAAGCCTATGCAAGGATTCAGAAGACAAACACATCATATTTTCAAGAAGAAGAGACCAGCCATTAAGTGCAACTACTGCATGTTTCAAGGGCATTCAGAGAATCAGTGTTTCAGACTTCTAAGGGATATCATGCGTGGAAAGGATTTCAAGACATGTTATAACATGAATCCGTCACTTCAAGCAAATCTGACCAGGAAGGTATGGGTGCCAAAATCTAAACTTTGTTATGTTGTTCATACATGTTTTAGTGCTTATGCTAGAGATACGTGGTACTTTGATAGTGGATGCTCTAGGCATATGACTGGGTCTCGAGATTTGATTAATAATGTGGTACCTTGGACTGGAACTGTAAGGTTTGGTGATGGAAAGATATGCAGTGTTATTGGAAAAGGTGAATTGCAGATAAAAGGATTTCCTGTATTCCATGATGTTTTGCTTGTAGATGGATTAGAGGCAAACTTGTTAAGTATTAGTCATCTCTGTGATAGCAAGCTGATTGTTCTATTCGATGATAAAACATGCACTGTTAAGAAAGGTGAGAAAGCTATTCTGGTTGGAACTAGATCTTCAGACAATTGCTATGTATTTGATCAAAACATAAGCTGCCTCAAGGAGAACATTGGAGAGATGGACGTCATGGAAGATGAGGATGATCAACAACTGGAGAATGGATCTCGTACTACTAGCTCACCTATTTATGATGGAATTACATCTTCACCAGATCATGTTATAACATCCCCTTCGATAGATCATGTTATAACATGCCCTCAAGACAGTGCTGAGAATGAAGCTATTGAACCGAGGAATTACAAAGAGACGTTAGAAGATGAGTATTGGATTTCAGCTATGCAAGAAGAGCTTCCGAATCATGTTTGCAAATTGAAGAAAACTCGGTATGGATTGATACAGGCTCCATGTGCTAGGTATGACCAACTCACTCAGTTTCTATTGAAGAAAGGTTATCATCAAGGGGGAGTAGATCGCACGATGTACATGTTTAAACATGATGGTCATAAACTGCTGGCTCAAATCTATGTAGATGACATAATGTTTGGTTCAACGTCTCAGACGCTTTTTGATGATTTTGTATCTATGGTGAAGAGTGAGTTTGAGATGAGTACGGTTGGAGAGCTTACATACTTCTCGGGTCTTCAAGTCAAGCAGAAGAAGGAGGTTCTACTCAAGCATGTTTCTACAGCTGAACAATTTGCTGATATCTTCACAAAGCCATTAGATGCTGCCACATTTGAGCTGTTGAGACAACACCTTGGTGTTTGTCGGATTTGAGGTACCATGACATAACCTCTATGTTGTTGTTGTATATTTTTTTTCTTGTATCAGTGCTTTTATTCTTTTATATAAAAAAAATTGAAAAGCGAAAGAAAAAGGATGTTGAGATATAGCATGTTATAACATGCTGTCTGGATGAGTATGAGAAGCTGTTGAAAATTTTCTGGGCCTTAGTGTGATTTTATGGAGTTGAATAACCTATTGGGCCAGCGTGAAACTTCTTGAAGATGTTACGGGGGCAGTTGTGCTATTTTGAATATTTCCAGAATGAGAGGGAAAAAGGGTTTTTCTTATTCTACTTTTGGTTTTCCCATTCTCTACTTGGGTTCTGTTCTTCTCTCTCTCACCGAACTCACAAACACCAAGATTTCATCTGCTCATGAAGTTCTAGGGTTTTGGTTCTTCACGATCTACATGATTTTGGCTGCCAAGTTTGGATCTTTATTGATGTATTAAGCGCACAACATTCAACTGAACCTGCAGAGTGTCTCCAACAAATTGAGCTACATGCACAAGGTATTCTTTACATATCTTTGCTAAATATCAGTGTTGTTTTATATATATATTTTGAAGGTTGCAAGTAGCCATTGAATCTAGGGTTTTGATTGGATTGAGATTTGTTGGAGTTTTGGTAAATCTGCTGAGTGTGTGTTTAAACTTGAGATGGCTAGCTCAAATTCTATCGGCTCTGATTTAGGGGGAGTTATTGGTGATGATTTAACTGCTGTGACTGGGTTGTTAGCCTTAGGCAGTGGACATAGATTGGATTTGACAGTTGAGATGCCCCAATCTAAGTTGAAATCCCCTAAAGCCTTTCATAAGTTGAAGAAGCATGTGAGTGATATCAGTATTAATGATGCTAATGTGTCAAGTCTGGACTCCAATATTGCTTCTGGAGCTTTGTTTCCCTCTTTGGGCAAGAAGAAACAGATGAAGAAGAGTAGGAAATCAGCAACTACTGAAGAAGATGAATTTGATGAAGTACAAGGTCCAGCTGTGAGGTCTAAATTGAGAACTGACAATGATAATTCTCTGCTGAGAGTTAGATTTTTCTGTGAAATTTTATAAACAAGGAGGTTTATCATGCTTTGTGGTCAAATAAGTTGCAAATGGAAAGTAGAATGACAGAGAAGTTTGTATCTGCTGTTGTAAGATTTATGAAGGATACTGGATCATTTGATGCAGCAAGCTCTTATGTTAGTTCTAGCAAGACAGCCATTCCGACGAAAGCTTTTAACCGGAGTTGCACATGTTATAACATGGTG
This sequence comes from Sherardia arvensis, assembly GCA_948330725.1. Classification (NCBI taxonomy): domain Eukaryota; kingdom Viridiplantae; phylum Streptophyta; class Magnoliopsida; order Gentianales; family Rubiaceae; genus Sherardia; species Sherardia arvensis. The sequence goes on along the minus strand of OX415243.1, from coordinate 26,960,384 downwards.
CTATATTTGTTTCGGAAGCTACTGGAGTTGCACATGTTATAACATGGTATTTAATTTACTTCAGATGCTACTTTGGCATGTTATGACCCCAAGGGGGAGATATTTTGATGACTTTCTTTCTGATCCATTCTGAATTTTATTTATTCCGGATGATTCTAATAACTTTTTCTGGATATTTTGGACTTCCCTTATGAAGTGATTTGAAGTTCTTGGAAGTTTTTGGTGTTCTGATATTAAGGGGGAGTTGTGTAACTCGATATTCTGACATCAAAATGAAGATGGGTTCACAAAATGCCAAAGGGGGAGATTGTAAAGTCCATACTTTTAAGTTGGCATTTTTGTGAAGAAGGGAAGCATGTTTTAACATGCTCAGGAAAGTTATTTATGGATCTTGAATCTTTGTATCGATCGGATTACATGGTTATGGAATCACGATTTATTTTCGGTTGTTGAAGATTAAATACAGAAGATTCCAAGTCATCTATTTTCGTCCAATTCAAGTATGGAAGATTAAATATTGCCTACGGAATTATTATGGAAGAATTAGTTAGGCATAGCTTTATAATTGGAAAGAGATCTAATCTATTCCTTTTTCTATATTGTAATTGGAAATTGTAATATTCAGCTATAGAAAGAATAGATTAGGGTTTTACGTAATTGAAGGTACAACATGCGCTATAAAAGAAGAACGAAGGCTGCGAAATCAACCACGGATTTAGAGATTAAAAAATCCTGTCAAGGATACTTTCGAGTGGAGCAGTCGCAGTTCAGCAATCAACCGCAACGGGATCTTGTTCACCGCCAAGTCTAGAACCACGGCCATAATATCCTCGGGAGAGGTAGTCATCAGAAAGTTGGGTGAGGAGCTCGACCTTGTCAAGTGAGGAGCTTGACGTTGACCGGCAAGTGAGGGGTGCTCACAAGTTCACTACTAGAGGTAATCATAGATAGGTAGAAGTGAGGAGTTTTGTACACTATATTGATTATCTAGTGAATGGTTTCTAGAGTGGGCAAGGCCTCGCAGATGTAGGTGTATTCATCACCAAACTGCGTAAACAATTCTGTGTTATTGTCTTTAATTTTCATCATGTTATAACATGCTCGATACTGCCACCATGTTATAACATGCTAGATACAGTTAATTAAAACACAGAATTAGACGTAAAGTTATAGTAAATCTATTGATAGTTATTTTAGACACCATTAGGGAAGATCTCCTTCAGCTTCCATGAATCAGGCAACGGTGAAGGAACCACTTTGTCTTTGATTATTTTTGGTACAATGATTAAGTTCATGTGATGTGTTTAGTTACTAATAATGAAGTGAGGGTACTGTTGTAATCTCCTATTTAAATATATTTTACTGATTTTTAAAAATTAAATCACTTCCCTTTTTAGAAATTAGGCAATAGTTAAACTCTCTTTATAAATAAACAAAGTTCCACTTCCCCTAATCCATGTTGCGGCTTTTCTATGAGTAAGATTATTGCGGGAGTTAATCCATATTGCGGCTTTTCTATGAGTAAGATTATTGAGGGAGTTAATCCATATTGCGGCTTTTCTAACGAGTACACTCGTTAACAACTTTCAGATTCCATTGTGATTTGTGATATCGTAATGGTAATTAACCAACTTTTTTTATCTACTTCCATCAACTGTGACGTACACAAATACTTTTATATATCATGGTAGTTAGACATCCACCAATCTAAGTAATAGCTATAGTACATTATTTATTTGAATCTAGTATGTTACTCTTAAATGTTAAGTATGATCAACTTATCAGGAATCATTGTTTTTGTATAGCTGTGATAAAATGCAGATCTTTCAAATTCTAAAATTTGATATCTTTTACAATAATTTATCATTAAAATTTGTTAAGACATTTTAAATTCTAAAATTTGACATATTTTACAAAGATCCTAAAATGAAATTTGTTTTTATTTGTTTGATTCGTATGATGTTGACAACTATTTCTTTTGAGAAATAATATAATCACATCAGGAATAGTATGTATGAGGAGTCGATTAGATTAATGCAGTAAATACTCCCTATTCGATTAGGATATTGTATTGCTCATCTTTTACAATAATTTATCATTAAAATTCTCATTATTGCAAATTTATAAATCTGTAATCGTTTATATAATAATATACAAAAGTTAAATTACAAAGTATCTATATATGTATTGTATTGCTCAAAAAAATATATGTATATATGTAGTCATTCCCGCTCATTAATTTTAGTTGGAGGATTAGCACCATTGCTAACATAGAATCCATTTTTTTAAAAAAATTTAAACCACCGTTGTTGGGGGAATTTATAAAGCACCCCAAACTTATCAAAATTCCGAAGAATCATAATGTTTATACATGGTGAGCATTGCTCTTGAAGCCATTTGGCTTCCAAAAAATTAATGAATAGGATCTACCTATCAAACATCCTTAAACAAGTGGCAAAAAGAGTTCTAATAACAAATGCATGAACGGAGAGCAACTTAGTGATCGAGTCAACAAAAATCGAAACACAATTTAGCCACCCGAAAGATTTGTTACCAGAATTGTTCCAACTTGTTAAGGTATAATTACAAAACAAATCAGCCTAAGAGAGTTCTGGATGTCATTTTTCCCCCTTCTTTATGCATCAGTTAGCAATTGGCTCCGTCACCTTTCTTTTGAGCTCCTCTGCCCCATGTTGCACCTGCATATACGTAACATAGAATCCATTTGTTTTGATAATCCAATAGCAGTTTTCATATCTTCCCAATAAGCAATGATTCTTCATTATACATATATCAAAAGCAGCAAACGATCTTTGCTTGTTTTCCCACCAGAAATGACAATAAAATTTGAAAATTGATAGGTGCAGTTCAGTATTAGTTTCGCAATCCGCATTTGTATTTAAAATACCTGATATACCCTCATTTATGAGAACCACATTTACTTTTTAAAAAATACTGAAGATATTAATGGCATTTCAGGAATAAATTAATACTGGACTGCATATAACAATTACCTAAAATTTTATCCGTCCAAAAGCGTTATTATCAAAAACCTAATACCATTCTTCTTATGAAATAAGATTTTTGTATCACAAATCATCATCACCGAACCAACCATGACCCTTTATACTCTTTGACAATAATTCACATGAACTTCATATTGCGTTCCTCCCCGCCGATGACCCAATTAAAAGTCAACATAAAGGATAAAAACAAAGCAATAAGAACTACCGGATTCGCTCTAGTGATTTTAAAATATTTTCGGGTACTTAGCAAACTCCAATTTTCATTCTAATTTTTCAAAGTTAAATTAAACTCATTCTAACCATTAAGTTATAAAAATATAAATTGGTACCAATATAATATACAAAATTTTAGATATATTATATCATATATTTTAAAATTATTATTTTCTTTAATTCTTTATATATATAAATAAAAATATCCATCAAAATTAGATTACTTGATTTTAAAAATAATCAAAAATTATATTTGGGACAGAGTTAATATAGTGATAGTCATAAGTCAACAGTTTTTTTAATGTCAACAGATGAAATATTTATTGAAAAATTGGTTGGTGGATAAAAAAGCTAATGGGATGCTAGAGATTCAAGACCCTTAAATGTGCATTTCAAATTTTAAGTTTTAATAATTTTTATAATTTCTAACAAAATTTAAAATTGTACTTCTTAAATATGCATTTTTAGATTTGTAGGCTCATATCAAATAATATTAAAATGGTATGCAGTATAATTTTTTTGTATACATGAGGGAACAATTTGGGATACTTGCACAAGAGGATACATTCTCCACAATATATTCTAGATTTGTAATTCCCATTGTTGAATACTCATAATTAAATTTGTAATGGCTGGTACATAATTAGACAATAAAAAGTACATTTATTTTATATATGCCATTCCCAGTCATTGATTTTAATTGGAGTACTAACACCATTGCTAACGTAGAATCCATCTGCTTGGATATCCCAAAAACAGTTACCGTATCCTTTTACTAAGCAGTGATTTACCAACAGACGCTTGTCAAAAACAGCAAACGATTGTTGTAAGTTACTCCACCAAAAATGACAGTAGTATTTTGTCCGTATGAAAATATCATCATTAAAATACCAGTACCATTCTGATCTGGACTGAGGTTTTTGTATCCTAAATCATCGTCGCCGGACCAACAATGGCCCTTTATACTCTCTGGTACCCAGTTCTTCAAATGAACCTGGCAGTAGCGCTTCTCCCCAGTGACCAAATCAAATGTCAATAAAAGAAACAAAAATATAGCCATGGAAACTACTTGATTTGCACTAGCCATTTTATTTATTCTTTTTTCGATGGAGTAATGTTCTTTTGAGCGTTCGTTTATATATAAGATAATTGATAGTTATATTAAAAGTCAACAAATATGTTAATAAATGGAATATTTAATGAAATTGACTAAAATATATTAAACGTTTTGGGTTGGTGGATACAAAAAATATTTTTAAGTTTATTGATTTGATAATTATTAAAAATTTAAACGTATTGAGTAGGTGGATACAAAAATTATTTACACATTTGCACTAGCCATTTTAATTGTTTTCATGTACTTAAAAAAGGATGTTTATACGCAATCCAGTATTTTTGCTCTTGTAGTTCAAAATACAATGTAAAAGTATGAAAATGACCTCAACTTATTTGATTTTTGAGAAAATAGACAACTTGCAGGGGACGGTAATGTCATTTCATTGATATTTTGGACTACGCTGAATAAAATATTGGACTGCATATAACACTCTAGTTAAAAAATCATAGCATGTTAGTTGTAGATTTTAGTAATTACAATTATATATTTTCTATTACAAAGTTAGGCATTCTCTATGAATTATCTAGTCTAGTATGCTTTATCAATCACACATCATCCAATTTGTTTCTAAGGGATTGGATGTGAACAAAAGATGATTGTTGGAGATGGCTATTGTATTTGTGTTGAATATGATTTTTGGCCAAAGCAGCCATGTCATTGGCTTGACTAGATATGATCCTGGTGGTTGAAGGATTTTGGCCCAAAACTATTGAGAAACCATCATCATAAGAATCCATGTCTTGGCCCATGAGTTGCCAAATCAAGCTTCCACTCATTGTTCCTCCGTTTCTTGCCAGCCCATAAATGAGTCTATACACACTTCTCATGTATTCATTCCTACTATTGAGAGTGAACTCTGAATCTTTGCTTGACTTTCCGAATTCTGATAACACTAATGGCTTTTTCAATATATTCTTTGAATCTTTCCAATGACTTGATATCCATCTTTGCATAAATTTCATTTGTGTGCTTTCATCTTTGCCTGGCAACCTGCATACAAGATGTGCAGTTCAATTGAGATAAAGAAAATTTGTGAAGATTTAATGTTATTTAAATAGTGAATCATAAGCAATCATGTAATAATTACCATTGAGCTGGGTAAGCATGAATAGTTGCAAAGTCAATCTGTTTGATCAAATTGTTGCTGATGAAATCCGTTCCAATTTGATATCCTGGATTATATTTTTTCTTTTCTGGCATTGTATCTCCATAGAATCCTTCCAATCCAATCTCTAACAAATGAATTTTGTCTAAGGCCTTTACATAAGTCGCCATTTCTTGTACCCATTCCTGTATAATACACAAAGAAAAATCAAATTCAAGATTAATCAAATAAGATTAAGTTTTTACACGTAGATGACTTTATTTAACTTAAAAAACATCCACTTACATTTATTATTCTTCCAGAATAGTCAATTTGACAACGAGGCTCGTTGATGAGTTCCCAAGCCATAATAGTAGGATCATCTTTGTAAATCATTCTTGTGATCGTGTTAAACCTTGTCAGTACTTTCTGCAACCAAATATTAGATATGTTAATACCAATGTTTTAGCTTAATGGATAGATTAGACTATTATGAAGGAAACTGAATGAAAACATGTACGACTTACTTCAATGTGATTCTTATAGTACCCTCTGACAACTGGATGCGTGTAGAAATCATCGTCACCATGAGTAATCGAAGCTCCAACATTTTTTGCCCACTGAACATATTGCGACCTCCCTCCAAAATCATTGAAATTGTTAACGAGACTCAAGATCAATCTAATTTTGTACTTTTTTGCTTCAGAAATCACAAAGTCCAATCCCTTCAAAATGTTCATGAAATAAAACACACTATTAATATATAAGCGATATAATCATCATGGTTAAATCAACATAAATATGAAATAAACTTAAGTTGTACCTGAAAAACACTCTCATTATAATTTCCTGGAGATACTTGAAGAGCTTCCTCTCCTCCATCACCAAAAGCCCAAGTTCTGCAGACAGTAAGTCCAGCAACTGCAGCATCTCTGAACACTTGAGATACTTTATATCGTTCTGTCGGTTTAGCAGCAACACGCGTTAACCAGTATGCATTGAAGCCACTAAAAAGAAACGGCGAATCATCGATAGAAAATCCTGAACGATGAGCCCTTACAAACTTTGCTGCGTTATTCTGCGAGTCTTGAACCTCGCATGTAGCGAGATCATGAACAAGAAAAATTGTGAAAAGTGGTACCAAGAAAAAATGAAGAATTTGAGTTGCCATGGGCAAAGTATATATGATGATCTTAATGAATATAAAATCTGTACTCGTATTTATGATAGTTTGAAAGATATTTATGTTTATTCGTCAAACTACGATAAAGTTTGAATATCGGTCGGTAATATATCCTCGGACGTCGGTTGAAAAATCGTTTTCATTGGACGTCGGTATTAATTAGTTGGGATTGGAGGTTTATATTTTTGAATTAGTATGCTTAAAGTTCAATTTGTACGAATAAATCTCTTTCTACTCTTGTGCCATTTGGCCTAACAATTTTAGTTTCTATTTATCGTTTTGTCAAATTTAATTGTAGATACGCAATTTGTATTTATTGGCTCTATGTTTATCGACGTGTTGTCATTGTAGGTGATGGAATTAAATCAGTAGGTTATAGCGGATCCAGAATAATTTTTAAAAAACGATCCAATAGGATTAAAAACAGTAATAATGTCTGATAAATAAATTGAAACAAGCAGATCATTAGCTAATCGGTATAGTTTGTGGTGAATAAATAAATCAAAATGGATAAAAAAATTACAATTCAATTATAACGGACCACTCCGTCAATTATTAGCATGACAGTTATACCAGTAATTATATATGTAGATCTGTCACTGAATAAATTATAGCATAATTTTTATATAAAAAGGAAGATCGTCCTTTTTAGTTTAAAATAATTACGATAATATAAAAAATTGATACTTTTATGTTATAGATCGATGTATATCATACATATTATTACATAACCTAATTCATTATTTTAAAGTTTTGAACTTATCATCAAATATGATGAATATAATAATCAACGGTTCAAAATTGTAACTTTAAATTATTTAAGGTTTCTTTAAAATGTGTAATTTAATTATAGTATCTTAAAAGATAAGAAACAGAAATGAAAGTGATTGAAAACGTTTAAAAGTTGGTTGCTTGACCCTGGAGATTGCTTATGCGTGAATGCCTAAAATGGTAGGAAAAATCAAAGAATATATTGACACGTATATTAATCAAACCGATTATAAAATAGAATTTTAAATCATATTTAAACAGGAGGTAAATAAACTAAATTAAAATATATCAGAGAAGGTGACGTTTCAGTTAACCTAGCTATATGTTTTGATCATGTCGGTCAAAAAGCCATCCAGTTACCTAGTTATATACGACTTCCTCATTTCCATTAACAGTTACTGTATATGATTTTTCACCATATATTTTGTCAATGACTTTAGTTATATGAAATTTATGTTAAAATTTAATTATTTAAAATATACATTACGAACAATGCAAAATTATATTACATGTGATAATATGATACTCATGTATTAGTTCAGATGATGTTAAAATGATGGTATGAACTTGATGCTCAGTACTTTTTTTAAGTTTAAATAGTAAAACAACACAGAACTGTATTAAAACAGAGTGCTCGACACTGCTAGTAAACAGTGACGGAACCAGACAGAAAAGTTTGGGGTTGCTATACAAAATTAGGGATTACCGGAATTGAAACACTACACATTTATCCCGATTTACAATAATATACCCTATAATATAAGTTTTGGGGGTTGCCGGTGTCGCCCCGTGCAACCCATAGTTCCTCCCTGCTAGTAAAGTGCTAAATAATATTACTTTTATCTTAAAGCTTACAAATCTCAAACAAATTAAATAAAATTTTAAAAATTCACGATCTTAAAATTACAAACAAAATTACAATCTTTCGAAATTCTAATTATAGAATCACGATTTTCAAAATCAATTCCAACCAAACATACAATAAATCCCCCTTTAGCCTTTTCTATTCCAATTGCTAATAATAATCTACACGCGTATCCTTTTTTGTTTCAACAACGTCGGTCTGATTATTCACGCCACAGCGCAAGCTTTTTGTCTAGTCGTTTGTGCTGTACCTTCTCCCGCCTTGAGATATTATTTTCCATTTTCTTGAATCTTCTTTTCGTTGTTGATAATATTTGAATCTTATTCTTTTCCATGACAACGCAAATTAATCATTATACATTTTTAAATATTACTATCATTATTATTTATAATATATACGTGTACTACTTTTGAAGTTATTCATAAAATATAAGAAAAACATTTAAACACACGCTCTTTTCAATTTAATTAGACTAATATGATGCGAAAAAATAACATATTAAGATTCTGAAACGCTAAAAGAAGGGCATCTGCCGAGGGCTCGAGATCGCCTGAGAAAGAAAGAACCATCAATTTTAATGCGGGATTAGTCGATGGAACTACGTGGAGTAGTAGCAGCGGAGCTGGATGGAAGTTTTATAAGTGTCAAATCAAAGATATTTGAAGGTATTGAGATGTATTGTACGCCGAAGCGCTAACTCTCCACAAAACAGTACCCTAATTGAGGATTTACAATGCACAGATGTGGCGTTTGTGGGAGACTCGATGAACTTAACATGAATGATAAATGACGAACAGGAGAACACTCATCTATGTGCTACGATAATTGAGAAAATTCAAACTAGATTCGCCAGAAGGGAATTTAAATGCCCATGTTGGATACCAAAAAATAATAAAACTGATGCACACTTGATAGCTAGTTTTGTCAGATTTTATAATTCGAATAGTATTAGTATAGAGTGTAACTCGACACCGGAGTTTCTTTTATCAAACGTTATTTGACGTTTTCCAGTACCTTAAGATAATACGATCATGTTACTATTTTTCGTAAAACTAGCAATTAAATTTGAACATCGTCTTCGGAATGTTTTGTGTAAAATACTATAATCAGCAAAAAAGTGGTAATGCATGTCGACAACCAATTAATTTCTATGTCTTTTGGCGCTGTTCCAAATATCGGTTTAGCTCCGACCTGAATCTAGACATGACTAGGTCGATGAAGTGGCCAGATCAAAATAAGAATAAAGTTTCAACACTGCACTTAACTGCTACCTTTAAACTACAGGCAAAAAATCTGGCAAATCTATCTATCTTTCATATATATCCTTCCAGATTTCAGTTAAATGTGTTTGGTCTCTTCTGTTTAAAAACAATAGATATACAATTTTAAATAAAATAGATTTTAAAATCATGAATGATTTGATAAATATGAAAAATTATTTCATAAAATAAATGTTTTAGTTACTAGGTTAGATCTGGACGCGTTGCACCAAAAGTTGAATAAAAAAATATAATAATTATGAATGTTGAGAATTATAATATAATATGTCAAAATAATGATTACTTAATATGAATGATACTCAGTTATAAATTTGAGATTATGATATAATATTTAATTAAAAATATTAAATCATTTAATTCATTTTAACCTACCACTTAACTAATATATTATTAAAATTTATTTCATAAAGGAGTGCTGTCGACTGAAGCTAGTGACACTACAATTGGGTAAAAACAACAGTGGAACTAAAACACAAAAAATTAGCCTACGGATTTAAGAATTAATATTAAAGTAGGATAGTAAAGAGCGGACAGTGAAAGTTAGCTTTGAAAATACTGTGGGCAGGCATTTAAGTATAGATTCACCTAGATCCGCCTCTGACGGTAACACATGGTTGTTTCACTTAAACATTCTTATTCGTTTCATAGACAAAATTGTCTATTTTGCAAGATCAATTGGAATCACGAATTTAACAAGAACACGAACTGCTAGAAAAAAAAAACAATACTAAGATATGTAATCTCCCATTCATCTGCATATATATCAGTTTAATTTAGTTCACTTTACTCGATAAAATTCAGTTTAATTTAACACCATAGTTTACCCCGATGAAGAGTGGCGGGGTTGCCTTTTCACAAAAAGTTTGGTCATGTCCTCAGTAGCAACATTGCTCCTTCCGGCGAGTTGAGGCGGCCGGAGATGACCACCGGCAGTATCAGGAACTCTTTTCAGACTGAGCAACCTCCCTTTCGGTACCTTTTTCCGAACACATGAATTAGAAGATGAGCTACTTTCCGACGACAGGTTCCTCTTCTTTGAACTACTTTCCGACGACGGCAGCGACGGCGCTGCAGGTTGCTGTTTAGTGCTGCGACTGCGATCGTCTTCTTCCTCGGAGGACCAATCGTAATCCACCAGAGACATAATGACTTGCTTGCAGTTATTTCGATCAAGCGAGAAATTGGGCGGAAAGAAATTTTGTGCCCAAAATATGGATGTAAAGGATTAAGAACCCTAATTGTTTTCCTTTAGTCACAAGATAACCTAATCCAAAATGGGGTTGCTAATGTTAGCATATATATGCTAATTACAAACTCAATAAATTAGTTTTTATTAAATTATAAAATATCTTGAGTTGGTCACCTTAAAAAAAAAATCAACTTTCCTAATTTTATCAAACATATTTGTACGTTTTAATTTAAATAGGGTACATTTTAATTTACAATGTCTTCTTTAACTCCAATATTATAAATTTTTATGTACAATTTCTTTAAAGTCATTGAAAAGGTTTTTTGTTAAATAGTTACTTTAAATAAATAATATTTTGGTTAAAACATATATTGCTTGAGGATAACTTATAAAAATACAATTTATGTTATAGTTTCTTCACGTTTAGAAAAATTAGAATCTGAGCCGTAACATGAAGAATTAGGTTTTTTGCCTTAGCATAAGGTCATCTTACACAAGTTGATCTATTCTTATAAAACACAATTTCAGATATTTGTTGTATTTTTCAGGATTATTTTTGTTTATTTAAATTTTTAAATATTAAATTTTGAATAAAGTGAATGAAAATAAAGATAAAATTATTAAAACACCCTTACATAAAGTTGATCTTTTAAATATATATGACTATGAGGCAATAAACTGATCAAATTTATTCGTTGGGGCTATAAATAGTACAATATATATGTCGGGGTTAAAGTTGTTCTTTTGACATTTATTGGGGTATGAAAATCAGTTTAGTCTTTAAATTTTGTAACAAAATATACTTGTTTAAATGTATCTATGATAATATAAAACATATGCTTAAAAGATCATCGCTGCTCCTGTGCTCCATTGGTGGTATTTTTGCGAGAAAACTAGCGCCTTTGTAAAAATTGATGGCACGTTTATATTTAACTTAAGTAATCAAAACTAATTCTCTGATCATGAATCGTAATAAAATACAGGCACATCTATAATTACGTAAGTTGGTGGAAAATTATTTTAAAAATATATATATACTACACGTTTTTTTTTTTGAGTATAGGGTGGTGAATTGTAAGTTGTAAAAAATTTACACAAAAAAATTAAAAAAATACTATATTATTATATTTGGGTAGCAATTGCTACCTTTGCATACGCTTGGCTCCGCCTCCGTAGATTTGAGTATGCATATGGATGGAAGTAAATTAGTATCTTTAATTTATTTAATAGATGAAATTGGATCAAACATTTTAGTAACATTATTGACTCGATCGACCAAGAACAGAAATTTACGTATTTTAGATGATAAGATAATAAAAACATGTTCAAATACTTTCTTCAAACAACGCCCACTTTCTTCCATGTCTTACTTGCTTCATTAATTCAAATTATGGGCCAAAGCTGCCATTGCGTGAGCTTGCCTAGACATGATGCTTGCAGTGGATGGACTATGGCCTAAGACGATCCCATAGCCATCGTCGTAAGAGTTCATTCCTTGAGCCATGAGTTGCCAAACCAAGCTCCCACTCATTGTTCCTCCACTTCTTGCAAATCGGTAGAGAAGTCTGTATATATTTTGCATGTATTCATTTCTACTGTTTACACTGAAGTTTGGAGATTTGCTTGACTTTCCAAATTCAGCCAATACCAATGGTTTCTTCAATATGTTCTTTGAATCTTGCCAGTGACTTGTTATCCACCTTTGCATAAATGTCATTTGTGCATTGTCACCTTTTCCCGGTAACCTACAAGCAAAATCAAATAAAATATTATAAACTTCATAAGCAGATCATAAGTATCATTATGTTGGGAGTTTTAATTGAACACCTACCATTGATCTGGATATGCATGAATGGTAGCAAAATCAATCTGCTTGATAAGGTTATTGCTGATGAAATCCGTCCCAACTTGATAGCCTGGATTGAACTGTTTCTTTTGGGGTCTTGAATCTCCATAAAATCCTTCCAGACCTATCTCTAACAAATGCTCGTTGTCTAAAGATTTCACAAAACTTGCCATTTCTCGTACCCATCCCTAGTTTAACACGCACAATTATTTCATTTCCCATATATATAAATTTATCAAGTTCATCTATAGTTGGTAATGCATAAACTAAGAACTTACATTTACGGTTCTTCCAGAATAGTCTACTTGACAACGAGGTTCATTCATGAGCTCCCAAGCCATTATTATCGGATCATTCTTGTAAACTGTTCTTGTTATAGTGTTAAATCTTGTTACTATTCTCTGCAAATAGTATCAAACATGTAAGACATCAACATTATATTAATTTCTTGACACATATAATAAAATATGTAATTCAATCACTATCTCACTTTGATGTGATTTTTGTAATATCCTTTAACAACATGATGGGTGTAGAAATCATCATCTCCTTTGATTTGATGTCCTGCATTTCTTGCCCATTGAACATATTTATTCTTGCCTCCAAAATCATTATAGTTGTTCACAAAACTCAGGATCAATCTAATTCCATGCTTTCTTGCTTCCGAAATCACAAAATCCAATCCCTTCATAACATTTATGTGGTGTTAGAATTTATTTTTCAAAGAATGAAAAGCAAAAAATTGTACATTTACCTGAAACACACGCTCATCATATACTCCGGGTGAGATTTGAAGAGCCTGACTGCCACCATCACTAAAAGCCCAAGTTCTACAAACAGTAAGGCCTGCTGCTGAAGCATCCTTAAACACTTGGGATACTTTGTACCGTTGAGATGGTTCAGCTGCGACATGCATCAACCAATAAGAGTTGAAACCATTGAAGAGGAATGGCGAGTTATTCAGAGAGAACCGTGAACCCCGAGTCCTTACAAATCCAGTTACATGGTTATTAGCAAGTGTAACATTAGATTCACAACTTACAAAGTGACCTAGAAAATTTATCAAGAATAGTAGGGATAAGAAGTGAAGATAAGAATTGTGAATCGTCATTGGATAGTATTGTGTATAACAAATGTTTTATGTTATGCTATGATCAGATTGGATGAGGTAGGGTATTAATTCGAACTACGAGAGTATTTATACCTTACACCAAGGTCTTGAGCGGTTAATGAATTTACTAAAAATAGAAATTAGTTTTCGCCATAAGAGAAGTTGAGTATCGGTTTTCCTGGACGTTTGTCCATTGATCTACATATAAAAAGCATGTTGATTTATTATTATATTATTAGTAATATTTGATGGTTGCTTAGGAAGGAAAGTTATAATTATTTCGTTAATTTGTTGAATCATAACGTCCAAGTTACGAACTTGAAGAATTTGATGGTTTATGATTTAACTAGATAAGAAAAAGTAGAAATTAACAACATAAAAAGAAAATTCCATATATAGATTGTGTATTGTACATGCTCATCCTATTTCATTTGACATATGGGGCATTCAATATTAAAGGCTACCGTCGTTCAACATGGTATATTAATTTCATACGAATTTACGAAATAATATGAAATTAAGGAAGCCTTTAATATTGTAGTTAAAGTCAATCCAAAATAATTTACTCGTAGTTTTTTTTTTTGGTTAAGTTTTATGTAGAGGTCATCTCATAAACTTGACCTGTGATTTAAAACTAACAATGAACTAGTTTAATTAAGAAATGGCCAAAAAAAATTGTTTTTAAATAAAACTCTTCACTGGTGCTTTTCTTGGCAGCACCTGGAACATATTTTAAAAATTCATAACTTAACAACCATGAATCCTTTTTAGCCAAATTTTGCACTTTAGTAATCTTTAGAGCTCTTAGCTACAATTTAGAAACAAGAATGGATTTATTTGGTTAAGAATTGGGTATGAAATAGCATTTTAAACATGTGAATTTTATTTTGATACTATTTTTCAGTAGCAATCTGAATGCTACCTAAAAATTCATAACTCGATAACTGTAACTCCTTTTTGACCTGATTTCTGAATTATTGTACTCTTTGAAATATGAACTATGATTTAGAGTCAAATATTTTCTAATTCAACTAAGAACTAAACTAGATAAAAGGTGTTTGAATGACTGTAGTACTGATAGCTATTTGGTATAAGTTTGCAAATCTGCTTCATGTCTATGGGTGCTAAATGAATTGCGAGTCAGTGAGTCATTTATGTGGAACTACAGTGTTACATTGAGATATTTTTTATGAAAGAAAACAAGATTGCATGAAGTTTTCTGTTAGTTTTCTATTCTGAATTCAAGTAATATGGTGGCTGAGAAACTGAAACTATTATTCTGTTCTTGTGTGTGTATGTGTGTGTTTTGCTGTGTAAAATTTCATTTACTAGTCTTTCTCACATGTAATATCATGCTTCTAAAATGAGGGATTTTGATTTAAGATGAATTTTGTTAAGGTTTTTACATAAGTCTAAGATAAATATTCTCTTGTTTGCTCATGTATCTTTTCATGTTTTAAAACTAATGAGATAAGGTGAAACGATGATATATAGCGAAAGGTACTCAAGCAACAAAAATCAGCTAAAACAATAGTGTTGCTTGTATGGTACGGTGGACAATCTATCATCTAGCTACAATTATACTTTATAGAGGAACCTTCAATTTTATAGAAGTAATGAACTTTAAAGGAATATAGTTTGATCCTTAGATTTAAATGTTATGTATTTTGTTCCGTTCAGAAGAATTGTTTGAATGATTCAATAAAAAGTGATGTTGTCATGTTTACAGAGCTGTCTGGTCCATTTTGGATCGGAGATCGGCTCATTTTTTTACATAACAGAATTGGCTTGAGATTTCGCAAGCTGCTCTTCTTGTATAACAAAATTGATTTGAGACTTCGCAAGTGTTACATTTGCTAGGGTTTAATTACACAACAAATTTGACTTACGAATTCGTAAGATGTTCCGTTTGTTCATTCTTTTACACAACAGAATAGACTTACGAATTTGTAACACTTTTCTTTTCTCTTAAGGTGGAAGAGGAACCGTCTTAGATGATTCAGAGTTTTAAGACACATTCAACAAAGGCGAAAAACATCCGCCTTGCTCTCTCTTGGACCAACCGCCTTAAATAACATAATTTTGTAGTAGTAGTGCCGGGATCTCTTTTACAATATTCACAAAATATAGGATTCTTATGCAAATGTCTCATTTCTTTCCCAAAATCTTCCAATTCTAGCCTGAATTACAAAACGGATCCCAAAATTTTAATTTCTTATACTAGTTAGGTTAGCTTTTGGTGTGTTGCATAATAATTATAAATGTTTAGAATTATAATATAATATATCAAAATGATATCGAGTTATATTTGAAGATTATAATAGCGTGACCTAGATAAACTATCTATCTGTAATTCAATCACAACCTTATTTGTTGCAATGATGTTGGTATGTCACTACAAATAAAATCGTTTTATGTATTGCTTTTATCTCACTTGATCAAAAATGTGTTAACACACTAATAAATAGAAATACATTTAGCAAAACTTATTTAATCTAATTGAAACACATAGAATCACTCTATATGTTAAACTTATTTGTTGCAATAATGTTGGTATTTCACTCAAAATAAAATAGTTTTATGTATCTTTTAATTTCACTTGACATATGAACTGTGTCCAACTAACACATTAATAGATAAAAATATATTTATCCAAACTTATTTCGTCTAAATTAATCACATCAATCATGCAATGGCCACTCTAACCGAATCCAATGCTATACATATATGTATGGGTGAGGATCGTGCATGCCATATTTTTTATGTTGCTAATTATTTACGTAACATGATCATATTTTCATCCTAACGACTAACGATTGAATTAACCAACCACCTAAATATAGATGTATGATGTGGTTTAATATGGGTGATGAATAAATTCAGGATCCCGCGTCTCTAAATTATAATTTGTATCAATTTTAGCCCTACCTTATGTTGAGTATAAGTTTGAACAACCTAACTAATCATCTAAATATAGTTGAATCACTCAAGTTTATCATCGTGCCACCATGCATAGGAATTATAATTTGGACAAAGTTTTTATTTTATGATGTAAAAGAAGAGTATACTACATTATAACATTACTTCTTCGTATATTAGAATAGATCTTACATTGTTAATTCTTTTCATATTGGTTCTAACTTGGTTACAATTCTTATTAATATTCGTTTATTATAATTTGTGTAGTAATTGAGTTATCTGGATGAAGTTGCTACATTCAATTAGTATTTTCAATTGCAATTGAATGTGCACATGTAATTTAGTACATTCAATAGTAGCAACCACTATCTCTATATTTTATGTGTGCATATTCAAAATCCCAGTACTCATTGTAGCATAATGAAGGTCAGGGCCAATTATTTCCATAGTATTTAGGGAATTTCTATACCAAACAGATTGGAATCTTTTAAACGGAGCCCTACTGGTCATGGATATAAACTGAATACAGATGTCTCCTGTCCAAACATGAATCATTCTACAGGAGTATGCATTATAAGAGACATGAGTAGTTAAAGTGGTAGGTATTCAGAAATTTGATAGATTTGATGATCCATTAATTTCTGAACTGAAAACTTGTTCTAATGGGATTTCTATGTGCATTGATCATGATTTGTTGCCACTAACTGTTGATCTTGGTTTTTTGTAAAGATTCAAATTATTAATAAGCAAATGCAGACACCGTGGAGAGTGCAAAAACTTAAATGGCAGATCTGGAATTCAACAGAAGGAAATGATGTAACGTTCTATCATTTCTACAGAGATACAACTCAAGTGACACACCTTCTCACAAAAATGGCCCTAACACATCTTCTATCTCCAAAGAACATCATTCTCAACCATTCTTGCATTACTCAAGAGATTCATTGTGCCATTACAGCTGATATTATGCAGATTCCATCAATCAGAATACTGCATTGAGGAGCATTGATCACCGACTTATGCATGCAAGAAAAAAGAACCTTTTATTTTTGTCTACTTGAAAATCTGGCTTGGTGAATAATTCTCAAAGGTTGAAGATGTTCCAAGGGTAGTGAGCACTAGAACTGAGGATTTTCACTTAGATCGTTTTCAAAGACAAATATAGTCAAGGTCTTTTTTATTTCAATTTCATTCGGATTCTAGCAAGTTTTTGTAAACTTCATGACTTCTTTTATTTCTTATTATAGTTTGGGTTAGCTAATAAAACCCACCATATGGTGGTTTTTGATTATTTTTTGAAAAAAGTTTCTAAAGTTAAGTATTTCTACCCAATATGACTAGTTACATTTTTTCTTCTCAATATACATCTAACTAAACTTCTTTACAACTGGTTACAACGAATTTCAATAATACCATTGAAAAACGACCTCAACTTTCTGATAGTGCAATCTCACCCGCTATTATAATCTCATCCTTCGTTTGGTATGCTTTACTTAACCGACTCACTTTTTCGTTCTTTTACGTTTCATATGTACAAGGAGCAAGGTAAATAATAATTCAGTGTGTTATAAGAAAATAATAACAATAGTTCAGTGCAATCTCTCTTATACCACATCAAATATATACAGCATGCCGTGGCGGGAATTAAAATTACGAAAGTAACGTGAGATATATTTTTATTTTTTACACATAAAAATATTATTTATTACTAAACTACATCCACCATGAACAGATACATATCTCCAGGGCCGTCCCTATAATATTCGGAGCCTAGTGCAAAAAAAATAATCGTAGCCCTTAATTTTTCTGTAGTTCAAATTTTCTCGATTTTTTAAAACTTTTATAAAAAAAATTCGATTATAATTCAGTTTAACGAAGTATACACATAATATAAAGAATTTAGAACTCTCAATTGTTCTCCAATTTAATTTATTTCTCAATTCTATTTAAATTTTTATAATGTTTTTCTGATTAAATGTCAAATTTATGATGAAATATAGATATATATATATATAAAATAGGGGCCGTCAAGTTTTGGGGCCCGGTGCGACCGCCCACACGGCACGGGCCGAGGGACGGCTCTGCATATCTCTAACAACAATTTGAAGCCCGATGAAGCTATCAAATAGAAATATGACAATTTTAAATTTCTTTAAAAATATATATAAAAACATTTTCAATTTTTAGATGAAAATGAAATTGAAAAACGACTTTGATAATGATTTAATCCGTAAATACTAATAATCTGGAATCATAAACAATCGAATTTCAACATATATCTCACAAGAATTTCGACTAATATTTCACCTATTTCCTATCATGTAATGCATTTGCATGTATACCATTTCCCGTTTGCATTAAATAATTATAAATCTATTTTATAGAACAAGGAAGAAGATTAGAAGCTACCCACATGGAACACATCATATATTTCACATACAACAGAAAATAAATTGTAAGAAATGATTAGATTAAATTAAATGTCATCAAATCTTCAGCTCAAAACTGATCACGTTCACTTTTTCAACCAACTGGACTTTCCCTTCTCAAAATATATCAATTTGTTCATCAGATGATAACTATTAAAAGATCTCTCAAATGTAACTAACCACCACACCCATAAAAACTATACTCAACTCCCGCAGGCAATTCAGGTTTTCTATTTTTAGCAATTTCTGTTACACCCCCTTAAACCCTATATATACCCCCATGCTATCAACTTCATCATCATCAAATATTCATCCACAACACACAACATACACTATCATTTCCCGATATGGCAACTAGCAATATCTCTCCTCCTAAATTTGTTCTACTACTAGTCTTAGCATTTTTCCTAGCTAATCAGCTGAGTACTTGTGAAGCGCAGCTTCCAAACCCTCTTGATCATGCACCTGAATTCGTAAGAACTCGGGGTTCGCGATTTGTTCTCAACAACTCGCCGTTCCTTTTCAGTGGTTTCAACTCTTATTGGTTAATGCATGTGGCAGCTGAACCCTCTGAGAGGTACAAAGTATCTCAAGTGTTCAGAGATGCTTCAGCTGCAGGCCTTACCGTTTGTAGAACTTGGGCTTTCAGCGATGGAGTAAGCCAAGCTCTACAGATATCCCCGGGAACATACGATGAGCGTGTTTTTCAGGTAATTATTTAACTTGATTTTATGGTGTCTATATTTTCCCATATAAATTAATGCCCATGCATGATATATATGGATATTTTTTAAGGGACTGGACTTTGCGATATCGGAAGCTAAGAAATATGGGATTCGACTTATCTTGACATTTGTGAACAACTACAATGACTTTGGAGGAAAGGCTCAGTATGCTCAATGGGCGAAAAACTCAGGAGCTCAGATCAACGGTGATGATGATTTCTACACCCACCCAACTATCAAGGAATATTACAAGAATCACATCAAAGTGAGATTTAATTTCGATTGATATATTAATTTTCCGATGTTATTAAAGTTAAACCAGTTTTGACGTCGTGTATCTCATAAAGAGTATCATTCTAATTATATCAACTAATTGCAGAGAGTATTGACGAGATTTAACACATATACAAGAATTACTTACATGAATGATCCAACAATCATGGCATGGGAACTCATTAACGAGCCTCGGTGCCAAACAGACTATTCTGGAAGAACTGTTAATGTAAGTAGATAAAATGATAGTTTGCATGCTAGTGAATCTTATACTGAATCATATATAAACTATATTTATGCATATGGTATGTACAGGGGTGGGTACAAGAGATGGCAAGTTATGTGAAATCACTAGACAACAAGCACATGTTAAATATCGGTATGGAAGGATTTTATGGAGATACAATGCCGGAAAAGAAACAAAACAATCCAGGTTATCAAGTTGGAACAGATTTTATCAGCAACAATATGATCCGGGAGATCGACTTTGCGACCATTCATTCATATCCAGATCAGTGGTGTGTATTTAAAACCACCAACTTTTAATTAAAGCATCACTATTTTTTTTTGAAATGATTATTTTGATAAATCTTTCACTTTGTGCAGGTTAACACAAAAGGACGAGAGCACGCAAATGAGATTCATGCAAAAGTGGATGGCTAGCCACTGGGATGATTCAAAGAACATACTAAAAAAACCATTAGTGATAGCTGAATTTGGAATATCAAGCAAAGATCCAGGTTTCAGTGTGAGCACTAGAGATGAATACATGGGAAATGTATATAAACTCATATACAGTTTTGCCAAAAGAGGAGGAACTATGAGCGGGAGTTTAATATGGCAACTCTTGGCACAAGGAATGGACAACTACGATGATGGATATGCCATTGTTTTGGGTCAAACCCCGTCTACTACCAATATCATGTCCAGGCAGGCCAGGGCCATGACAAATTTGGCCCACAATCTCAACAGCTTCAAGAACAAAGCCCAAGTCTTAAACTAAGATAGAGGTTTGTCTTCAAATGAGAGGTTATATACGAAGAAAGATGATTACGAGCGATGGACAAATATTTTTCATCCTTTCATCTTTTGTTCACTAGTTTAATGTTTTCTTCCATTCAATGTTGGTTTATTTGCAACCTTGTAATTTCTTTCAAGTCAATTTTATGTCAGATAATTTTCTGTATGAATATATCCTCATTTTAAAAATTAAATAGTCTATCGTACATTTCTAGAAATCTATGTAAGGAGAAAATTTTAATTAATGACAATGGAACTATATAGTTCTCAACTATAATCGTGCTCAAAATGTTTTTCTCTTAATCACAAATTTGTTCATGAAATTTTTTCTTGAATTTATACATTCTAATCTAATAGAAAAAATTGACTTCTTTTACTTACTATGTTATGTCGTTTGAATAACAGAATCCAGAAAAGCGAAATAATTCCAAAACCTGGAAAATGTTTATCATTTTGTTTCATATGAAAAGGTTGCGTATCTTTCTTTTCCGAAATATGATTCAGTTTTGACAATACTGGTATTCTTATCATATTATTATATTTTGGTAGAGTTTTAAAGTTGGGAAAATTTTGATTACGGGTTGTATAAGTTTCATAATTTGAAAGTGAGGTGTAACTATTACATAATTTCTAAAAATGGCGGTAATATATTAGTTTATATTTATATAATTTATTTATTAAATTAAAGAGCTTTATACCCCTATCTTGTAGTTATAATTCAGTTTATTTTTATGTAATTCTATTCAATTAAGTTTGGATTCAATTAAAATTATTTTCAGCTCCGTCTAAATATCTTAGATTAAATTTAATTTAGTACAATTTCTTTAACCTATTTTAGTACAATTTCTTTTAAATTTTATGAAGTTGAAATAAATTATTTTTTTATAATTTTAGTTCAATATAGTTTCGTTAAGTTTTCTCAAATTCAATTTAAAAAAATGAAAGAGTGATTTAAGTGAACTTAAATAAAATAATTGCAAACTTAATAAAGCTGATCTGAATAATTAAAACGGGGATGAAACGCTAAATTTAATTGAAGTTAATATACATTTTAATTAATTTAATTTCATGAAATTTAGTAAAATTAAACTGAATTGAATTCTTTCAAGGTGAACTAAATTAAATTCAACAAATATTAAAATTACTATTCAGGGCTGAATTAACTTTAAATCAAATCTAGAGTCCACAAAACTGAACTGAATTTAAAATAAAATTGAGATTACAAAATAAGGGTATACATGTCTTTAATTTAAAGAATTAAATTATATGAATATAGGTTAATAAATTGCCGTCATTTTTAGAAATTATGTAATAATTACACCCACTTTCAAATATGAAATTTATGCCGCTCTTAATCAATATTTCCCCTTTAAAGTTTAATGGTTATCATTGAACTCTATTCAACATCACTTGTCCCCTATACAAATTTGGTCAAGAACCTGACTTTACAGTGTTGAAGCAGAAGGATTTTCTTGTTAATTCTCAATCGGTTTCTCTGTTAATTTTTACTTTGTAAATTGTAATTGGTTTTGGTAATTACACAAGCAATGAAGCACATTTTGCCCTTAGACCATCACATGCACTTTATTTATTTGAGGTATTAAGTCAAGCTATGAAAGTTATATTGTAGTTCCCTACTGTAATTAACTTTTGTGGAAATAATTAGTGTTGTATATGTTCAGATGAATCTTTTGTATACTTTCTTGTATGTATTCAGAATCTTCAAAAATAAAAAATGGTAGTTGTTTCTTTCCGCTCATGATCCACTGTATAGTATTGCAGAAGTTGTTTGTGAATGGGCTATTGAGTTTTACATTTTTTAGGCTGTAATCTAGGCATAATTTAGCAACTACAGAATTTTTAGTCATGACTCGTGACCCATCATCTTGGTTGGTAAATGCAGGCTATCTGTTTTTCTCGAATCATGCATGGGTTGTGGTCTTAATGGCAACATTATATGCTAAAGTTCGAGTTGGATGGGTTGGAGTTCCTCTTGCAATAAACCTTGCATTCCTCTCAAAAGATGTGCAGAACTACATTCTCAATTGATGTGATAATCTGGGTGAAAGTAGCACACCAGTTGAAGGGTCAATTGTAATCGAGTCATTCACAGAAGATGACTTTTCTATAGATTGTGATTTGTCCATTCGTACTACTGAAGAACCCGAAAAGAAAGTACACTCTTGTAAAGCATTCACTATAAACTTGTTTTTACATCATTTACGCCAAACAAGGAAAAAGAATCTGTTGTGAAGTCGGTGTTTAGGCAAGATAAAAGTTCAGTCTTAGAGATGAAGCATATGATGAGTTGTAATAACCAGGCCCAAGCCAATAAGTGAAACAAAGTGAGGTTTGCGGTTCAGACCCCCAAAAATGGATTATAATAGGCCCCATTTGTTTTTACAAAAAATTCAGATTTAGTATACCTTTTCTAAAAAATGGTTTTTTAAACCCCCTAAATTTTCTAAATGGGCCAAGATAAGGGCCCCATTTTTTCTTAAAGAAATTCTGATTTAGTAGTCTTTTTATAAATATTATTTTTTAAACCCCTATATTTTCTAAATGGGCCAAAATAAGGGTCCAATTTTATCCCATCATTTAAAGTAATCTTAATTCATTTTCTCCCTTACTTATTAAAGTTCTTTTGCAACCGATTTTTACCGTTATATAGGCAACTCAAATTTCACAAATCCTCAATTAGAGCACTTTATAAAAAAATATTCGGTTCAGACCCCCAAATATATAGAGGCGGCCCTGGTAATAATCATTATGAAGTACTGGAGTTTCCCCGCCTAAAGAAGATCGATGCTGCCTTGTTGAAGAAAGAATACAGGAAAAAGGTCAGATGTACGAATAAAACTCGATTTAATAAAAGAAAATTATTTTCTTACTTTAATAGCCTCATCCTAACCAATATTCTATTGCCTGTCATTTTGAATTTAGGCTATGCTTGTTCATCCTAACGAGAAGATGGGGAGTACGCTTGCAAGCGAATCTTTTAACAACTTTAGTGTGTAATTGTTTAAATAGAGATACTGTCGTGTAATAACACCGCAGGAAATTAAAACTAGTATTTTTCACACATGAATATATTTTTTTATTAAACTACATTCACCATGAGCATATACATATCTCTAACAATAATTTGAAGCCCGTTGAAGCTATCCAACAGAAATATGACAATTTTAAATTTCTTTAAAAGTATATATATGAATCATTTTAAATTTTTATTATGAAAATGAAATTGAAAAACGACCTTGATAATGATTTAATCCGTAAATACTAATAATTTCAATTCATAACAATCGAATTTCAACACTAATCTCACGACAATTCTGACTAATTTATTACCCTTTTCTTAACATGTAACACATTTGCATATATATCATTTCCCGTAGCATTAAAAAATTACAAATGTATTTTATACACTTTTTTAATTTAAATCTTACTAAGGTGTGGAGTGAAATATATGAATGTAAATGTATTTTATAGAACAAGGAAGAAGATTAGAAGCTACCCACATGGGATACATCATGAAACTCACTATATATTAATTATATTTCACATACAACAGAAAATAAAAATGTAAAAATGATTAGACTAAACTAAATGTCATCAAATATTCAGCTCAAAACTGATCACATTCACTTTTCAACCAACTGGACTTTCCCTCCTCAAAGTATATCAATTTGTTCATCAGATGATAACTTTTAAAAGATCTCACAAATTAAACTAACCACCGCACCCATAAAAACCATACTCAAGTCCCGCAGGCAATTCAGGTTTTCTATTTTTAACAATTTCTGTTACAATCTCTTAAACCCTATAAATACCCCCATGCTATCAACTTCATCATCATCAAATATTCATCCAAAACACTCAACATACACTATCATTTCCCAATATGGAAACTACCAATATCTCTCTTCCTAAGTTTGTTCTACTACTAGTCTTAACATGTTTAGTAGCTGATCATCTGAGTATTTGTGAAGCGCAGCTTCCAAACCCTCTTGAAAATGCACCTGATTTCGTAAGAACTCAGGATTCGCGATTTGTTCTTAATAACTTGCCATTTCTTTTCAGCGGTTTCAACTCTTATTGGTTGATGCATGTGGCAGCTGAACCCTCTGAGAGGTACAAAGTATCTCAAGTGTTCAGAGATGCTTCAGCTGCAGGCCTTACCGTTTGTAGAACTTGGGCTTTCAGCGATGGAGTAAGCCAAGCTCTTCAGATATCCCCGGGAATCTATGATGAACGTGTTTTTCAGGTAACTATTTAACTTGATTTAATGGTGTCTATATTTTCCCATATAAATTAATGTCCATGCATGATATATCGATATTTTTTAAGGGACTAGACTTTGCGATATCGGAAGCTAAGAAATATGGGATTCGACTTATCTTGACATTTGTGAACAACTACAATGATTTTGGAGGAAAGGCTCAGTATGCTCAATGGGCAAAAAACTCAGGAGCCCAGATCAACGGTGATGATGATTTCTACACCCACTCAGTTATCAAGCAATATTACAAGAATCACATCAAAGTGAGATTTAATTTCGATTGATATTATATTACTTTTGCGATGTTATTAAAGTTAAACTACTTTTGATGTCATATGTCTCATAAAGAATATCATTCTTATTATTTCAACTAATTTCAGAGAGTATTGATGAGATTTAACACGTATACAAGAATTACTTACATGAATGATCCAACAATCATGGCATGGGAACTCATTAACGAGCCTCGGTGCTAGACAGACAATTCTGGAAGAACTGTTAATGTAAGTAGATATAATTATAGTTTGCACGTTAGTGAATCTTATATTGAATCATATATTAACTATATTTGTGCATATGGTATGTACAGGGGTGGGTACAAGAGATGGCAAGTTATGTGAAATCACTAGACAACAAGCACATGTTAAATATCGGTATGGAAGGATTTTATGGAGATACAATGCCGGAAAAGAAACAAAACAATCCAGGTTATCAGGTTGGAACAGATTTTATCAGCAATAATATGATCCGGGAGATCGACTTTGCGACCATTCATTCATATCCAGATCAGTGGTGTGTACTCAAAACCATCAACTTTTAATTAAAGCATCGCTATTTCTTTTTGAAATGATCATTTTCATTAATCTTTCTCTTTGTGCAGGTTAACACAAAAGGACGAGAGCACGCAAATGAGATTCATGCAGAAGTGGATGGCTAGCCACTGGGATGATTCAAAGAACATACTAAAAAAACCATTAGTGATAGCTGAATTTGGAATATCAAGCAAAGATCCAGGTTTCAGTATGAGCACTAGAGATGAATACATGGGAAATGTATATAAGCTCATATACGGTTTTGCCAAAAGAGGAGGAACTATGAGCGGGAGCTTAATATGGCAACTCTTGGCACAAGGAATGGACAACTACGATGATGGATATGCCATTGTTTTGGGTCAAACCCCATCTACTACCAATATCATGTCTAGGCAGGCCAGGGCCATGACAAATTTAGCCCATAATCTCAACAGCTTCAAGAACAAAGCCCAAGTCTTAAACTAAGATAGAGGTTGTCTTCAAGTGAAAGGTTATATACGAAGAAAGATGATTATGAGTGATGGACGAATGTTTTTCATCCTTTCATCTTTTGTTCACTAGATTAATGTTTTCTTCCATTCAGTGTTGGTTTATTTGCAACCTTGTAATTTCTTTCAAGTCAATTTTATGTCAGATAATTTTCTATATGAATATATCCTCATTTTACAAATTAAATAGTCTATCGTCTATTTCTATGAAATCTATATAAGGAGAAATTTTTAATTAATGACAATGGAACTATATAGTTCTCAACTATAATGGTGCTCAAAATTTTTTTCTCTTAATCATAAATTTTTTCATGAAATTTTTTCTTGAATTTATACATTCTATTTTAATTGAAAAAAAATTGGTTTCTTTTACTTACTATGTCGTTGTTTGAATAACAGAATCTTGAAAGGTGTAATACTTCCAAAACCTTGAAAGAGTCCCTCATGTTGTTTCATATTAAAAGGTTGTGTATCTTTCCTTTCCGAAATATGATTCAGTTTTGACAATACTGGTATTCTTATCATATTATTGTATTTTGGTAGAGTTTTTAAGTTTAATGGTTATCATTAAACTCTATTCAACATCACTTGTCCCCTATACAAATTTGGTCAAGAACCTGACTTTACAGTGTTGAAGAAGAAAGATTTTCTTGTTAATCCTCAATTTGTTTCTCTGTTAATTTTTACTTTGTAAATTGTAATTGGTTTTTGTAATTACTCAAGCAATGAAGCACATTCTGCCCTTAGACCATCATATGCACTTCATTTATTTGAGGTATTGAGTCAAGCTATGAAAGTTATATCGTAGTTCCCTACTGTGATTAACTTTTGTGGAAATTATTCGTGTTGTATGTGGTCAGATGGGTCTTTTGTATACTTTATTGTATGTATTCAGAATCTTCTAAAACAAAAAATGGTAGTTGTTTCTTTCCGCTCATGATCCATTGTTTAGTATTGCAAAAGTTGTTTGTGAATGAGCTATTGAGTTTTACATTTTTTTAGGCTGTAATGTAGGCATAGTTTAGCAACTACAGAATTTTTAGTCATGACTCGTGACCCATCATCTTGGTTGGTAAATGCAAGCTATCTGTTTTCCTCGAATCATGCATTGGTTGTGGTTTTAATGGCAACTGTATATGCTAAAAGTTAGAGTTGGATGGGTCGGAGTTCCTCTTGTAATAAACCTTGCATTCCTCTCAAATGATGTGCAGAACTGCATTCTCAATTGGTGTGATAATCTGGGCGAAAGTAGCACACCAGTTGAAGGGTCAACTGAAATCGAGTCATTCATAGAAGATGACTTTTCTATAGATCGTGAGTTCTCCATTCCTACTGCTGAAGAACCCGAAAAGAAAGTACACTCCTGTAAAGAATCCACTATAAACTTATTTTTACATCATTTGTGCCAAACAAGGAAAAAGAATATGTTGGGAAGTCGGTGTTAAGGCAAGATAAAAGTTCAGTCTTGGAGATGAAGTGTATGATGAGTTGTAATAACCAAGCCCGGATCAATAGGTGAAACAAAGTGAGGTATGCGGTTCAAACTCCCAAAAAATGGATTAAAATAGGGCCTTATTTTATTTTTACAAAAAATTCAGATTTAGTATATTATTTTTTTAATAAACCCCCTAAATTTTCTAAATGGGCCAAAATAAGGGTCCCATTTTTTCTTGGGAAAATTTCTAGAAATGGCGTAATAAGAGTTAAAATTCCTAATTAGGTGTAAAACTTTTGTAATTCCTTCTGAAGGCATTTAATTTTTTATTTGACAACTTTACCCTCTTTTTTAAAAAATAAAATTCTTAGGGTAAAACTGGACTGTGGCGAGACCACCACCATGGCTGATGTGTACATGGCTTTGGGGTGGTGGTGCTCGAGGTGGTGACCGGAAAAATGGCGGTGAATTTCAGGTGGCCGGAAGTTTTATTAATGAGAAAAGTACATGAGTTTGTGAAATGCTACCACCACAGCGAATGCCCCCATGTTGAAAAACAAAGATGATCAAATTTGTTTGTAGATATTTATCAACTACAAAATTCCATTGTTTGATGGACAAGGACAAGTTCAAACATTTCTGGAAGGCAAGCAAGTATATAAGTAGTCTACTGATAAAACTCCTTGAATCTTCTACAAGCTTCAAGTACAGGTCCCTATTGCCAAAGTTACTAACCCTAACAAAACCTTCACCAGCGGCTCCAAAACCACTTCCAAGAGTAGTCACAACATGGATTTTCTCAAGAATTTCCCCAAGAAATGCGTCCAGGAAAATGCACCCACACGTATGGAGCAGGTGGTGCTATTTTCAGAGTCACTAATTGTTGGGAATTTAATCCCCTTTCTCCAGCACCGATTCCAATCATCAGGAATCAGTACTACCGCAGCGGAACAGGATCAACGAACAATTGACAGCAACGATAAATAGACAAGCATAAAACACCAGTTTAACGTGGTTCGACCAAATCCGGTCTACATCCACCAGAGAATCCACTAGTATAATTCTAGAGACTATTACAGAGTAAATCCACTCATCCCAATAACTCTCTGTACTAATTATTTTCTCTCCCAAGAACACTCACCAGAAAACACCCTAAACCCTAGCCACACAATCCCGTGTGACTACATTGTGCTCTGTATCTTGTTTCTTATATTTGACTGATAATCAAACCCTAACTATTTATAACAATAGAATGATATTCTATTCTAAATAGACAATATTGGGCTACCAAGTTTATCTAATTACCAAATCAGAAATATATACTATTTCCGAATTTAGCACTAATTGAAATCTGAGACAATCTTCAACAATCTCCACCTTGGATCCGATTTCATATCACCATGAAATTCTTCAACATCCAAACAGATCATTATCATGCCGCCACTTCAATTTGAATGCTCCACCTGTTTGACAAAACCAGACAAACAGAAATACTACGACAACAAGAATTAAACCTCCAGAGTTGTTCTCGAGCTACCCATCCTTTAAGCAAGCCGCTTTTTCAAAGAACCCTAACTCCACCACTCTTCACGGTCCTCCAATTCTTCAAATGTCCCAATCATCGGCCGATTTCACGTTATCAACTGCACCCCACTTGAATCAACCCCGATCCAAGATCTCAGCCAATGAACCAGTGCATCTACGCAACCATGACGTCATACCATTAGCCAGTTTCGCGTTATCAGCTTCACCCACTTGAGTATCACCACCCAAGAACCCAGCTAACAAACCGGTGTAACTACGCACTACGACAACCAAGAATTAAAAGTCAGAGTTGAACCTGAGTCTTCTGTTCTTTAAGTGATCCTCCGCTTTATCACAAAACACGCCAAACTCCACCAACTCCTTTAATTCTTCGGACAGTCATAAACCATTGACCTCCGTTCCAACTACACATAAAACCTGAATCAACCAATACCATGATCCAAATTTTCGGCCAATAAACAAGTGTAGCCGTGCTCCACCAAATTCTCACACTGAGATTAAACCACAATCTCCACAGAGAATTATTGATACTATACTTTCCATATTTATCCACGCCAAGTCAAGAACAGACTGATTACCTTTAGCAATCAATTCCAACATTGATCCTTCATCGTGTTTTCGTGCTTCGACGCTCTACTACGTCTACCACCACCTTGACTCTACCACCTCATCTCTTGATACCAGTTGTTGGGAATTTAATCCCCTTTCTCCAGCACTGATTCCAATCGTCAGGAATTAGTACTACCGCAGCGGAACAGGATCAATGAACAATTGACAGCAACGATAAATAAACAAGCATAAAACACCAGTTTAACGTGGTTCGACCAAATCCGGTCTACATCCACCAGAGAATCTATTAGTATAATTCTAGAGACTATTACAGAGTAAATCCACTCATCCCAATAATTCTCTATACTAATTATTTATCGTTCCAAGAACACTCACCAGAAAACACCCTAAACCCTAGCCACACAATCCCGTATGACTACATTGTGCTCTGTATCTTGTTTCTTGTATTTGACTGATAAACAAACCCTAACTATTTATAACAATAGAATGATATTCTATTCTAAATAGACAATATTGGGTTACCAAGTTTATCTAATTACCAAATCATAAATATATACTATTTCCGAATTTAGCACTAATTGAAATCTGAGACAATCTTCAACACTAATTGGGTTAACATTGGTGATACCAGGTCCAGGCCCAATTATCCAATAGTAATATGGGCTCGGCCCGCTACGAGGAAAGGTAGTTTGGCAGTATCCGGGTTCGTACAACTCGGATAGGGACATATACGCTAGAAGACACTCGGAGCATGGACCACTCGGAGAGCATGGGTATTGTATAAATAGTGCTCCTCAGCACTATTCCAAGTAAGTATCTTCTCACTATTCAAGTGATTACCCCTTTTCTCTCTCGAGATCCATCTTTCATCATCACGCCGGAGGTTCTACCCTCGGGTACCTCCCAGGGTTCTGTCTTGCAGGACCAGATATTGGATCAGGGATCAGGGGCCTATCCGGACCGACCAGGCAGGCAGCATCAAGTTGGCACGCCCAGTGGGACACGATCTTTGTTCACAAAAGCATTAAGATGCCGCCTAGAGGTCGGCCGCCACGAAGAGGTAGAGGAGGAAGAAGACCGGAAGCAGTAGAGGAGGACCTTACCTTGCGCCAAATGAGGGATCGAGCGCGCAAGGGGAAGGCTCCGATGCATTCGGATCCAGACGTCTCTGAAGGAGAGTCAGAGCCGGAAGGAGAAAGGGAACCGGAAATGACGCAGGACGACCGCGACAGAAGGGAGTTCGCTGCCACACAGGAGGAGGAGTACCGCCGTTGGCTGGCGGCAAAGCAAGGATCGGGATCGGGAACGAAACCGACTGAAGAATCGTCGAACCCTCCGGTTACTGAGGTCCGGGTTCCCCCGGTTCAACCCGGGTCAGGATCTAACCCGACCCCGATGGGACCTCCTGCGGGGTTTCCCCCGTTGGCCGCGGAGGTGGTCAGCCGAGGACCCCCTGCCGTCCACGGGCAGGAGAGTCTTCGACCTCCGGTTGTTATAGATTTGGAAAGGCAGGTTGGTAGTATAGGGCAACCAGCCGTTATGGTGCCAGGATATGGTCAAGGTGGGGGCTATCCCGGATATGGAGCTCCAGGATACGGGATGACTCAACACGGATATCAGGGGTACCCCCCGGCATCAGGAGGGTATTACGCCCAACCCCCTGGAGCCTCGGGGGGCTGGGCCCCCGCGATTCAAGGACCGGTGTGGATGCAGAGCCAAGCACCGATGGCCGGATATGCCATGGCCCAGCCAACCCCGGTTGCAGGAACCTATGGCACATACCCAGTGGTTGTAGACCGGGCCCCGGCGGCTCCAAATTCGGTAGAGGAGAGGTTGGATCGATTGATAGGAAGGAATGGAGGAAGGCCTACCTCCCCCTGGATAGGTTACATCAGCACTTTCCCCTGGCCGATGGGAATGAGAGTCCCGGAGGGGGTGCCGACCTACAGCGGGGAGACGGATCCGGAGGAATTTGTCAGGACGTACCATAATGTCATGGGAACACGTGACATCCGGGAGGAGCTTATGTGCAAGCTGGTGAGCTCGTATCTGAGGGGAAGCTGTTTGTCATGGTTTGAGGCACAACCCTCGGAAAGTTTTAGAAATTACTATGATTTTTCAAGGGCTTTGATGCACAGATATGAGACCAAAAGGAAGAAGTACCTCCCTTTGGCCGAGGTGGCTTATAGTCGGCAGTCGGCAAAGGAGGAAGTTCGGGGTTTCCACAGGAGGTACATGGACGATTCTATGAAGGTGATTGACAGAGACGCTCAAGTGAAGGCCCTGATAGCAGGATTCATTGCAGGGTTAAGAGATGAGGTGTTATGGGCAAAGCTCATGGAGAATATCCCGACCACTTTTCATCAGCTGGATCTTGAGGTGGAGATGTATTGTTCGCTTCTCGAAGGGAGCAAAAAGAGGAAGGAGGAAGGGTACTTCGAGGACAAGGGGATTGGAAAAGGTGATAAGGCTCGGGTCGCTGATCCTGTCAGGAGGAAAGCGGGCCCGGCTCCAGTGAGACCGAGGGTAGACCCCCCTCGGGCTGAAACGTTCACTCCCCTGACGAAAACCCGGTCGGAAATCCTAACAATTCATCGGAACCTGTTTCAAAACCCGGCCCCCATACCGGGAAATTCGACTCCAGCGAATGCAGCTAAATATTGTGCTTTCCACAAGTCTAATGGACACACAACAGATGGCTGCCGAAGCCTAAGGGTGGAGATTGAGAAGTTGATCGAGAGAGGGCAGTTAAGAGACTGTGTGAGCCAGGAGAACCAGCGTCCGGCGGCTGGGCAGCAGGCCGGAGCGGGGAGGAAGAGGAATTGGAGGAACAGGCCGCGGAACGATAACCAACGAGGGGCTCCTGCACCGGCTGCCCAGCCGGGAGCAGCGGCTCTGGTCATGGCCCCGGAACCAGTCAACCAGATCCCTCCCCGGATGATAAATGTTATACATGGAGAAGTAGGTGATGGGCCCCAGTCCCACGCAGCGGCCAAAGCCCGAAGTCGGTATATGCCGGCTGGTGAGGACAGGGAGAAGAGACTGCGCCCCACCGAAGCCATCACCTTTTCAGATGAGGATCCGGTGCCCAGTCTAACGCCCCACACGGATCCGATGGTGATCACAGCGGAGATAGAAGGATTCACGGTCAAGCGGGTGTTCATTAATGATGGAAGCAGTGTAGAAATCATGTTTGCTTCTTGCTTCGACCAGTTGGGAATAGGCCGCCACAACCTTCGCCCGAGCACCTCTCCCTTGTCAGGGTTCACCGGCCGCACAGAGCATCCCTTGGGGGTGGTGTCCTTAACAGTAACAGTGGTCGATGACCTGGACAGGAGCAAGAAGACATCGGTCCGGTGCAACTTCACGGTTATAGACGCTCCGTCCCCATACAACATCATCATCGGACGGCCGTGGATGGCTCAAGCCAGGGCCATTTGCTCGACGTACCATTTGACCATGAAGTTCCCAACCAGTCAAGGGGTGGCGACGGTTCGAGGAAGCCAGTCCACGGCCAGAAGTTGCATGCTCACAGCCCTCCAGGAGGCTAGAAAGGCCCCGGTTGGAGCAGTGCAGGGAGAAGTAGGTCCGGGAGATGTGGAGGACATGCAGGTCGGGAGCCGAGGCATGATCAAAGTCGGGAGAAAGATGCCAGTTGGTGTGAAGGAAGAGCTACGATCCCTGCTTTCGAAATATGAGGATGTGTTCGCATGGGAAGAGAGAGATTTCACAGGTGTACCCCCGGAATTAGCCCTCCACAAGCTGAATGTATATCCGGAGTTAAAGCCGATTCGACAGAAGAAGAGGGCTCTGGCAGGAGATAGGGCCGAGGTGGTGAGACAGGAGGTGTTGAAGTTGCTGGAGGCCGGGGTGGTGGAGGAAATCATATACCCAGAATGGCTAGCTAACCCGGTGCTAGTCAAAAAGCCAAATGGGTCCTGGAGAATGTGTATCGACTTCACCGATCTTAACAAGTGTTGCCCGAAAGACAGTTACCCCCTTCCCCCAGTCGACCGGTTGGTGGAGGCCATCACCGGGTACGAGGCTCTAGCCTTTTTCGATGCATACCGAGGTTACCATCAGATTCAAATGCTGGCAGAGGACAAGCCGAAGACAGCTTTTATCACAGAGTTCGGCACATATTGTTATAGGCGGATGTCGTTCGGCTTGAAGAACGCAGGGGCGACGTACCAGCGGATGGCAGACACGATATTTCAAAATCAGCTGGGTCGAACCATGGAGCTATACGTTGATGACATGGTGGTAAAGAGCCGGAGCTATCCAGGTTTCTTAGAAGACTTGGAAGAGATGTTCGGCATTTTGAGAAAGGTCAACTTAAAGCTGAACCCCGAGAAGAGTGTGGTAGGGGTAGCGGCTGGGAAGTTCCTCGGCTATATGGTGTCTAGTCGGGGGATAGACGTCAATCCGGAGAAGGTGGAGGCAATAAGCCGGATGCAGTCGCCGAAGAACGTAAAGGAAGTGCAGAAGTTGATGGGCTCCCTGGCAGCCTTGAGCCGATTTTTGTCGAAAGGTGCTGAGAGACAACTTCCCTTCTTCAACATATTAAGGAAGGCGAAGAAGTTTGAATGGACGGAGGAGTGCGAGAAGGCGTTCGGGGATCTGAAGGAACATTTGAGCCGGCTCCCGACCCTCTCTAAGCCGAAGGAGTGGGAGGACTTGCTCTTATACTTGTTCGCGTCCGCATCGGCTGTCAGCGCGGTATTGGTCCGAGAGGATGACGGGAGGCAGTGTCCGGTATACTTTGTCAGCCGGGCATTACAGGGTCCGGAAACTCGGTATACAAGTTTGGAACAGCTGGTGTTGGCGCTGGTCTATGCCTCAAAACGATTGCGCCCGTATTTCCAGGCCCATCCAATTGTTGTCCTGACCAACCACCCCCTGAAGCAGGTGATGCTCAAAGCCAGAGGCGTCTGGACGTTTGATGAAGTGGGCTATAGAGTTGGGGGAACACGAGATAACATATCAGCCGAGAAAAGCCATTAAGGGCCAGGCAATGGCAGATTTCTTAACAGAGATGGTCGGGTCGGACACGGTCGCCGAGGAAGTGCCCGAGGTAAGCCCGGGATGGACATTGCATGTCGACGGGTCAGCACATGCAGCAGGCAGCGGAGCCGGGGTATTGTTGACATCCCCGGAAGGAGAGGAGTACCACTATGCGTTACACTTCGACTTTAAAACCACAAATAATGAGGCAGAATATGAGGCGTTGGTAGCAGGACTCAAACTGGCTCGGGAATTGAAGATAGGAAAGATCCGGGCCTTCAGCGACTCTCAGATTGTAGTTCAGCAGGTGAATGGGGAATACGAAGCAAAGGAGAGAAGTTTGCAGAGGTACTTGGAGCTGGTCCAGTCCATGATCCGGCAGTTCGATAGTTTCAGCCTGGAGCAGGTGCCGAGAGAACAGAATGAAAAGGCCGACGCGTTGAGCAAGTTGGCATCTTCGAAGTTGAAGCCAGGGCAGAAAGCGCCTCTCAGAAGGGAGACACTGGAGAGGAGAAGCTACGAACAGGGTGATGAGATCCTGGCAGTGGAGGTGGTGCCAGAAGACTCTTTGATGGCTCCGATCCGAGCGTACCTTCTGACAGGAGAGGTCCCGGCCGACCGAGTGGTGGCTAGAAAAATTCGGGTCAAGGCGCCGAAGTATACACTCCAGGAAGGGGCACTGTACAAAAGAGGCTATCTCCAGCCATTGCTGAAATGTGTGGAACAGCAGGAGGGCAAGTACCTGGTCCGGGAAGTTCATGAAGGCCCGAATGGTAGTCATCAAGGAGCCAGAACTGTGGCCCGGAAGATTTTACGGATGGGGTACTATTGGCCTACCATGTTTGAAGACTCGCAGGATAGGGTTCGGTCATGCCTTCAGTGCCAGAAGTTCGCACCACTAGTGCACATACCCAGGGAAGAGATGATGGGGATAACAGGTGCCTGGCCTTTCAGCAGATGGGGACTGGATCTGGTCGGACCTTTTCCCACTGCCCCTGGCAGCTTGAAGTACCTGATTGTGGCCATAGATTACTTCACTAAGTGGGTTGAGGCAGAACCTTTAACCAATATCCGGGGGGCTACCTGCGTGAAGTTTTGTTGGAGGAACATTGTATGCAGGTTCGGAGTTCCGAGGGCTATAGTAACCGACAATGGAGCGCAGTTTGAAAATGATCCTTTCAAGTCTTGGTGTGTGAAATATGGGATAAGTCAGAAGCTGACGTCAGTTTATCATCCGCAAGCTAACGGCCAGGTGGAGGTGACGAACCGGACGATCGTAAGTGGGATTAAGGCCCGGCTACAGGGAGCAAAGGGTAACTGGGTGCACGAGCTCCCGAGTGTTTTGTGGGCTCATCGGACTACGGAAAGTTCGGCAACCGGAGAATCCCCCTACAGTCTGACGTATGGATCCGAGGCAGTAATCCCGGCTGAGATCGGCATCCCCAGTCTTCGGACAGCCGATCCGGTCCCCGAAGAAAAGAATGAAGAGGAAATCAGAACAAATCTGGACCTGCTGGAAGAAAGAAGAGAGAGGGCGGCCTTGCACGAGGCTAAGGTGAAGGAGAAAGTTAAGAAGTATCATGACAGAAGAGTAAGGAAGGAGCAGTTCAAGGTAGGAGACAGAGTTATGAGAAGAAACGACAAGAGTCACTAGGAGCCGGAAGGCAAGCTGGCACCCAACTGGGAGGGACCGTACCGGGTGATAGAAGCCCACCCGGGCGGAAGTTATGTGCTGGAAGATCCAGCGGGGAAGGGAGTCCCCCGAAGGTGGAACATAACAAACCTCAGGCGGTTCTATGGATAGTCTCTGGCACTTGTTGCCTAGATAGAATAACCTCTGGCACTCGATGCCTAGGTAGAATAGCCTCTGGCACTAGATGCCTAGGTAGGGATCCCCGGCAGCAGGAGCCCGGGATAGAAACCTAGAGGTCGGATGACCGAAGGGTAGGTAGGAAGTATCCTGGAAACAGAGACTTTTTGTAACAAGGGTGTATCCCTTTTGACCGATTTTAAAGAGAATGAATGCGCGCATTAGAATTTTAAAACTGAAAGAGATGTCATAAACTGAAAATTATTATACATGTCTGAAATAAAATGAAAGGTTACAACAGGACATGAAGTCCGATCCTATCTACGATCCTATCTACGGGCCCCCGACGAAGAGGTTTCGCCGGGAGGACCTCCCCGGGTCTCGCGTCGGCTCCGTTGGACAACCTACTCCAGCATGCGTTGTTCCTCGTCTTGATCCCGGGGAAGATCTGGATTCTCGCTTCCATCACCCCCCGGCTCGGCGGTTGATCTGGAGGTAGGGATGGGAACTCCGGTACGACCACCTCGACCTCCTACTCGGACTGAAGGGTGGGGAGCGCCGGCACGACCACCTCGACCTCCTATTCGGACTGGAGGCTGGGGAACGCCGGCATGACCACCTCGGCCTCCTATTCGGACTGGAGGCTGCCCCGCTCGCGGCCTGGTTGAGTTACTCCCAGTTAGAGTAGCTTTTTGTTTCCCTTTGTCATTTCGAGCCGAATGAGAGCCCGAAGCAGAAGAGGGACCGGAAGGTTGATCAGAAGTCGGAGTACTCTCCGAAGGAGGAAACTGAGCGCGGAACCGGGCAGCAATGGTTCGGAGTCTGGCTAAGCGTCGTTCGGAAGCCTCAAGATCTAGGAGCTCAGGAGTATACTCGTAACGCTCATAAGCCAAATCAATATCTTCAAGAGGAGGTATCTGAGACACAGAGGGAGGGACTACGATCCGGTTCAGAATGTTCTTCCTCCAATCAATTGCGGCTTGATAGGCCGCTGCCCAGACGCCAGAGGTCCGTTCAGAGCTCTCCATCCAGACAATCAGATCGTCAACTATCCGGGGAACGTCCGTCAGCAGGGGAATGCTAACCGCCCCTTGACGCAGTCCGAGCAGATGGTATGATAGGTGAACTAATACAAGCTGCTGCTGGAGAGTCCGGTTCCTGGTTGCGAGCTTCTCGTTTTCCACTTCAAGTTTGGTCGCGTGTTTCCGAAGATCGGTTGTACTTTGCATTCTCATACACTTGCTGTAGTACAGCCGGAGGTCGTGCCATACCTCATCCAATTCCTTCTGGATCCGAAGTTGGAAATTGCGATGCTGGGCCTCCTGCTCCGATAGGACAAGGTCGAATTCGAGGACTTTGTCGATGCTCTCAAAAGCGAGTCTGTAGCACTTCGGCAGGGAACCGAAGTCCTCTTGAATCTGGAGCAGGCATGTGATCAAGCAATCGGCGTCGGAAAACTCTGAGATCAGGGGACCGAGCCCCCCCTCGGATAGAAGGTCAGTCAGACTCGGACAACCGGCTCCAGCTGAAACTTGGGAAGGAACCGGGGGGCTGAGGACTCCGGAAGGATCCTGGTGGCAACAGGATGGAATCAGAACATATAAGAAAAAGAAAAAAATAAAGACAAGGCCAGTGTTGACAGAAATTGCAAAGGAAGTTTTTATTAATAGAGTGGGGGTCCGGGGTTGAGGGGATGGGAGCTCTGCTTCGAGGTCTTTCGGATCGAATAAGCCTTTGTAATGCCCGTACACAGTGCAGTACTGGGTGAAGTCTTCATCTTCGGGCAGGTCTGATCCGGAAACCGGAGCAGGAGGAAGGGGCCCTGGAAGCCGAACCACATCGGTTGACCAGCTCCGGACGTCCTCAGTTGACATCCGTTTCTCCCGAAGAGCATCCCATGGCTTGGGGGAAAGACCCTTCATACCACCCTTCTGAAGAGTGTTCACCAGATGAATTTGTTGAGCCTCGGCATTCGGATTGAACCACCTCTTCTTGAACGAGGCCCTGACTGAAGGAGGGAACCAGCCCCGAACCTGCATGTATGTATTGTGGCATTGATGGGCGTTGGCGGCGAGATTCAGCTCGGTCAGACGGAGCGACAGGGTTTGGCTCGCCAGGACCTTGTCAACAATAGCTTCGGCGAACTCCAGACGCCCTTTGTAGTCTGCCCCCCGAGCGGCTTCTAGTTCCTCCTCCAGAGCGCTCACCCTGGCGCAAAGTTGAGCCGACGTCTCCCTCTCGGCCCGAAGTTCACTCTCCTTCTCGGCCCTTAGTTCTTCTTCCTTCCCCTCGAGGTGACGCCCGAGGAAGGAGGAAAGGGCGGCTTGAAAATCAGAAGAGTTGGCAAACTCAGAGCTAAGAAGTTGAACCTGTAGAGCGGCGGTTCAGCAAACAAAAAAAAAAGAGAAGGAAGAAAAGAAAGCAAAACAATAATAAAAACAGAGAGCAGAACAAACAGGCTACCTTCGGGTTGGAAGACGAAACAGGAGGAGTGTCGGCGCGGGAAGACGATGGGGTCCGGGAATCACCCGTCCGGGGTTTCTTGGTACCATGGTCTCTGTTATCCCCCTTACGCTTGGCAGGAACGAAGGGAGGGGGGAGGAATCTCTGGGGCAGAGATGGTGGTATATCTAGCAACCGGGGACCTACCATCCCTGGTTGGGGAAAACATAGATAGCCCCCGGCCGAGCGAGGACCCCGGAAAGGGCACAGGAGTAACAGGGAGCTTCGACAGGTCAGCGGTTGTGTTGTCGTCAGTAGGGTTCCGAGTGGACTCCTGCTAGGCCACTGCCCCGGTCACTGGCCCCTCCTGATTCCCCTTTCCGTCCTCAGGCTCAGAAGTGATGTCCACAATTAAAATAGGACCAAGGGGGTAGAGTTTGGAACCGGGCCGTTTGTCTTGTTCTCATCCCCCGGGCGCTCCTGCCGAGAGGCCAGATCATCCTGCTGCCTCTGAACGGTCTCCCCTGTCTTCTCTTTGGCTTGCTGGCTAGAGTTAGCCAGTTGGTTCTGTCGCTGGGGAAGGACCGGGATCCCCTTGTCCTGTGGCATCTCCTGCTGGTGAGGCTGGACGGGCTTCTTCCGCTTGTCCGGTTTGACTACCTCGGAGTCAGCCCCAGCTCCAATGACGGTTGGTTTCTTGGTCCCTTTCTTCTTTGGAATGGGGACCTGAGGGTTGTCTTCCACGGTCGGAGCTACAAGAAGCAACAGTTAAACGAAGCCATTCAAAACGGGGAGCAAGAACAACAAAATAAAAGGGGAAAGGAGCATACCTAGAACCGGCCAGGTAACCATCCAGCGGCTATCCCGGAAAGCACCCTCCGGATATATCGCCCGGGGGAAGAGGTAGATGGAGTTACCGGCCAGCCAGTACTGGTCCAGATTTAAAGTCCCCGAGGACAGGGTGGTATGGTTGGCACGTTGAGTCTCAGGAAGGAATGCTTCCCGGACGTCCACAACAACTTCGGAGTTCCAGGCAGGAACCTCATATAGCACCGGGTTGACGGTCACATAGCCCTTTTCCTGCCAGTTCTTGGCTGAATCCTTCTTGCCGAGGATGAAGTCTTGGACCCCGGGACGCGCCTAGACGGTGAATATCATCTCCTTGCCGGGGCACTTGATGAGCATATAAAAGGACTTCCACAGGTTAAAGGATGGGTCGATCCCACACCGAAGACTCCTTACGAGAAAACCCATCATCACAGCAACAACGTTAGGGTGCATTTGGGCAGGGGAGATGTTGTAGACCTCCAGGAACCGAGCGTACAATGGAGGGAAGGGAAGGCTCAAACCCCACATAAAGTGGATCCGAGGAATGCACATAACCGACTTCACAGACTCTTCGGCCGAGACAGCGGCCACCTGGGCAACTAAGGGTATCGGAACTCCCATACCGCTAAGGCATTTGGTAGTCCAGACATCAGCTTTTAGTAAGGGCTTCCGGGCATTGTCTATCTCCCTCTGCTCCCGGTTCTTGGAGCGCTTGAATATGGGACCAGATGGAGTCACATTGTGGCAGAGGTGGATCGGCTTATAAGACGCCGATGAGCCAACAGAAACCGCAACGGAGGAAGCGGTGGTGCTTTGCAGAGAGTAGGTGATGACGTCCTGACGTTGGGCATCGGACTGTGCGGTATTGCTCGCCATGGGGTTGAAGAAGAGAGAGAATATGAAGATTAGAAATTGGGAGTTAAAGAGGATTTTGAAATATGAAAGCAATAGGTGAAAGTGATCGATGAAGGGCCCTATTTATAGGGGGCGAGAAAAAGAAAAAGCAATGATTAAATGAAGTGGAGAAACGTGAAAATTGATAGTCGATAATAAAGTATCCTCGAAAAGGGTGCGCCCACCTCATCATTGTCGGGCCGGGAAGGAATACAGAAAGCCAGTCCTTCCGCCCTCGGATCAGGAAGGTCTTAGCCTCGGTTGAAAGAACCGGCTTCCGGGGGGCTAGTGGTGATACTAGGTCCAGGCCCAATTATCCAATAGTAATATGGGCTCGGTCCGCTACGAGGAAAGGTAGTTTGGCAGTATCCGGGTTCATACAACTCGGATAGGGACAGATACGCTAGAAGACACTCGGAGCATGGACCACTCGGAGAGCATGGGTATTGTATAAATAGTGCTCCTCAGCACTATCCCAAGTAAGTGTCTTCTCACTATTCAAGTGATTACCCCTTTTCTCTCCCGAGATCCATCTTTCATCATCACGCTGGAGGGTCTACCCTCGGGTACCTCCCGGGGTTCTGTCTTGTAGGACCAGATATTGGATCAGGGATCAGGGGCCTATCCGGACCGACCAGGCAGGCAGCATCAAACATGTTCAGAATCATAAGAGTTGCTGCTCATGCACTTTTCTCACTAATAAAACTTCCGGCCACTTGAAATTCACCATCATTTTTCCGGTCACCGCCTCGAGCACCCACCACCCAAAGCCATGTACACATCAGCCATCGTGGTGGCCTCGCCACAGTCCAGTTTTACCCTAAGATTTTTTTTAAAAAAAAAAGAGAGGGTAAAGTTGTCAAATAAAAAATCAAATGCCTTTAGTAGGAATTATAAAAGTTTTACACCCAAACTAGAAATTTTAACTCTTATTACGCCCTTTCTAGGAATTTTCCCTTTTTTCTTTAAAAAATTCTGATTTAGTAGTCTTTTTATTAATATTGTTCTTTAAACCCCTATATTTTCTAAATGGGCCAAAATAAGGGTCCAATTTTTTTTAATCCCATCATTTTAATTAATCTTAATTTATTTTCTTCCTTACTTATTAAAGTTCTTTTGCGACCGATTTTCACCGTTATATAGGCAACTCAAATTTCAACGAATCCTCAATTAGGCCTCCAAATACATAGAGTCGACCCTGGTAATAATCATTATGAAGTACTGGAGTTTCCCCGCCTGAAGAAGATTGATGCTGCCTTGTTGAAGAAAGAATACAGGAAAAAGGTCAGATCAAGTACGAATAAAATTCAATTTAATAAAAGAAAATTCTTTTCTTACTTTAATAGCCTCATCTTGAACAATATTCGGTTGCCTATCATTTTGAATTAAGGCTATGCTTATTCATCCTAACCAAAAGATGGGGAGTACGCTTGCAAGCGAATCTTTTAAGAAACTTTAGTGTGCAATTTTTTAAGAGATATTGTCGTGTAACTACACGGGCAGAATTAAAACTAGTATTTTTCACACATGAATATATCATTTTATTACTAAACTACATTCACCATGAACAGATGCATATCTCTTACAACAATTTGAAGCCCGTTGAAGCTATCCAACAAAAATATGACAATTTTAAATTTCTTTAATAGTATATGAATCATTTTCAATTGTTATTATGAAAATGAAATTGAAAAACGACTTTGATATTGATTTAATCTGTAAATACTAATAATTTGAATTCATAACAATCGAATTTCAACATAAATCTCACAAGAATTTTGACTACTATGTTACCTATTTCTAAACATGTAATACATTTGC
This sequence comes from Sherardia arvensis, assembly GCA_948330725.1. Lineage (NCBI taxonomy): Eukaryota > Viridiplantae > Streptophyta > Magnoliopsida > Gentianales > Rubiaceae > Sherardia > Sherardia arvensis. The sequence continues at coordinate 26,917,402 of OX415243.1, read as the reverse complement.
ATGTATACCGTTGCATTTAAAAATTATAAATGTATTTTATATATATTTTTAATTTAACCAACTATAAATGTATTTTATAGAACCAGGAAGAAGATTAGAAGCTACCCACATGGGATAACATCATGAAACTCACTATATATTAATTATATTTCACATACAACATAAAATAATTATGTAAGAATGATTAGATTAAATTAAATGTCATCAAATATTCAGCTCAAAACTGATCACGTTCACTTTTCAACCAACCGGACTTTCCCTACTCAAAATAATATCAATTTGTTCATCAAATGATAACTTTTAAAAGATCTCACAAATTAAACTAACCACCACACCCATAAAAACCATACTCAAGTCCCGCAGGCAATTCAGGTTTTCTATTTTTAGCAATTTCTGTTACAATCTCTTAAACCCTATAAATACCCCCATGCTATCAACTTCATCATCATCAAATATTCATCCACAATACACAACATACACTATCATTTCCCGATATGGCAACTAGCAATATCTCTCTTCCTAAGTTTGTTCTACTACTAGTCTTAACATGTTTCGTAGCTGATCATCTGAGTATTTGTGAAGCGCAGCTTCCAAACCCTCTTGAAAATGCACCTGATTTCGTAAGAACTCAGGATTCGCGATTTATTCTTAATAACTCGCCATTTCTTTTCAGCGGTTTCAACTCTTATTGGTTGATGCATGTGGCAACTGAACCCTCTGAGAGGTACAAAGTATCTCAAGTGTTCAGAGATGCTTCAGCTGCAGGCCTTACCGTTTGTAGAACTTGGGCATTCAGTGATGGAGTAAGCCAAGCTCTTCAGATATCCCCGGGAACCTACGATGAGCGTGTTTTTCAGGTAATTAATTCACTTGATTTAATGATGTTTATGTTATCCCGTATAAATTAATGCCCATGCATGATATATATGGATATTTTTTAAAGGGGCTGGACTTTGCGATATCGGAAGCTAAGAAATATGGGATTCGACTTATCTTGACATTTGTGAACAACTACAATGACTTTGGAGGAAAGGCTCAGTATGCTCAATGGGCAAAAAACTCAGGAGCTCAAATCAACGGCGATGATGATTTCTACACCCACCCAACTATCAAGGAATATTACAAGAATCACATCAAAGTGAGATTTAATTTCGATTATATATTAGTTTTCCAATGTTATTAAAGTTAATACCAGTCTTGACGTCGTATATCTCATTAAGAATATCATTCTTATTATATCAACTAATTTCAGAGAGTATTGACGAGATTTAACACGTATACAAGAATTACTTACATGAATGATCCAACAATCATGGCATGGGAACTCATTAACGAGCCTCGGTGCCAGACAGACTATTCTGGAAGAACTGTTAATGTAAGTAGATAAAATTATAGTTTGCATGCTAGTGAATGTTATAATGAATCATATATTAACTATATTTGTGCATATGGTATGTACAGGGGTGGGTACAAGAGATGGCAAGTTATGTGAAATCACTAGACAACAAGCACATGTTAAACATCGGTATGGAAGGATTTTATGGAGATACAATGCCGGAAAAGAAACAAAACAATCCAGGTTATCAGGTTGGAACAGATTTTATCAGCAACAATCTGATCCGGGAGATCGACTTTGCGACCATTCATTCATATCCAGATCAGTGGTGTGTACTTAAAACCACCAAGTTTTGATTAAAGCACCACTATTTTTTTTGAAATGATCATTTTCATAAATCTTCACTTTGTACAGGTTAACACAAAAGGACGAGATTACGCAAATGAGATTCATGCAAAAGTGGATGGCTAGCCACTGGGATGATTCAAAGAACATTCTAAAGAAGCCATTAGTAATAGCAGAATTTGGAATATCAAGCAAAGATCCAGGTTTCAGTGTGAGCACTAGAGATGAATACATGGGAAATGTATATAAACTCATCTACGCTTTTGCCAAGAGAGGAGGAACTATGAGTGGGAGCTTAATTTGGCAACTCTTGGCCCAAGGAATGGACAACTACGATGATGGATATGCCATTGTTTTGGGTCAAACCCCATCTACTACCAATATGATGTCCAGGCAGGCCAGGGCCATGACAAATTTGGCCCATACTCTCAACCACTTCAAGAACAAAGCCCAAGTCCTAAACTAAGATAGAAGCTATCTTCAAATGAGAGGTTATATATGGCGAAAGATGATTACAAGTGATGGACGAATTCTTTTCATCCTTTCATCTTTTGTTCACCAGTTTAATATTTTATTCCATTCTGTATTGGTTATTTGCAACCTTGTAATTTCCTTCAAGTCAATTTATGTCAGACAATTTTCTATATGAATTCATCCTCTCATTTTACAAACTAAAGTGTCTATTGTCTATTTCTATAAAATATATGCAAGGAGACAATTTTAATTAATGACAATGGAAATCTATAGTTCTAAACTACTATCGTACTCGAAAGTTTTGTTCTAAATACTATATATATTTTTAATGGACCATAAATCATGCAAATTATTTTTCAGAGGTCATATGATATGTTTCATTTTTTGGGTCATATATAATATGTGAATTAATTTTAAGAGACCTAAAATGAACACATTTTATTTAAAAGTTACAAACAATTTTTTTTTGTTTATTCTATATATTAATATATGTTGATGTAATTTTTTAATATTTCATTCAATCCAACAAAAATATCTTACACACTTAGCCCTTTACTCTAGGCCTTTGAAAAACAAGGAAAAGATGAACTTACTAGTCTATGCAAAAAACAACCAAAATTTTATACCCAATCTAATTCCCTATTTTGACTCAAACCTGTTCACTCCTCTCTAAAAAAAAAGTAATATGATTCGATCTAAGGAATTAAAGACTGAAAATTTCAGTGTTCTTGACACAATCTAACAACCCAAAATTATATCATTCACCAGACTACTGAAATCATGGTGACTAACATTTCAATCCGCATCTCAATATGCTTCTGAACTACTTTCAATGGCTGTAATTTCTTCTGAAAAGTCTTCATGTTCCTCTCCTGCCATATTAGGTACAAGCAGTTTACCAGCAGCCCAAACTTCTTTTTTCCTCTGCTTAATCATCTGAGCGCCTTTATAAACTCCATTAGATTCTGACCAGCCTTGATTGAGAGCCTTTCTAGTAAACCCTTTGCAAATGGACATGCCAAAAATAAATGTTGTGGAGTCTCAACTGCACTAGAATCACACAAGAAACAGCAGTTTTGAACCCCTTCAACATTCCCAAAAAAGAAAATGTAATTTAGTGATGGTTGATACATACCGTTCAGTAGCATCCACAAGGGAAAAAACTGTGTTTTGGCAACAGTTTTGGGTACCAGACAATCCTGGCAAGGAAATTCAGTCTATTGGCACCTTTTAAGTAGTCATAGGCGTTGGAAGTGATGAACTAGCTCCTGCTGTCTACACATAGTCTCATTTTTATGCCTATTTTCTCTTGAGTTTCAACAGTTGAGTCCATCCTTGAGCCTGGCTTGGCATGTATGCTTCAAGATGCTTTCCCTCAAGATAATATGCATAGCAGACTATGTGTGTTAATTTATCTTCATTCACAACTCTGTTTCCGACTAACTTTGTACTTTAAGCTTCATTAAAACTGTATGATCAACCAACTTCACCTAAAAGAATCCACATGATAATATAAATTTATCAAGATCAAGCCACACAACTAAAGATTCAAAGAAAGAATTGCACCGCTATTGACCTTTGCTAAAATGTGTTGCAACCACCATGAAATTGAAGAGCTGAATGGCTGGCCTTCTCAGACTGAATACACTTGGGAGTCTTGAACGGACTCAGAGTAGTTCCTACCTCAGAAATACAGAACTTCATGAATTCATCAAATGCACCTCTTTTCACAACCCTAATCTCCATAAGTCCAATGCTCTCTCTCTCTCTCTCTCTCTCTCTCTCTCTCTCTCTCTCTCCATTCCCAATATGTCATGTCCATAGATTCATCCACCACATCGCAGCACTGCACCATTTGTTCTGCAATATCATCAACTTCCAAAAACTCTACACTGATGTTTAGAAGTTCCTAGAACAGCACATAGTGACTGGGAAACGAGGATGAAACCAAGTGGTTCAAGAATCTCACGCGTGGCTTTTGAAACTGCTTTCAGAAGGTCTTCTTTTGTTGTCTTGTCTGAGAGTATGGTTAGTACCTGAAATCATGAGTTTACCTAACCTTGATCAAATAATCAACTTTGATCAAAAGCTCTGTTGCAGTATTTTGGTATTATAATGTCGCTGCACAGTTCGATATTATGATGTCAAATGCGGAATTGAAGAACACTACAATTGGTAATGCAATTCAGTAGAATTCACCTACATCTGCGGGGCTCTGCCCAACTTGAAAGATTCAAAAGAATGCCCAGAGTAACAGTACAAAACATTTTTGTTACTAAACTCAAATCTAGTGTGAGTTAAGGCTGCAATTTCTCAAATTGTTCCAAACACGATTTGCCTTCAACGTTATCGTTCGTTGTTGATTTGTTGAGCGAACCTCAAAACTTGGCTCAGCTTCTCCGTCGATTCTTCATTGCAAAACCTCAAACACCCGATTTATACTTCTGCTTCTGCTTTAATGCTTGCTGAATCGATGTAAAATAACGCCATGAGGTTCTTCTTTTATAGCATTAGGTAGCGATCCATCTTCTGTCGGATCCAACTCTCTCATTCTACTTCTGATTCTAATTACTATATTACCAATAGTCTAGAAAATATAAAACAATGTTCTAATCTAATTCTAATCAGGAAAAGACAATGTTTAATTGGATCTCTTTCCTTACAGATTTTGATCTAAATTTCTGAAACAATACATAGAATATTGATGAACACGGCTGAATATTAACATAACATAATATTCTGGTCAGACATATAGACTTGGACTTTCCTTATTTTCTGAGCTCAATGCGGGCAAGACATCTGAAGAACTGCGGACATATATTATAATGCCAAAATCGGTTCATAAAATATAGATGCCAACTAACATTTATGACTTGCGGTACCACATTCTTCCTTCTCACAAATCTGAATTGTGGAATCTTGTTCACGAAGCCTGTCAACATCAGAATATCTCTCATTCGGTACGTGTACAGCCATAAACATCCACCGAATAATTATATTTAATCATCCATGTTCTGCAAAAGGGCTCACAGAGCAATTCTTATACCATACCCAAGGGGTATGTACCCCCACCTTTGGTGTGTGTCTACAATTATAATTGTGGATTCTATTTGCATATACTATTTATAGAAATCATAAGTAAAACAAAACTACAATGCACATTTATACACATAAAAAATGCACATATTTATATTTTAAAATGCATGTGGGGATATGTACCCCTAGTGTATGGTATAATTTGTGCTCACAGAGATTCATCATCCATGATATTATCGACCATCATTTCCGGAGTCGAATACGCAAAATACATAAAGGGACATAAACCATAGCGGTTATATTATTTTAGTCGAATTAGTAGAGCCCATAAAGGCCCATCAGGGTTCCCATATCCTTTATACACTGAATGTTTTCTTAAACCCTAACGAGATCTATAGGGATAACTCAAAAGAATTTGCCGTCGTCCCTTCATCTCGGGTCTTTTCTGAAGCCGATCGAGATTTCATCCTAATCAAACCATGGTGCCAGACAGATTTCAACCATGGAAGGAAGGCTTCGTTGATTTCAAGCATGGATTTCAACGTTTGTCTGTTTGTATAAAGATTTCTCGAGCTCGATATCGAGGCAGCATCTTCAGGTATCCCATGTTTGTATTAGTATATATATGTATATATGTATGTATGTATGTATAATATGTATATTTGGGTATAATGTATATGTTTGTTTAGATTTAAGAGTGGTTTAGGTACGTCTGCAATTAGATCTGGCATTTGATTAACTGTTGGTTTCGATCTTCCTCTTATTGAAGGGACCTGTGAGTGATTCGATTATGGTCTTCTCAGCCAAAAAGGATCTGATAGTGAAACTGAGTCTGTGCGTTGCATTATCGTTTGAATTTGAGTTGAGTCGCCTCTGGTAAAAATCCAAGATTTGTCTGGTTTGAGTTGGGTCACCACAAGACGACCTCTTTCAAGGTTGCAGCTGTTTGCAAGTCTCGAGCGACTCCTTCACAATCAAATGATTTGCAGCCATGATGATGTCAAATAATAAGGTACTACGTTCATGATTTTGGCAGTTAACACTACTTACAGGAAGATCGAATTGAAGCAACAGTTAAAGAAGTTGCACGTCGCCAAGTTTTCAAACGAGGCAAGCTATATAACATATAGCTAATTTTGGTGTGTGTGTGAGAAGAAGGTGACTATATATAGATGTGCCTTCCATGGTTATAAAATCACTCTCAATGCCAATACCTCTGTGCGAAAACTTGACAAACTGGCCATATCAAGGGTAGGAGTAGCCTTGATGTTTCACATTATTATGGAAAGGAGCTGAAGAAACTACTCATTGAGTTGAGTGACCTTGAGTAAGTGCTTTGAATGATTCACGAATGATCTTAAATTTGCTGAGTTATGTTTGTTATGAACCACTAATCGTTATTGATTCCTTAGGAAAACCGAGCTGAAGTGCACTCTTTGGGACAAGTATGCTGAGCAAATGGACAAGTATTTCGATAACAATTAATGGATACCCTGAATCTTCTGTGCTCATTGGCAACGTCAAATGTGACAGTTTCATTTGGTTGGAAGAGCGCATTCACAGAATGTTTGAAAAACTCAGAAAGTTTGCGAGGAGATTATAAGTTTGTGTTATAACATGAAGATGGTGTAGATGAGTATTGGTTTGTATAAAGATTTCTGAAGTAAAAATGGTGTGAGACTATTTTGTTGTAAACATATCTGTACTCATGTATCTCACTGGTCATGAACTGGTCACTAGTAGTGTATTTAAGGATTTAATTAAGATATAATTAGTGGATAATTTTGTAACTTTAGTAGTAATTATATTTATTTAGAATTATCTCCCAATCATACCATAAATTTTATTCTTTTACAATTTTTAGTTATGTTAATTTATGCTTTTGTTTGATTCTATATATATCATTTTTATTCAATTAGACCTGTTTTTGTAATTATTTCTTGATTTTCAATTGATTTTGTTAATTATGTAATTTTGGATCATTCAATTGAATTGAATATATATATATATATATGTGTGTGTGTGTGTTCTATTTAACATATATATTCACCGCATAAATTTATATATGTATTGAATTGAATTACCGAAAATTATGAGCCATATTCGGCGAAGCCTTGTTTTATACAGATTTGATTTAAAAGAAAACCTTAAAAAATTACAAATTTAGGAGATAAACATTCAGGATGATTATTAACAAAATTGATCTTGCTTATATTATTTATGTTTGACGTCCAGGAGGTTTTTTCGTATTAGAAGTTGATTTGATTTGATTATTTCAATTGATTTCAATTAATTTTGGTTGATTGTTCTCTTCATTTAATTTGATTTGATTATGAAAAAACGGATTATAGAGTGCAATTTTCAGTAATTTACTGTGAAAAATAGTAGAAATGGATTGGTACTACAGAGTTTGATTTTCTAGCTTGTATTTATGTAAATTAAATTAATTAATCGTGTTTAGTTGAAATAAAACAATAAAAACAAACCGAGTATTGCGCGCGGCATTACTGTCTAGTATTTTAAAATTCATTTTGTAATGTAAAAATAATAAGATAGTAAACTAAAAATTCTATAATTTTGTAAATTGTTAGAGAAATTGCCTCAATATGAGCATTAATATATGGTGTATTGGAAACCTTCAATCCATGTCATTTGACATTCATATTCCAGTTTAACATATATCAGGATCATCCTAATATTGGCAATATCAGGCACCAATTAAATAACAACACATCATCTTTAACTAATTTATGATTGAGCTACGTGTTCAATCATTACCCAGACGGGTTTAGACATTCTAAATTAGGGTTTTAGAAATTTACTAAAAATATCTTAACCAATTAAAACATTACAATTGTACACGTGTCATTATCTTATTGGTACCTGATAAGGCATATATCAGGATCATCCGGATGAATGTTATTCTCTTCATATTCAGTCCTTAATTGATGCTTTGAATTGGAGAATAATTTTAGCATTTTAGAATAAATGTGGCAATTAATATATTTGATTGGAAGGATTGCATCGCAGATGCTTTAAACTAGGATTAAATATATATAATCACTACCTATTAAATATAATATGCGTCAATTTTGGATTCATTTACAGATTACAGTAATATTTAGTGAATTTCTGCACAAATTGTTCATTTGCAATTAACTGCATTCTTTTGACTCAAATAAAAACATTCATCGAATTAGTACTCACATAAATGTTGTTGAACATATCTTTTCCTACTACTAATTTCCTGTTTTTTTTAGTGCAGTATATAAATAAACCACCTACAACATAACACACATACAAAATTTATCCATTCAACAATCAACTGGAATTTTTTTTACCCCAATTGAGAATGGCATTCTTCACAAGAACCAAAATTAATGGAAAACTGGTTCTAACCATCACATTGTTCCTCACACTGCATCATGAAACCCTAGTATCCTCAGATGATCCAAAAGGATTTGTGCAGATTTCAGGAAACCAGTTTGTTTTGGACGGTAGATCGTTTCTGTTCAATGGATTCAACTCTTACTGGATGATGAACGTTGCTTCTCAGCAAAGTGAAAGGTTCAAAGTTACCAGCGTGTTTCGCGATGCATCGACTGCTGGCCTCAGTGTCTGCAGGACCTGGGCATTCAGCGATGGCGGTGATCAATCCCTTCAGATATCTCCAGGAGTCTATGATGAACGTGTTTTTCAGGTACAATTCATCCTCTCATAATCCCTAATCAGGTAAAGATGATAGAATTGGAACAGAAACAGAAAATAACTGAGATTGCTGTGTTTTTCAGGGGCTCGATTTTGTGGTGTCAGAAGCGAAAAAATACGGTATACGTTTAATACTAAGTCTAGTAAACAACTACAAGGATTATGGGGGAAAGCCTCAGTATGTGACATGGGCAAGAGAAGCTGGAGCTAGTGTTGGCAATGATGATGATTTCTATACTAATGATCTCATCAGGTCATACTACAAGAATCACGTTAAGGTAATAACTGATAAATATGCTTTATAGATACACTACATTTGTGCTAAAGGATGTTTTTCCGGTGATGATGACAGAGAGTGTTGACTAGAGTCAATACAATCACCGGTGTGTCATATAAAGACGACCCGACTATCATGGCATGGGAGCTCATCAACGAACCCCGGTGCCAACAAGATTTGACCGGAAAAACCGTGAATGTAAGTGAAATGATGGAATTACACTACTCTCTTGTTCTCTGGATTTGGCTCTGACTTGTATTATATGACAGGTTTGGGTTCAAGAAATGGCAAGCTACCTGAAGTCGGTTGATAATGAGCACCTTTTGGAGATAGGGATGGAGGGCTTCTATGGAGACTCGACACCAGACAGGAAGAAATACAACCCTAATGGATACACAGTCGGCACAGATTTTGTCACCAACAATCAGATTCAGGAGATTGATTTTGCAACAATACATGCATATCCTGATGTTTGGTGAGATAAAGATCTATATTCTTAGGGAATTTTCTAACTAAAATATAAAAAGTTATTGTAACTGACTTGTACTCGGAAAATTTAAAACAGGCTGTCAGGAAGTAGTGACCAGGAACAGATGGCATTCATGGGAAGATGGATGAGTAGTCACAGTGCAGACACGACAACTACACTGGAAAAACCATTGGTTTTAGCTGAATTTGGTAAATCAAGTAAAGATCCAGGATTCAGCATAGACGGAAGGGACACGTACATGAAACAAGTTTACAACAACATCTACAATTCTGCAAAAAGAGGGAGGTTTAGCGGGAGTATGGTTTGGCAGATAATGGCTGAGGAAATGGATTCATACAGTGATGGCTACGAAATTATCTTGTCTCGTAATACATCAACTCTCGAGATTATTACTTTTCATTCTCGCCAAATGGCTTCACTAGTACATTGACACTTTTTAAATGATAAACCCCACAAAAGAAAGTACAAGCAACAAATTATGAGCAGATATCTTTTTAAACTGGAAACCATATGCCTCTCTACTTTTCCATGAGATTTTACTTTCTTGTTTTTTCGAAAACCATAAGATCAAGATGATACTTAAATGCTACAAAATCTTGCAGTAGCTCCATCTACAAGTATAATTTCGGCCAGCAGTATATTTTCCATTTTATGAGTGCATTATGATATCTAATATGGTCCAATATAGGGCATGACTATTTCAAATCTATAGATCTTCAGCCTACAGGTGGTGAACACAAATATCATATTGTGGATGGTAACTGAACAGTTTGATTCTCCTATTAAGTTGCTTAACTACAATAAACAATTGCCTATTTATTCCATTCACAAAAGACAATTTCCATTTCTGCCATACTCATTTTTTATACCTTGTCAACATGTCTAAAAACAGCCAGGTCAAGAGTCTGGCCACAACCCTTCATCTTGACACTTGAAAATTTGTGAATCCAAAAAATCACTACCAGAAGAAGAATGAAATTATATCATGCCAATGCCAATTGCATTTCCAGCAACTTACTGCCATGCCTGGATGCTGGTACTTGAGAGATCAAATATATTCATATTCGAAAGCAGATAATTAAGGTTTTCGATAACTCCTCCCCAAAAAATGATGAAAATCATATGCAAGTAGCACAAGAAGATAACAGGATCGGCACAACTGTACTGTTCCATACTTGAACAAGTGAGCAAGAAGCTAGTATACAACATGATGCTTTCACAAAGTCAAACATGTAACAATTGAGCAAAAGAATGACTCCCATCGCATACAAATAATTTTTTTCTTTTTACTTGTAAAAACTTTTGCTGTTCACTATGGCAATTACAGTGGCCCGGAGCCAAAATTCCCCAAAAATAATGATATAACAGGGGAAGATTGAAACAAAGATTTCAAAAAAGTACTATGTATAGAAAATGAACCTCACTATGCTACGATCAAAATTCACAAACAATTCTACAACACTCACCGACTTCTAGGCGCGCTTCCCTTCCACTGCTGAGAGAGACAGTCGTAATCAAATGCTAGCCATGCAAATCTTTTCATAGGGTATCACATGCTTGTTCTTATCTCATAGGTATCAGACAATAATCTGCTGAGCTAAAGCAAATCCAACAATGGTGGTTGCTCAGATTGAGATCTTGCGTGGTTAAGATGGGAGGATGATGTTGTACTAAGTTTCCCTTGATTTCCTCTCCCTCTGCCTCTCCCTCTGCCAACAGCAGTTAATGGAGGTGGAGCAAGTCTTGGAGCAGTCTGGTCAGTCCTGCTAGGAGCAAATATAGATCCAAGATCAGACTTTTTCTCATTAGTGCCCCCCTGATTCTGTCTCATGAATCCAAGTGAACTCTGGGTATTAAGTGGCCCACTAAAATTCGAAACTGGATTCCCTAGATTTATTCTCAGTGGTTCTGTTGAATTTTGTGTGTTGAAGGCCCATGAAGTATTGCCAGCAGTTTGAAAGCCCGGTCCATTGGCAGGGACAGGATTAGAACTGTATCCATGTTTGCTAGCTGATAATGACATTGCACCATTGTTTGAAATGCCAGAAGCAGCTGTGGAGCTACTAGGCCTTGGGGGCCAGTTAGCAAAAGGATCAACGTCGCCCAAACCTGAATCAGTTTGGAGAGTGTTCTCACTAAGCCCCCCAATACTGGTTGACTGAGTTGGCAAATCCAACTGAGCTGTCCGTGGGGGCCACTCAACATCAACTGCAGGAACAGAAGATGTTGATTGCTGACTAGATGCTGTAGACATCATGGAGGGTTGTGAATATGCTGAATTACCCTGAACAGTCTGACTTGGAATTGTAGGTTGAGTTGATGCCTTCACTGCTGAAGACTGGCTACTCGTTGAAGATTGCCTAGGTGCAATCCAATCTTCATCCCAGGATGGGCTGTGCTTCATTGCAGATGTAACTGATTTGGTAGTTTTATTCGTTTGTCCTGGCACAGCCCCATTTGCAGCAGGGGCTGCTCTTACTTCAGAAATACCATTATCAGACAAAATTACTCCTCGTTTCTCTTCTATTTTCCTATCATCAAAAAGGAAAAATATGCAGATATTCAATCAATTCCAGAAATATATAACACAGATACTTTCCAAAATCTGCAAACTAGTCATTCATTACCCAGCTCACTAAAAGGATTATAGAGGAAAGATTAGAAGAGTAAGCATAGACTCGTGCTATTCAGAAATTCAGCTTTTAGAATCATTAGACCAACTAGCAGATAACAAATTAAGATAAAAAACAACAGGAGGATTGCGCCTAACACTATGCGATATATTATTTACCTTAGAACATCTTTAACGAAGTGCATGTACTTCGCAAATTGCTGAACATTTAATTGCTGGGCCAGAAGAAGAGGCATCAAGAATGGAAGAACATGCTCTGCGGCAAATTCAACTCCATACTGGAAGAAAGATATTGAAGGCATAGATTATGATTCGATACTTATCCTAAATTCCCATCCAATCTGAGTAATGAATCAGGCTTAAGTCTAAACAACTACCTGCTTTAAAACACTATTTGCGACACCAAGGGTACACATAAGAGTTGGAGGAGAATGATCAACAGCTGTACAACGTTGTATAGTTTGCAGTACTTCTAAAACAGCAGGCTTGTCAAGTAGATGGATCATATCAGCCAGGCATAACAATGCATTTACTCTGACCTGCCAACAAAAAATAAGAAGGAAAAAAACACCTTTAAAACATGAAAAATGAATAAATTTAAATTAAAACTTTGCAAGAGAGCGAACAGGTATTGCAGCTACAAGTATATTAAAATAGGTTTGCCACAGATGCAAAATATCAGACTTAAGAAAAGACATTTGAAATCTAGATATCGTAAGTCATCTTTGCTAAGTATTACATATCATTCTCAGAACTTGTTTATTATCACCCTGCCATAATGTAAAACCCTTTCTCGTGACAAGTCACTAAGCAATATATGCAAGTACAATAGGCAAAGAGCTCTATGGTATATCACATTTAGCAAAACGATTTGAAGTTCCAATAGTATTAGTCGGAGGTGCCTGATAGGGAATAATTTTATTTGAAAAATGACAACATCATTTTGAAAATGTGTTACCATCAAGACACCGAGCATCTCTCCTAAATTGTCTGCCTGGCCCTAAATGTTAGGTACAACTTCTAGAAACATAGTTGTCTAATTGACAGCTTGAGCATGCCTTAAACTCAAGAAAATATAATCCAAACAATAACATAGCAATACTTACAGCAGCCACAGTTGTCTTCAATGCTAAACCATGAACCCGAGGTAAAATTGCTTGCTTCACTAACTGTGACAACCAAAAAGCAAAATATACCACCAAGGAAGAGTTAGCAAAATGCTTATCAGACCTTGGAAAAAATATTAGCAAAAAGGTGACAAGTGGTCTATGTAGAATGAAATATACACAAGTTTATGTAGTTCCAAGATAGAGACTATTAGTTCTTGCTCTAAACCGTCAAATCCAAGCGATCCTCAAATCTAAAGTGCATGAAAAATCTTTGTTTCTAATCAACTTTTAAAGCACGCCAAAATGAACAATCTTTTGGAATAAACAGCATAATACTAATCTTCCCATGGCAAAAAACCTAAGATCATGGAAACAAATATACAAAAGGAAACAAAATGAATTTCAATTACCTGGACTTGAAGCTGCTTAGCAAGTGACACTGTCTTCTTAAGGACTTCCTCTTGCATGCGAGCATCAGTGTCATCGTAAGCGCGAACAAGCATTGGTAGGACATGTGAAATCAAGTGTGCCTGACTGGCCTGAAACAAAAGTAGAGAGTAGAGACGAGAAGTATTGTTATAGTAACCCAGCAAAGTTAGGAGCTCAGTAGATAGCAAAAGAAGGAAATGCATGCCCAGCATATACAAACTAAAAAAAAGATATTATCAGTTACATTTTTGTATTCACAAGCACCATGTACAGATATAAAAAACACATTGACAGGAGAATTTGAAAGAATAATAAATTATAGAGCAACGGAAAAAACCTTTTAATTTAAAACCCCCAAAAGTGAAAATCAAACACATTTGTCTCACTTTAACCATGCTACAGTAGTAACTTAATTCTAGCAGGAATCACTGTACATTTTCGAAATTCTTTTTTTTCTCGAAATTCTGGGTATCTGTACAACCTGTTTCTCTATTCAGGCCAAAATACTCATTAGTTTGGTCTAGAATTATAATACTAAACCAAACAAAAGCAACCTTAACGTAAAAGCATAAATACAAGACTTTTTTTATGAATTTTTAAAAATTGCACGGGGTACCAAAAAAAACAATTATAAAATTCAAGGATCAGCATAATAGGTAAACCAAACCCTGTTACCTTATTAATAATGAGCTCCGAATGCTTTACGAGTAGCAGCAGTGTCTCACCAGAAGCACTACTTAGGACAGGAACAAGAGCTGGGAGGGTCGAGAGCTCAAAATCTTTTTTATCCTACAAAATATTAAGAGATATCAACACACGCTAAAATACCCAGTTCAATGATAATCAACAACTGATGACAAGTATCATATAGAATATACAGCTTGATGCACAAAATCAAGTTTTCCATTTCAATTTCAAGCGCTGAGAAAAAATATATCCATGCAGCCAAAACAATATTATAAAAAATTTAAACTGAGTTCTACTCATATACAAGTTGCAAAATTTTGATCTAAACTCGAGCCAAATAGTAATATCATTATCAGTATGCTATAGAATTTCCAGGATAACATAGTTACGATATTCTTTTTATCTCAACCTGCTCATGCTCAGGATAGAATTCAAGAAGGTAGCACCTGTTTGTTATGAGTTTAACGTTCAAAAACTATAAAATATTCATATACCTGTGACTCTGCTATTGTAAGAACCATAGGAAGAATCATCGGCTGCATCACCATATTCCTCAGCTCAGCACACAGAGGTGGTAGTACCTACATATATTTTATCACATTCAGCTTCATATTTACAGAGAGTAGTGACAATCTAATCTCAATAAATTCTTGATTTTGCTCCTCTCCTTTCTCTTGTGGGAGGAGGGAGGGGACGTCATACAAGGCAAGTTGAGTATCAGATGTGCAATACATACAATATTCAGAAATATCATGCTGTGTTTTTCATCCATCATTTCTTTAGATAACAGACACATTAAAATTTCATGAGCATGTACATAGTAAAAATGTAAAAAGAAAGGCAAACATTAAAAATAGAGAGGTCTGAAGAATCCCATACCTTATAACGCAACACTCGAGAATCAAAATCCTTCCACATGTCTGATAATGCTTTCAAAAATTCAGATTTCTGCATGTTATCTCTTTCCTGCAACCAGGAGAAGTTATTTGTGATTACATTTCTATATACAAAGCATTCTTCTCAGTGAGCTTATTATGGTTGAAGTAAAACATACTAGCATGTGGTCCAGGAACCGAAGCGCACGCAACCTAGTGTCATCACGGAAAAATGGTGAAGCTGCAGAAATAAAGAGTATATTTAGAATCTGTATGAATAGTCAAGAGGACAAAAATATAAGAGGAAAACCCACCTAAATATCATGCTAAATATAAAAAAAGATATGGTATGCAGATGTTCTAGGCCCTAATTAAATTCTTGTAAGAGTTAACAGGAATCAAATACTCAGCAGTTTTTATAAAATCCAGGCCTTTAATTCATATAAAAAACCCCGTTACATGAACTTGCTACAGAAAATAAAAATATACAGATTTTAAGAAGATGGCACCAAATTTGTACTTTCGAAATGATCATGATTTTGCACAACACAAAATTATGCACCTGTGAAGTCGATAGCTGTTGGCCGCAAAGCCTCATTAGAAGAGAGCATTTTCTGCAAATCAAGTACCAAGTCTGGGGGAATGCTTGAGAAAGCATCGCTGGTCAGGTATGTCAGAGAATTCATGTACTGCATGGGAAGAAGTAAGAACCATTATAATAGAAGTCTAAATGTACCCAAGTAGACATGTGACCAAATGATCTTTACATTGGTACAATAAAAAACAACAAACAATTACCATTTTGACATTGTTGTGACAGTTAAACAAAGGTTTGCGAGCAACCAAGTGGTAAGCAAGACATGCAAAACTGAAGATGTCAGCTGCAGTTCCAATTAAAGATGATTTACTTCGAACCAGTTCAGGAGCAGTGTAGTCAAGTGCTGGCTGAAGGGGTAAAATTGAATCTTCAACATCATATTCCTGTCAAAAACCAAACCAGGAAGCTAGTTCAAATTACTGAAATATCAAAGAGTTCAAAAAAAATCATACAACAAAGCCCGGAATAAGAAAAACTCAAGAAAAAAGCCAGCCAACCCCATCAGAGAAGCTAATACACACCAACATATTCAAGCAAACTATCAAAAGGAGTAGAGGCTGTAGAGCAGAAGGAGATAAGAAAATAAAACTCCTCCCAGTGGCGGTATCCTTTGTGTCAACCTTAAATCATATAAACTGATTCTTTACTAGACCCTCCGTCCCCATTTTTATGAAGAAAACATTTCATCTCATAGTCGACCATTAATAAGTATAATATATAAATAATGATATCATCATATCATATACTGTTAGCTTCCCTTGAATGATGTAGTTTTTAATATCAAATTTTCATATACCGTTATTATTAAGTGTGTAACAGAAGTTATGGTCAAACATGGGATGAAATTTTTTGACTAAAGAAGTGAGACATGAATCGCAATTTTAACAGACAGGGTGCTGTTAATTAAAGTTTCCAATTTCTACCACACCATCTCAAATTTAATATATAACTGAATAGAGTCATAAAGTTATCATCTTTTTCAAAGTATTGCTTCTTAACATTCCATTATAACTATGTCAACTCTCCTCTCAGCACTTCCCTCCACCAGCAAAGCCACAGCAGAGAATGCTATGAATGCTAGAAGGCCTCGATGTACCAGCCTTCATGAAGTTCTCTCTCCAAATCCATACTATCTTAGCACAACCTAAGACCTAATGTATAACTACATTGAAGATGAACAAATGAAACAACTGATTTTTTCCCCATTATCAAAGGTACCAAATGCATATGGAGGAATGTTGGTTAAATGACGACAACAATAGTAAGCCAAACTTGGGAAATTTTAAAGAAACTAATTATTTAAATGTGGTGCCCCTATATAAATATATATACTTACAGCATAATGGAAAGCCTGAACATTTGATGAATCACTGGTCGACTGATCGGTAGTAATTGTAAAGCCAAATCCCCCTAGTTTCCAAGCTCCATTGGATGTGATCAGGATTGACTGTAAGTTAGAATATCAATGATATGTCATTAAATATCAACCGTGTCGCAACTGAGTGAGAGTAAAAGCACCATACTTTTATTATACCAGCAAAAAAGATTTCATATAGAATAACCATGAGAGCCCAGAGAATGTAACAAAATATCTCACTTGTCAAAAACTCCACCTAGAACCATGTTGTAAGAAACTCTTACCTCAGGTGATATAGACCGATGAATAAGTCGAGCATTATTATGAAGAAAGTCCAAAGTTTCTGCGATTTGAAGCAATCCATGCTTCACCTCCAATATTCCCATCTCCTGCACAAAACAATAGCAAGGGAAAGTGGATAAAAGAACATGATTTGCAGCAATATAAGACTCAGACTTATGAAGAAATTAACTAGCAACTCTTTCCACAGTGGACACAAAAAATGCTTCCTTTTCAAAGTACGTTTTGTAGCTCTAGATTCGTCGCAGACTACAAACTGCAGCCTATCCTAACTGATCCATGATCAAGGCCGCAAACCACTAGAATTGAGTTCGATACCACATGAATTCAAATCACAAGAAATTCTTTAGTATATTAAGTTGTAAATACAATCTTCAGGATCCAAAGAATGAAACAACATGCTCATCAAGCAACTTAGTCAGTAAGCAGTTAGTAATTACCATTCCTTTGAGCTCCTTGGGAACACTTTCAATATTCTCCAAGTCCCCCAATGCATTAGCAGCGGATGCGAAGAGAGGCTCAGTAACCATAGCCATGGCATGTTTACTCTCATCCAGAGCACTCACGACATGCACAACTCCAGGGTGCCTCAGCCTGACCAACCTCGAGGCATCGGCCCTAATAATGTCAAGGAACGAATCCTCAGCTGCCTTGGAAAGCCCGGCCCGCTGCCTGGCGTCGGACAGGGCCCGCTTGTCGAGCACCCAGACGCATACATTGGGGTAGACGGCGTGGCCGTCGCGTGACCTGGCGGAGAAGAGC
Organism: Sherardia arvensis; assembly: GCA_948330725.1. NCBI lineage: Eukaryota > Viridiplantae > Streptophyta > Magnoliopsida > Gentianales > Rubiaceae > Sherardia > Sherardia arvensis. The sequence continues at coordinate 26,898,987 of OX415243.1, read as the reverse complement.
TTCCAAGCCAAGCCGGGGCCAGCGGAGCCGATCTGCTCGGCTAGGTCGTATTCCTGCAGCGGCTTCGGCAAGCCGGTGACCTCCTGGACCGTGGTCTGCACCGTCTTCTCGATCACCGCGGATGCCTTGGCGAAGGCCTGCGTCAGGGTTTTCATGTTCAACGACATCGTGCTGCTGATCGGCAGACCGGGTGTAAGTGGGCCCAGCACCGCTGCGAGATTGAAAACTGGAAGACGATGATCAACTGGAGGAAGGAAACGGGGTCATAAATTCCTGACTCAATTACCGTACAGCTTCGTTTGAATTCTTTTGCGTTTTTACTTTTCCGTTTTGGTTTTTATTTTTTTTCCTTTTCTGTGGATTTTTAAGTATATTTAATGATTTTTAAGTATTTAAACCGAATGTTAACGACGAACTTTGCTGGTTCCTCTTGTTGTTGGGCTGTGGCTGTCGGCAACAAACCAAGCCAGAGTATAAAATAGGCCTGAAATGCTAAAGAGGGAAATTTATCTCATCTAATCATTCTTGAATTTCGACTAGGACCGTCATGTAATATTTCGGAGTTAGTGCAAAAAAAGTATTCGTGGTCAATTTTTTTCCAGTTCATTTTTTCAAACTTTAATAAAAAATTTTGATTATATTCAATTATTACAAAATATATACATAATATAAAGAATTTAGAACCCTCAATTCATCTTCAATTCAAATTTTTTTCTCAATTATATTTAATTTTTATAATTTTTTTCGGATTAAACCTCAAATGCATAACGAAATATATAAAAATATATAAAATTTGGGGCCCTTTAAATTTGGGCTCTAATGCGACCACTCATATGACACATGCCAAGGGACGACACTGAGTTCAAAGAGTCTCTAATGAATACAGCATTCTATAACTTCATTCGAACTGATATTGTAATGCCCTCCGTGAAAGGCAATGTTCCTGCAAGGGTTGGATCTCTAAGTCATTTTTCCTTCTTGAAACCGCGCTTATGAATAAATCACCCTTTGTAAAGGAAACTACCACTACTCCATCGATAGTTATTCAATTGCGTTCTTGTAAGACAAGAGTTTCAAGATTTTTATACACGAGGTAGAGAATCTATAGAACCTCTTTAATTATCAATTAATGAACTTCTCACTCTTTGGATGTCTTAAAAGATCATCCATTGCATTATTGTAGATAAACGCTTAATTATCTCTATGTAATACTAAATAATTATTCACTTCTTTTTTTGTTTCAAACTTTGGTTCAACTTTTTGATTTACTTAATGTTTCATCTAATATTTTTACATTTTTGCTCTTTTTATTTGTTTCCCTTTGCCCCTTTTTGGGTTTAATTAATTTGGTTTGATATTGATTCTACTTTTTACCTTTTGTATTTCGATTATGATTTGCTTTATTACTTCTCTCTCCTTTTGTATTTCGATTATAATTTGGTTTCTTTTGGAGGTTATAATCGAACTGAACTCAAATAATAGCATAAATTGATAATTACTGATAAACTGGGGGATTGCGTATATTCGCATTAATATTTAGTCTTTTATATTTTGGCAGCAAATTTAATGTTTTGTTTATTTGACCCCGACATCACACATATATGGCGGAAAATACGACTACATTCCGAATTTCTATAGTGAAATACGGCCTAGGCATCAATTTGAGTGGTTTATAATTCTCTCACGCCAATAATTTATCAGTTGAATTTTATCAAGTTACACAAAAACAGTGTCTCAAATTACCGCGCAACGCGCGGTTTATCTATGCTAGTAACTCATAAATGTTTTAAAGAGTTTTAAAGCATTTTTGCTTGCAATGTCCCTTGTGCGCACCGAGAAAAATATTTGCTTGCATTTTTGCTCAATGGGTCCTGGTTCTGGGATATCGTGACTTATCTCTCCACTAAGCCCTGTGGTGTCGGACGGGTGGGGCGTTGAGGGCGAGCGTATCATCTTTTTTGCTCCATGTATAGGAGAAAATTATGGATATGGTCCCCACTAGGGTTGTTCACTGGGTTAAATGGGCGTGGATACCAGTATATCCATGCCCATACCCATATAAAAATTTAAGATCCATCCTCACCCATCAATACATGATGGATATCATTTTGAGATCCATCCCCACCTGGATATCCATGTCCACTTGGATATCCATCTCAACCCACCTGGATATCATAATTATAAAATAAAAATATCATATATTAATATATCATATATGTAATTAAGAAATCATGAAACATTTAGCACACATACTTATAAAATTCTCTTAATTTTCAAATACGTAAAAATATGTTTCAAAAGAGTTTAGTATTCGACATGAACTTTTCAGCAGCTCAACTAGTTTGAAGGCAATCGTCTCCTCTAATTTCGAATATAGTACATACTCTGTCTTTTAACTTTTTTTTTGATGGTTTTATTTACAAAAAATATATATATATATAATAAAATTATAAAAATGTATTATATATTATTATATATAGTGGATATTATACGGGTAAGGAGCGGGTGGAGCGGGTGGGGCGGGTGGGTATGGGGCGGGTTTTTAAAAAATATCCATACCCACCCCATACCCATCATGGGTTTAAAAATCATATCCATGCCCGCCCCATCTTATGAATATAATGATCCATGTCCACCTAAATGGGGTGAATCTGGAGCGAATATCCACATAAACCCGCTCCATTGCCATCCCTAGTCCCCACTTTGTTTTATTTCTATTTTTGTACAATTGTTGATCATATAAAATTGAAATCCATCATTTGATATAACATATGTGATGAATCTAAGCTAGCAAGAACTTCCTACCACAATCTTATGGTATGACCTATGATTTTTCATAGGTTTATTGGAATTTAAATTTATTGTTGTTTTCTCCATTTACTATTTTTTTAATATGTTCAAATATTATAAATGAATTAAATGAGTTAAAACGTCAAATGGAAGCTACAAATATGCAAATTAATCAAGGATAGAACACTTTAACTAATCGTATATCATATTTACAATATTTGAATGAACTTTTTGTTGAAATGAATAATTAAAGATCATATGAAGAGTCTAATAATACAAATACACACACTTATGTCATAAAGATGTGAAATGAAGAGCGGTTCCATCATAAACTTGCGATAGGAGCGTCCTACCCTAAACTCTCTCTTAATTATTGGTGAAATTATGTTTATAAAAAAATATCTATATCCATTTTTACTATAGAAGAATGTTTTTTCTCAGAGGCGAATCTACATGGGGACTTGTGGGGTCTTCTTGCCAAATGATTAGTTCTAAAATTTATATTAATGTTAAATTTATCACATTTTTATAAAAATTAATACTATGTTCACTTTTCTTGTGTAACGTGTAATCTCTGAATCCGCCGTTGTGTTTTGTATCATTTAAAAAAACACTCATATTTTGGATAGAAGGTATTCTGCATTTGGTTAAAGAACAAAGAAAAAAAAACTTACACGGACCACTTATTAGTCATTTTGAAGAAATGAGAGACATGCGAATTTTCATCCAACCATATATGTATGCAATTGGTTCCCTCTTCATCCATCCCCCTCAACTCCATATTAGAAGTTTTGCCCAACATTTCATCCCTCAAATGAAGTGTGAATCCATTTTTAAATTTCCCGATGCTGGCTTATTCTTGGATACGAAGAGGACTAAGAGCTGGGCCGAGAGTCTGAAGAAAAAACGTGGATAGCAGCTAGTGAAGAAGGCATTCAACATGTTTCCACCAAATGCAGAGGCTGACCTTTGGTTGGGAAAGTCAATTTCCAAGGATTTTCTCCGCGCTATCTTAGCATGCTTCAACAAGCATCCTATGGAGGAGATCTGTGCCATGCCGTTTCTCCAAATCCTTTGAACAACTCATGTTTGCTTGTTCACCGTTTCTTTCTGGGTTGATGTTTGCTGTCTGCATCGTTTAGGATTTTCATCGATTAATCATGTCTAGGGTCGTTGTTTGTGTCTGTTGTTTGTTCTGGTTCGTTGTTTCCGTTTGTTGTTTGTCACCATAATAAAATTGTTCCTCATATGATGTACAATTTGCCCATAATAGTTGCTCTCTTAGAGGATCTCTTATGGCACATACCACTCTTCTCACTTTATCCCACCTTTTTAAATATTTAATTAATATATTCATACCACATTTCAGCTTCATCCCACCATCAATTTTTCATTCTACTATTATAACCTTACATAATTGTGGTCCTCACTTTATTTATATTTATTTTGGATAATTTTTAATTATATAATATTAAAATGTATCATTTGCTATAAAATATGTAATGAAAAATAAATTGTTGTCACGTGTAATCGGTGAACTCGCCATTTGTTCAAATTAATAGTAAAGGGGATTCCGGGGAGCTCGCTATGGGGTCAGTAATTAGGAGAATGAGGTGCTCATGTTCACAAGAGTGAGGTCTAAGTTGTTTTAAAATGTTGGTCTTGGGACTGCAAATAAATACTGGTATTCAGGGTGGGTGGTGGCTATACTAATGAAATACCAAACACCTTCAATTTAATATAAGAAAACTATATTTTCAAGGAAATTAAAATAATTAGTGTCAAAAACTATAGAGACGGGACTATGGTGTAAACAATATCGACAAAATAGTAGAGAGAAGATATGGAGCGGTGGGTTGTTAATGGTGGCGATGGTGAAGTGATGTCAATGAAGCGGTCAATCTACTATTTTTGTCGCCGTTGTTTGCACCATATTCTTGTCTCTGTAGTTTTTGCTGAGTTTTGCAAGTTACACGGTTTTCAAATTGTACGGGGAGGTGCATGATGATGTGGAGAGGCTATGTAGGACTATTTTGTGGAGTAAGGAATCAAACATCAGGTATTTTACACTAGCTGCATGGAGGACTGAGCAGATCCAAGAAATTGGGTGGAGTTTGAAGGGTAAGAATTGAAGACATACAAAACTACAAGGTATCACAACTGGATATGGAAGTTTATGATGAGGGTTAAGGATGTTATGGGAAATCAGTTTTCTGCTTGTGTGGACAACAAAGGTAAATTCTCTATCACCTTAACCTATAATGTTTTCAGAGGCAACAGTCAAGAGCATCATTGAGCGAAACTAGTCCGGTACATCAAACTTTTGCCCAAACACAAATTCTTTCTCTAGATGCTTTTAAAGGGGAAGTTGGCAACAATTGATAGACTACAAAGAAATAATATCTTGGGCCAACAGCCTAATAGCTATTTATGTGGAATGGAAGCATTATCAGCAGGGCATTATAAGTAACTAATGTTTAAAGAGTTTTAGTGTTTGAGCTAATATCATTTCATCATAGAAAAATATAGAAAAATCGCTTTTACTATGAAATCAATCGAGAAGTGACAAGAATATGTGTCCAATTTTTTGAATCCTAAGAGATAGTTAATCAACTAAACTAGAATTGGTTGTACAGTTGACTTGATCTTACTTTTTTTTCTTCTTTTTTTTTCCCATTTTGCACCTTCACCCTGCACTCTCTCTTTTGCACTCTTAGATATAAGGCCTAATAGAGTTAAGATTCACTTAATGCAGAGTGCATATGTTCAGTTTCAGTCTAGACTAAAACAACCTGCAACAACTTAAAAAGGACAATACTTTTTATAATCCCATCTCTAATTATTCTGGAGAAAGTATCATGAAAGTCCAAATTTCCTGCTTTCCATAAGAGTCTTTATACGTTTTAACTTATACAGTGTATCTTTTAATTTGAACTGTAAAATTTGTTATTTGAATTTTATTAATGTTTTAATGTAAATTCATGAATTTTTGCATTAAAACATGTTTTACTATATGTTCACTTTGATACTATCAATGTTTTAACACAAAATAGTATCACTTGACCTTAAATATATAGTGGTAGTTCCATAATACTTAGAAAAATCGGACTTTTTAGAGACTTTGCAATTATTTTGATATCAGAAAAAATAAAAGTTTTTTAAAAATAAAATAAAGATAGAGAGAAGATGTTGGACCATGTTCCAACTTGCTGTGAACTTTATAAAAATAGAGGAACCGCCGGCCCCTTTGACCCAGAAATAGTATGCAAAATGCAATATTGCTGGCCTTGGTCAATCCACTCGGCTGCTCCCACCTTATTATCTGTAGTGATTGCCTTCTAAATTCCATTACTCGAAACCCATATTACTCGAACATGGATTGTATGTTGTACGTTATCCTAAAATTCAATACGAGAATATGAAAATTTGAAAAATTATCTTCTCATATTTTGTATCGTGTCCGTCACAAATCTGACACAAAGACACAGCACTTAATTACCATATCCGAGCAATATAGCTCAAAATAATAAATACTGAAGCAAAACAACCAAAGGGCCGTACAGTTTGATATTTTAGACTATAAGAATAAAATATCGGATTACGTGTACACCCTAAAACAATCACTATCACCAACTCAAATTGGACTTTGCCTTTCTCTTTCAGGGAACAAGATCCAACTTGCATTCCTTAACCTCAGTCTCAGACCCCATTTTCCTCATTTCAAACGCCAAAGACCCTATAAATATTGCACAAGCTAAACCCATAATCATCATTACATTTCCACAATGGCAACTTCCACTCTTCTCTACAGCTTCTTCTTCCTCTTCCTCCTAACCCTCAGCCTCCCTATAGCCAAAGCAGCTAAATGCAATGCAACAGACGAGGCCGGCTTGCTCGCATTCAAGGCCGGGATCACATCCGACCCCTCCGGCAAGCTCCAGAACTGGAAATCCGGCACTGACTGCTGCACGTGGAATGGAATAACCTGCGAAGATATCACCAAGAGGGTTCGCTCGATACAGCTCTATGGCAATCTCACCAAACCAGGAGACTCGCTATCGGGTACCATCTCCCCATCCCTTTCCAAGCTACAATATCTAGACAGCATCTACCTCATCGATCTGCAGAATCTAACAGGGCCATTTCCTAGCTCATTTCCTCAGATGACCAAACTAGCCTACATTTACATAGAGAACAGCAGGCTGACAGGCCGTATTCCTGATGCCATCGGGAATATGACACAAATGGTGGCGTTTAGTCTCCAGGGGAACAGATTCTATGGTCCAATCCCGAGTGCAGTTGGGAGATTGACTCAAGTGGTCCAGCTCAAACTCGGTGGGAACTTCTTGACTGGATCTATACCCCTATCCATTCAGGGGATGAAGGAGTTGAGTTTACTCATGCTGGATCATAACCAGCTCACTGGAACCATCCCTGATTTCTTCGCTTCCTTGAGAAGCCTCATATCAGTTGACCTGAGGAACAATAAGCTCACTGGAAATATCCCAGCTAGCTTAGCATCTCTAGCTCCATCCCTCAGGTTCCTGGAATTAGGGCACAATCTTTTATCGGGTAAGATCCCTGATTTCTTGTCCAAATTCAGGGCTCTGGATACCCTGGATCTGTCCTGGAACAGTTTCTCAGGGGTGGTACCAAAGACATTTTCAAATCTGACAAAGATATTCAACCTGGATCTCTCTCACAATCAGCTGGTGGATCCATTTCCAACGCTGTTTGTCAAAGGTATTGAATCCTTGGATCTGTCGTATAATCAATTCCATTTGGTGAACATTCCTCCATGGGTTACTTCTTCTCGGATTATCTACTCCTTGAAGCTGGCGAAATGCGGGCTAAAGCTGAAGCTGGACAACTGGAAGCCATCTGAAACGTATTTCTACGATTACATTGATCTTTCGGAAAATGAGATCACAGGAAGTCCCTTCAAGCTACTGAACAGCACTGAGTTTTTGGTGGGGTTCAACGCAGCTGGGAATAAACTGCAGTTTGATATGGGGACACTGAGGTTACCCAAGAGTTTGAAATCCTTGGATTTGTCAAGGAATCTGGTGAAGGGGAAAGTTCCAAGTTCAGTCTCTGGGCTTCAGAAATTGAATGTGAGCCACAATCATCTGTGTGGCCTTCTCCCCAAGACTAGTTTCCCAGCCACTGCATTCGCTGGGAATGACTGCTTGTGCGGCTCTCCATTAGAGCCCTGCAAAAAAGCTTGAAAATCAGGCAGCAAGGAACGGAAGCTGATCGAGCATTTTAAGTTCATATGCATCATGTAATATTAATCTTCTGCTTAAGGGAAATCTATCAATGGTGTAATAATGCAACACTTTGCGACTTTTAACAGTGAATCAAATGATTGGTCAAAAACGATCTGAGAGCATATACTTTAACTTGAGCACAAATATTCTACTACGAGTGATAAACTATACATTGTCAATGTTAATTGATGCACAATTATTTCAAATGACTGATGAAACTTAATGAATCTTCAGGCAAACTCTCCTATCAGGCAAACTAATGAAACCTCATACAAGGTTATGAACCAGTACCTCAGAAGTTCAACTTCCTGAAAGATTATGCATTTACACAGTTAATGAGTATGTACCTGTAAAAGCCCTGGCAACACTAGCAAATTTCTTCAGCCACTTCACAAGCAAGTTTACAATATCAAAGGTAACTCTTAAACACGTCAGAAGCTAAAATAACCAAACACAGCAAGTACATGCTTCCATTTTGCAAAAATCTCGTCACAATGACGTAAATGTATGCCTTTATTCCAATACAACCTGTAACCCAAAACCACATGTAAATGGCGAAACTTTGCACTCAAACTGTATACTTAGAAACAAACCTGTATCTGTTACATATGATACATATATGCTCGAGACTTACTACAAGACAATTGCTTGTGGATAACACCCCATAACCTCCATCTTCAGCGATCCCCAAACATGGTCACACCTATCCACCTTTGCCTGCATTTGGATCAGAAATGCCTTGGCCCAAGGCTCATCCTGACCTTCCAAGCTAAGATCACGAGGTACTGAGAAACTCATTAGTTCTTCCCATCGAGATCCTGGTAGACTCCTCATTATCAGTATCTGGTACAGATTAAGAGACTTGGTGGAGAGGTTGCAAATAGCATCCTCAATGTGATCCTTGCCAAAAAAGTACACCACCGGATAACCAAGAAGCCATCCATTCAGCGTTGGTATAGTGACCGCGCTTTCCTGAATCCAGCTGCTCAGATCAATAATCTCAGAAGGCTCATTCTCCCCTACATTGGAGTTAAATAAGGTGGAAAACTTCCTCTGAATCAAAACGAGCCCTTCAGCAGTCGAGTCGCCATCACTCTGCACAACAATCTTTGGAGGGTCCTGTTCAATGTTCACCAAGACATTTCCTGTGTCAAAGCTAAGACTGGACGTCACAAACTCTGCAAAAGCTCTAGCATGAACCAAATATATCATATCCTCCATGACCATAACTCTCAGCAGCTCGAAAACCGACAACTCCTTTTGACAGCCACTCAAAAACGAAGAGAGGCGTTCCTGCAGCTCAGGCATCTTGCCACCGTAGTCCACCATCACAACTGGTCTCATCTCAGTCATCAAGGCCAAAACGTCTGTCTCAAGGCGGCGCTTTGAGGAAGGCCTGAGTCTCCAATTCATCTGAGAAAGAGAAGACTGCAACACTCCCAGCGTCTCCGGCAGGTGAACGGAAGAGGATGCCGCCATAGATGTCTGTCGAAAGAACCATAGTTGATTCCACTGATTTGGGTAAAGCTAAGCATAAAAGATAAAACAAAGAATCGGGAAATGAATTAGAACTGCCAGTACCTTGATTAATCTCCGGCCTCTGAAGATGAATATTCGAATCGCTGGAGTCGTACCGGCGGCGAGTAATTAGGATTCCACGATCAGATCGAGTCCATAGGATGGATTCCCTAATTACGTGGAAAGCTGAAATTAAAATATTTGAAGCTAAATTGTTTTTTTTAAACAGACACTATATTAATTAATTAAAATTAAAAATAGTTTTGCCTAAACTGGTGGTGATATTTTTCTCCTCAGTCACGGTTTGAAGCTAAATTGAATGTAAACTAGTATAATAAGATGCACAAATATCTTATGTTATAAAACAAAAAAGGCTATCTCAACTGGGGGCGAATCCAAATTTTTATAAGACAGTGATCTAAATTTTTACATTTTGAATCCAAATTAGTCATCTGACTCATTTTTAAATAAAAAAATAAATCATACACTACTATAATATCACCTTATTTAATTGTTAGTCAACTATGTTTAACAAATAACTAAAAAAAATATTATTGAAAAATACATCCTATTGAAACTTGTATTAGGTTTATTTAAATTCATGACATTGGGAAAAATCCTACTAGAATTGTGAAATAAAAATCCTACTAGGATTTTGATAAGTTCTGTATAGTATATAGTATATATATAATTTATAGTATGTATCGTATGAAATTAGCGACATTATCCTTGACTATATAGTCATAAGGTTCAAATCATGTGTCTACAAAAATATAATAAATTTAGTAAGATGGATGTTGAATTGATTCCGGAGGACATGTGGGTGGAAATATTATTGAGAGTACCAGCGATCTCAGTTCACCGATTTAGTAGGGTGTCCAAGTTTTTTAAACAACTGATCCAATCTCCACAATTCATCAACACCTACTCTAAGAGTACACCAGTCAAAACAAGTTGCAGCAGTAATTTTGTGGTACAAGAGGCGACGGATTTAGGCAATTTCTGCATCAAGTTTGATTCGACCAACATACACGTCGAGAAATTAAGACCACCATTAGATTATGTCCAAACTCACTCCAGGCTTTGTGTCCTAGGTTGCAGCGTAGGAATCCTATGTCTGCGGATCTCATCAGGAGGTTTTATGTTTTGGAATCCACTGACAAGAAGTCGCCGGTGGGTTTACGACACCGAACACAAGGGCTCGGTATACTTTTTCGGACATGATTCAGTTAGTGATGACCTGAAACTTCTTAAAATCTGGCATGATGATCACTTGATCAGCATCGTGGGCGGAGGTATACCGTTCCAAGTCGGATTCCTGGGAAAATATTAACTCGAATCTACCTCGCTTTGACTGTGGACATCAATATCATCGCTACTGAAATGATGTTGTGGAGGGCTGCAGTGATATCGTGAAGGGCGCTAATGCGATACATATAGTTAACTACCTTGGAATTCATCAAAACGAGGCATTGTGGCGTTTGATCTATCAATTCACGAGTTCAATACGATTCCTTTACCTTCTAACCTCGAGTTCGATATAAGACATTTAACATCTATAAATGGTTGTCTTTGTTTTCATATTTACAGGAAACCGAATTATTTTGCTGTGTGGACGATGAATGAATATGGTGTTGCAGAATCTTGGTCTGTACTGTTTTACATCACTCAATCTAAGGTCATGTGTCGCGATAGGTTGGTAGCTATGGATTTTTTGAATGAGGATGGTGAGTTGCTTCTGTTTCCAACTTGGGGTGACATTGGAAACATTTATTCTTACAATTTGGTCAAGAAAGATGGGTTGATTAACAAAGCAAAGTTTGTAAACAAGCTTCCAAATGCTGTAAGGCCGTTCTTATACACCCCAAGCCTCAGATTAGTCAATTCTACTTAATGTTAATTTTATCATTTTAGCACGTACATGATGATTGATTTCAATTTCGTCTCGTAATATTTATTGTTTGATTTTGGGATTAATTATAAAGTTTCTATGATTTTGAATGAATTTTTTATGGTTCTATAATTACCTTTATTTTTTAATATATTTTTGCCAAATATTGTTTAGAGAGTAGGATGCCGCTATAATTGTCTGTCAAAAGAAATAAAAGCATCGGATTTGAACACCGTCACTTTCATGTACTTATTTATTTTATCGCCATAAATATTTATTTTCCTTGAGAAAAATATTACTATTACGTTCTTATTAAAATCCAATCTACACGAATCTTGCTAGTGAAGAATATACCATGACATGCCAATTTGAATCGCTTATGTTCTGAATCCAACCCATGCGATTTTTGCTAGTCAATAATATGTCATGACATGCTAATTTAAATTGGCTCACCTATATAGTAGTTTTAATGACCTCATTTTGAGGATTAGGGGATTCTAATACAATTTGCCCTCACCTATAAATGGTTTTAACTGAAAAAAATCAACATATGTTCGTTTATTTGTATTAACTTTAATATTATCAAAATTAATTAATTTGAGCACTAATTTAGTTCAATTAAATAGAAATCAGTCGGAGGAACGCAGCCCACCAAATCCAAACCCTGAACCGAATCCGTTAAAGAATCGGGTTAGGCCTTAATGGGCACACCGCCTCAGTTTTCCTATAAATCAAGTCCGAGTCCTTCACAATCCCCAAAGGCATCTCAAAGCAGGAAAGCAATTATGCAGATTTTCGTTAAGACCCTGACGGGGAAGACGATCACCCTTGAGGTGGAGAGCTCCGACACGATCGATAATGTCAAGTCCAAAATTCAGGACAAGGAGGGCATCCCGCCGGACCAGCAGCGCCTGATTTTCGCCGGAAAACAGCTGGAGGACGGCAGAACCCTAGCCGACTACAACATCCAGAAGGAGTCGACTCTCCACCTCGTGCTCAGGCTCCGCGGCGGCGCAAAGAAGCGCAAGAAGAAGACTTTCACGACCCCCAAGAAGGAGAAGCACGAGCCCACGAAGGAGAAGCTGGCGGTGCTCAAGATGTACAAGGTCGACGAAGATTCCGGCAAGGTCGAGAGGCTGAGGAAGGAGTGCCCGAATACTGATTGCGGGCCAGGGGCTTTCATGGCCAGTCATGCTGACAGGCACCACTGTGGGAAGTGCGGCCTTATGATTGCGGTTTGAAATCCTGCAATCTCTATAGCTAGATTTATATCATGATTTCCTTATCTAAAGTTTGATAATACAATTGCTTCTTATATAATAATCTTTTCAATCTTTTTGGATCCTTTTTCTGCCTGTTTCATCCATGGTGAAATTTCCTAGTGTACTCTATTGTTGAAACATGTTAGCTACAAGTTTTTATCCCTTCAAATTTTATTCAGATATGGATTTTCAAGTTTCGTCCAGAAAAAATTGAGTAACATTCACTGCAATTTGTTAATAAAAATTGAATCTTGCTGTTAAATCAATTACACCGTAAAAATTGAATTTGTTCAACTATTTGCTGTGGCTGTCTAGAAAGTTGCTCGACCAATTAATCTTGTTGTTAATTCCAGAGCAGTGGTAAATTGAATGGAATGAGAAACAGAATGAGTCATTCTCCGAGCTCTGGGAACCACTAACTGAGCTGATATATGGGTTTTTAGCTCAGTTAGGTTCAGAAATAGTATCAAATTCGACTCAGAGTTGTCATCATTTTGTTGTGTTGGTGATATTAAATTCTAAACTTCTGCATCATTAAAAATTTTATTCACTTGCTAAACTTTCTGAATGTGATTGCTTGAATCGAAAAGATAAAGCTTTTAATCTCATAATTTGAATTTCAGTATCATTACTGATACCATTAAATCTCGAAATTTCGGAAGCTACAGTTAGTTATATACTAGTGTGTTAACTTTAGTTTTAACTTTACTGAGCTGCATGGTAAAGTGTCTATTGATTTTTATAATTCGGATATTATATAAAAATTTAGTGAAATTTTGATTCAAGGAATTTGGGAGAAGGATATGAAAAGGAAGTTGTGTGTCTTTTCTACCTTTTACTAATATGCACTGAAGCTTTCGTGGATTTGGCCTGAGCTTCCTGATGATACCATTTTAGCTAGCTACAAAGGGATAGATAAACAGCTGCCATAAGTTCTTGGTCATCATCATAAATCTGGCAAAGTTTTTGTAAAGCCGCCTCCTTTTTGAAGTTCTACACTCCTCAATGACGAGATCTTTGGACTAATTAATTAAATAACCACTCAATCAGTTCAGTCCCAATCTTTCTGCTGATACGGGCGGAGATTACAAATCGCCGCCCTATCACGGCGGGAAGTGTCTTGCCTCCGGTGAAATGTCTGATTGTGGTACGTTGTGTTGAAAAGACAAGATTTTGTCTTCATTAGTAGCATGGGAAAGGATCTTTTCTTATATTAAAGTCTGATAATCTAATGGATGGGGTAGTTGAAGTAGTCTGCTTTATTTGTTTAGTTTAGTTCAGTAGCGACGAATTCTGGTTGGTGGCTGAAGATATTGATTTTTTTAAGGAATACATTGTTAATGTTCCTGGTAATGATAACTTAATGTTTACACACTTGCACAGAGAAGTTGACTCACTGATACACTTGTTCTTTGGTTCCTTTTCAAGAATCTCATCACCTATGCTCTTGTGCTTATGATTATATTCCTGGTCGTACCATGAATTGGTAAGATTTACTTAACTGCCATCTGTTATAATCTTCAATTTCTTGTTTAATGATCTAGTCCCAATTTCATGTTTATGAACTTGTAGGGTTTAATAAGTTGTGTTCTGGCACTCAAATGACGATAATTCTGCTATTCTAGCTAAGAGAACATAGCTGGTAAGATCATTTCCACTTATCTTGGATTGTAATAATCAGATTGTGCATCTTTTTCTTAATGTGGAATTAGTAAAGCTGAAATCAATCCTCACCTTATAGATAATCAAGATGGATTCTTCTCGCCTTGCTGCTTCTATTGATATGGCCTTGGATAAGCTGTTGTATTGGAGGAAACAAAGTACTACTTCCTCTGATAGAGTAGAGTTAGGGATCATAGTACGCTGGCTATGTGCTGTCAGAACATTTTGTTTTTGTTCAACAAGGTTAGCTTACAATGTGGAGCTGAGAGCTGAAGGCAACGATGATAACGCTGTCACAAGTCTGCGTTCTCAGAAAAAGAAGATGAAGGAGAAGAAAAGTAGAATGAGGAAAAGTCTTGGATCTCTTCTGGTAAGGATTGAAGATGTCGTTTGCAGAATCTTGGATATTCGAGTCCTTCTGTGCCTTGTGACTTGCGACACGAAATGGGATCTTGTGATGAAGAGATGGACGAATGGTACGCAAGTTGGTCAGTATTCTTGAAGAAATATTCAACTTCTCTTGTGGCCAACCGAATCAAGGCCATTCAAGATTCTGCTTTTAAGGATTTTAAGGATTTCCCGAGGTCCAGCATAGGTTATGACTTACCATTTAAAGTAGAACTACAGCAGATTGAAGCCTTGAGAAAGAAAATCGCAGTCACGAGAAACATCATTAGCTTTGGCACTCTTCTTTGTGCTGAAAACCAGGAGCCTCTAGCAATCAGTGCAGCACACTTAGCACAGTGTGTTTTTTCAAACATGGAAGGATCAAAGGACTTCCCGAATGATCTAACAAGCTCCATGCTTTCTGCCTTGCTCTTGAAGTTTAATCCTCTTCTTCATGTGAAGTATACTCTTGCCCTGCCAAGGTTAAAACATTTAGCTGAACTATGTGATCTTACTCTCGACTTGAGTGATTATCCTTTCACCGTGAAAATGGAATATTGCGTAGTTTCTCTATTATCTACTCTTTTGGAGATGCTGCAGTTGGGTACTAGGATATCCTTGAAGGAGTTGCAACTCTATGAGAGACTAAGATTGTTAAGAGTCCTTCTCAAAAGGCATCCAGACAGGTTCAGCAATCATAATGTGCGGAATATCACGGCAGCTATAGTATGTGATTCTGGAGTCCGGATATTTTCATTCTATCGAAATGATTCAGAGACTCAACATTGGCTTCAATCTTTTCTGGAAAACAGTGAGGTGATTTGGGGAGAGGTTCTTGGAGAGAAAGTAATGGAAACCTCAACATTCAACTTCCCCAAGACTAATATATTGGGTTTTCTTGATTTTCTATTAGAAGACTATTTAATGGAAGTGAATAGTTCTCATGTTAGTGTTTCGAAAATCAGAGAGCATCTTGTCTTCCTCAAAATTTACATTGGAAAATTGGTGGAGTTGAGTAATCAAGAAGAGAATCTCCACCAAGATGTCTGGAATCTTGCTGTACAGATGGCCTTCAAGATAGAGTTTCTTATCGACCAATTGGTGCTAGGAGATGTTCTTGATTGTTTTTCTGTGTCATTACAATCCATCACAGAATATATCGTCACTCTTAAGGCTGGAAACATCTTAGATGATTTGGGAAGACAAGAGATCTTCAAGGTCCAGAACATCACCTCGCCATCTTCCGATAAGGTAAGTATAGCCGCATTTTGAATGGTCACTGCAACTCGCTAATTATTGTTTTGACATTCCTCCGTATTTATTCAGGTATTATCAATAAGTAGCACCCAAGTAGCTGATCAAGTTGTAGGTCTTGAGAGTGAGAAAGCTTTAATCGTCAATCGGCTTTTGTCCGGGTTCAAGAAATTGCATGTTGTTGCCATTGTCGGCATGGCTGGTTTGGGAAAGACTACACTGGCTAAAAAAGTCTACTCAGGCCATTCGATATCTAGCTACTTCCATATTATGGCGCGGTGTTGTATTTCTCAAGTATTCGACAAAAGAAATGTTTTACTCGAGCTTCTAAATCAGGTTCAACCTGATTCAAGTTATTCAGCAATGAACGAAAATGATTTGTCCCAAAAGCTCTGGCGTTCTCTGAGAAAACGTAGATATCTCATATTCATAGATGATATCTGGGACACTAAAGCATTTGATTTGTTGAAAGAATCATTACCTGATGATTCTAATCAAAGTAGGATTCTTCTTACCAGTCGTCATAGTGATGTTGTTCCTGAAGCTTTACTTGATGAGAAGCCACTTATTCTTCGTCATCTCACCATGGATGAGAGTATGGAGTTACTCCAGAGGAGGCTATTCCCAGCTCAGAAAGATTGGCCCTCAGCATTGCATGAGTTGGGGATGGAAATTGCTGAATATTGTAAGGGGTTGCCTCTCACTATCGTTATTATAGCTGGACTTTTAAGGAATATGGAGCGGGATGATTGGAAGGATGTAGGGAAGACTATGAGGTCAAGCTTCATCTCTGATGTTACCGATCAATGCGAAAGCACAATAGAGCTCAGCTATAGACATCTACCTGAACATTTGAAGCCATGCTTTCTCTGGTTTGGTGCATTTCCAGAAGACCACGAGTTTTCTGTGAAGGAGTTGATTTTGTTATGGATTGCAGAAGGCCTTGTCCGAAAAAGTGAGATTAGGAGCGTAGAAGATGTTGCAGCTCGTTACTTGAAGAATTTGATCGGAAGAAGCTTAGTTACGAGTGTCCAAGAAAGATCTATTGGAGGTGTTAAAGCTTGTCGCATTCATGACCTGCTGCATGATTTTTGCTTGAAAAAATCCAAAGAAAATCACATCTTACATCTAGTAAACGAGGAGGGAGACTTACCACGAAGGCAATCATCTTTTGATGAACCAGACTTCCCGCGAAGGTTATGTATGCACGCCGAGCCTCGCCATCTACACAGCTACGAATTCTTAATCCCTCGTTTACGTTCCCTATCATTCTTTACTCCAAATGACAGTGCTAGAAACCCTGACGTGTCATTCATTTTTCGTATTTTCAAGCTTCTAAGAGTGTTAAAGGTGGGGGAAGTTTATCTCGAAGGGTTGCCTAGTGATGTAGGGCATCCTGTCCAGTTGAGATATTTGGAAATCCAAGTTTGTGGAAATATCTGCCAAGCAATAGGTCAGTTTTCTAAGCTCGAGACACTCATCATTTATTGCGCAAAATCTCGTGTTGTTATGCCTGATGCGTTATGGAAGCTGCGAAAATTGAGGCATTTGTACTCAAAGCATGGTTCGATTGTATTGCCGATTGATGATTCTGACAGCTCCTGCAAATTGCTTGAGCTGGAGAATCTGTCTGGCCTCTATTATGAGGAATTGAGCGTTATGGAAAAACAATTGAGGAAGTTTCCCAACATCCGTCGAATAAATTGCTGGTTTCAGAATGGTTATGTGGATGTTAATGATAGCAAGGTCGTAGATTTTTCCTTTTTGAGGCAACTAGAATCGCTTTCTTTCTCCAGCTACAATTGTAGAGGGGAGCCATTTGAGTTGATCTTTTCCGACAACATAAAGAAGCTGACTTTGTGGGGAACAAAATTGCAAGCATTGCAAAGCTACCAAATCTTGAGGTACTCAAGTTACTCGCGGAATCCTTTGATGGGGAGACATGGCATGTTGAAGAAGGGGAATTCTCTGGACTGAAGTTTCTCAGGTTGGAAAACTTAGACCTCGTCAACTGGACAGCTTCTTCTGATGACTCATTTCCCAATCTCGAGAAGTTAGTATTGGGTGCTTGTCGTCGTGTCCAAGAGATTCCAGAATGCCGCGGCTCTTGAAGTGATTCAGGTCATTTACTGTAAAGATGAGGCTCAGAGGGAAATGGGAAATTCAGTTCTACAGGTTCACGTGAGTCGGGCCTGGTAGTGCTAGTTTATATGATGCTGTCTGTATCTGTTCTTTCTGTACTATTTTGAAATGTTATCTTTCTTGATTGTTTCCAGTGGTTTTTATGATGATTCCTGCTTTGGTGTTAAGAAACACAATGTTAAAGAGTGCCCGAATGCTGATTGTGAGCCAGAGGCTTTGAAATCCTGCAATCTCTAGCTAGATTTATTTCATGATTTCTCTATCTAAAGTTTGATAATACAATTGCTTCTTATACAATATTAGCTGATCTTCTTATAAACTTAGTTGCTTTAGTTAACTTTGTACTGATCTTCATTGGGATGTTCAGCATCACGATTGACTATTTGAGCTGTTTTTATCGCTACTGAACTCCCTTTTCGTCCATAGTGTTGAAGTTCTGTGTTATAATGTTCTCTCTGTCATCAACAGCATAAGGGAAAGGCATGATAGTTATAGGTCGGTTACTTATGACCAAAAACGAAGCAAAAAAAACTGTTTTAAAGGTCTACACTTTTGCATATAGGATATGGATCTTCTTAAGCCATTAAAAGGGTAATTGTTTTCATTTGCATAATGCTATTTGCATGTAGGTAATATTCAGACTGTACACCTAACATCTAAAATTAGTGTACATTACAATCTAACAATCAAAGTATTCAGACGATATACCTAACATTTTAAAATCGGTGTATCTAATATTCAAAGTGCTCAGACGGTATACCTAACATTTTTAAATTATTATACTTAATATTTAAAGTGTTCAGACTGTATTTCTAACACTTAAAAATTAGTATACCTAACATTTAAAGTGTTCAGATTATAGTTTTTAGTTTTCGTCTTGGACCAAAAATTAGGTTTGAGAAAAAGAAAGGTCAAAACCTAATGTTTGGCCCTCAGAGGTGATATGGTGAAGAAAATGGTATAGTTCTCACCATCTGATTAATAATTTCCTTGATCATCACTTCGGAAAGTTTTGATTTAGGTTGTAATTTGTTGATTTTAGGATCCACTAGAAGAGAAAAACAAGAACAATAAAAAAATCATAAGATGGAGAACGATGAAATAAATTTTCAAATGGAGACACACCATCTAAGTGCAAGTTTGGTAAACGATTAACAGTCAAAACAGTTTGAAACACGGCATCAACTCGAAATGGAGCAGGAAGATCTAACTGATCAAGCATTGTGCGTCCCATTTCAATGAGATGGCGATGTTTGCGTTGCTGAACTCCATTCTGAACTTGTGTGCCGGGACATGATTGCCGAGACATGGTTTTTTATTTTCAACACGACACAAGCATTAATTGAAAAACCAAAACACAGGAATGTAAAGAATGCATAATAAATCATAGAAATAGACATAGCTGCTTTTAATAGCTTACAATCATCAGGAATTTGTACATTATTTGATTGCTCCTGATACTCTAGACAGTTTAACAATGGATGAATCAAACAAGATCATGATCCTACTGCATACTCTATACCTCCTGACCTTGATTCAATCAATTTAAGAATGATTTCTGCAGCACCGCTTACACGAGCCACAGTTTTTTGAGCTGCATATCTACACTCTCAAAGAAGCACTCCACTCTGACTAAACAGAAATGTGTGCAGTAGCCTAACACAGACCTGATCCTGCAAGTCTTCAAAATGTAACAAGCAGGAACGCTCAGGCCTTTGCCTTGGATCAGAATCCCCCACACTTTGGTCGAAGAAGAACACGATGAATCTTCTTCTTCTTCGTTATTCTCCATCTCCTCTACCAGGATTATCCCATTAGGTGCAGGGTTGTCACCTCCCCACCTTCCTTTGATCGCCGGCCAGCTTTCCGCCGACGCCTTTTCTCTTACGAATCTTGTTTTTCCGGCTGAATCCTCCTCGCTATCGGAGTACACATGCACCAGGAATGGCGCTTTTTCGATGTTAGTCATGATCTGAACCAAGAAATCAAGGATAACGTATTAGATCATGATCAAAAGGGGGAAAAGAACCGGAAACAATCAAAATTGAATTGGAAAATTACCTCGCCTACAGATTCCTTGACCCACAGATCGAGCTTGGAGGCGAGATCCACATCGACGGTGCGATCCCTCCGGTATTCCCGATCATAAGTCCGCTGTAGCTCCGCCGCCAGCGACTGCAATTTGTACGAAGAAGAAGAAGAACGATCCCAATCGCGACCGGGAAACACGGAGGAAGACGAAGAAGGAGAAGGCGATCCACAATCCCAATCCGCACTAACGATTAGACGGGGAACGTTGATACCAGCACGACTGTACCTCACAAACCCCTCCCGCCGCCGTCGATCACCGCCACCGCCGCCGCGGAGACCCAATCCGCCACCCCAAACCTCACCCAACGGCTTCACGCGCAAGGACGCCATTGCTAACGAACTGGTTTTAGAGAGAGAAAGTAGAGAGAGGGGTTTGCTTGGGATGCAGGATTTTGTTTTAGTTGTTTTTCTGTAACGCGAACAATATATATATGATGGCGTTCGAATCAGTGGAGGAGAAGGAAAATGTCGTGTGCGTGGTTCATTCTTGGAATCACGTTCCCGCGCACGATTATCTGTGTCTTTCTTGCCTTTGCGCGTGCCATGTCACCTCCTTGGATCCTACTGTGCATGCCAGGTCACAATCCTCTTGCCACGTCATCCGTTCCTTTTTTTAAACCTTGTATTTTTAACTAATAACAAGCTAATTTTTTGGATATCAGCATATCACTCAATTAATTAACTCTCAACAATTATACATGTAAATAAAATGTATTACTTCTATTATGATGTTATAAATTCAGTTTTAAACACACTTAACATATAAACGTGTATTTATTAAGTATTTTTCAATTAAATTTTTTAACATTAGTTATTTAGAACACTCTTTTCGAATTATTCACGAGTTGACAGTCGCTATAACCTTGGTGCAGGTAATTAGAGGGAATTCCAAGATATCATTAAAAACTATAAGTATAGTAGGAGATATTAAAATTTTATTGTCGTGTTTTTCTTCTTGTTGTGTTTCTAAGGTTATTAGACCGTCGACAGCAAGTAAAACTAATACATAATTTAGTGCGGTGTACCTCAACTGAAAATTAATAATAATGATTTTATGGTCAAAATAATAATAGTAATAATTTCTGAATAAAAAATGTACTTTGTTTGAAATAAAAACCGTGTATCAAAATACACTACAAGTGCTGTTATTCATACATGAGGTTGTTGAATATATAGCCTTATAATATGCCATGTCATCATTTTCATCTTTAAAAATAGCCATGTTTTCTCTCAGCCATAGCATTAGGTTGGTATGAATTAAAAACGTGTATCAACCTGTAAGCAGCATTTCAAATTAACTTGGTTTCCTACGACGTGTCTCTCTATCCCATTGCAGACTTTCACTTTTAAATTATTTATTATTAATTTTAATTTTATTTAATTAAATTTATGTGTTAAAGGGTGTAAAATAGTTATATATAAATCTAATCGACACGAATGAGTATCAGCATTCCACTTTTAAATTTTTTTTAAATAATTACTAGTATTTTTTACTGACACAAAATACGTCATGTTCCATGACGTCGAATAGCTTTTTGCCCCAGTAAAATAATACATGTGAATAAAATGATGAGGTCAATGGTTGGATGGGTAAGAAGGAAAAAATAATTTAGCACGTTGAATAATTCATAACTACTAGTATATAATAATATGCTTAGATGGTTAGAAAATTATTGTTGGCATGCTAGCTAGTAGCAAATCAATGTTGATTGTTGACTTCTTTGAGAGGATGTTGTAGCCTAGCCTGTATGCCTTTGTTTTATTTTGGGGAAAAATGTGAATAAATAGCAAAAAGTGAAAGAAAATTGTCACAAATGTCTAATTTTTAGGGAGTGACAGATGTGGATCATATTTTTACTTATTTGCACAGTTATGTTAGGTTTTTTGTCAATGCTGGTTAGTGGTTTTAGCATGGCTGGTCTTATTATTTCTGTTTCAGTAATGCAATAGTTGGTTTTGTTGATCACGCTATAAGTGTAATCAGTGACGGAATTAGGGGAGGGTGAGAAAGGTCAACCGTCCTTCCTAAAATATGGCGACCATGTATAGTTAATAATTTCTCTAAAGCGCTCCCCCATGAGACTTGTGTGTAGCTAAGAAAAATAATTTATGTATATATCTCCCTCCATAAAAATATTTTTGGTTCCGGTCACTGCATGCAATTTAGGTTTGAAAAGTTTCTTGTTTTCCTCTTTGACCATGTTGCAGTGTATATTGTAGTGTAAGCATAACAAAACCTACCAAGAGATTCATCCCATAAAACTCCCCATCTTCACATAACACAGCAGGCATTGGGATTTTCATCGCTGAACAGCTGAGGAGCATAACACAGCTCTCGAGTCACCAGATAATACTCGATTTTATTCTTTTCGTTACCATCCTGCTTCTTCTTCTGGTTTTCATCACTGCCATTCTGTATCTTCTTTTCTGGCTTTGCGATTTCGGCGTGCTTCTCGGCTTTCTTCATCACATGATCTACAAGCTTGTCTGCTTCAACCGCACCCTTAACCTTCACCAGATTCTTGTCCATGTCTGTCTCCACTGTCTGCACACCTGCAAATCAAGAAACTATTTCAAAAAAACACAAAGAAGGAACTGCCTGTTAGATGCAGACCATATTTTGCTTATTTGCAGTGGTGGATCTATGTCTGTCATGGATCCGCTGAAGTCTGTGAACAGTATTTTCTGGCATAACTGTCACTATAGCATTTTCCCGCTCTGTACTATCGCCAACCCTAATATTAATTCCTAGATCCGCTACTGAAAGCATACAATTTGAAGAACCTTGTAATACACACACACTAACCAGGCATTTTGTAAATGCAGCGCTGGACATCCTTGGCACACCCTTCACAATGCAGGCAGACCTTCAGATTCACTTCCACAATCTTTGGCTGTTAAATATTTGGTCAAAATCAAACACATTCAATCAGATTCAACAAAACCAAAAGGCGAGATCTGAACATTCAATTCATCATTCAGAAGAACAATGATCACTGAAATCGATATTCAAACTGCAAATTAACCTGTTTGATCTCCACTTTCGTTTCTTCCTTTTTGTCCTTGGGGGGAATTGGAGAGATCAAATCCACAAGTTTTCCAGTTTTCTTGGCCACCCTTTTCGCAACCTTTGTGGGATCAGCCTTCTCACCCTTGACAGTAACTCTGTTCTTCATGGAGTCCACCTCCACAGATTCAACACCTGAAAATCCCAGAAATCATCAACATTTTCACTTTTCTGCAGCAAAAATCCCAAGTTAATGATAGTTTCTTTACCACAATATCCTCTCAGGGATTTTTTCACCGCATCTTCGCATCCAGGGCAATGAATCCATACTCCGAGAACGATCTTCCCTTTTTCACCGTTCTTCTTCTTCCCTTCACCACCTTCCCCGATCATCTCTGCTTCTCCGGCCATTTCAAGAACAGGGATTTCTGAGAGAGAGAGAGAGATTTATGCAGTTTGTGCGCGCGTTTTTTCCCCCACTTTTTTGTACGCAGCCAATGGCCATTGATGTGGAGTACGTTGTACCATTTTTGTTTGAATGCAAACAAAAATGAAACGGAAAAGGCTTTATTTCATGTCTTTCTGTGCATTGAATATTTGTACTTTGTATTAAATTATAACTGAATGTAGGTTAATTGCGTTTACTGTACTGGGCTGCGAAGGTTCAGCATTTACTGGCAATCGATTAATGAAAATTAAGGAGATTTAATTAGCAAGTTCAACTGTTAATGCAGTGTTTTATTGTTGATTTATATATCTTGCTTACTTGAAAAAACACAAATTATGGTTTGAAAAATCACATCTTAAAAGTATGTGGTGTTTTTATTTTTATTTTTTAACTAAGTTGGTGGCGTTATTATTATATGGTAACTTTTGATGAACTTCTTTGGAAAGGAGGGAGGGAGCTAATTGAAATTCTATCCATTACGATTCTTTAGTTCTAATATTACTTATGGTAATTAGTATGTTTAAACACGTAAGTAAATTTAAATATGAATGTGAAAAACACCAGAAATGTTAATGCAGTTCGGTGTAACACACTTGCATATGCGAGCATTTGCCCAATCTGAAAACCATTCAGTATAATTTTAATAAGTACAGAGAGGTTAGTTTAATTTATCTAGATATCCTGAAGTGAATTTGTGAGCACCCCTCACTTGTCTTCCTCGCTGCTCTCAATGAACACCTCTCCCGAGGTTTCAAGGTTGTGGTTTCAGACTCCGGTGATGAACGAAAACTCGTTGTTGATCGAATCAAACTATTACAATGATTAAAATGTTCTGAGTGCAGAATACTCTCTGTGTAGTTTGATAGTTTCTTCGATCAGCCTGCTTCTCCTTTTATAACTCTTGGTCGTGTCTATCTTTGGCAATGCACGGTTGTACTATTAGAAACCTTGACGGAGATAATTGGTCCGTCAGTAAACTGGGAGGTGAACACGCACATAGGTCCAACACATACTTAGTCTTATTCCTAGTCTGATTCTAATCTAAGGAGATCTCAACAGAATATCTTCAATTGATGACATGAGAGTTGTACTAGGATATAATGACTGTGAATCGATTTCAGATTCTAGAACGAATGTTTAAACTCCCAATGTTTAAACTTGGTAACTTTATACAAAATAGCCAATTTGAATCAGCTGGACTCTTCAATCTCCCTCTTTGGCATTTTGTGGAACCATCACCAATTATTTTGATGCATATGATAATACTTAGCTCTCCCTCAAATGCAGAATTCCAGAATTCCAATAGTAGGCACATGGCATAAAAACGAATCAGAAACATTAAGCATAAGCATGCATATTCAATAAGCCCCCCTTGCTCGGGTTTCTGATTCTTCCATACTTACACTCATATTTTATGTTTAATTATTGCCAAAAGTGTTTTATGAGGTAATGTTACTTAACCCGGGTTACTAAGTGAGCTCGGACACTCCCCCAAGAGCCGTCATGTAACTATAATCTACGGGAGCTTGAAACTTAAACCGCTCATACATGTTCCATAGATGAGAATACAAATCGGTCAAAGATCTCGGTCTAATGTCTGGGTTACCGTATTCCCATTTTAAGGCGATGAAATCCTCCTTGTACACCCGGAGCTCGGTTTCCAACTCAATTGGAGACCGGGGTCGACCTCCTTCGTATTGAAGTCTTTCTTCTAACTCCACTATGCGGTATGCATAAACAGCGCAATGGTTTTCTGTAGCCTGCAACTGCTCAGTAAGATTGCTCACAGAAGAAGAGGACTCAACTACTTCTATTTCCAACTTAGATACCCTTTGAACTAATTTGGGGTTTACTCTCCTCAAGCTAAGGAGCTCTTCTTGATTAGAATTGGTTGCACAAGCAACCCGGACACACTCATCCACAGCCTGAAATGCCTAAGTAAGCGTTCCACATCGTGATAATCATTAGGATGGGGTGATGTTGAAGCCGACCATAAATGCTATTCAGTACTTCATATTCCCCCTCATCTCAGTATGAGTCCGGTAAGAGACTCGAGCTCTTCTCGGGTTTGCCTAAATCTTTCTAAAGCCTTATCACGAGCATCCCAGAGGTCCTAGAGGAGTAATTCATAATCCTCTGCTCTACGATATTGAAAATCTCGTTGATACGTCATGTCCTTGCATATACAAGATCGAATATATGACTACATGGTCCAAGTGCTATGTGGCCCACTTGATATGACCTAAGTCCAATGTGAGTGATATAATTGGATAAGATTACATATTCACTATTTATGTATGATAGTTATGGTCAGATTATGATACCGGTGATTGTGCCCATAACCACTGCAATCGCGGGGCAGTTACCACCATCGAAATTTAGTCAAATATTATAAATAGAGGAGTGAGGGATTCTAATTTTCCACACTTACACTCTGTGTTTTATGCTTATTGCCAACATTGCTTTACAAACTTAATCATCAGAATGTCTACCCCTATCACCTCGTGAGCTTGTTTTGCAGATCTAATCGTGAGCATATCAGATCAAACCGCGTGTAAACTGGATATCCATCAACGAACAATGTGGTGAAGGCAGATGTATGGTTTGGAAAATTTAGGGAAGAAGAGAAGACACTTGTGATTTTACATCAATACCCCTAATAGAATTTATGAATTTTAATGGAGAGTGTGTAGGGGGCATGAATGATACATTTTAGACTTTTAAGGGCAATAACTTTTTCATATTCGACTTTTATGGGTCATGATATTTTCAGTGTATTTATTTAGGGGACAAATAATACTTTTCATATACTAAAAGGACATAGAATCGGAACTGCCACCTAACCTCTTGGCGCCTCTTGGCGCTTGTGTTTGGGATTTGGGCCTTGAAGCCCAATTCTCGTTAAACCCTAACATTATGTAATAAGTAATAAGTCTCGACTTGTTTTTGATGTTTTTATCGTCGTCGTAAAATTGTGATACACAACAGCTGCGACTGTATCAAGAATGGCTGCTATATGGCTTTTCGGCAGATGGGTCTATCCAGCTCTCGGTAAGTTCACATCCATTGTCTACCATGTTCAAATAGTTTTATTTGGGAAAAAGTTTAATGATTTGCAAATGAGAATTAGGGGTGTTGATTATTTGATTTTTGAAAGAATTAGGGGTGTTGATTTGTTATCGTTGGGTGCACATTAATCATATAGCATATTCAAGTCACTTGATTTAGGAAAAAATCAATTTTCAAATGAGAATTGGGGGTGGCATAAACTTAGGATTCGTAATAACAAACAAAAGGACATTTGGAAAATATAGGGGGTCCATCCGAAATTATAAATTCCTTATTCCCATACCTTAAAACCAAACGTGCCTTTGTTAAAGACTTTTCCTTTGGGGCCCTTTATTCTAGAGCTTCCCGAACTGAATGAAGGCTAAAGCAAGCGATGGAGCAAGGTCTGCTTTCCATTTAGATTATTGATAGTGTGGCTGTTACTGGGAGCAAATAGAATATTGATAGTGTGGCTGTTACTGGGTTCTTGCCGATTTTGGGTTCTGGCACCACTGATTTGTGCTTTAGTTTCACTAAATTGTCAAAGTTTCAATCTTTTTCTACTTATTGTTTTTCTGATTTAAATTCCTTAACATGAGTTAGAAGTAGAGTTAACAGTTCGTTTGTTTGGATCATTGCCCTCTTTCGATCTCTATGCCTAATATGCATTTGTGCTGGTAGTTCGTTCCTTACATGTTCGATGAAATGTTTGATTGGATGTTCTGATCACTAGAATCTACATGCATGTGAAGTTTGTGTTGGTCAAATGGTTTCCCCCCTTTCCCCTTTCTTATAGCTTTTACTTTGGACCTCTTAAGTTTGCTTGATGAAAAGATGCACCGGTGAACATGAAAAATGTTTTTAGTTTCCTCTGGTCTGTGCTGTACTGAAGTTACTGTATTTCAGCCATGTTATGTTGTGTGCCCCTGCATCTTTAGAATCTAGGATAATATTGCTGGTACAAACTTGTAAGGCATTTCTCAGCTGCCAACCAGCCGGCTTAAAAGAAGAAATGGGACGAGTTTGTAGTTAACGGAGTACTTTCATCAGATGATAATTTTGTTGCCTTTTCCTTCTCGTCTTAAGACAGTATTCTGTGCGTGCTTTAAGTAGGTTGTGAAAAAATTGTTGGTTCTTTGCTTGTTAAACTTCTTGGAATTAACAATCTTTGCAGATTTATACTCAAGATTTGGCACTTCAGTTTGCTCATTAGTTGATAAATTTTTCTGTAGCTTTTCATGAACTATAGTTTTCATGTGTCCACGGGCTGGGGTTTTATTCTCATTGTCATCAGTCATCACTAGCTGACTTTGTTTGGTTCATTGAAGGAGATTGATGCATAAACTTAATTGAAATTCTGAATTATTTTTTTGTGCCTTTTGTAGAGGGTATGCCACCAATGCAACCCCCCGAGCCAGTGGACATATCATCAGGTGACTCATCTTCTGATGATGATTCTGCTCGGCGAGCTAAGCGAGTGTGCTCTAATGCTGAGGATCTTAAACCAACTATTGGTGCATCCTCTACTGTTGAACCAACACTATCTGTTAAAGTCGAAGCTGTAGAGCCGACTTTGGAACCAACACTATCTGTGGACTTATCTCCTCAAGGTACTCCCAAAACTTCTAAATCTTTTTATCTCTATGTTTGTTTGGTGAAAGACCATTGCATCAGTCTTTGAATGCCTGTATTAGTATCTTTATTAGCTTTGACATTCATGCAGTGAAACTTTGCATATAGTTTGACTCTGTTGTGTATGTTCATTCTGGAACTTTATACGCATCAAGTGATTCAAGCCAGTAGAATACACTTTAAAGTAACTTTCCTACTATCTTTCTTCGGACAAAGAAGTTTCTGTCGACACTTGTAATATCACTTGATAGAGTCTATTTTGTATCACGAATATATTTTCCAGCAAAAATGATCCAATATGCATTCTAACATGAAAATGAAATAGTTCTTACTGCTACATAGCATTGTTAAATTTGGAAATTTGATTACCATATAAAAGTAGTATCTTCCCTGCCAACACTTGAAATTTCACTTGATAAAGTCTGTCTTGTACATTCATAATTAGTATATTCGAGATCATTTCATGAAGTGAAACTTTGCATATAGTTTGACTCTGTTGTGTATGTTCATTCTGGAACTTTATATGCATCAAGTGATTCAAGCCAGTGAAATACACTTTAAAGTAACTTTCCTGCTATCTTTCTTCGGACAAAGAAGTTTCTGTCGACACTTGTAATTTCACTTGATAGAGTCTATTTTGTATCACGAATATATTTTCCAGCAAATATGATCCAATATGCATTCTAGCATGAAAATGAAATAGTTCTTACTGCTACATTGCATTGTTAAACATGGAAATTTGATTACCATATAAAAGTAGTATCTTCCCTGCCAACACTTGAAATTTCACATGATAAAGTCTGTCTTGTACATTCATCATTAGTATATTCCGAGATCATTTATGGTTTGTTTGGCCGTCTCTGACTTGCTTACTTTTCTCTGTAACAGGGATAATGCTTCGAAAAGCCCAACAGTATCAGGAGTACATGAAGACGATTCACGTGCCTACAAGCCGTGGCTCAGTCATCCTCTTCAAATCTTGGACTGGGCTGGGGATGTCCATGAAGGAGCTGTACAAACAGCCGTTGCATTATCTGACCAACCTCCACCTGAAGCAGCTTGACCGGATGAGGCTCGGTGCTGAAGATGAAGACACACCGCTGGACTTCATCATCAACCCTGTCAAAGCCGAGACTAGCATTTGGCTCATCGAGGAGTTTCATCGCCTGACTGCTTCACCTCACCAGCTCGCAAAGCTCTGGCTGAATGATCCAGTGTATCACATGTTTATCGACCCTGTTTTGCCATCTTCAGCTTAGGTGGAGTGGAGTAGTGAGATACTACTCTTGTGAGTTGTGACAGTACTTTTGTTTCTCTGGAACTGTGGTTTGGAACTGATGTTGTTATACTCTTGTACCCATAAGTTAACTTAATACTATTACTTTGTACCCGTCATTTACTGATTGTTGAAAGTTTTAAACAGTTAATTCAAGCATTTCAGTTCATCCTTGTTCATTTCAGGTCAGTAGAAATTCAAAAGAATCACAGATTATACACCAAAATACGTGATAAAAAAACCTTAAAACGTGTTTTTGAAACAGCAAAACTCACTTGACGAGTTCATATGAATTCCCATTATTGACAATGGCATAGCAACTTTGTTTTTGCCCTCGGAAGCCTCATCATGTAGTAACTAAGGGTGTGTTTGGTTGGGCAAGTTTTTGCAAAACTTGGACTATCCAAATTCATTTTTGTAAAATCTTGTTTGGTTCACCAAGTTTCCCAAAATCCAGACTTGTAAAATCCTAAAAATCAATCAAAGATTTTGTTTCATACCCACAAAATCCAACCCAACCAAACAAGGATTTTGCAAAACCAGACTCTCAAAATCCCAAACAAAAACCCAAACTTTCAAAATCCCAAAACAAAATCCAGACTCTCAAAAACCTCAAAAACCTTGCGAACCAAACACAACCTAATATTCTCTTATGGAAGCAATGAGTTAATAATTGATTCATTGAAATTGAGAACACAATTTGAAAATGCACAAACAAAATCATACAACAATATCTTTAGATATCAAACATACATGAAACAGATATATATATACACACCAAAACCACATCTGGAAGACTAAATCAACTGCAGAGTTTATACACAGCCGTCCTTTAACATGAGAAGGAGTAAAGATAAACGGAAGCTCTTAGACAGTCTGATGAGCATATTCCATCTTTGATTCTTAATAACAGCAAATCTTATACAAACACGGAAATGTAATAACTAAGAACCACGAGCATGGAGCCCTGGTTTCCCCTTTCACATTCTACATTCTGGAAATCTCATCTCAGACTCATCACAGGCCATGGCGTGACCCCAACAGCTGGAAGTGATGGCCGGATCACAGGGGCACGCTTCACTACTGAGAATGCTTCATTCAGGCGTGCAGCTTTGCTCATGAACTGGGAGATCTTCTGCAGTCACGTACAAAAGCAACAAATAGCTTTTTCAAATTCTCAAATAACTAAATAAATACACACAAGTTGGTCGTTTGGATGTTAAATGGAGACAAGATGCAGGAGAAAAATAGCCTTGAAAACGACAAAGAGACATCTAAAGACAGACTGATCATTCATATCTCCTTTTCCCTCTCCAAGTATTTCAAAAGACGGTGACAACTAGAAATACCAAGTGAATGAATGGAAAATGCAGAGGAAAAACACCAACGAATTACAAAATAAATGATCAAACAAGCAAAAAGCTGTCAACTGCAATCAGGACTCAAAAAGTGTTACAGTCACAAGTAAAAATGGGTACATTGAAGGTTTTAAATCATCTTGTTGATCACATAATTATCAATAAAGCAAGACATATTCAACAATGGTAATTCACTAAAAGAAAATACTTCTAACGTAGATAAAACATTAAATGTGCCCTATTTTCAATGCCCTCCCTACCAAATTGTAAAGAAAATTAAGTTGTTGCATCTCAAGCGGCAGTTGATTTCTTATCTAACTGCACCTAAGAAGCTATATTTTAAATGATGATGAGAACCCTCTGCCCATACTCTCAGTCTTAGCTGGTGTACACCCTTATCCACCAATTAACAACTCCATATAAATCATAGAACTGAAATGTACTCCAACTCCCGACTAACAAAAACTCAAAAGTATATGTATTTACGACTAACAACACCTTAAAGAAAGATTATCATCGCATGAAACAAATGTTCTGCACCTTCGCGTAATACATTTCAATAGAGTTTCAATAGAGTTAAAGAATGAACACGAATACTCTCCAAAGACGCTCAATCAGAACAACATCGTAATCACCCATCCCAGATCATATATGCAAAAACATCATCACATATTTGCTCAATTAGAACACTACAGCCCGAATATGGAGTGACAGATCATATATGCAAAAGTTACACTAATCAAATGATAACTGATGCTTCATATTAGCAAGTAGAAAGAAGTCATCGCCATCAATTGCAGAAAGGAAAGAAACAGAACAAGAGCAGAGAATAGGATAAAGGAATACGACCTTATCGTCCACGGTGACCTTGAGCTCCAACCCGCGAGTCTTCTTCTTCATCCTATACAACCTTCTTCCCAGCAAAACAAACCCCATAAAAGCAGCGGCAACCGAGATGGTCCAGACGGGACTACCCTTAAACACACAGTACCTTAAGAAATCAATCGGCACCTTCCACCAAACCAAACTCTTCTCCCTATTCCTACCCGAATCCGGAGTTTCCACGGCCCCCAACTGGTTATTCTCCTCAAGGCTTTCATCTTTCACAGCCGAACCCCCCATATTCTCATCATTTCCATCGGCGGCCACCTCCTCCAGCTCGCTGAATTTCCGGTCCTCGCTGCCGGAGTCGGACCAGGGCTCCTTGGTTGAGTACCGGGTATCCGAAGTCGGAACCGGATCGACCCAGCTAGGGATTCCGTCTGAAGTCTCCGAGGCCACCTCGCTGGCTTCAGGGGGTGGGTCAGCGGAGAAGTAGTTGGTGTCGATCAAACCGGTGGAGTGAGCAACGATCGGGTGAAAATCGCCGGAGTCCTCGTCGGAGCTGGATTGAAGGAGGTCCCAGTCCTGGAATTCTCCGGCAGAATCCATGGGATGCGCACAGTAAACTGCCCAGAAATCAAAGGGGGAATCTAGTAGAAGAAGAAGAAGAAAAGTAGAAAGAAATGAGAGAGAGGACGGTTGTCGTGACGTGACTTGAGAGAAGGCCACTCACTCAAAGTATAAAACTAGTGATCCTAAACCCATCCCACCAAGTCTCTCTTACTATTACCAGGTTGGCCAAATATCTGTAAATACCATCTGCCGTGCGTGCATCTTTAACACTAGAATCCTCTTATTTATTACTAGTGTTAACAATTTCTCAAACATATACTACCTCGTTTCCAATGAAAGACATTGTGCAGTTGAATTGAAATTCACAATTTCAAACATATACTACCTCGTTTCCAATGAAAGACATTGTGCAGTTGAATTGAAATTCACGGGTAGACAATTCAGTGTAATTTTAAAAAAATACATAATATAAAACTTTTGTTTCAGAATTTTGAAAATCGTTCAAAAATGAATGACAAAAGTTTTAAAAGATTATCTCAAACATTAACAAGTAAGTGACTCGAGTTCGCATATTTTTTTACGGAATGGGCCAAATATAATGATACTTTCTAGCTCCAATTTTACTATGTCAATGACTGATTCCAGATTCGCATGCACATCGACATATTCATTGAACATTTGAATAACATGTAAAGCGTCACTGATTATGCAGGCATCCCCGCAATTTAGTGTTCCGGCTAAAGAAATAACATCATCTAATGCTAAGGCTTCAGCTAAGTTAGGGTCTTGAATACATGGGAGCTTCTTCGTCGCCGCATGTAGAAACATTCCATCTTGGTTGAAAGCTACAACTCATGTGCATGCAGTTCCATTAACGATCTGCACTAGTATCTGGTAGCCTCAGTAGTGATTGCGGTAGTAGTGCAACTGAAAAATCACCTCTCTATTCTTGTGCCTGCTCAAACCTCCGTAAGTTGGCAACCACCGTCGCGGCCATGATACGAACGGCAAGGTGAGTCTGTTGCCAATTCCGTTGAAACCAAATACTGTCAGACCATCACCAAAAGAGCCGCAAAGGATAATGCACACTTTGGAGCAACGTCCATTTTTCTCCTCTAGAGATTTTCTACAGTGGGAAGAGAATCCAAACATAGTTGCCTACTAAAGTGTAATGCTCTCTTTGAAATTCACAACTTCCATAATTTAGATCAAAACTCCTTATTCTCAGTGAGCCTTGTCTCTTGGATGCGATGGTGTAGAGTAGATTAAGGTGACTCATTGAACTAATGGTATGTTGATCTAACTATGTATTTCTCAATGCGCACTGGGAACCACGACCACCGTTCCGGTTGCTCCAAATTCTGAAGCTGAATTTGCTAAATGTGTGTTGCGTCCCTGAGGTCAAAATGAGCATTCAGACTCTGCACATTCCACCCTCAAGTGTCTCCGTCAATCAAGTCTGCCACTCTCGTCAAGTGCTCCGGAAAATTCTCATGGTTCATCACCACAAAACCGACATCTCTCGGAATTGACATATGCTGGCGTTCCGATCACTCCCAATTCGCTTAACACATCCCAGATTAAGTGTTTCAATAGTCTCATGAATACGCCACCAAGAGAATGACGGTCTACTTCCTAGTTGGGTATCAAATAAGTTCTCATCAGGATAATACTTGGCTTTCAAGACTTGTGCCAAGAGGGAATTAGGTTGCTTTAACAAACCTCGGACATGTTTGCCAATAAGCGCATTGTTAAAGGTTTTTAGATCCTTGAAATCTAAAGTGCCTTTCGTTTTCGATCTAGACAACTTCTCCTATGAGACCCAATGAATTCTTCTCTCACCACACTTTCCATTCCACCATAAATGGCTCAGTAAGCTATGAATATCATCTATAATCGATCCTGAAATGGCAAATCAGCTCATTATATAGCTCGAAATGAATTGCAGGACTGATTTAATCAAAATCTCTTTGCATGTCTTTGATAGGTTATGCTCATTCCATCCATTAATCTTCCGGCGAATCCTATATTTCACTGACTGGAATACTTCACTCTTCTTCCTCCCAATGATTGAGGAAAGCCCTAAATACTTCCCATGCGAGCTCACTTCTGAAATCTTTAACACATCACAGACACTCGTTCTAAGATCTGATCTAGTATTTGAACCGTAAAGTATACCACACTTGTCAACATTAATTTTTTTACCAGAAATATCCTCATAAAAATGAAGATCCTCTTGTATTCTTGAGATCTCATCTACCGATATTTTTCCAAATAACAATGTCATTATGGGAACCAAAAACTGCCTAAATAAATTTGTCAAACACTGCCTAAACAATGTCATTAGGGGAACCAAACACTGCCTAAATAATATACAAAATCTCATTAATTGAACCAAACACTGCCTAAATATTTGTCAAACTCACCGGCCAAAAGAGGTATAGCTAAAGCTAACGACAAACCCAAAAACACCACAAACCTGAATCTACTATCTGAAGCTAATTAATCCAACATCGAGAAGAAATATTACAAGATCGATCCACAGTACACGAAACTACCCAACTTACAGAAGTGATAATGTCATTTCATTGGTATTTTGGACTACGCTAAGTATAATACTGGACTGCATTTAGCACTTCAATAAAACATCTGGATCTGGCCTATTATGTATATTTTACTAATTAATGTACAAAGTTCTGAAGGTTTACAACTAGGACTGTTACATCATCTACGCCGCCTCTACTCGATGACATTGCGACCAGGTCTTTACATGACTGCAGTACTGCAACATCTTTCCTCGACGCCACCACATCAACTGCCTCCTGCTCGCCGACCTTATCCCACAGCCCATCGGAAGCCATGATCAGAAACTCACAGTCAGATGTTAAGGCAATTTTTAGGGTTTCCGGTTCAGAAATCACATGATCTTTTAGGTAAAAGTCCCCGAATGCCCTGGAAACTGCTAGGGTTCCGTTCACCCTCCAAACTCCGTTCCGACAGTCCAGAAAACCACCCTGCGTTTATCAGCGGTTTCATGAAAATCAGCACAGTATTCTTATGATTATAATTACTGAAGTGTTATACTTAGTCAGCGTAGTTCAAAATACCAATGAAATGACACTACCGTCCCTACAAGTTGGGTAGTTTCTCAAAAATCAAATAATTAGTTGAGGTCATTTTTGTACTTTTACACCGTATTTTGGACTACACGCAGTCCAGTATTTTACTCTTCGTAGTCCTAAATACGATATAAATTTTACAAAAATGTTATCGTCTATCATACTCATTAGAAAACTTAACAATATTCAGTGAACGATACTATAATTTTCATAGCATTTTGAACTGTGTTGAATTAAATAATAAACTGCATATAACATTTCAGTTGATTCATTACCAGTTTCTTACCGAGTTTTCGATTCGGGCACGCTCATCTTCCCTGTTAAGGCGATGATCGTTGGTCAAAGCATTGGCTACTCCTTTCCTACTTAGTATTACTCTACAATCGCCGACGTTGGCTACATGCAGCTCTCCATCCTTAACCAGGACACTTGCTGCACAAGCTCCTCCACGAACTTTCTGCAATAATATCAATCAAACACACTTATTAGTATTTCAGTGTCGGACATGTGACAGACACACAACACGACACAAAATATGACGATTTAATGTTATTTTATTTATATTACTTTAAAAATTCAATGTCCTCGTCTCGAATATTAGAATAAGACACGGCACAATCCGTGTCCGAATAACATAGAACCATATTGTTCATCAACATTTAATTCTATCAAGAGTCATTGGGCAAAGCGCGAGTACGAGGTACTGCTACTCTTGATGATTTAACCTTGGAGGAGGAAGGCTTTCCCGGACCAATTTCGTTTCCAGGATCGTGACCTATCACGACTCTATATATCTATATGTATTTTGGATTTTGTATTATGTTATGATCAATTTTTCTGTACGTAGTTACAACATTTTCCACATCATTTAACCATTCTAAATTCATATAGTAACAAAAAGTGGGAAGTGCAGGTAACCGACCTTGCGAACTACCAATCTTGTCACTTTCTACATATATATATCATTCATGTGACAAATTAAAATTAGTTTGGAAAAAGTCAAGTTCATTTGATGAACAATATAATAGTCAAATGTAGAAAGATTCAAACAACATATATAGCAAATTAATTACCTGATTAAGAAACTGATGATCCGTGACTGAGTATCCTCTTCTTACTGCTGCTTCAATTTCTTGTTTTCCCACATTTTCACCTAATTTTATTTCATTAATTATGTTTTTCCCAAGATTTTCAGCCACAAAATCAGTTGCAGCTCTACCTCCATGCCCATCAATTACCACAAAAAATGCCTAAAAATGCAGACTAATTAATCACAAAATGTAATTAATTTTAATTAGTGAAGAAATTTTAATAAAATTAAAATGACCTACTTGTTTAGAGCTGCTGTCTGAAATGTCAAGCATGACAGAATGGCCATCTTCCATGACTTCTCTCTTCCCTTTCTTGTTTGCAATGGCAAACCCTTCCCCTTCCACCTGAAACTCCTTCCTCTCCATCTTCTTCCCCAATTCTCCGAAATCGACCGCCGGGCAAAAGGCCGGCACGATCAACTGTGCCGGCCTTTTCCTCGACGCCGATTGCTTGATCATCACGGTACTAATCATCTCCTCTTCTTCTTCTTCGTCGTCGCGGTGTCGGTTCTGACCTCGATCCTTGCATGAAGAGACCTTCTGCCGCTTCAGATCTAGGTTAATGTTCCCCAAGAACAATACTGAGGTTGCAGAAGATGAAGAATGGTGCTTAGACGCAGATTTCAGAAGGGCCATAAAAATTCTGAGAAAAAATTCAGCCAAATATTCAATCATTTTTCTGTGATCATATACATATGAATGAGTGTTTGGAATTAGTGGATCGACAAGATGATGCATGGGTTCCTATTTATAGGAAGCTGGAGAAGATTGAAGGGCTCGTTTGGGTAGAAGTCAGGTTAGGGAAATAAATGGTTTAATGGGTCAAAGATGAAAGTGACAACAATGTACAACTATTGGTTTAGCTTTTTTTTAATAAGGTTTTTTGATTAACGAGTCAAACAAGGAGTTTGCATGGTTTGATTTGGGGCTAATCAACTTTCCTTATTTATTTTATTTTATTACAATCATATATAAAGTTGAGTTAATTAGTAGGTCAGCCTTCTTTCATTTTCTTCATTTTCTCACTATGCTAATAGTAGACAATTTTGTTTTTTATTGAAAAAACTTTTCTAAAATTCATTCGTGATACTGAAAAAACCTAATCACGATTATATTGAAATTCACAACTAATTTGACTAATCTATATGTCATTATAGATTCGGTCCAATATCATAAAAACCATCAAACTGCTTGGTAAAGAGGAGATAATCTTGCAACAGTAAGTACGTCAAGTAAAGATCTGCTAAAATTTCAATACCACTTGATCTAGAGCATGGTCTATGTTCTCCAAACATGTAATCCCTTGAAAGACACAATTCATAAAAGAAAACACGATCTGTAAACCAAATCGAGAACCAAACACAATTTATAAATTATATTGAGAACAAGACACGACATGTACAATCAGATCGTGAACTAATGACATCCATGGGTGTAGCCCAACGGTTGGAACATTGGGTTCATTATGATATGTCCAAAGTTTGAATCTCAACAGCGGCAGTGTGGGGATTTCTTGCTTGCAAGGTCTCTTTTGCGCACTGAGACAAAAGACGCTCAATGGATTATGGATCTGGGTTACTTTGACTTATCTCTCCACTAACACATGTGGTGTCGGGTTACCCTGACTTATCGAAATAGATGAAAGAATGGAACGAAAAAATAGAAATAGATGAAAGAATGAAAAAGAGTATTTTATCGCAAAATTTTAATGGTTCATTAAGGGTAAATGAGCTTATACTAGCTGTTGTGACGCTCTCAAGTCGCAAGTCTCAACCTCAATCGATACCCTTATACCTTTGATATACTTAATATGAAATTGAAAGGATTTGATTGCCGAACATTTCAACGATTGAAATTAATATAAAAATATAGTTAGCTAAGTACACACATAATTTAATTAATTACTTTATTTTAGAATAATAAATATATACTTTAATTCTGAGGGTGACAAAAGTACACATAAGGGTGGTGAGCGGCGGTTATTGCATGAATTATATTAATGGAAAGGTTCATGATTAGCGATCGGAGAAATGGTCTTACATATCACTACGTACGTTGTATTATTATTATGCAATTGATTAATTTTTGCCTGCAGAATATTAAATTGGTTTCATATAAATATTCTCTGTTTCTGGATTACTTACCACGTCACTTTCTTTGGAATAGGTCGCTTTCCAATTTTTATTAAAGGATTCCTACTTTTGTAAAAGACATGTATTTAAATTACAAAATGGTTTTATTAAAATAAATTATTATACTTTTATAATAATATGTTGTGTTTTAATTCAAAAATAGGCAATCATTTGCATTCCTATTCGTAAGTATATATAATCGTGATTAAAAGTATATATCTATTCTAGTTTGATCATATTCTGGAGTCTGGACATCAACCGATCCAGCTCTTGATTGTTGATTGATCCCTTCGGGAAACTTTAACCCGGAAAATCAGAGAAAATTTAATTTAAAATGATGCGATTCAGCAGAGTTGGACATCTGATCTCCAATGATCGAGGCAAGGAATGTGGTAAAGTGACCTAGACCACTTGGTTGTATCAGGGTTTTTCGGCGTTGTGATTATTAATTTAATTTGGTCGTTTCGAGTTTTGTTAGGTTTATGATTATAATTAATTGATGTTTTCAAAGTGATGACATATAGGTACAACACAGTCTGTTGGGTAGTTAATGATCTTAGAAATCGAGGAATATCAGACAAGAAGAAACCAAATATATTGTATGTTTGAGAATGTCTTTTAAAGACAAGTTCAAGATGGATTGATCTTTTCAAGTAATCCAATCAACTTATTATGGCTAAATCAAACCTTAATGTTTTTTGAAATGGTCATTATATATAATCCATACCAATCTCCTTGATCATTAAGTGACGTTTCTTATTAAGATCTTACATTTTCTTAGAGTGTTAGTGCCCTTGTTTATATCATTTTAGTGTCAATGATGTAAGTATTCGGAAAACTAAATGTTAGCTTTCGGTAACTATTTCATTTTCAGGTTACAACAAATATTTAAGTTAACAATCTTTTTGTTAATATATTCAGAAAATCATCAAAATGTTTTTTGATTTAAGTTACCAAACTGCAAACACTTTAAATCAAATTGTAAACCCTTTGAAATCGCACACCAAACATTCTAATAGTGGAATTTATTTAACCTTATACACATTTCTATGTCAAATCCTAATTAATTTCCAGGAGCGGTTTAGTGATCATCAGAGCGAAACACGACTTAATCGCTGGAAGGATCACTTTGATTAGGATGTAAATTTTGAAGTATTGAATTTTAAGACGTTAATGTATGTAAATAAAATTATCAATGTTCAAACATGCTCTGAAAAAGTTGAATAAAAAATGTGCAGATTCAGTTAGTACAGAGGGTACGTAAATTCAAATAGATCTAGAAATATAATGGTCACATAATCGATATATATATGTATATGCTTAAACTTTTTAATTCAGAATTCAACTATTCTTTTCTCTTAGAAACATTTTATGTCAATATGAAAAAATTTAGAAAATAACGCATTCATATTTACATACTACCTCTGTCTCACCCAAATTAGCACAATTGACTTTTCACACTACTCAACACATATTTTTTACCAATTATATCTTTATTTACTTATATTATCAAAAAATAAAAATCTAATATTTGAATATTCTATGTTGTTAATCGGTACCAAATATGATAATATTTATGATTATATATTTATTTAAATAAACGGTTAAAATTTAAAAGCAAATAGTATTAAAAATATCAGAGTGCATATTATACTGTGAATGAGGGAGAATAATTATTCATTTCTTCGCACGTTATTTAATTTTTCATCCAAATGAGTTGTATCAAACTACGCTTCTAGAGATAAAGTAGACAATTCTAAATTTTCATGCAAACTTTATGAAGATGAAAATAAAAGGGTCACATTTCTATATAACTCGTTTTTTTGTTGCTGTGTCTGGAAACAATTATTTGAAAACAGTCAAACGAGGCTGTAGATTGATTATAAACCCTTGGGCTGACCTTTTAAGGGAGTACTCATTTTTGCTTACTGAAACGCTGGGGTTGACTTTTTGGATTTGTATGCTTTGCTCATTAAAGTCCAGGGCTGACTTTTTCTGAGTTTGTAACCGGCCAGCGACTAAACTTATTTAGTCAACCTTAATCAAAACACTTGTAGGATTGCGTTTTGAAATGTACAATGCAAGTATAGTAGAATTAGGGCATTATAAATGCAGACCGTATTTGTTATTTGCACTTTAAAATAAAAAAATACAATTTTAACATATATGATATGATCCGTAATTATGTACATTAGGCATATGCATCATACATATTATTTTTATTGCATACAATTACAAATTCTATTATATGTCAAAATTATTGTATATATAATTATATAATAAAAATACGGACTGCAAAATAAGCAAAATACGGAGCAAGCCAGTAAAATCAAGAGTGTCTCTTATTATGGTGTTTACTGTATGCAAGTCCAATTTATTTCTGCAGGTCCAATAAAAGTGGGAAGATACCATAATTACCCTTCATTCGTTTATCAGTTTTTACAAATATATTTCTAAAACCCTAACCTTGAATGTATAAACCCGTCTATGTAATAATTTAACGCGTGTCCAAATTATAAATTATTTTTCGTGAATTATAATACATATTTAAAAGGGACATAATTGTCATTTCAGATTTAATTTAGATCTGCAAAAATAAAGTGGACCTACATTTAGAACCACCCTTTATTTATTGCAAGGCAGAGTGTCTTGTGATTTCAATTTAGCTAGGTTGTGTTTGGTTACGTTGGATTTTACAAATTTGGACTTTCTAAGTTTATTGTATTTTACTTATTGCAAGATAGAGTAAATGGGTAATACAGTTCTATCATAAGAATATGTCGACGAATAATTTCTCATGTGTTTATTAGAATAATATACTGGGTTTTAACTTTTTTTATCATTATAACTCAATTAATTCATTACAGTATTTAAAAAAGCAAGCAGAGAAAATATAATAAAATAGAATTAATGACATAAACACTTGAACTAATTACACGACATATTTACAACATTTAAATATTTTTTATTAAATTATATATTAAAAATATCATATTAAAAAATTTAATAAAACAAACGCATGCATAAACCGTAAAATTAAGAGCGGTCTAATTATCATAATTTTATGATGAAACTGTCTTGCTCAAAACACTCTCTCTATTGTGGGCATCACTTCCACTAAATGATAGTTATAATTTATATAGTTTAATTTCTAAATATATTGCAAAGTAAAATGTAGCGGATGTTTTCTTAAATGTATTATTTTTAATATGAATCTATTTAAAAACTTACATAGTACATCATTTTGTCTGTTTTATATTTTCAGTTTAAGTAGGAGATAATCCCTCCAATCCAACCACATATAAAGCATTGAAGGAG
This sequence comes from Sherardia arvensis, assembly GCA_948330725.1. Taxonomy (NCBI): domain Eukaryota; kingdom Viridiplantae; phylum Streptophyta; class Magnoliopsida; order Gentianales; family Rubiaceae; genus Sherardia; species Sherardia arvensis. Next base: position 26,856,896 of record OX415243.1, on the reverse strand, counting down.
TCACTACCCAATATAAATGGGTTTGATTAATTCTTGCTGTATTGTTAGTTGATGAACAAATTAAGCAGTAAACTAATAAATCATGCAACAGATGAAGAACAAAGGCCTTATTGATGAACAGAATATTGCACAAAACCACTGTTCCATTTTGTAGGTTTGTTCCATTTCCTCACATGCTCATCATTTTTGTGATGTTTATTTATTTGATCCAAAACTTATGTTCTCCTGATCCAACATGTCTGTTGATTTCTGGTAAATTTGCATGCATATTGCCATTTTCATTACCTATTTTCTGCTATGGTATTCTGGATATTGATGGTGTGCCGTGTCTTATTCTAAAATTCAACATGTGCAGGATATGAAATTTTAAAGTAATATTAGATAAAATATCACTAAACTACCATGTCATATTTTATGTCGTGTCGTATCTGACACAAATTCGATATGGAGACGTGTCACTTAGCTACCATCAATGACGGAAACAAGAATTGAACGGGACAATGCCGGAAACTCCCAAAATATATATTATAATCTATGTTATTGTATGTCGGAATAAAAATACAGTACTCTTTTGAATTCCGACACTCCATTTCTGTTTAGCAATTCCAAATATATTTATTTGGTTCCGTTTCTGATTATCATTTTTGTGGTTCGGTCTTATGCATATTGCCAATCCCTTTTAAATTATTTTTAATGTTTTTCTAATTAATGTTTGTTTGTTTGTTTAGTGTTGTATTCATTTACCACACGAATAGGTGGTAGAACAGCTTCCATTTGGAGCTGCTTGAAGAAGCAATTTGTTCCACTCCTTTGGCCAGATATAGAAAGGCAGGTTATTTTTCTTTTATTTTCTTTTACACTATTTTCTCGTTTGAGCTAGTTCGGTTTCCATATGGAGTAACTTAGGAGCGTAAATGAGTGGAGCAAATCTCGAAAGTTTGATCAAAACTCGAATTTGAGTTCGAGGTGATAAGCTGTAGCTCTATCTTCGATTGTGTAAAGAGTCGAGGACAAATTTATTTTCAGGTCTAGAATCCTCAAAGTTGGTTTCCTTGTTTTTCCAGGTCTCGAATATAAATAGATGGCAAGGGATTACAATGGATCACCCAAGGCTCATCATCATAACCTAGAATCGAAGCAAAAGCGTCTAACCTGGATCCTCGCCGTGAGCGGCCTCTGCATCATCTTCTACGTCGTCGGGAGGTGGCAGAGCGCCACCGGTCCCACCACCACGACCCGCACCGCCGAAACAATCGCGTGCAAGGATGCACCGCCACCGCCGAACACCGACAAGAACAGCAGCGAAGTCGACGCCGCCGTCTCCAACGCAGCACTGGACTTCGAGACCCACCACGAGCTGGAGCTGAACGCGACGGCGGAGGAGCCGCAGCAGAAGTTCCCGGCGTGCGACGCGTCTTTCGCAGAGTACACGCCGTGCCAGTACGCGCCGCGTGGCCGGAAGTACCCGCGCGACATGCTCAAGTATCGAGAGCGCCACTGCCCGGAGAAGGAGGAGCTCCTCCGGTGCCTGATCCCGGCGCCGCCGCACTACAAGTCGCCGTTCAAGTGGCCGCAGAGCAGGGACTATTCCTGGTACGCTAACATCCCTCACAAGTACCTCAGCGTGGAGAAGGCTAACCAGAACTGGATTCAGTACGAGGGCGATCGGTTTCGGTTCCCCGGCGGTGGGACCATGTTCCCTCTCGGAGCTGATGTCTACATCGATGATATCAGGTTTAAGGATTTCCCGTCTAATAATATTGAAATTCTAATATTATTATTTTTCTTCTCATCACAAATGTGTGTAAAATATCAGCAAGCTGATTCCTCTTACGGATGGAAATATTCGAACCGCGATTGATACCGGTTGTGGGGTGGCGAGCTGGGGAGGTTTCTTGCTGAAGAGGGACATCATTGCCATGTCATTTGCTCCCAGGGATACTCACGAGGCGCAGGTCTGGTTTGCTCTGGAACGCGGGGTTCCGTCCATGCTTGGGGTCATGGGATCGCAGCGGCTCCCGTACCCGGCTCGGGCTTTTGACATGGCTCACTGCTCCAGATGTCTCATCCCTTGGCAAGACTACGGTAAGTCTGGAATCTGATATATTGTGATTTGTTGCTCCAACGTGCCAGTTTAGTGTCGTGTCTATGTGTCGGATATGTGTCAAACACGACACAACACAAAATATGACATTACGGTTTAGTACTATTTAGTCTATATTGCTTTAAAATTTTCATGATCCTGTATATAATATTAAGATAAAATGCGACACATAATCCGTGTTTGAGTAACATATAATGACTGCTCTTGCAGATGGGCTGTATCTGACCGAAGTGGACAGAGTATTGAGACCTGGTGGGTTCTGGATACTATCCGGCCCTCCAATAAACTGGAAGAGATACTGGAAAGGATGGGAAAGAACCGAACAAGACCTGAAACAGGAACAAGATTCCATCGAGGATGTCGCAAAACGCCTGTGCTGGAAGAAAGTGGTCGAAAAGGGCGACCTTTCCATCTGGCAAAAGCCGATCAACCACGTCGAGTGCATCGAAAGCCGGGAGATCTTCCACACGCCGCCGATGTGCAAGTCAGACGATGCCGATGCCGATGCAGGATGGTACAAAGACATGGAGAACTGCATCACCCGGCTGCCTGAGGTTAGCAGCAAGGACGAGGTAGCCGGTGGGGCCCTTGATAAGTGGCCCCAGCGCGCTTTCTCGATCCCGCCTCGGATTCGCAGTGGCTCGGTTCCAAGCATTACAAGGGATAAGTTTGAGGAGGATGGTAAAGTGTGCAAGGAAAGGGTTGCTTACTACAAGAAAGTAATAGGTAACCTCGGGCAAGGGCGATATCGGAACATAATGGACATGAATGCTTACTTAGGTGGCTTTGCAGCAGCTCTCACCAAGTATCCTGTTTGGGTTATGAATGTCATGCCTGTCTATGCAGAGGTTGATACCTTAGGCATCATACACGAGCGAGGGTTTGTCGGCACGTATCATGATTGGTGCGAAGCGTTCTCAACCTATCCGAGAACTTACGACCTAATCCATGCCGATAGTGTGTTTAGTATGTACCAGGACAGGTAATTCATCAACCTTAAACTTCCATCGTGATTAGTCATGCTTTTATTTGGCTTTGAGGCCCTCTTTTATATGTCACAGTTTTATTCGTGACAAAAAGATTGAAAAATGTGACTAAAATGTTTGGTTAGTCACACTTTTATTCGTGGCTATTAGGCACCCTTTTATCTGTCACAGGTTTATTCGTCACCAGTAGCTTAAATATGTGACTAAAATGTTTGGTTTTTTCATGTTTGAAGGTGTGATTTTACGGAGATATTGCTGGAGATGGACAGAATCCTGAGGCCGGAAGGCGCGGTTTTATTCAGGGATACGGTGGAGGTGCTGGTGAAAATCAAAAGCATAGCGGATGGAATGCGGTGGGAAAGTCGTATTTTGGATCACGAGAGCGGACCATTTAACCCTCAAAAAATTCTTTTCGCTGCTAAAACCTATTGGACGTCTGAATCTGATCAACCTAAGGAGTAATTCACTCACAATATTATCTGTAAAGATAAATTAATACATGTGCGCAGGGACATAGTAATAATCTTGATCATATAATTAAAGATGATTGATTGTTATTATGTTGCTCTGATGAAATAAGCTCATTTAATTCCATCTAGAAAGACAAATATTGATTCAGCTGATCACTGTATAAAGCACAAGCGAATAAGAGTGCCATATAAGAGTATCCAAGATCCAGTGCCAGGATCAAGTATTTCCCCTTAAGCAGGGCCGGCCCAAGCAATTATGGGGCCTGAAGCGAGTCAATAAAAAAATTGGACTAAATTTTTTTTCCTGCATCGAAATGTAAATGCATTACGAGCGCTCTCGGAACTAAAAAAAAGAAGCAATTACATGTATTCCATGAATTAAGGACGCTGAATTTTTGCAAAAGGTTCACGTTCGCAGGTATTTTCTGCAACAATTATCTCGCTTCTCTCACTCCTTTCATCGAACACTTTGTATTTTTTGAAATCGCTTCTCTCAAACCTTTCAACTGTGGTGTATTTACATCAAAATAGACTACTAAATGCATCAAAGTAACATATTATCACCGTAAAAGTTCATTAGAATTAGATACTAAGAAAGATTTTGTTAAACGAGCGACTCATAGTCTTAATTAGATAAATCTCAAATTTTAACACTCTTAGGAAAAATCGATTTGCAGGAACCAAATTATTGCAATAAATATTTAACATATTTCAAAAATAAAATCCCATTCAGTCTTCGTTTCAAAATTACAAAATCAAAAAAAATTGAAAAGGTGATTTCACAAGGTCATGCTAATTTAATAGATTAATACATAGAACACATGAAAAATTATTTACCGATTAAGCGATTGGAGAAGTGAAATACAACATAGATTGTGAATTTGACCATCAATGGTGATCGTCGGATCGAGTCTAGGTGAAAAATGAAAGGAGACACTCAATTTAGGATTTTAGGGCTTATTTGCAAACTCTATAAAGTATTATAGACTTAAAGGGAAATAAGCAAAAGTTATGAGTCAAAATGAAGACAATGAGAATGGATCTTTGAATTTTAAACAAAAATCTAAATTGGGCTACATATTATAGTTTGTATGTTAGAAAATGGGGCCTTAAAAATCAGAAAAATAGGCCTTAAAAATCAGAAAAATAGGCCTTAAAAAACGGGAAAATGGGGCCTTAAAAGCAGAAAAATTGGGCCTTAAAAATCGGAAAAAATGGGGCCTGAAGCAACAACGTCAGTTGCTTCGTACTATGGACCGGGCCTGCCCTTAAGACAATGAATGGCACCATCAGCAAAAGTGCATTTCCTTAGGTAAGTGCCGACGTGATGTGTTTAGGTCAAACTTACTGATGCAGCGTGAAACGTACTTACCATCATCTATCCTCCATGACTTGTGTTTAAAACTATACACACAATGTTCATAGAAATTGTGACCTATTTGATCATGATGTGAAGCAAAGTATGAATACCATTTCATCACTTTGCAAAATATATCATTTAGAATAAAATATTTGAGTTACCTAAAATCATAACACATTCTTAATTATATAATTTATAATGAACATTTATAATTAGTCATTCAAAAGATGTATTTTCAGTGATATTTGATCGCATAATTTTATAAAATCTTTTGTAAATGTAACATATGAATAAATAATAAAATAAAAATTTCACATTTTACATGATTTTATAATTATTTTAGAATTAATTTTTAACGATCACCTGATTTTTTCGATTAGACCGGAATTTTGCAACGGTGACATGACCATTCGCTGCGGCAAAACAGAATAGCATCGTCGTCGTAGGGAATCACCAAAGCCACTTTAAGCCAGTGCAGTTTGACGACTATGGAAAGCATGTCCACTCGCCTCTGAACCAACCGGAGGAGTATCAAGTCTGTGCCGTCACAAAGACGCTGGTTGACCACCAACAGTCAGAAAATAAAGGGTCTTCTGTTCGACCAAATCTGGTTAATTTGAAGAGGATTGGGAAAGCACACACGATCCCACGCCGTCACACACACGCGCGCGCACACACACACCCATAAGGTCATCACAGCGTAAACTAACTGGCATCTCATCGCGCTAATGCCATTTGCAGGTTACACACGTCGTCGCCTTGACGCAACCCACTTTCGACGCATGGTTGCACATGCCACCGTGAGCCGCCTCCATGAAGAGATTCGCTAGATCTTGAAATTTGGGTTCTTTTCTTTTCTTGTTTAAATTCATGTTAGATGAAATATGTGCTTTATTGGTTGTTTTGCCTATATGATGTTTTTCCATGTAACCGTACTAGTTAGGTATAATATAAAATCCACTAGACTTCTAGTATTTATTCTATGTACGGTAAAGGAGAAATCCGTTGGTATAATGTTGTGAAAAATATCAGCACATGGTATATTTTACGGCGCCGGATAACACCGATTATAGGAAAAATATTTTTTTGGTAGATTAGTGATAGTTTCAGAGTCGCTTTAATTTCATACAACATCCTTTGATGTTTACATATTAATATATATATATTTGTACACTTTTTTATTTTGTTGTTCCACCTCAATATGCACACGATTCTGTTTCTTTTGTAAGTAAGTTTCATTCATTTTTTCTCTACTCATTTCTCAAATCTAATGTCCTCAATTTATTCTACCACTCAAATTTCAACTTACACATTATTCGTGCAAGAAACTTTGGGACGGAGGTAATATTTTATTTTTTCCAAAACATAATAATATTTAAAGATCCTAAATAAAATCTAATAGAGGTCAAACTCACAACTGAAAATTGGCACAACAATAGTACTAGTAGTATGATTGAGAAAAGGGCAAAAGTATATTATGGTGTTTGAGCCGCCAAACTGAAAATAGCCAAACACACAGTCACACAGACACGTCGCTGCTTCACACTCAGAAAGCACCCCTTTTTGGGTGGCTGCCTAATCGATTCTGATTCAATCAATGGCGCTGTCGTCTTCTCCGATTTCTCCATGCCTCAATGGCGGCAACAATGCCAGGAGTTCACCGATAGTTGGAGCCCATTTCAACGGCAATCCCTTGTCCAAGATCTACCCTTTTCGCCCTTCTCTCAATCCCTTCTACAGGTTTTTATTTTCTGTTTATGTTTCTGCTGCTGTTCGATTTCATGAAAAATTCCGTAAATTTTGTGTTCGCTTTCAATCAGTGTTATGTTACTCCATGTTCTATTTTTTCTCCTTTTTTTGTGTTGTTTATCACTGTAAAGCTGTATTTTCAGAGAAAGCTCGTTGATTTCCTCCGGGAGAAACTTTTGCTGGTGTGTTTTCGGTTACTGGTGCAAGATTGTTTTTTGAGATTTTGAGTTGATCTTGGTTGCCATTCTGTTGCATTGTAATCAGATATCGTCATGTCCTTGTAAATTTATCATTGTTTTATGATGGCAGGGTATCTAATTCCATGGAACAAAAACAATATCTCAATTTATGCTTTTACACTGGCACGATTTTCTTTGATCCCATCATTCCCATGTCATTCACTTAATTTTGTCAGCTGGACTAAAATGTTTGTACTTTGTTTATCTGTTGCTTCAGCATTAATATCAATCTGAGACGGACAAGGGCGGAACCATCAGTTGCCAATCCACCTGTTTCAGTTACAAGAGCAGGTTTGAAAAATGATTACTTTAAATTGTTGAGGGTGAAATGATAAGCTATACACTTGTTTGAATAGGACTAACATGAATTATCTGGATTTTGAATTATTTTTCTTTCAGCTGCTGTTTTGCTGGATGAAGCTGTAGAACGAGTCCAGCTCCCCAAGGGCGACTCATGGTCTATACATAAATTTGGTGGTACTTGTGTGGGAACTTCAGAGAGGATAAGAAATGTTGCAGATATTGTTGTTAAGGATGTGTCCGAAAGAAAGCTGGTGGTTGTCTCAGCTATGTCAAAGGTCACAGATATGATGTACGATCTCATCCATAAGGCAGAGTCCCGGGATGAATCATTTATTGCTGCACTCGATGCAGTATATGAGAAACACAAAGCAACTGCACATGATCTGCTCGATGGAGATGAGCTTGCCAACTTTCTAGCTCGACTGCTCAATGATGTTAATGACCTCAGATATATGCTTCGTGCCATATATATTGGTAATGCAGTTTCTCCCCATGTGGCATTTCTGTGTCGTTTCAAATATGTTTTCTCCATTTTTTATTAGTGTACATGTTTTTCCTTGCAACCATGTGTATTTATTTACCGAGACTAGTTATATGTGCAATTGAAGCTGTAGAACTATATTGTAGGGGGGAAGGTGTTAGACTTGATCCTTTACCCTGGATTTTCCTATTTTTGTCTTCCTTGCAATTCAGTACTTATTGCAGTTATAACTTTAAACCCATTAAGAAACTCCACAGTCCACACTGTTTATAACTTTTGGCTTGAGGTTCAATGTTATTGAAAAGGGCTGAAGGTCTATTCTATGACTACTTTGTGAAAGTAGACTTACTGCTTGTTTTAGCATTACAATAACTTTAGTTAAGTGGAGAAGACCCTGATAACCTTGTATTAGTACCACAGAACTCTCCATGTTAAGCTGTCTTCTGTATGTACGTGCTTACGTTTTAATTGAGTTGAATGCTTGGTCAGAGTTCAGATGGCACCTGATGTGAAAGTGATTTAATTTTGAATCGATACTCATATTCCATCTATCAGTTAATCAGTCTGTATATATAGATGCTTGACTAAATGTTTTGTCTGGGTTTAGAAGTGTCACACAAGATATGAATATGTCTTTATTCCATCTATCAATTAAATTTGAATAGTGGTTCTGCGAATCCATCACACATTCTGAAATGCCAACTTTACATATGTGATAATGGAACTACAATTTATGTCTTATTATAATAAACTGTTTATAATACCTTTTAGATTAATACCTAATGGTTTTATATGTTGCAGCTGGTCATGCTACAGAATCATTTTCTGATTTTGTTGCGGGGCATGGAGAGCTGTGGTCTGCCCAGATGTTGGCAGCTGTCGTCAGGAAGGTTGCTACATTGATGCCTCTATGCTTGATCATATTTTTCTGAATCATGTAATTACTGACATGTACTTCCCCATTTATAGAATGGGGTGGATTGTAATTGGATGGACACCAGAAAGGTGCTTGTTGTAATACCTTCAGGTACAAACCAAGTTGATCCAGATTATGAAGAGTCCGGGAGACGGCTGGAGAAATGGTACTCAGAGAATCCAAGTAACACAATCATAGCTACCGGTTTTATCGCAAGCACACTTCAAGATATTCCTACAACTTTGAAGAGAGACGGAAGTGACTTTTCTGCAGCTATTATGGGTTCTTTGTTTAGAGCTCGTCAAGTAACCATATGGACAGACGTTGATGGTGTATATAGTGCAGACCCTAGAAAAGGTTCGTACTATGCTCTGAATTCATGTTTAAAGCCTTTTAAGTTAATATCAGCCTTATTCTTTTTCTTGGTGTTACATGTAATTTGAAGCTAAGTTTGTATACTATTGTAATATGTTTATCATTCATGTTTTGATTTGCTGCGTTTTTTGTTTCAGTTAGCGAGGCGGTGATTTTGGAGAATTTGTCTTATCAAGAAGCATGGGAAATGGTAAAATCTCGAGTTCTTGTTTTTGACATGTGTTCCGAGGCTTGTTATTACTTTTGGGACACTATTCTAACTGCAGACTCTAAATGTGTTTACAGTCATACTTTGGAGCAAACGTTTTGCATCCCCGTACAATCATTCCCGTGATGCGCTATGATATTCCAATTGTTATACGAAACATCTTCAACCTTTCTGCTTCCGGAACAAAAATCTGTAGGCCCTCTGGTGATGAGAAAGACGACAGCCAGTTGCTGTCTGCAGTCAAAGGTTTTGCAACGATTGACAATTTAGCACTAGTAAATGTTGAGGGGTGAGATGGCATTCTCTAGGTTTGTAGTGTTGCTTTTGTCATTATGTACTTCACTGTGAGCTCTTTCTGCAGAACCGGAATGGCTGGAGTGCCTGGTACAGCTAGTGCTATTTTTGGTGCTGTCAAAGAGGTTGGAGCTAATGTAATTATGATCTCCCAGGTACATAGCTCTTCTTGACTTTCTGGATTTCTCAACTTCTACAATATATTCATTTTACCAAGATGGGGTTCTCTCTTGACATCTGGGCAAAATACAGGCTAGCAGTGAGCATTCAGTGTGCTTTGCTGTTCCTGAAAAGGAAGTGAAGGCTGTTGCTCAGGCTTTACAGGCAAGGTTCAGTGAAGCATTGAATGCTGGACGCCTTTCTCAGGTTGCTTTCATTTCCATTGTTAGAAGATTTTTTGTTCTTCTATGATTACGTGGATGTCAGGCAAATACAATTGTATTACTAGCTGCTCCCTCACTTTTTAACACCTTAATATCTCAATAACCATTTTAAAGAGGCATGTGTGGAGATTAAGAGTGGGAAATTAAGACCCTGGCATCTTTTTATGAACCTTTGCTCTTTTTGAATTTATAACCTACCCTTGCACCTATTTGTCCTGTGTAAGTGTCTGAGTGATTGAATATGGTCTTTTCTGTGTTAAGAATGTACTTCTGAAGAACCAGTAAAAACACCTTATATAATATCTCAATTTTAAAGCTTAAGACTATTCTGTCATTGTGATATTTTCCAGAAACTTATGGATGACACTTACAGATTATAGACTCTGTTAAAATCTATGGATAACACTTTTAATACATTTGAGAAAATCTTAAAGTGTGAAAGTTGATAAAAGCACTTTTAATGCACTTTGTATATTGGGTTAATCTGGCTAAACTTTCGCTATACATTTAATGCACTTTTTACCACAGATTATGTTCTGAACAGTATGTCCCCTATGTTGAAAACAACCTGCTTGATACTAAAATCGATATGTTTAATAATCAGTTCATTGGACATGCCTGCATTGCCTTCATAACTTGGCATTTTACTGAGTCGTACTCATAATGAAAAGCATATTCTTCTTACATATTAGCATCTTCAAAAACAAAACAAAATATGCTAGTTTTGTAGACACACATTATAGTTTGTGTAATATCCTTCTTGACAAAATCATTGCAGGTTGCAGTGATTCCAAACTGTAGCATTTTGGCAACTGTTGGGCAGAGAATGGCTAGTACTCCTGGAGTCAGTGCTACACTCTTCAATGCCCTTGCAAAGGTGGGTAGTTTAATGCTATTGCCTTGTTGGTTTCTTCCAATTTTAACAATTTAAGGTTCACTCACTATTTTCTTGGTTAAATTAGCTTATTTTGACCATGTGACATTTACTCGTCCATCCAGTGTTATGATCCTGGATGATTTTCAAGGCACACTGACCATGAAATACAATATCATGATGTTGATATTGTCAGATATGTTATAACCTGTTTTTTTTTTTCTAAATATAAAATGATTATGTGTAACCAAAATATGACATAAAAATCTAGGCATATTAGTGGGAAATATCATACACACACACAACATACACACACACACACACACACACACATGTACATGTACATGTATATATATGTCATATTTTGGTTTTTATGTATATATATATATATGACATGTATATACATGTATATGTGTGTGTGTGTGTGTGTGTGTGTGTGTGTATTATAAACCAAAATATGACATAAAAAGTACAGCTGAAGTAATAATATTATCACATGAGATCTTGAAAGATTTGGTAACATGTGTTTTAAAAATATAAACAATTTATAATTTTCAATTACATGCAAATGATGCAATTAAAGATTATTTTGGTTCAAGATGCATCTTGAAGACAAGACTGGAGCCTTAAATTGAGTACTTTGTACGGCTGTTTCATTAGATATAATCTACTTCTGGCTACAAGTTGCAAGTGTACATATGCATTGGATTATACCAACTTTGGTGCTTGTGCATTGGAATATAACTAATTTGGTTGGCTAGGCTGCTTAATGTGGTTGTTTATATCTCTTGACTCTTAATTTTTTGTGCAATGAGATTTGATTAGCTTGAATTATTGTCTAGTTGCACTCTGATTCCTATAATAAATTATTGTAATTTGTAACAGATATCATCATAGAAGTTCTGGGGCATGTCTTAGCTGTTGACATGATATTCTTTGTCCTGGTCTCGAAAAACGGTGACATGATATTTTGAAATTTACGCACCTTCTAATTTCATGGGATTCTGCTGCAGGCAAATATTAATGTTCGTGCTATAGCTCAAGGTTCCTCTGAGTACAACATTACCGTAGTCGTAAGGCGCGAAGATTGTACAAGGGCTCTACGAGCTGTGCATTCTAGGTTTTACTTGTCAAAAACCACAATTGCTATGGGAATCGTAGGCCCAGGGTTGATCGGTGCTACATTACTTGACCAGCTTAGAGACCAGGTACTGATTAAGTTCACATTCGTTTTTAAATCAACTGTCTAATACTAAGACCAGCTAAGAAGTTGATTTATTACCTTTTTAATATATGTTGGTCTTTTTGCTTTTCTCTCTTCAACGTAAAGAGTGTTTTGCTGCATCGTGCTTATTTATGATTTTATCTGATCTTCAATTTCCTGCCCATGGTAGGCGGCGGTGCTCAAGGAGAAGTTCAACATCGACCTGCGTGTCCTGGGGATCACTGGGTCGAAGAAAATGCTTCTGAGTGACACGTAAGTCTGACATATCACCAAGTATCATTTCACTTTTATTCAGGCAGTGTGCATTCATGTTTATTAATATTTATGTATGTCACTGAGCTGGACAAGTGTGCTTTTTTGATGTATTTAAATGGTTTAAGAAAGTCATGCACTTACCTTGATATTGATGGTATCAGGGGCATTGATTTGTCTCAGTGGAGAGAACTCCAAAAAGAGAGTGGAGAAGCAGCTGACCTTGAGAAGTTTGTTCAACACGTGCATGGGAAAGATTACATCCCAAACACTGTTCTGGTCGACTGTACAGCAGACTCTGAGATCGCTAGTCATTATTATGAATGGTTGCGTAGAGGAATACATGTCATTACACCAAACAAGAAGGCCAATTCGGGACCGCTTGAACAGGTAAGACTCATAGTATATTTAGATCTCCTTCAAAATAATCTGTTTTGGTTGACTAAGTTCAACTTTCACATGTTTAGGATCTCCTTAAATAGTCGTTTTACTGAGTTGCATTATCTTCAGATTATAGAATTAGTTTGGTTCAATCACTGGTTTGATATTAAGTAGCCTGGTTCTATATAATTTAGCTTGAGATATTTTGAACAACATTATAGACATGATTTATGATGCTCTACTGAATCTGACAGTATAAATATGATTTAAAATGCAGTATCTGAAGTTGAGAGCCCTGCAACGACAATCCTACACTCACTACTTCTATGAAGCAACAGTCGGGGCTGGTCTACCAATCATAAATACCTTGCAAGGTCTGCTTGAAACTGGAGACAAGATATTACGCATTGAAGGCATTTTCAGGTTATAATTTCATCATATATTGGGTCTTTAGCAACTTATAAGCAAGAAAGAAGTTTAATATCATCTTACTTTCTTTGCTGATACTATATCTTGAATTCTGACTGCAGTGGGACATTGAGTTATATATTTAACAACTTCAAAGGCACACGACTTTTCAGCGAGGTAGTGAAGGAGGCGAAAGAGGCAGGTTACACAGAACCAGATCCCAGAGATGACTTATCTGGAACTGATGTGGCAAGAAAGGTATATAAATCATGTTATCTGTTAAATAGGTTTACTTACTAAATGGCTTCGCCCATCTATCCATAACTATTTATACACAGATTAAGACGGGTTCTTTAAGTATTTTGTATTTAATAGTCATGAGCATCCCGTATATCTGCTTAGTGAGAGGTTCATTGTGGCAGGTGATTATTCTTGCTAGGGAAGCTGGATTAAAGCTGGAGCTTTCAGATATCCCAATTGAGAGTTTGGTTCCAAAACCTCTGAGGGTACAGATTCTTTAATTACGTTGTTAATAATCTTCCTGATAGTTCAGAGTGAGTTTTGCAATCTCTGATTGTTTCCAATGGTGGCTTTCAGGGTATAGCATCGGCAGAGGAGTTCATGCAGAAGCTCCCTCAATACGATCAAGATCTGGCAAAACGAAAGCAGGAGGCTGAAGATTCCGGTGAAGTAAGTACATGCTTAAACTTCTCCATCCTTAAATGGCAAAAAGCAAACACTTCTACTGGTTTTTGGGTATCACCTTTGATTTACTATCTTCTAAATTGTTGATTGCTGTTGATATGAAGGTTCTGAGATACGTGGGAGTAGTGGACATTGTGAACCAAAAAGGGACAGTAGAATTGCGAAGGTACAAGAAAGAAGATCCATTTGCTCAACTTTCAGGGTCGGATAACATCATTGCATTTACCAGTGAGAGGTATGAGAAGCAGCCATTGATTATCCGTGGCCCTGGCGCTGGAGCCGAAGTCACAGCGGGTGGAGTATTCAGTGATGTCTTGCGACTTGCTTCTTACCTTGGCGCCCCATCTTAACCAGTTTCACTGAATTCTACGTTTGGGACCATTTAGGATTTTTATAAGTTTTTTGAACGTTGAAGGCGATCCTCTATTCCATTATTTTAATAAAAGGCTATCGATCTACGAACTGGTAGCATTTTTGCTCATTAGTGTAATTTAGGTAGTGAGGCAATTGTTGTAATTTATTGTAAGTTTTGGTGGAAGAATTTCAATTGCAGTTCATCCCAGAAGTTTCTTTTCTCACCTCCTTTAGTCCAGTTATTTGCATGTTTTAATAAAACCCCAAATAAAAGGTACAGTACATTTTGATATAAAGCTCTCCTAGAAAAGTCACAATTGTATTACAGCAGTAAACCTTAAGCTACAAACGTCAATAAGCGCCATACAACAATTCACTTTATAAACAAAGTGTAAAATGTCAAATTCAGGTAGTACTTCACAGACAGATTCAACATTGACAGTAAACTTAGGCTTCACATTTCAGCTAATCTTGGGACCAAGGTAATAGCTCGGGTCTCTGAAAAACCTGGTGATTGCCTCAGCCTTATCTGCAGAAAGATCTGTGCTCTCCAAAATGTGCTCCTTCGATGCTCTAGCAATTGCTTTGATTGAACCAATAGCTTGGTTTAGCTGTGTTAATGAAATTACATCCTCAAATTCCAGTTGTCAGACATTTTATGGTATGAAAATCGCATGAACAGCATACAAGTGTATCTACTAGGCAAAGCTGCATATTTCAGCACAGCATGTTTCTTAAAAGGAGCCGTCACTAACTCAGTCAGATGTCGAACAGAATTTTACTTTAGGCAAGGAAAACCATTATAGCAGGATATCAATGTCCTCAAAAGCATGCAGCGCAAGGAATAGAATCAGAAATAAGGGAGTTTAATTACCGCATGTGCATCATGGCTATCAATGCCAGGAACGGATGTGATCACTTTGAGATATGCATCCATTGTTTGGACAGACCGTTCCCTCTTCAAGAATAACAACGAATTAGGTCACACCTGAAGCAAATAGCAAGTCATAGAAACAGCTAAATGAACTTGAACTCACTTCTGCTTTCAGTTTCGATATGACATCCTGTCGCTTACACACTGCATTGAAAGTTGCAAAGATCATATTAAAGTGCAGATACGTTTATGAACTTCTAATGATCATCATACCTCCACGAGCATGTGCTATCTTCACCATCAGTTCAAATCCCATCTCAGAGTCTTGCACAGGAATATAAGTTGGCCTACCGAGCTCCATGCCAGCACTTCAACAATACATGAAACAAAGTCATTCCAGTGATTTATAACTACATCATAGCACACAATTCAAACAACAAAGTCGAAACCAAACTCACTTGAAATAAGAGCGTATGAAAGAATCATTGTGCTCTACTGTTGGGAGATTAGTAACCACGTAGAGGTGAGCAAATTGATTTTTTAGTTTCTGAACTCTGAAACAAACCAGTGAATAATACCTCAATAAAAATCAGAGAGAGAAAGAGAGATATCTGGGAATAAAACTGCGGAAATCCACTAACCTGATGAAAAGTGACGTAGAGATGGTTACGTCCCAATCAGTCACAAAAATAAAAGCGACAGAGACACCTCCACAGTTGAAAATAAAATCCTGCAAACTAGTCATTTTAAAGAGCCTGTATTGAATGAAAAAGAAGCATTATGGAATAGCATTCAGAAGGTTACTGACAGGAGCAATTGGCACAATGTTGAGCCTGAAAGAATTGGCATTCAGAAAGCATGAGGCAAAGTTGATAAAGGCTGGTTGCTGCTCTGCCCTCCATGCACTGCTCATCATACAAACTCCATTCCCACCTGCATATCACAAACTATTTAACAATGAAGCGGCAGAAGTTCAATTCATATGGCGTTTGATTACAGAAATTTGAATCATCAAACAGAAAACCCCCAATTCAACATAGCTCGACTCATAACAGTCAACTAATTAAGCACAAACACATAGCGGAAACTGATGTTATGCAGAGATATCTGAAAAACCCTAGCTTAGGCACAGCAATCCAAATATCAATTCTGTCAAATTCGTTCTAGATTAGCTTAGGCATAGACCATTAAATCACGAAAACTGAAGCCGGAAAAACAAGTGCGAGACGGAAGAATTGTACGATCGGCGAAATGATAGACCTGAATTAGAGAAGCTGCTCGGCTCTGTGTAACCGGCGCCGCCTCCGCCTCCGGTACGCTCGGTGGTCGTCGCCATCATCACCGTCCGTATAAGCTTGAGTACTGATTTTAAGCGCCAAATGAATTTTACTTTACTTTACAGTACAGCTTAGAAATTACACAAACATCCCTTTCTTTTGGTTAACTAACGATTTTGCTTCCAACTTTTCTGCCTTGTTTCGAATTTGCAATTATTGTTGAAAAATAGAAATGACAAAATATATGAATGAACTAGAATAAATCATTTCTGATAGCTATTTGCTTTTATATCATTAGTTAAGGAAGGAGTGGAATGTTGGGGCATATAGCTCGGTGCTTTTATATAATTAGTTTTCGAGGAAGGAGTTGAAGTTATCTCCGTGAAGTAGGAAACATCACCTAGATCATTCGGATAAGAGTCCCCACAAAGATAAGTTGAGATGGAAGACTCTCAGCGAAAAGTATTGCTTCCCTCGTTGCCAACGCTTCTGCTACTAGTGAATTAGTAACACCATTTATCTTCATCACCAATACCTTGATGAAATCACCTCCATCGTCTAGAGCCACCATACAAAATTTACTAAAATATTGTGAACTGATGATCCATATGTAAGTGCTAGCAAAGATTTAATCATTTGCGTTAAATGTGATAATGAATCACTTGTAATATACTGCTCAATTTTTTTTTAATTGCAGAAAAAATATTATATTATATAAATAATAATAATATTCATTCACAAATCTTCCTACGTCCAAAGCACCTTACTTAAGTCTACCTCTACCTAGAGTATAAAACAAAATTTATATATGAACCACTTCTCAGATCCTCAAATTTGTTTTGGCAGGCTACTTTCACCATCATCACTTGATGCTTATCGCCAAAGTAATCTCCACAAACCTAGGTAATCTACACAAACATCGCCAATTTCTCAATGTTATATCTAGAGTATTGAGTCGTGTCTCAATTTTGACAAAATATAAAGTATTACGTTCTCAAATTATTCAGCAAAACAACCAAAATTTATATCTTTCCAATTGAATGAAGACCATAACAATGATGAAATTGCAGTTTATAACGTTTAGACAGTATAGAATTATAGTGGTACTTTCAAAGTCATCAACTCAAATTAATATTGACACTTGTAGTTTGTAAAACATATGAATTTGTTTTAGAAAATCCCAAACAGTTTGTTGAATTTAGTATTATCCCTCCACAATTTCAAGTAACATCAACATATCTAACAAGTAAGACTATGATATTTGAGATAACTTTTTTATAACTTTACTCAAACTTAAATTTATATTTCAGCAATTCTTATACCTTGTCACTGGTGTATGTACACCCACTTTTATAGTGTTTTACCTTAGTAATTGTACATTATATTGATAATAATTTACATATACTATTTTTAGAAATTTTAAGTAAAAAGATTTATAATGCACATTTAGTCATTTACACATAAAAATGCACATACATAAATTTTAGAATGCACCCGGTGGTACATACCCCACGTGTATGGTATAATTTGCGCACTTGTAGAGAGTAGTAAAGTAGTAAAGTGTACAAAATTATACTAATAAATTTTTATAATGATGAGTTTGACATGGAAAAAAATTTAATGACATATTTGACCAAAAAGAGGCAAATGGGTAATTGTTTCATGGCACCCTATTATTGAAACACCCTATCCTGAAAACCCCCTACTCAAACCAAGGTTTTGCAGACCAAATTTCGCAAATCAAATACGGCCATAAGCATAGTGAAGAGATACAAAATGGCTACCAAGAAATCACCCCAAAACAACAAGTGCGTGTTCCGTGACCCCCGCTATGGATTAGTGTAAGTGTTGGTTTCATGCCAATAATGCCATTTGCTTCTAATTTTGAACTTGTAATCATTATGGTGAATTCTGATGTCCAGGTATGATGCTTGGAAAAACCCATCTGAAGAAGCTTTATCCGGCGGCCGTCAGATGTAAAGCTGCTTACTTTTTTACTCTTACTCTTTCTGTGACTTGTGTTGTGAACCAGAATGCTGAAAGTTTTTTTCTTCTTCTATTGTTTCTAAAGGTTTTGTGTTGTGCCCCTTGCAAATGCCCTTGCTAAAGCAGCTTCACAAGCGGTACGTTTGAAGCTCTCTGAATCCTATGTTGTTTTCTTGATGGTAGAAGTACTGTTTGGATGATTTTTCTTTTCTAGGGAGTGGTATGCTCTTGCTGGTTTTCCTACCATATTACTGAAATGAAGCGAAAGCGATTCTGTTCACAATTCTATTGCAGATATATAAGAGTCTGTAGTTTCACCGTAATTGGTTTTATGTTGCCTTTTGACAATTCTCAGTTCTGTAACTTCTGCATACATTTCTTGTTGCATAAGGGGAAAAAGTCGCACAAACTAATGTGAGCTATCATGCATTATAGTGCACTTTGTTACTTGTCAATTTCTTCTGGATTTTGGATATCTTAAAAGTTGTAGGCTGCAGTGTGTGAAACTGATATGCAAGGCGAGTTTTTTCCATCTTTTATAAAGACGAGCTAGCATTCTAAATATTATGCTTTTCATTGCTGTTACACGAAAGCATATATTTAGCACAGTCCCAACAAAATGTAATCGGAAACATGGAACGAAGTGTATGTAGAATTTTGCAACGAGCTAGGTACCAAATTTCATCTCATTCAAAATCTGGGACATTTATTTGATGCATTGAATGTCGGTTATTGGTTCTGTCTCGTCTCAGAGGGATATGTTGTACCAAGTCCTCATCATAGCCTTTTGTTACTTTTCTTCGGGATACTTTATCTGTGCTAGTGAATTTTCTTTCGGTCTTTTCTGCTATACTGAATTTGATAGTAATTAGTAACCTTTCATCTGACATATCGCAGATAAGCCTTGCCGCATCCTCAGCTTTGCAAGTTCTTCAGAAGCCAGACGCTTTTAAACCCGAATTGCTCATAGATAGGCAGTTGAAACGAGTCGCATCTTCTGTGAAGAAACCACAGTTTGATATGGGCATGGTGATGAGGACCCGGCCACTGTCTTCTTCCACGACTGGTGAATCCCGATGACATTGACTTTCTTTGAATATAGGAGCGAGTTATCCCGGCCCGAGTTCCATGGACAGAAATTGGAGAGATGTAGGCCTTGCTTTGATGAAAAATATGTGATGGGAACCTAGCTGCATCCAAAGTGTTCCTTCTCAGCAGTTTGAAGACTCACTTTTTCATACACTTCTGTAATATTTATGGCAAGTCTAAAAGTAGTAAATCCATCACATGTTGAGATATATGAATATATGATGTGTAATATTATCTCATGGGAATATAGAGAGCCAATTTCAAGTCTCATATTATATGGAGGATGAGCCGGTAATTTGACCCAAAAGTGAAACACGTGCTGCAATACCAGACACAAAATTTCATCTTCACAAGAATCACCAAAGTCTGCAAAATTTCATTAATTTTCTCAAATTCAAAGTCCAATTCATCAGTATCAAGGAAACACAGAATGGTACATTCTCCAGAATCTTTGTTCATGGCTTAGAACCAACAATCCCTTCCTACAGCTTCCCACTTGACCTAAATCCTTCAAATTTGGTTTAAAATGGCCACCATTTGCAGACTCACACAGCATATGTGCCCAGAACCCACCTTCCAATTCTCACTATCCACTCCATCCTCGTCTCTGTACTACTTCAAGTTCAGACCGAGAAGGCCCCACTTCCTCAGACCTTGTTCTTCGCTCAAGGAGACCAAGAAGCAGCAGCAGACACTGTCCAAGGTTCCCACCACCGCCCCGCCGCCTCAGGGCCTGAAGAGGCTCTTGAATTTGAGCCCCAGAGACGATAATGATGGCGAGGATAAGGATGATGATGATGATGGTTCTGGTACTGCTGTTAAAGGTACCATCTTGGCGGGTCTTTTGCTGATTGGCGTGGTGGGAGGATTCGGAGCTGCTGGGTATATCTACAGGGACCAGATTAATACTTTCTTGAATCACTTCTCTGAGTTTATTGAAGGTAGTATGGTTGAAATTATCTACTTTCCCTTTGTTTTCAAATTTTGTTTTCAAAGTTGGATTATTGTCTTTTTGTTCCTTGCTTTTGATTGCAATTCTGTTTGGTAACTTTCAACACATTAGATAGTCTATAGGAGGCGGTAAGAATGTTAAGAGACTCTTGGAGTCATGTTTTCTTCCGAGTTACCTAGGAGATCGACAGCTGTTTTGCTTCTGATATACTTTATGAACTTTGTTTTTCTATTGTGAAATTCTTAAACTATACTACATGGTGATTAAACTATATTCTTAAACTGGTTCATCACATTTTAACCCATTGTTGATTCGGTAGCCCTTAGCAGACAGTTTCCCTGTCCCATTGTTATGCCAGGTGAAGAAAACATAAATTTAGTTTTGATGATGTCAAAACTTACTAGACATTCATGAAAATCCTTCTTTTTGGTTGAAGTATGCCAAAGGAAGATCTATTCTTTGCAGTGTTCTAAGTGAATTTAGTAAAGCAGCTCAACTTTAGAATTAGTGTAGGACATTAACATGCACATTCTTTTTTCTTACATCAGTTGGCTCTACATATGTATCTTATCGGTAGATTGGGATTTTAATTTTCATTCTGGTGTTCTCGTGTCTCTTTTCTTGAATGTTAGGTCCTCAATTGTTCAACTGTTAGTGCATAGAGGAACCTTGGTCATTATGGCTTATAACTCCGTCATTGCCAAAGTAAGATTACTTTCATCTAACCCATTGATTCATCTTTTATTTTGGGCAGGTTATGGGCCAGCTGGATATGCGATTTTTGTATTGGTTTATGCTGGCTTAGAAGTAAGTTTGCGCTCCAATTTTTGAGTACCTTGCAGCACTGGAAGCTGTAATGGCCCCATACTCAAGCCAGTCATATAATTGAAGCTTTGATACTGTTCACATTTCCACCTTTTGAATTGCATTGATGTTATGATGTGTACTAGAATCAAGTGTTTATGTGCCGTTCAAGCTTACTTTATAATAAAAATTGATTTAGTGTTTTCGAGCTGAAAGATAAGATATTTTAATCAAAATTATGTCAACATTTCTTCATTGAGTTCTCAAAAAAATTTCACTGTCATTCTTTTGGAACAGATAACCCTTGTGCAATGCCTGCTCATATTTTGGTTTATTGTGATGGCAGATCCTCGCAATTCCTGCTATACCATTGACTATGTCAGCTGGTCTTTTGTTTGGTTCTCTCATTGGAACAGTATTAGTTTCTATTAGCGGAACGGTAAGCTTGGTTACCTCATATTAGGAAGGATACCAACAAACTGGATATTTAATCTATTTCTTGCACCCTTGTAGGTAGCGGCAAGTGCTTCCTTCCTTATTGCTAGATATTTTGCTCGAGAACGCATTCTTAAGCTTGTCGAAGGGAATAAGAAATTTCTTGCTATTGACAAAGCAATTGGGGAAAATGGCTTCAAAATTGTCACTCTTCTTCGTTTAAGTCCATTGCTGCCATTCTCTCTTGGAAACTATTTGTATGGACTAACCTCTGTGAAGTTTGTGCCTTACGTGCTTGGGAGGTGAGTTTTTCTTTTAAGAAAAAAAATCGGTTTTTGATTGTCGCTTAATTAAGCGTTCCAGATTTAACATATATATAAGCCTCACTCGAAAGTTGCAAGTTATTTGGTTTTTTGTCTGTCAATTAAAATTGAATTTATTTATTTTT
The DNA here is from genome assembly GCA_948330725.1 of Sherardia arvensis. NCBI lineage: Eukaryota > Viridiplantae > Streptophyta > Magnoliopsida > Gentianales > Rubiaceae > Sherardia > Sherardia arvensis. Next base: position 26,834,964 of record OX415243.1, on the reverse strand, counting down.
ATTTTATTTTATTTTGCAAAATGGATTAAGATGTACCTTTGATATTTCTAATTTGACTGAATGTTTTTCAGAACATCACTGGCTTTCTGAGATTAACTTTTAATAGTTCTAATATTTAAAATATAGAGATTACTAATTCTTGGAAACAGTGATAGATATTTTAGGTATTCAATGTGTTTGTTGGAGACGTTTAGCTTCTTTTATTGCACCTCTTAATTTTCTTTCTGTATTTGCACTGTTTGGGGCAATTTGTTTCAAACTCTAATTTAATTTTTCTGCAATATTGATCACTGGCCCCAAAGGAAGACAAATGGACCTTGTAACGATAGGAAAAAATGAAGGAAAGAATGCAGATTTAATTACAGAACTTCATATATGAATACGACCATTTTTCTAATTAGGTCTCCTTAAGGTCTGTTTAGTTTCAAGCTCTTAGGTTTTCTTTTCAACTGCATAGTTTCATCTCCCAAACCTCAGTTCTTTACCTTTCGCTTCCCAAACCTTAATACTAGTATAACACAAGAAGAAATTATAGAAATTGATGCTCGGCGTGATTTTGGGGAATTATTTCATGACATATCTTCCATCTTAAGTTGTTGTTTCGTTCTCATATTTGTTTGCAGTTGGTTGGGAATGCTTCCAGGTACATGGGCTTATGTCAGTGCTGGTGCCTTTGGCCGAGCAATTATTGTAAGTTTTTAGCTTTTAAAACTGGATACCTTGTGGCTTGTGCTAGTTTGTTCCCTCATGCTTACAGTTGCGGCTTTATTAAATCAGCACATGATTTTTGGTGTACAGTTTTGAATAAGTTATGAAGGAAAATAGTGTCTTCTAAAAGAAAAACAAAAACTGTGCCTAGAAAAGTTCGTCTGCTTTGATATGTATTTCATCTTAATCACAAAGTTGACGTTGATTCATTTTTATACCCTCTTCTTGGACAATAGTGTTTTTTTTAGAATGACAAAAACGTGTTCTTATAACATTTGACATTGATTATTTTTTATAGCTCTTCTTGTTTTGTTAAACTTTCGTTGGTGATGTTCTTAACTAGTATGGTATTAATGCTAGAAGAGTCGTAATCCTGTTTCCTTTTCCAATTTCAGCAAGAAGAGTCGGATATTGGTTTGCCTGGAGGAAACGGGCAACTACTTACACTCGGGGCAGGGCTTCTGTTCACTGCCGTAGCTGCCACGTATGTGACTAAGTTAGCTAAGGTAATTCTGTTTGCTGTGTTGTTTCTTCGATCTATATTCAGTTGTTCTCAGACCTTGACACAGAGTGTATTAATCGATGTTGTTTGTGATGCAGGACGCTGTAAAGGACATCGATGAGTAGTGAAAAGCAGATGGATCAGCAAGTCTATCGTGTAAAGTGTAATTTAATTAGCGGACACGCCATCAATTTTGCATAGTTATATCATCAATCCACGATCCACTTCTCGATACTCTGGATCTTAGAGGCCAAGTCTTGTAAATACGAACATCCATTCTTCATAACTACATGTAATGAAGCTGATTTATCTAGATCTTCATATGGTTTATGACTGAATAAGTATGTTCATAGCTTCTGTTTGCGACTCTTATATCTTGATAGATATAGATAGTCTATACTCATTCCATAATGTCGAGTTTTATGATTGAATTTCAATATGGATAATAATCTAACATGAATGCTAGACTGGAAAACAAGAACCAAACACATTTAACTATGGAGAGATTTTATTCCAGAATCATATAAACAAAGAATACAATAAGCTTCCAGGCTAGTTTGTGCAAAATACATAGCCAAAAATATGGCCAGGCTAGTGTGACTAACAAAAATCCCTAAATAAACCAAAACTAGGGCACATGAGATCTTGAAACCAAAACTGGGCACCATAGGACCAGCACCACCATCATATGAGCTCCCAGGCAGCCATGTTCCTGCAAATTCAAGATAATAAACACAGAGAAACCATCATATGAGCTCCCAGGCAGCTATGTTCCTGCAAATTCAAGATCATAAACACATAGAAACCATCACATGAGCTCCCAGGCAGCTACGTTCCTGCAAATTCAAGATCATAAACACATAGAAAAGTAAATCAGAGATTAAATCAATAGAACGAAATCAAGAAACCGAATCGAAATCGATGCCCTTCTTTTCCGACGCCGCCAGATTCAGATTTTCCAGCCGCAAGCTCAGCGATTGCAGAGTCAGCCTCTTCTTAGGCTTGGAGGGGGCAGGCGGCGTCAAAGGGCCATCTGCTTCCAATGGTTTCCTCTTCTTGTTACAGCGAATCTCCGGCGAGCCCTTCGATTGAACATTGGGCGAATCGATACTCAATTTTCCGATCCGGGATTCTAGGGTTTCACCCATCTCGAGAATTGGGGGATTAGGGCGTTTCTTGAACCGCCGAAATCGCTGAATCGTTTGTCGATCAAGAATCATGTTTGGTATGGCCGAGGATCGGATGATTAAGAGAGAGAAGATGAAGGGGAGAGAGAAGGGGATTGCTCTGTTCGTCGAAGAAGAAGAATGAGGAAATAAGAAGTGGGGATATGTGAATAGACCAATCTAGGTTGGAATATTTATATTCTCCACACACGGACCTGGGCTTGGGCCTGGTTCTGCATCCCTACGATTAAGGTCCAGTCTGGATAAAACAATAGAAATTTGGAACACGCAATCAGTTAAATATCAAAATGTAAATTGTACAAATAATTGGATAATTAATATGTGTGCATTAAAATCTATAATATTATAAAAAATGGGCAGTTTTAATTTAATTAAGTCCAGTTTAATTCAATTCTTTCTAGCTTTTATTAAGTTTTTTTGGTTCGGTTTGCAAACAATATGATTTTGATAAAATTCATGATTAAAGCATATTTTTATTTGTTTAAATTTAATTTAGTTTTATATATTTTAGTAATAAACTAAAATCTAGTTTAATATATTTAGATAAATGCGTTGATATAGTTATATAAGAAAACTCTTATCGAATCATATTTCATTACATGAACACTTAATAAACTGAACAAAATTAAAATTAGTAAAAGTAAAACTTAATGTTTTAATAATAGCTATATTATTGAATTTTATCGAATCACATTTCACTAGAAACAAAACTTAATAAACTGAAATGAACTAAATTAAACTAAACTGAACTAAATTGAATTAAAGTAAAAATTAATGATTTAAATTAATTTCTTATCACATCATATATCATCATAATTAAACTTAATAAAGTGAGCTAGACTGAATTTATCTAAACTAAATTAAACTGATTTGAATTCAATTGAACGGAACTTATCCAAAGAAAAACTCTAGAACAAGGTATTAATAATAAAATTAAATATAATCTTTTATAATTTTAAAAACTATGTTGATTGTGACGTGCATCTTATTAACCAATTTTTATTACGAATTAATAATCATACGTAACGTGATAGGGATCAACCCAAACAAATTAAACTTGGCCCAAGCCCGAGAAAAAACGAACAAGCCCACGGAGAGGACATAGCCCAAAGATCCAGAAGCCCAATCCGGAATAAGTCAGGGCTCGATCGGACAGGAGATGAGCGTGGAAAAAGTTGACTTCCGCACGGGTCAACAACGTGCCTTTCATAAAGGAAAAGACTCGACAAAGCTTTCACCAGAATAGTGACTAGTGAGACACACACCCCCCTCCCCCTTCCCCGCCAAACCGACAAAGCGCTCAGGCATGATTTGGGGCATGCCATCTAAGAGATTCTTAGATCTAGTCAAAGACAAATAATCACGGGTTCCGATCACAGGAATGAGTGGACTCACAGGAGGCCACTACCTTTCGGTTATAAAACCAAGTATTTAAAATCTTGGAGAGTAAGTTTTCAACTCTGATTACTCACATAATGGTTCCAAAAGGCAATACTTATTTAGGTATCAGAGCGGGAACCTATCACACGGTGCACCCGCCTGACCTCATACTGTCCTTAGCAGGTTTTCAGGTTTTGACCTAATATGCACCGAAGGATTAAGCATCAGCTAATCTGGGCGTTATTATTGGCGCCGTCTGTGGGAATAGCTGACGCTATTTTCACACAACTTTTCAATGGAGATAATAAGGATTCGGAAATGGATCAGTTTGATTGATTTCATGAAATACCCCTCAAAATACCCCGCTAGCTCAGCTTTTCTTAAAAATCAAACCCCCATCCTTGCAGAACTTTTTGTTGGGACGGAGGGACTATAGAGAATGCCCAAAGTGGATACTTTTTGTGCAACTTATGTTCAATGATGTTATTTATGTCACTTATCTAGTTATCTTGAGGTTACAGTATGTACATTAGTGGGAGTTGAGAATGGTTTTAGTAGTAAAATATTAGAATAGACTTTTCGGAGAGGTGGTGGGAAATTATTTGGGTTCAATTGAGTTATAATCTATTTTTTAATTTTTCATTTAAAAAGGTATGTATGTAAGTGAAGCCAATGAGCTCCATAAAGAACATGCATAAATAATGTTTCATTTATTCCCCAACTTTATATATAATCTGGTACGTAAAACCAACTGATTAAAAATACTCCCTCCGCCTTTTATACAATGGCCTAGTTTTATTGGCACAATTACAAAGGAGAGCAAAATGAATGGTGGAGATTGTATAGATTATTGGGAAAGTAAAATGTGTGGTTGTGAATGAAGGAATATTGCTTAAAGTGGAAACTAACCCATTAACTAAAAACCTTGCTAAATTGGTAACTAGACCATTCTATTAAAATCGGAGGGAGTACAAACAAGATTTTTGGGAATATGTGCCTTCAATTAGGTTAGGGAAAAGACAGCTACCAATAATTAAATCTGTGATTATTTAACTTTATGTAGGAATCAAAATTTTGTTCCATATTAAGTTGAAGTTTTCATCTACGGATTTTCTTTAGAATAAATCGTTAAAGTGGACGCCGCTTTCTTACATCCATATATTCTCTCACTCATATTAGAAAGGGAACCAATTAAAGGACTATACATTTTGGTAAAGCAATGCCTTTACTTCTCTTTTGGGGGAAAAATAATAATTAAAATAGTAGAATGTATTTTTTATCCTAATGCTAAGAAATTTGAAATTGTGGATTTTATCATATGTAACTCCTATTAGGTTTAATATGTTTGATTATTAAGTGTGCCTATTCAATTGTATAATATATTGGGCGTGTTTGGTGGAACTGTATTTTCAAAAATAATTGGTTATTTTTGACTTCTGATGTAGCGAAAAGCAGAAACCGGTCATATCAGTTTTTACTCTTGGATCACTTTTGAGCCAAAAATGCATCCTGATTATGAAATAAGTAGTTTTTTGACAGTCTACCACACACTAAAAACTGCTTTACTTTGAAATACGACAGGTGAAAAGCTCTGGCATACACACCCATTAAGTTCCACATTAATTTTCTTCCTCCAATTGTTTTATTAGTGTATCAATTTTTTTCGGGGGCGATATTACAATTTTATTGGACTAAATCTCTAAATATACAATAGTGCATAAGGTTCAATCTTATTGATTTATAATTTAATTACTCCTGTTTTGATTAGTTAAATGAGATGTGAAATCCATAGTAATTACTAACGTGTTTTCCAATACCATGAATGCATTTTAAAAATAAAAATAAATATATAATCAAATCTAACATACACGCGTGAATTGCTATGTTTTATGGAGATACTTCATGCAAAATCTTTCCACAAAATATATTTTACACAATATGAACAAATTCAGTTTAGTAAGAGATAAAGATCATGCTGAACATGAACTTAGGTTTTATTTTTTTACTACAACTGTAACAACATTTGATGTAGAGCATGAATTATATTTTCCAAACGGCTAAACATAAAAGATACGGATCAAATGAAAACATGATATGTAAAATCATATTAATAGAAATGTACAGTCTTTTCAGGTCGAGAATAAAATAGCAAAATGAAAAATTATTTTATTTAAAATTTAATTAATCAAATTGAAGAGTAATAACAATATGGACAATTCACACTTATATAATAGTCATACAGATTATCATTCTTTAAAAATAATAATCATACAGATTACCATCAACAATTGCTTCCGTCCTCCATGAGAGTGAATTTTGAAAGTTAGGGTTTAATACTTTAATGAGTTTCTTTGCACGCTATGATTGAATTAAATTAAAGTTAACTTATAATTCTACATCTTAAAAGTAATCTCTTAATATAATTAAAGTCTGAATACTCTTTACAAATGTACGTCCACTCACATGCTAAAAATTTAGTTACGCACTATATTCCTCAAGTAAAAGTAGAATATGAATGTAAACAACAGCTGTTTTAGTGACGTCCATTCTATAATTAATTGTTAGGATTCGGTTCGATATACCAAACAAATATTCAAACCACCCGATTAAAATTAGTGGGTCATTTTTTCTGTAATTTTTAAAAGATTCCTTAATGTGCATCCAGTTGTTATTCCAGTAGTAGTTTTTTACTTGATTGCACTCTAAAATTGCCAAACTGAAAGTCTCTGCCAAAAAATGAATTAGGTCGTTAGAGTATAAATGTACAGAGTTGTAGAATGATGTGCTAGCTGATAAGTGATCTGTTGTACTAATGAGTGGTGTGTTGTGTTGATCAGTGATGTATTGTGCTGAAATGTATCACAATAAGTTGAACTGGACAGAGTTTTAAATGAAATACAACATAACCCTAATTTTCCTCAAACCTTAAGTCGCAGTCTCAAATCATGTGCTTTTGGAATTGGAATATCTTTCGACTTCCTCGACGGCTTCCTTCCTCGCCAACCACTGCGGAATTTTTGACTGTAAAATTTTTTGAAAGTTTGTACACTCCAACCTCATGAATAGCCTAGGACAGATATCTCCAACCACTACTCCGATCATGTCTCACGGAGGAAGACATGATTGAGACGATTGGTTGCAAAATCGTACATTCAGATGTGGGAGGCTCTCTCCGCCGCATTTGATAACTCCTCAGCTGGCAGGTGTCTCCAACTCTGGAACGTGCTGCTCCAAATCCGTCATTATATTTGATTTAATGATTAAATTAAAGATTATGTAAAATAAATTACAATTGAGTGAATTCTTAACAAAAAAAATTCCATCTTATTTAGTATAGTGGATTTCATATAAGTGTACTTGAGTTTATTTCATTATATTTCAACTCATCTCATCAATTTTCAACTCATATAAGTATTCCATGCTATTCAACATTTTTCAGCACAACATCAACACAAGTCAGCACAACACTCATCAGAACAGCACAACACTCACAACACCATCAGCACAGCACATCACAACACTCATCAACACAACACTATCTAATGTTGGATTTCATTTTATCTTGGTTTATTTTCCTTTTTTAGGGTTCTACTATTTCTCTTTTATTTTATTTTTTGCTATAGCCTCCCAATTTTCTAAAAGAATTCAGGGAGAAATTTTAACTATAGGACGAATTTTATTGACACTTTAAACTCTAAATTTTGTTTATCAAACAAGAAAAAACTCTAAATTTTATAGTATAAAGTCTTCTTCCCATGGAGAAATTTTATTTGACACCCTAAATCCATCGAAACCTTAAAAAAACCAACAATTCTTTACAATTGTAAAAAAGTTACTAGTAGAATATAATTTACATATATTTCATTTGATGAGACAAGACATATATAAAGTGGGCAACCAATGATAATCAATCATGGACCATAGACCATGTGATGATCATGTGATAGTAACAATCGTAAAATGAAAAACATAAACTCAAATCAAAATCAGAAATTTGGAGTGGTCCTTAATCGGTGAGAAGATTCAAAATCAGTTTCGTGGTGAGGGAATAAGCTAGGATGATGCATCAGAGAGATCATTGAGAATTGATTTCTAGCAGTAATGGATATCAGCCTTTTAATGTAATACTAACATAATCAAATAAAATATATACATGTTAATTATATTGATATGGATAAAAATCACGCTAATTCTTTTACACCATCAGTATCGCATCACTTGATCCAAAATACAAATTATCCCTGCATGTATCGATCGTGTGCTCATTAAAATATGATGACTTAGTTACAGACGGATTCAGACATTAATATTAAGATAAACGGTAGTGTAAAGTGGAGGTGACACTACAGTATTAGTCAGAGGTTATTATTCATGAATTTGTCCGACAGAGTCTTCCTAATATTAAGAATAGATCTGTCACTGATTACATATCTGAAGATATATTAGCACTACAGTAATGATTAAGCAGACATTACTATCCATGAATCTATCTTAGAAGAATGCCGACGAGCATAAGAATAAATCCGTTACTGATGCTGTAAGTGGCATAGGGGGAATATGCAGGGCGGAGATGTGTGGTGTAAGCCGACGATGTACAGAAGTCATCAGTCATCGCCCCTGAAACGGCTGGCGATATCCATCCATGGACTAAGTTTCACGCGCACTGCACGTGAGCTATGTGGTCACTGCAATATCTATATCCATAGCTATATCCATCCATCCATGCATCTTACACTTTCTCTACTACTTTATCTAAAGCTCATCATCCATGCATCAGATTAGAAATTAAAAATACTTGGAAAGTTCCATGATGACTGGAGACATGGAAAATGAAGAGTGCTGTTATACACGATTCAGTATCAATACTATACGGATTTATAAAAGTATCATCATCTATTAGATTTATTCGGAAATTTAGCAATATTCATGCGCGTTATTGTAATTTCAATGGTATTTTGGAGCTCATAGATGCAGTCCAACATTACTTATGTAGTCTGTGTTTGTACCTTAACTACCTAATATGCCCTTACTAAAGTGGTTCATGATCTGATGTATTTAGCTTCCTGATCTAATTCTTCGACGTGTTTGAATTCTCTCGAAAATGATATAAAAATTACAAACACGGGGATCGATTGCAGATTTGTACCTTATTAATATAATGATATTTCTGTCAGTTCAAATAAAATACTGACTGCATAAGAAAATATTGGACTGCATCTAACAATCCCCTATTTTAAACTACACTTTGTAAAATATCGGATTGCATATAGCAAACAACCCTCATATATATATATATATATGATGTATGCTTAATTTATAGATTCCATGAAATAATTAAGAAGCTAGAAAAATAGGAGAGTGACATATGATGATCAAAGGATGCAAGGGAGGGCATGGCCATGTGTTGACAGTATGATATTCACACCCCTCCGATCCCTCTGTGGCCTAATTCCTTACATTGTTTACTATTTCGCTTTGGTCCTACCCAGAACCTTGATTCCATGCAAAGCCAGACAAACCTATCATCACCGTATCTTTTCAATCCCACTAAACTTTCATGGATTCCATATACTCACCATTGTCTCTTCTTCTTCATCTCCTTCCCTCTCTATATATACTGCTACCTCCAAGTATCCCAACAGCAGCACAAGCATCTTCTTCTTATTCTCTCTCCACTTCAAAGTTTATATATATCTTCAAAATGTCTGGAGTTTGGGTGTTCAAGAACAATGGTGTGATTCAGCTGGAAACCCCTGATCAGCAGAGCAGTGGTAATGGATCCAGGAAGAAGGCTCTGGTGCACTTGTCTTCTGGGCAGGCGGTTTCTTCTTACTCGTTCTTGGAGAGGATTCTCTGCAACTTAGGTTGGGAGAGATATTATGGCTCTGATCCTGACCTTCTGCAGTTCCACAAGCGCTCCTCGATTGACCTGATTTCACTCCCCAGGGACTTCTCCAAGTTCAACTCCATCTATATGTATGACATTGTGGTCAAAAACCCTAATGTTTTCCACGTTCGCGACGCTTGAATCCGCATGCATGAAGCTTGTGATCAGTTTGTGTTCTTCATGTGTGTGTTTTTGTGGGTGTGAAGTGTGTGTGCTTGTAATTGTACATGAGATCTTGGTCATTTGGACTAATAATAGCTAGAAACATATACATATTGTTATAGGTATACATATCTCCTGTGTATGGAGGGGTATAGGAGGGTGTTGTTGTAATTGGTTTTGTTTTGTTTCTCAAGTATACTATATTAAGTGATGAATGTGATGTATCATTCCTTGTTTATGCATATCTTTCCATTTCGGCATGCATGCACCTACTGCTGAAAGAAGGCGTTGTCCATTTGATCTACTAACCAGTGGTGAATTTAGGAATTTATATTAGTCCACGCTGAAATAAATTAGGTTGAAAAAGTTTTAAAATTAAAAAGACTGCTACAGATTTACGGATGATCGGAAAAGGCGCACAACCTTAAAACCTATTTACAACAGTATCGATGAACAGTGTTTTTGGCTTGTTCGGCCGCCGAGAGTCCAGGAGGAGGCCTGGTCCAGCCTGGGCGTGCGTCCACCTCCGCTACTAACGGCTAGCTATTACCGTTGCTAGATTCTTACAGTACTATGAGCAATTAGCAGATGCTAAATGCTGCTGAAATAAAACTGAACCGAACCACACCATATGGTTGGTGTAAGTTCCTCATGCGATTGTAGTTTGGAAAAGGTCAAATGATGATTGCAAGATCAATAGATGTACAAATCCAATAATATGCATGAACTTGACTAGTGACGGAATTATATAGAGATTTGGAGAGGCCTACCCTAAAATCCGACATCCAAATTTAAATTACAATTGCTTGGTGAAAATCGGAACTTTGAGGATTAAGGGGAATCTATTCTAAATTTATTTAGCAACTTAAACTTAAGTTGAAATAAATTCCTAATTTCACCAAGGATTAGGATTATCCGTGTGCTTGGAATTTCACAATAATAATTAATAAGGATTATCTGTGTGGAAACATATACCTTACGGGGTTCACGTGAAGGGGACCTTATTGAAGAATCAGGGATTGGGGTACTTTCTTAGTGCCCTACAAAATGTACAAATTGTCTTCTTTTAGTGACCACAATTGCCCTACAAAATGTATAAATTGTCTTCATCTCGTGACCACAATTGCCCTACAACCACACGTGCGTACTTAATTGTATATGATTGTCACACGTACGAAACCAATTATAAAATAAAAATACATAAAATCTTCAAAAGAACAGTGAGCCATGCTAAATGCATACCATATTTTACTTATTTATAGTTTAAAATAATCGATATGGTTCATAATTATGTATATCAGACATATGCATCATATATAGTTACTTCTATTGCAAACAATTACAAATCGATTATATATCAAAATGATTGTATGTATGATCATGTAACAAAAATATTGATCGTAAAAATAAGCAAAAATACGGAGAAAAGAAATCATCAAATTGCCAATTTGTACTATACATATATAAAATAGATGTATACATGCATGCATATGCAGTGAATTTACATCGTAAACTGATTAAACAATAAAAACAATTGGACTCCAAACGATCATATCTTGCCAAAATTTGCATCTAACCCCCCCAAAACTCGTTGAATTAATTAATGACGATGGGAGTAAATCTCATTGACGATCCTGGTAGCCATCATAGCCTCATCAACCTTATCCCTAGCATCCTTCATCACCCCGGTTGCATGCTCCAGCGATCCCAGGCAAGCCTCCTGCTCGATCCCGGCCGTGTCGTAGTCGTTCATGGCGATCAAATCCACGCTGTTTCTCAGCTTGTTCATGCAGATTCTCGATGCAGACAAGTCTCTGTGATCCACTTTTTCGTGGTCGTTGACGAAATTCGACACGCTCTTGGCTAGCTCGGCGGCTCGGCCTCGGGCCTTGTCCAAGATTGCGTCGGAGCTGAAGTCGGTGGACCTGGTTGCCAGCGGCCGGAGGAATTGGGAGCAGTGCGAGGGGTCGGAGGTGTGGCGGCAGAGGTCGTCGAGGCCTCTCTGCATGCGCTGCTTGGCCGATGCCGGAGAAACCAGCGACAGCGTGATGAGAGAAAGAACAACAATCATCTTGTTGGTGGTCGTCATTTTGTTTTTTTCTCTCTCTTTTTGATGTTTCTGTTTATGTCCTGATCCAATTTCCAGGTGAAATGGGAGGTTTCTGGCTACTTGAATATATATAGCTCCGGTTTGGTGGATTAGAAGAGATCCGTTATTTAAGTGAACACAATTGGAGGAGGAAGATTGACCGTACATGTCTTTTTTTAACGATATCATGTATCAAAATATTAATACATGCAAGGTTATCAAAAATACGATCAAAATTTAATAATAAATCATGGCTAAAGTTAAAGTGTCCGGATTACTTTGGGATGGAGGGAGTAGTTTGTTTTATTATTCATCAAATCCGCTCGTTTAAATGTTTGGATCTGATTCATTTCAATCAGTTCATCAAATTTGGTTGAAATGAAAGACAATTTTATGTTTTTGTTTAAATATTTCTGGTTGTTCTTCAATTTACGTTCATCTCAAAAATAATACAAATGAGTACAAATACAAGGCATAATTCAGCAAAATACAAGACATGGTATACTAAAATGCTCTTTCAGAAAGTAGAAACTAACAAGGATTTCTCTATAAACAGTGAGCGAAGCATGAACAGTCCAAAATTAAAATCGAATGCCCAGACAGTCGAGTTGTAGCCTGTAGAAGCGTTCTCAGCGGCGGACCGGGGCCAAGTCTCTTGGAACGGGCATCGCAAAGGGTGATAGTCCCATATCACACGGACCCTGCCACACCACGAGGCGCTATCGGCAAGTCGGGTTGTTTGGGAATGCAGCCCCAATTTGGCGGTAAATTTAATCCGGGGCTAAATTTAGTTCAGAAGTTGCTTGGATAATTTTGTTATCTACTTACTCTATTGCTCTTTTTTTTTCTGCAGGTGCGGGAGTGAATAAAATCCCCTCAGATATAATGCAAAAGAAACTAGTAGATTACATGAACGAAAACTGGATATATAAAATGACTATGACCGTAATTAAGAGGACTAGATTATTAAAAATGCAAAATCTCTAGAAAGTCCGACTTTCCTAAGTGTTATGGAACTACCACTATATATTTAAGGTCAAGTGATACTATTTTGTGTTAAAACATTGATAGTATCAAAGTGAACATATAGTAAAACATGTTTTAATGCAAAAATTCATGAATTTACATTAAAACATTAATAAAATTCAAATAACAAATTTTACAGTTCAAATTAAAAGGTACACTGTATAAGTTAAAACGTATAAAGACTCTTATGGAAAGTCAGGAAAGTTGGACTTTCAGGAGAATTTCTCTATTAAAAAATGAGAGGACTATAAAAAATAGAAAATTAATATTTGCATTATGTGCCAATATTATTGCTAGTACACAGGTCACGTAACTGGGTAAAAATAATAACATTCTTTTACTATTGTACTGTTTTAGCAATCACCAATTCTATCCACATTCAAAACAACTAGTACAGCACGGGTTTTCAAAACAAAAACAAAAAATCTATAACACGTAAATGGGGAAAATTATAACAAACCCACCCAAAAATCACCAATTAGTGTTCAGAGGTTGGGAGGAAACCATTTGATTATCTACTTTGACACTAGCAGACATCCTCAGTCAGCAAACCAATGCGCGCGTATTTTACACATGTATTATGCACTTTGGACTAGCCTGTGTAATTGCAGCATCCAATCAGCATAGCCATTTGTACCGCCACTCTGGTCCTCGAGTAGATTAGCAAGCATAAAGTAGCCTTCCCTTGGCTGTTCACCTTGGCGCACAAGGTGACAGATTTGATAATAAGACGGGTCTTTCTCTCTGTATTTATTCAATATCCTTATTAATCTTCTCGAGGCTTCATTGTCACGTTCAACTAAGGTGAGCTGCTCATAAAACAAGAGCAAAACACAAAGTCAGAGCATTCACAATGTACGAAACAAACTCTAGATTGTGTTTTCTAAACAGGAAATTGCAAGAGAGAGAAAGTATCTCTCAACGTGAATTCAGAGCATTTACATATTAATATATATATATAGACAGCATATCATACCTTTGAATAATCAGCTGCAAAATCATCTCCCATTAAATTCATGGCTATATCAGGTGAAAGCATTCTGCCAAACCATATAATGAATCGGAAACCATCATCATAAACGTAGAGTCCCCTCGAGTCTAAGCTCTCTGCAGCAAGTGGAAGCCTCTTCCAGATATTATCAGACTCGATATCGAAAGATGTCTGAAACCAGAACAATTGAGATTTTTAGAGACCAAACAATTAACAATGACCAGCAGAAATCAAAACACCCGAAAATTCTTACTTTCACCAGAAATTCATCGAGCCGTATCAAACTGGGATACAGAAGTTTCATCAATTTTTTAACTGGTAAAGCCATCATGGTAAAACCAGCAGCACAGCGTTCGTCAAGCTGATGCTCAGTATATCCACCATGAAGAGGTACTGACTTAATTAATGCCAGGCCATACAAGCACAATAGCTCTAATGATTCTGGGTATATCAACCTTCCACCCAAACGATGCTGGACAGCATAAAGGTTTCTGTATTCTTTGAGTGCTTTAACTACTCTTTGTTGCACAGAACTCCGTGCCTCTTCCAATTTATAGGAGAGTGATTTCTCAATTGCTGCAAAATATTAAAGTGATATATTAAATGCAAGGAAACTCATAAAAAAGGACTAGGATAAAGAGGAAACAAGGAAATACCTAGTCGAGATAACACGGAGACTACCGCACCACAGTCAGCCAAGCGATACATTTCAACCAGATCAGTGACTACTGGAGCTGCAGCAGTATGTACCCTGATCCGCCTTTCTCCTGAGGAGGATGTATACCTATGACCAATTAAGGAATTCTACATGTTGAAAGTTTGTCTAATGTCCCTGCCAACCCATAACATAACATTTAAATACTTGACTCAGTCCTAGACTACTGTGTAACTTTGGCTGGACACTTCAATGAAAAATAAGGGCGGGATAAGCATGATTGGAAATTATAGAGATGAATTAACAATGAAGGTATCAATATAAACAAAATGCAAAGAGCTTTCACCAGAAAAATAGGTCTATGAAACTCATCTTACTATCACTAAAAAGGGGGCACGGGTGTTATGATCTTAAAAGGCATGCCTGTTGCCACTCAATGATCTGTTCCAAGAAAAGTACAAGGCAGGTTGAAATCACAAAAGCCCACAGAATGCAATAAACTTTTACCTTCTATAAAACAAAAGGATACAACAACGCAATCTGGAAATAGACTGTATCTGTCGTCAACAAAGTTTCTTCAAGGCAAAACTGCATTGCATAAGCCTTATCACAGTCAACAGCTGGGAGAGCCATAAGATCAGTAGATCGCAGCATAAAGTTGCCATGGTAAGAAGTAAAGCGCACACCTACAAGAAAAATAGAAATTTATGGTCGGTTATGCAATACAGAAGTAAAAACTAGTATCTAAAAATAAAGAAAACTAACCTCTACCGCATCTAATGCGCATGACAGATTCCCAGGCTGTCTCTCTTGTAAGATCTCTAGCCAACTCATGCCTCAATCTCTTTCCATGATAGGAAGATGAGAAATTTGGATAGTAGTATAATTGCCCACCAGTATATTTTGACAAAGTTCCTACACAAAAAAAATGGGCCAATCTCTGAGAAATAAGACTCATAATATCCATAAGTATGAGAAACTTGTATTTAAATGCCAATGCATAGATCATCTGTCCACATAAATGCAATGCAACTAATTGTTCTGCACTATATAAAGGACGTGGGAGTGCAGAGAAAGGAGAAAAGCTTTTAAGTTTTTAGTGATAAAAGTAAGAGAAAGGTAATAAAATAATCACGAAGTAAGATTGTATACATATAACATTACAGGTGGAAACTTATTAATAATGGACTGGTTGCATTTAATAGGGTAATTCCCAAAATCCAAGTTTTCATTTAATTGTGAAAAGGAAGTAAGAAATTGCCAAGACACTAAATAGTAAAGCCAAAATATCTAACTTCAAATCAAGCTTAACTAACTCACTGAATCAGTAAGCATATCTAAACAAATACAAAAAGTAAAATGAAGAATAAGGTCACATACCTAAGGAAGCTACATCAGAATATTTATCGCTGAATGCATACACATTGACTGCTATTTGAAATTTGGAAAAATCAGCAGCCATCTGTTTATAAAATGGATCTTCGGGTATTCTTAGAGCATGTTCTTTATCGGTCCCATAAACTCGAGCATCGTCTCCCCGAAGTCTTAGCCGGCCGGCACCTAGCGACGGCAACGTGTTTTGAAAAATCAACAATTTGCCACCAATTTGGCTCTGCCAATAGAAGAAAAAATGTCCGGTGACAAGGAAACTTATGATAAACAAGTAAAAAAGGTGCTAACAGCATATGCAAAATTACAGATTAGCATAACTTCAAGAACTCACCATAACAAGGAATGCTGCTTTAAGAGCTGGACCAAAAGCAGACTCCACGTTCATATTGCCCTCAAACATGCTTGGCAAGCTGTCAAGAAATGAATCCACAACACCCCTTGACTCTGATAAGTTAACAAGATGATCATCTGGCAATGGTACAAATACATCATCCAGATCGGAGACAACCATCATTTGAGGCTGACTTAAGGAAGACTGCTCAAAGAGAAAATATGGTGTCATATTAAGAGATTAAGCATTTTAGCATGGATCTATTACATGGTAGATACACAAAGCAAAAATTATAATAAATACCTTCAAATTATAGAAATGTAGAGTGCTATCATAGGTTATGAAGCCAACGTGTGTCCTTGGAAATCCAGGCAAGGTTTCCAAACTAGACTTAATAGTCTCCGCAATAACCTGTACAGTAAATTAAGATTATTGTTGATGACCAGTTCACAGTCCACGAAACAGAATAAACTTTTCAAAAGGTGAAAAAGACTCTCCTCTAAGAATAAAATAAGATTACATCATATGATAAAAAAAACATTGACTTCCACTACGAGTTCATACCTCAAGCATTCCACTCCTCACAGCAGAAACTGATACATCAATGAGAAAAAAGTAAACTGGCGGCATTGGTGGTCGAACCATATACTCAGCTGGAGCAATAAAGTCCACACTGCCCTTAGTAAGCTCAGGCCGTTGATCCAAGTCAATTCTCCGACCACTGGAATCAAGGTTGGCAAAATACTCACCCGGAACTAGATATGAAAAACTCAACCAAGGTCAGGTAATATACCACAAAATTACACTCATTATGATCCATTATTTACAAGCAAAAACGATCACTTAATATAATGGCATTATGATAGACTATGAGAAACCACAAAGTAATGTCGCACAAAGTAAGATTTTTATCCAATAAAGTCAGTTTACGGTACGGGCATATTCAGAAGCAACTCAGTGGCTTAAAGTACACGACAACTAAAGGAGGATGGCATAAGAACACGCTAGATGCCTCATTCTTATGACCAAATGACAAATGTCACTATTAAAAGAGATCTGGTCGCTTTTATAAATATAAAATGCTCTAATAAATCAAAGATATGAACAAGCACATAAAGCAACACAATGCAAACTAGATCATTGGTGTGCCTCTGTTACTTCAGTGATAAACTCAAACACAAATCTAAAACAGAAAAATGAGATTTTAATTTGCATTAACAAGAGAAACATCATATATAAGATTAAAAAACAATTCAAAATAAGTAGCAAGGACGATGGAACAGGGACACATAATACAACAAGAACATCTTCAAAGTAGACATGCAATAGAGCCTCTTTATCCTCCCTCGACAATCAAGCTAAACTTGATTCCCAGTGTACACAACCCATCCCAAAACAAAACACATATGGTGAACATTATCTGGAAATACGCACCATCATTAAGCAACGAACATATGTTGCACCTCCACTTCCTCCCATGGTCAGTAAATACAACATACGGATTGACATATGTGCGACACCTTCTACAGCGAATGATGCCTGTAGACACGAAATCAACTACAGGTACTTCTTCCTGGGAAATAGAGAGTCAGATTTCATTATCCATTTCTTTTAGCAGACTAATATAAGTAGAAAGTTCTACGCGTAAACTTCAGTAAGCTTAGAACACTAACCCCTTCCGGAGATTCGGCAAGAGGACAGACCACTGCAGCAAGAGGCAGATGCCACCTTGAAGCCAATGACTGAGAATTTGGTACAGCGCATGTACTGAGCCGCAGGTACCTAGAACTACAGTTCATTGGGTACATGTCGGTAAATGTTTTTGGCTCCACATCTCCATCCAATGGCCTAGGTAAGGCTTTAGGATCAAGCCCTGCATCAAATGATCCAGGAACAGATGCCAGAGAGAGAGAATTGAAGTCCTCGACTAAACCTTGTGCTGGGCCAACAGGTGGCATCGAATTTGGATACCCTCCAGGCCGGACTACGCCATAGCCAGGTTGCTGCGGCGGCTGTAGTACACCATATCCAGGTTGCTGCGGTGGCTGGTGTACACCGTAGCCAGGTTGTTGCGGTGGCTGGTGTACACCGTAGCCAGGTTGCTGCGGTGGCTGGTGTACACCATAGCCAGGTTGCTGCGGTGGCTGGTGTACACCATAGCCAGGCTGCTGCGGTGGCTGGTGTACACCATAGCCAGATTGCTGAGGTGGAAAAGCCGGGTTCACAGAAGGTTGACCTTGACCAACTACATTAGGTGGTTGAACCGGATACCCTCGAAACCCTGGCTGCATAGCACCTCTACCAGCAGCCATTGGTGGTGCTGGTGGCTGATAATTTGTCGTGGGAGGTGATTGAGGAGCATCAGTTCCAGGCTGAACAGCATTCACATTTGGTGGGAACCCTGTGTGGACTGGAGTAGGTTGGGGCTGCATTTGGGTTCCAAAGGGAGCTGGCGACTGCGAGAATGGGCCCACTGAAGGTCTTGCTGGCGGCACTTGGGCTGGTGAGGAAAATTGCGGCCTTGAAAATTGCTGATAAGTTCCATTACTTGGTTGCGGTGGTGGAGTTGGCCTAAAGGATGTTGGAGGCTGCCTTGGTCCAGCTTGAGGCCCGGATGAGTAAGGAGCTGGAGCTGGAGCATTGGAGGAGGCAATTGGATTGGCAGGCGGACGAATACCCGAGGCTGGTGCACCAGCCAAGGGGTTAGACGAATAAAATGGTGGCCGCTTAGGATTTTCAGGCCCCATATGTGCTTTAAATCTCCTTTGCTAGTTTATAATGATGCTGCCCTAGTACGTTGTCACAACATACATCTGCTCCTTGGAGCTTCGAGGAACTGTCACAAGAAAGCACATTAATTCCAGCAAGCCAATCACATACCTGACTACAATATTTAGTGGAGCGCAATAAAGATCAGTTTTTTATGTTACAAAGCACACCTATAGCTGAAAACACAAAATCACATTGGAAAAACGAAGTGATAAAAGTTTTCTCAGAAAAGTTGAGTGTTGGATGTTAGCCAAAGTACACCTAAAGCTGAATGCTGAAGAGCTCAGCGACAAAATTCAGAAAACTAAGTAATAAACAAGTTCTCACATTCGAAAAAAATAATCCACCTTCCGATCCAATCAACAAAATCATGATCCCGCTCTCGGAGTGTCAAATTCAATTGATCAAATACAAAGGTAAAAGCAACTAGGCGCAAAATTACTTCAAATGTATCTTTAAAACCTGAATCATACCAAGCATGTGCAGTTACAATCAGACGACGAAAAATCAAATCAATCGTGTGCGATTATATTCGAGGTAATTATGCTTTAATTATTGATTGCCGCAGAGAGTAGAAGGAGGGAGAGTCGGACTCACCGATGAGCGGCGGCGGAAGAGCGGCGGCGGAAGAGCGACGCCGGGAGCGGATGAGGAGGCGGAGATCGGATCCAATCCAAAGATGATGATTTCAAGTGGCTGACTGAAGAATTATGGCCGGCGATGCTCACAAAAGAAAAGTACTTGTATTTTCTTTTATTTTTTCTTTTTTCCCTTGTCTTAAAGCCCTTTTCCAAGTTTGGCCCAGATTCTAACTCCAACTCCTCCTTGAAATCAAATTCATTAAATTATGGTAAATAAATTTTGATTAAATTTTTTGGTCAGCAAATAAATAAAATATCATCGTTCTAATGAGTTTTTTTTATTGAAGTGTTTATATTCTAGAAATTTGTGAAAATTACTCTTTTATAACTTGACATTCGTTAATTTCAACGTTTTGAACCTTTGGTTGATTGACATTGCATTAATATTTAAAAAGATCAAAATATACTTAATGAAGTAGTTGATTCGTTTCATCATAATCTCAGTTAATCAAATGTAGAATTCCAATCCTTTAACTAAGAATATTTTTATCTTTTCAAATATCAAATGCAAGGGAAATTTATAAATAATACCAATCAACTATTCAAGAGTTCAAATCAGGAGAGTGTGAGAGCCTATTTAAAGAATTCGAGCAATTTACATTTAACAACGGTAAATTGTTGTATTATATAGCTTTTTAATTTATATAATCAATTATTTGATGTTGTCTAACTTGAAAAATTGTTTACATAAAAAAAAACTTGAAAATTTGTTTTAACTGCCTCAATTATTAGAACCGCCTCGGTGTATGCTCAGACCTTCATAACCTCAGTGTATGCGCCAACCACTTGATGTATATTATGCTCTTCATGATCCACACTTTTTATGCTGCTCTTGTAAAGCATGTGGCGTAGCAGAAGCTTAAATCAAAACAACCAAACGTAATCAACAAATTTAGTACTTCGACTATGCAGGTAGAATTTAGAAAAAAATGTTGTTGTACCCCAAATGTTTAACTAAGTGCTAATGTGCCACTGTGTTTTTTAAACGTGTCACTATACCCTCAAATGTATAGTTTGGACAGAATTTTCTTTAGTCAAATGTAAAATGTCAAGAATACCTTCATTATTAATGGTAAAAAGAAAAAAATTTAGAATGAATAATCCTCCCCTACCTAATTATTCATCTAATTCCCGCTTCCATTTTAACTTCACATCCAGTTAAATAAGGCAATCCAAACACATACTATCAGTCACCGTACTTCTTCGGATGAACGCGTTTGAAACCGAGGGTACCAAAACCACCGTGTCCAGAAACTAGTGTGAGTGGGGGACCGAAACCGCCACACCCAATAATAATTAGTGTGACTAGCTTAAATTACCAAAGGAGAGAAAAGAGTTGGCGAGGTTATGGTAAGGTCACCAATGTTTTTAATTTGTCGAGTTTTTGGATATAAATGTTAACTTTTTTCAATAATATTGTGCATTTATTCTGTAATTCAGTGATATTGATTTCTTGGAATTTTTTTTTGCCCGTGGGCATTTGGATTAGGGAAAAAATAGTCCAACAAGTGAGGGTAAATTTGTTTTTTAGTTCAAAATGATGTTGAAAAATTGGCTTCAGGTGTACACTTCTTTATTCAATGTAATTATAGGGTTACGTCAGCACTTTTGAATTACTCAGGGTACACCTGAAGCCAATTGTTAGAGTAAATCCCATATTGGAAATGAAGTGGGTGATTTTTCAGTATATAAATCTGGTGGACTACTCAACATATTGTCAATTAATTTTATGATGGAATCTCGTTGGGCTTATGTGTTGGACCTATTGGGCCTATGTGCCTATCCACCTATCAGTTTACTGACGGACCAATTATTCCCATCGTAGTTTCTAATTTGACTGATAAGTATATTTATTTAGAGAATATCTAGAATTTAGGTTCAAAACTCATATGTCGACCCTCGAGAGAGAGAAAAATCTCAACAAACTTTTATATCAAATCAAAAACAAAACTCAAAAACTATCTATTTCAAGTGCCGGAGTACTTTTGGATGTTTTATGAAATATAAATTAAGGCCTTGTCAATTTTAACTTATTTTCAAATCAAAAACAAAACTCAAAACTATCTATTTCAAGTGTCAGAGTACTTTTGGATGTTTTAGGAAATATAAATAAAGGTCTTATCAAGTTTAACTTATTTTCAGCTTAACTGCGCGGATGTTAGCTGAAATAAGTTGCAATTAGGTGAAGCCAGTTGCAGTTATCTGCAACAAGGTAAAATTAAATGAAACACACTACAGTTCGCTGACTAAATTTTATAATAACTTTTGACACGTTATGACTAAAAGTTTATTAACTTTTTAAATTGTCCTCCTTCCTTTTTTCAAATGTGCTAAATATTTTTAAATAACTTTTTAATCTTCATATTCCACTTATTAAATCTCAAAACTTATATCTTTTTCTTTTAATAAGGTTCATCTGAATTATGCTAAGATCTCATGTATCCGGCACCCAATATAATCTATTCTCTTTTAATCGAACTTTTTAATTTACTTTATTTTTCCTCTTTCAAATCCATAATGTCGTTCATATTGTCCAATTTGTGTATGGAAATATTATTTGGCTGATTCTAGGTACCCAAACACTCTTGGATATATAACTCCATTTTCCGGTACAAGAGCAAGAAAACGTGCACGAGTTTAGACATGCACCACCTAGATGTAAGGCGGAATATTTAAACAAACGACACTTTTCGTTGAGAATGAAAAATCAAAGGTGCATTGGGACAATTGAACAGTATTTGGAGAGGCTGAAAAGAATAAATTGAAAATTGTCATCAAATATCAATTATTGTTACATGTTTCACGTTTCATAACTTCATTTAAATGTAAGAGGTTATCATTCCTATTTTAGATCACGAGTCTACACAAGCAACCAGTGATTTAACTATGTTTGATTAACAGCGAAAAAGGGTTTTGACAGAAGTGCGTGAAGGGCCTGAAGGCATAGCTGAACATATTTGAAATTCGGTAGGTGGTGATATGAGTGACATTGAACCATCGGATGATAGCGATTAATATTGGATGCAACCGATATGCATTTTGGGAATAGTTGCTCAAATTGTTCCTTTCGAGTATAAATTAGTTTGATATATTATCGGTTACTAAACTAAACATATTAAAAAGTAACTTTATTTGATAAATCAAACAAAAATATCATTGACATTTGATAAAAAGTAACTGTATTTCAAAAAAATTATCGAAAGAAAAATTGAGTCCAGCTGATGTTAGCTGAAACACGCTGTAATTAGTTGAAACAAGCTGTAGTTAGTCGAAACACACGGCAGTTCGCTGAAACCAGCAGTTAGATGACATTAGTTTAACTTATCTGCAAGATGTAAAAAATAAGGTGATCTCGACAAGAGTTAAAAAGTCAAAATTCATGAAAACCTAAACACATGTATAAAATAACTCAGAGATACGCAACGGTTAACATCTAAATTAAAACGTATAAGTCAAAAAATTAGACTTTTATAAGGCCAATCTCTAAATTACTAAAATTAGACTTTTTGAGAGTCTAGTTTTTGTTCTGAGTTTTTGAAAGTTTGAGGGTGTGTTTGGTTCGCAACATTTTTGAGAGTCTGGATTTTGTTTTGGAATTTTGAGAGTTTGGGTTTTTGTTTGGGATTTTGAGAGTCTGGTTTTGCAAAATATTTGTTTGGTTGGGTTGGATTTTGTGAGTATGAAAGTTTTTAAGATTTTGCAAGTCTGGATTTTGGGAAACTTGGTGAACCAAACAAAATTTTACAAAACTGGACTTGGATAGCCCAACCAAACACACCCTGAGTTTTCGTGTGAGATTTTGAGAGTCTGGTTTTGCAAAAACCTTGTTTGGTTTGGTTGAGATTTTGTAAGTTTGAAACAAAATCTTGTGTGATTCGTCAGGATTTTGCAAGTCTAAAACAAAAATTGCAAGTATAAAATCAAAACTTATAAGTCTGGATTTAGAAAAACAAAAACCATATTTGGGAGTGGGAAAATATGTACTTTAAATGATTAGACTAACCAAACATAAATTTCAAAAATTGAATTTTGAAAGTCTAATATTAAAAAAAAACAGATAAACCAAACACACCCTAAATATTATTTTGGACAACTTTGAGACGGTGAACATCCATAAATATTCAGGCCTTCTATACGCAGTCCGTATTTTACTTATTTGCAGTCCGTATTTTTATTAAATAATCATATATACAATGATAATGATATATAACTGATTTGCAAGTGTATGTAATAGAAGTAGTATATATGATACATATGTCTGATATACATAATTATTGACCATATTATATATCGAAGACGTATTTTTATTTTGGACTGCAAAATATGCAAAATACGGACTGCGTACAGCATGCCCCTAAATATTACGAGGACGTGTGAATAATATTTTGCTATTTGAGGACATTTGGTAATATTATTATTATTAAAGTAACCCCTAAAACTTGAATACCATGCAATTTTGGCCTCCAAAAATAACCCCCAAACTTTATAACCCTCCTTTAAGCAGTCGTATATAACAATCGTCATCCGTCTTGCTCCTCAACTTTGGTGAATCTGTGAAACCCTAAAGCTGCGCTAGGGGTTTGATTCCAACTGCACTAGATTCCGACTGACCTGACATGGCGGATGAGAATGTCCTGGCTGCCGCCGCCCCGCCGGAAGAGGCTTCAGTTCCTCAGCTCCCTGACCTCGAGAAGAAGCGGAAGCTCGGCGAATTGGAGTCCGAGGCACCGGAGCATCTCACCGGCGATGATTCACAGCAACACCACGAGACCCCGAATGCCGACCTGGAGGAGAAGGTTGAAGATGAGTCTGAGCTGAAACGACCTCGTTTGGAGGAACAACCTGAACCTGCCTTAGGTATTGCTCCTGCTTCCACTAATAACTTGACTTGATGTTTATTTTTGTTGTCTGACCATTGGAATGTACTGTCCTGTGTTGATGTGTAATGCTAAATAGTGTGTTAATTATATTTGTAGCTTCAGAGAATGGACATAATGTGGAGAACACTGGTGCTGTTGCGTCAGAGATTGAAGGAATTAACAGTTTGGAAGATGGTGATGGCCTAGAACAAATTCCGGATTCTTCTCTACCAGCTCAAGAACCGCCTACTGAACAGCACCAGAATGATGACTCCGAGCTGCCTTCAGCTGAAAATGACAAGCCTAAGGCTGAAAGTGATGAAAAGGAAGAGAGTAAGGTGGAGGCAGAGGAGCCTTCTGCAACGGGTGATGACACTAACACTTCCAAGAAGATGGACGTCCCAAATAACAAGGTCTATCTCTACCATATTCTGACATCTCTATATTAGCTATTTTCTAGTGTGGCAGAATCATAACTTCGATACTTATTGCTAATACCGGTCCCTAATAGTTACACAATTGTGTTTTAGGTTGTATGTGTTAGTGTGAATTCTGTGGTAATGAAATCTATTGTTTATAACCCAACTGTGGAAGATTTTTAGTTTAAATATGAATTTGATTAACTTGAGTTTCTGTTTTTAAAATCTTTATTCATTTGGATATGAATTTACCAATAGATTCTGGTAGATGTGCATCGAGATAATAATTGATTTGTTAAGATGTGAACTGCTTGCTGACGTATCATTTAGCTGAGTTCTTGTGTTTATATGAAACTGGTAATGGAGATCTTTGCCTGCTATTACCTGCTAACTTCTCTAACGCTTGACTTTGAATTTGCGTCAGGTTGGGGTTTTGATTGGCAAGGCTGGAGATACTATTAGGTTCCTTCAATACAATTCAGGTGCTAAAATTCAAATCACAAGGGATGCTGAGGCTGATCCAAGAGCACCAACCAGGCCTGTAGAATTGATTGGGACTCTAGAAAGCATACTGAAGGCTGAAAGATTGATTAATGATGTGATTGCAGAGGTTGGTTTCAGTTTCCTCTCATATTAATAGTGTGCTTTGTAGTGTTTCCATTTATCATGATGGATGTGATGCGTCCTCTTCAAATATAGCCTAAAACCAAAAATTCTTCTCAATTTCAGGCAGATGCTGGGGGGTCTCCCTCCTTGGTGGCTAGGGGTTTCAGTACTGTGCAAGCTGTTGTTGGAGAACAAGTTGAGATACAAGTACCAAATGAAAAGGTTTATGATTTGCATGCTCTTGCCATATTATTGTTTCAGTTCTGGGTTTTTCTTCTGCAAAACTTACCTGAGTGCCACTGTGATGTTAGGTTGGTCTGATTATTGGAAAAGGTGGGGAAACTATTAAGACCCTGCAGACAAAATCTGGAGCACGTATCCAGGTAGTTATGGAGTAATTAAATAGTAAGCTCACGATGGATTTCCTCTTGACACTGTTGCTGATCAATGCATCTATTTTTTAGTTGGTTCCGCAACACCTCCCAGCTGGTGACCAGTCAAAAGAGAGGACTGTAAGGGTTACTGGAGATCGGAGACAAATTGAAATGGCAAAAGAGTTGATTAATGAAGTTATGACTCAGGTTTGTACTCACAGTTCTTCCTTTCTCCTCTCCCTATATATTCTGTTCTCTCATTCTCCTAAATTGTTCGTTTACTTCGATATATTATTTTACTGAATTCTCCCTGAATGTTTGGTAAATGATACCTAGTGTGGGCGTAGATGTTGCTATAGTACGGGATCTTCTGCTTGCATAGAAGCAATTTATTTATAGCTGCTGTTTGAAGCAGTTTATTGTGCAGTATGTACTTGATTCTGTTGACCATGGTTAATTTTGTTCAGATTAGGGTTTTAATTAATTTTGCTACTAATAATATAAATTCTAGTTAGATACCATGACCACATGAAGGCATACTGTTCTCTGGTCTGAGCTATTGTTTTTATGCTGAGTATAACATATTACAAATCTCTTTGAGCATGTATTTCCTGATTGAGAAATACTTGAGCATGTATTTCCTGAGTATAACATATTGAAGTGGAAAGTTAAGTGGTTGGAAGTGAGCGTGCTAGCTCTTCAGCCCTGTGTAATTGTAAATTTCCACTCTGACATTGTTGGTTCTTGAACTTCTTGCATTGGAACAAAGTGGTTAATAATAAATTAGCCAGATCTTGATGTTTCAGCTTGTGCCTTCTTGTTGGTATGAAATGCTCCTTTCTGTATTCTTTTTCACGAGTTTAAAAAGGCATATGCTGTTACCATAATCAGATGTGTGAGAGCTAATTGCTTAAAATAGTCCGAAGAATTTGTGTAGTAGAGGGTTGCTTAAATGCAAGTTAGGGAGATCTTATATTCAGTGAGATGTCGGTTGCCATGATTTATTTCTCTTGAAGCTGCCGATGTCGAATTGCTTGGCTTTAAAACTG
This sequence comes from Sherardia arvensis, assembly GCA_948330725.1. Classification (NCBI taxonomy): domain Eukaryota; kingdom Viridiplantae; phylum Streptophyta; class Magnoliopsida; order Gentianales; family Rubiaceae; genus Sherardia; species Sherardia arvensis. The sequence goes on along the minus strand of OX415243.1, from coordinate 26,807,937 downwards.
CAGATGTTGCTTTTGCTTCGGGTCAGCACTGCCTTGGTGTAGCAATAGACAACTATTCACTCTCGTCTGCAAAGAGAGGTACAAAGCATTAACCTTCGAGATTGCAGGATGTAGTTGGTAAGATTGCTTTGAGACTTAAAAATTGAAAGTGGTAGTGCTACTAGTGGTCGCTAATGTACCCATGCTCTTAAGCTTAGGAGAATAGTGTTGCTGCTGTAGGGTTTATACATTTACAATTCATATGGTACTGGAAAATGAAGACACCGATGGTCATGCTGATGTATGAGTTGTTTCAAATGCCTGAAACTGGAATGTTAGATCCACCATGTTATGAGTATTAACTAATGGAATAAATAGGGCGAACACATTTTAACATGGCACATTATGTATGCTTGACATAGGAGTTTGATTCGAAGTTTCCGTTTACACTATGTTCTATATGTCGTTGACCGCCCGTGGTGTTCATTGTCACGGAATGCCTCTTTGTCTATTTCAATTGGTTCTTTTGAGCAGCAACTACATTTACATCTTTGAACTTCCCCAAGCATTAAACTTAAGTTTGACAGAAGGCTTGAAATAATTAGTATGCCAGGTTGTTTCATCCTCAGGCATTGTGTTCATTGTTCCCAGATTCAACAAGGCATTGTGTTTGAGGCTCCACTTGGGATGATTTTTGTATTGTGTTTTTTGTTATTATTACCTTTTTTGGTGATATGGTGATTGGTGAGTTTCTTTGATTGTATATTATTTCATTATATACCTCATTATTATCTCCCAAGGAGTGGTGCTTATTTACTATGATCTTCATGAAGTTTTGCATGATGCTGAACCTGTGATATTAAATGCAGTTAGTATGCCTTTATATGAAAAATAAAGTGTGCTACACACGTGTGCCCACAGGCTAGTTAGATATTCTAAATTTCTGAGAAGTATGAGTGCTTTGAGCTGTATAGGCCTATATGTGATGCTGGGGGAGAATTCAGTTTCATGGCTCTGTGAGATTTTGTGACCCGATAATTATATATTTATTCACTGTTTTAGCCTCTGCCCGTGATATGGTTCCATGACTGATTACATTTAAGTATTTTTATGGATGGAAAAATAATTGATTTAACTTGTTCATTTTCCTTTTTGCCGTCATCAATTGTGTAAAAAGGAAGCTCACTAACTTGTGGTGTTTCTGTTGATTTGCCTCTAATCTTTAGCCTGTGAGGCCATCACCTCTCTCTGGTGCTGGCTATCATCAGCCTCCATACCGACCACATGGTCCTGCTGCCCCACAATGGGCAAACCGTGGTCACCCAGGACCGTACATGGGTGGGTTTGACTATCATCGGGGACCAGCAATGCAGAACTCTCAGTATTCTGCTCCACAATATGGTAATTATTCTCAACAAGCACCAAGAAGCAACTTCGGCCCTAGTTGGGAACAAAGACCTCCAACAACCATGCACCCTCAGGTTAGTGATTTCAAATTTTCTCCTCACCTTAGGCAGCATTGAAATTGTGCTCTACTGCTTTTTCTTATACACTTTTCCCGCCCAAACCAAATTTCAGCCAAACTACAATTACGGACAGCCACAAGGTCCAGACTATGGGCAACCAGCCCCCTATTCTCAGGGACCCGCATCGACCTATGGGCAAGGATACAGTGAGATGCAACCCCAGCATGGTTATGGTGGACATGGCATGCCTCAGTCGACAGGTGGCTATGGTCCACCAGATCAATATGGCCGACAAGGATCATATGGTGTGCCTCAACAAGGACCCCACGGCCAAGCTTACGGGCAGCAGCAACAGCAGCCGAGAGCTCATCAGCCTGGGCCCGGCGAAATGCCTTATGCTGCTGGTCCTCCACCCGCACAGGCGTATGGTTCTGGTGCTCCTCAGCAAAGCTATGGCTACGGTCAGCAAAGCTATCCACCTTATGGTGCAGGCCCTGGTTATAATCAGCCTGCTGCTCAGCCCGTGTCTGGCTATGGTCAGCCAGCTGGTCAGCCCTATGCTTCATATCCTTCACAGCCTGGATATGGTGAACAAGGGGTAGCTGCAAATAATACTGGTTATGGATATCAAGCCCCGACTGAAGGGGCTTATCCTACATATGGTGCTCCAACTAATGCACAACAAGGTTACGCACAGCCTGGATATGATCAGAATACTGCTCAAGCTAGTGCTTATGGAGCTGCAGCAGCTACTGCCCCAGCAGTTCCTGCTTCTGCACCAGTTGCTGCGTCCACACCGGCAGCAACGACTGGTTATGTGAAGAGTGGTTCGCCCCAACCTGTGTATCCACAGTATGACAACAGTCAAGCCTATGCTGCACCTCGGTGAAGAGGATTGCCCTAGTTTGATGTTGGACTGATCTGATTTTGTATGTTGCACTTGTTTTTCAAAACGTAGTAGGTCATACTTCTTAGTTAGCTGATTTTTATTTTTATTAAAATTGTCTAGACTGCTTTATTTTCTTTTTTCCCAAAACTTGCTAAATACCATGGTTGTATCTTTACACTCTTCCCCATTTGAATGGTATGAATGTTTGGCCTTAATAGAAATGGAAGGTATATGCTGTAGTGATTAATTATTCCGGTAATAAAGTGATAAATATGCTGCGATAGCTGGTTCTACCATACATCTCACAATTTGCAGTCCAAACAAAACTATATTATTCATATAATATGAATGTAAAATGGCAAATTATCTGAATCAAAGTTCCCCGGTTCTACACATGTTCACAAAAAATAATAAACAAAGACAGTAGGTTTTTTTTGAATAATCTCAATGTCATAGGTTAACACCTTCCATCATGGCATCAGCTTTCCTCATCCACAAGAATGGTTGAGTCATTGCTCACCCCAACATCAATCAGGGAGGCCATATCATCATCAAGTAATGCGGGTAATGGGGCACCCTACAGTTTCATAATGACAAAAGCATCAATTTGGAGATCGGAAAATAAGGCAAAAACAATCATGTTCAAGCTCACTGTGCATATTATATGTTACTTGGGATATATGCACTGACCTCTTCCTGAAGAAACAGTTTTGGCTTCACAGATTTTAGCTTGAAGAAAGTATCACAGAGGCTCTTCAGCTTGCCAACCTGGATAAGAAACAAACAGTTAATAGTTAGAATAAATTTTGAAAACTCGAAAAGCCAAGACACTATCTACAGCAAAGAAGATCACCGTCGTAGTTGGAGGTAGCTTTTTCGTCAGAGGGGCTTTTTCACCAATTGTAGCTCCAATACACTTCAGGGTGATGGCTGCATAAGAACAGGTGTCACGGTTTGGGACCAACATTACTAATGGTAATGGGGAAAATGTTAAAAGTTGCAAATAAATTGTACAGAGAAGCCCTGATGACAGTTTCTGAGGTCCTACTGCACCAACTGGGGCCTTCATGTCATCAATTCCATGGAACTTTTTAAGTTCAGAAAACCTGTAACAAACAATGCCAAATTAGAAAAAGCGAATCATGTGGTGCCAGAAAAAATATTAGGGATGTTAATGACCGGCATTTATACAAATTTTATCAGAATGCCTTATTTAGCAAGCAGCATCAATGGGAATTTTACAGGCTATTTACTTGAGCCTGAATGTCAAGGTAAAGAAATTGAACAAAGAAACAAATCCGAATTTAGAGCTTTTGGGGCTTTTGCATCAATATAAATTAAGCTTCTGGCACAGAGGTGAAAGGGCGACCTAGATTTAATTTTCTATACAGAGCAATGCAAATATATACTGACAGAAAATTACCAAAAACAGGACGAGAAACAAACAGAGAAGACAGGCCTTAGACAGCACTATGAAGGGTAGAAGTGGCCTTTTCTTAATTTCGTGGAGAATGCAAGGTAACGGCAACTATAGATCACCTAATGATCTCAAAACTTCCCACACTCTGCTAACTAGTTGACCATATTCCTGAACAACGCACAACTATCTGAAAGCACGTGCATCTAGGTAAAACTTCTCACCTGTAAGCTAAAATAGAAAGAAGACAGCAGAATGACCGAGCAGTAGGGGTTTCACAATATTCTCATGTGTTAATTATGTATGACTTCAAATATATTAAGCACAACAACTGTCAAATATATGTGTTTTCTACTCTGAAAAACATTCGGAAAATAGTTGAAAGTTCACAAGGCAACTGTACCGTGGGTGTAGCTTCATCACATCTTCCTGATTATCATTGCTCCTCATCATAATTAGGCGGACATACCTACACATGGTTCGAGGCAAAAGAATAAAAATCTTTTGGACAAATTGCAGTACTTGAAACTGCCAAGCTAATCCAGTATAAGGTAAAAACAAATTATTCTAAGTTCAATGGGTAAGTTTAAGGTTCAACTCTTGATTGCAATTGATGATTATTTCACACCATCAGAAACTAGAAAAGAAAGTGAGTATATGAAAATAAATACTGCCAAGAAGCATACTAGTAACTAGTATATCAGTTTCATATCAGTTTTATATTTTTAAAGCTGGGAGAAAATGAAGCATAAGATCGTGGACTAAGATCGAGCAACTAAGCAATGATATGCGATGTCTAACCAGTAAGTACATAATCGTTTCACATCTAGAGATGTGTGTTTTACAAAAGACAGAAAAACGGGTTTCCTAAGTTTGAGCTTCTTAAAGGATATGTTCAAGGACATACCGAATCTCAGAATCCTTCCTCTCTCTTTCACTGATCTGCATCGAGGGAAACAGGATATACATTTGTCATAATTGCAAACAACGGAGACACGCACATTTGTGAAGGACTGTTTTGGAAACTAACCTCGCTTCCATTCAGAATTCTGACACGTGCCAGGCGCGCAATTAGAACATATCTCTGGACACCATCTTTTGCAGTATCAGCTATTGGGTTATCAGAGAGTCTAATATCCTGAACAAAATGATATATAATCAGTCGATATACGAAGTGCCTTTTTTTTTAGCATAATCACTTCATTTGAGATACTTTCTCAGCTATAACAGCAATAGCATAAATGTAACGAGCACCAAGAAAACTAAATCCCCCACAACAATCTCAAGTGCTGGCTTCAAGCTAGCTTCTGCATACTGATCTGGGCTGAGTAACAGTTACTTGCTGACTGTTTGTACAGGCTATATTTACAAACGGAGTAGCTAATTTACACCAACCATTCATTTGACTATAACAATAGTTTAATTTCATAAAGAAGACCAGCTTTTATGTTAAAACCCCTCTGATACATTACTGCAGTAAAAGAATACATTATTGCTCAGTTAAAACAACTTGTACGTAATCAACTGAAAATATAGGATTTGGGGTTTAAGTATACACCCTCACCATCAAATTCGGGAAGGAGTTTAGCGAATCAACCGAACTGAGATCCTTGATGTTGTTTCCTCCTGAAAGACACAAGGAAAGAATAGTAACCATACACCTTCTTTGGTTAAGATTGAAGTGAACATATACACTAAGATTACTGCAGTAAAATCATTACCGAGAAGAAGGACAGACAACTTCTCAAAAGGCCTAAAAATACAACCAACTGATTCTTTGGCACACGATTCTGGGTACCATACTTGATCAAGACTATTCTTGTTTAAGAGAAGCTGTTCCAAGCTGAAACCAAAAAGTTATATCTTATAACACTAATCAGTATTTAGGGCGGAGAACTGAATATTTGAAGAACTATTTTTGATACCTCTTTAGCTGTGAAAGCTTTAGAATTTCATTCCAATCAGCAAAGCAGTTTTCTTCCAAGTTCAGAAGATGAAGAAAATTAAATCCTTCTACACTGGCAGAAGATGGTGGCTGGCCATGGAGATCAATAAAATATCAATGACAGAAAAAAAGAAGAATCCCAAAAGTAGTTCTACATGGAATAATATCATTTTTAAGAATCCGAGACACTAAATTAACTACAGTCAGAAAATGTAGCATGTGAGAAAGTTTGAGTCACAATGTGCAAGAAGAATATTGCAAATTGTTTAACTACACACCGTAATTTCTTCCAAATGGTTCCCCCTCAGATGAAGCTCCTCAATGAGGGGAATGGAATCTTTAAGTACTTCAATCTGCAGACCGTACGGGACATTTAGTGAAAGAAGCACCTTGGTTTTGTTAAGAAGCCAAAAACGAATGATTTAAAAAAGCTGTACTAAAAAATAAGATGTCAACCTGTTCCCATGTTACACCAGTAGAGTTCAAGACCAAAATCCTGATATTGTTCAGCTTAGGGAATCCAGTTATATCACGTGACATCAAATTGTAGGAGAGATTGAGAGCTGCAAGGGCTGGTAAATCCTTACAAATGATGCCAATATCCTAGGATGTAAAACAACATTAGGCTGAAAGTTAATGGTTTGAGAACTGATTTTTCAAATGTCATAAAATGAATTATGATACTGTTGAAAGTCCCCACAAAATCAAGTTTCTTCAATAAAAATATTCAGTCAAGAGCAGCACCGGAAGATAATCAGCTCACAAAACAATCATTGAGAGTGAATTATGATTATTAAAAAATGGGGTTTGTTAATTTTTTTTAAACTTATTTGGTGGCACTTTACCAGCCAAAATGACATACTTTCCAATCAGACAGTAGATTCCCCATCAAATCCAGCTCCTTCAAATCTGCAAAGCAGAGAATGTAGACTGTTCAGTGAAATGTACTCTGATAGATATACACAAGTAATAATCCATAAGGAAAAACAGAGACACACTAGCTAATCATAGAGTAATTGGCAAATTTTGTTTTTTGTTGAAATTTTTTGATGTAGAGAAGTTCCTAATCAAGAATAACAGCAAGAAATGTCATTCTCAGTACTTTAATTTAAAAAAAAAGGGTGGCACAAAAGGCACAGCTGACATTGCCTGAGCACATAATCAACACAACAATACATGCAACAAAGTAAAACGCTTGAAACAAAAATCACAATGATTATTTTAAAAAACATTAAACAGAAACAAGGCCCTTTACTCACTTGGAATAGTTGAACCAAGAACGCCTGATGGTCCAGTAGAGCTGACACCCAAGAAAGACAGTGATGCCGCTGTCATGTCCTCGAATTTGCTGACTTTCTTTTGAACTTTATCTTTTCCTAGAAGCTCAATGGACACCCGTCTATTCTTTGCAGAGAGCACATACATCTCATCTGGAATATCAACCAGAGTAAATAGTACACATTTTTATTATGCAGTAATCATCATTTCATGAGACAAAAAATGCACCTTAGACGAAGTGCTACAAATCAACACAGTTTCACTCTACACAGCTGATAACATCACACAGTATAGAGCTGATGAATCTTAAACTCATACTTTTTTTAAATCAAAAATTGATATTATTCAGAGGGGATACAAGACTGTACCTTCTTCTTCTTTGGTGGAAGCGGTCCTGTATCGAACCTCAAGTGCTTCCAAGAGCGTGATCCCGGAGCTCAGCTTTCCAGGGCGAGCAAACGACGCCGTTTTGGGGCCCCGGGCATCGAAATACTTGACGCCCTCGTGGGAGCCGTCATGCTTGCCCTCGCCGTCGATGTCCCAATCGACTCCGACCCATGTACCCGGATATCCTTGAACGGGTCCCACATACTTGACGGTTCCGATTCGTCTAACGTCGCCGGCGCTGTACACTCTCTGTCCGACTGCGAAGGAATTTACCCCGGTCGGGGTGTTGGAGCTCTGCATTCTTCCCGGATCGGGACGAAATTTGAGATGGATTTACTATGGCCTATATGGGGGGTATATTGGTCCGAATTCAAAATATAAGTTGCATTGCTGTTTTTGGTGGGAATTCATATTTTTGGAAGGAGAACATTTTAAATAAATCTTTTTTAAAAAAAATAAAAAGAATGAGAAAAATAGATCATGTGACATCTAATAATAATGGTAAATCCTATATTGCAATTCGATTAGAAAGAATGAAATTGAAGAAATAATTTATAACGAACGTTCGTCAAATATGAGAGTGAGCAGATGTTTGGTTGAGAAATGTATTTGAGCTAAAATGAACTGATTTGATCACAATTAGGTAATTTGACCGGTCAAACAACTAATTTGGGTATTTTGTAGCGAAAGACATCGAATTTTTACACGATGAAAATAGACTGTCATATCCCTCTTATCCCCCTATGAGATATGGCCAGAGTCATGTTTGTTAAATGCCATATAGAGAAACAGAAAGAGGCTGTAAAATGCGAAAAATATTGGGCAAAACAAAGTATTGAAGATAATTTTAAGACTAGCTTCCACCAAATGCATATAGAAAGAAGAAAAAACAAACAGACAAGTTTTTAGCATAAACTCAATGCTGGACTGCAACAAAGCTTAATATGGTGAATTTGAGGATGGTCAGAGGATGTGGAAATTCATAATTCACTTGCACTTAAACTTAACTACTGAACACATGATGAACCAGCAAATCTGTTTTTGCACCTGCAATAGAATGCCATATGCAATGGTACATAGCTAATAAAGGCAACAATATTCGGCGAAAGTCTCAATGATGCAATATGTCTTCTTTAGTTGTCAGCTGGGAACAGCTGTTCAACCTCTGCTATCACCTTTTGGGCTTCTTCAATTTCTTCGCCACCTGTTTGGCCTGACTCCTCCAGTTCAACCTGAAACAAGATATTCATCTGAATACTTTCCCAAGATTTTCAATCTTAAAAAGAATTTGAAGTGTCTCACATTGCACATTCTAGTTCTACAACAACCAAGAAGGCAAGAAGGATAATATTATAGTAGCTAATAAGAAGGATAAGAGGTTAAAAAAAGTACAGAAGAGTCTTCATTTCCACAGTTTCATAATAATGAAATTTGGCTGTTAAGCATCAATGACTCAATTGTAATTAACACGAGATGTGAAGATTTTGAATATGGTATTACCAGAAGTGTTTTCAGGTCAGCCAAGGTAGATTCAAGACGTTTCTGGCAATCAGGAATCATCATCCTAGATTCAGCAAGCACATTTTCCTGCAAAGTTCATCAAGCACAAAGACAACATAAGCAATGACATGTTTTTAAGTGCATTGGATGGCCTTAAAACAGCATATTCCTGTTATCTAAAACCCCACAAGCAGCAAATGTGCTAAATTACCATCTAAAATTGAAAGTATCAAACATTCAAACTGTCTCAAGGTTTAATCTTAGACTCACCAAAGCACATTTTCCTGCAAATTTCATCGAGTACAGAAATAAAGTATGCAAGACATGTAATATTGGATAACAAGTAGAACTTTGCATCTTTAGAAACTTCTCATGAAAAGATTATGGGCATCTACACAGGAGCAGTCGGGATCTCTTGCCAATAAACACTCGAAAGAAACTACTGAGCAGGCATTCTGTATTCTATAGCAGATGCCACAGCACATCAAGTGCTGTTTTTTTACCCTTGCCTTAAAAGTTGTACTCATGTAGTCGTTTTTTTTAACAAGTTGACAAACAACCCTCTCCATTGCTACATAACTTTAGCTACATTCATACATCTACTAGCTGAGAAGACCTGGTTAAGCCCTACAGTCCCGCTTCTTGAAAACATACCCACTTATCAAAAACTCCAGATAATTTCCAATAAAAAATCACAAGTCTCAAACGCTCAAAGTGTCAAAAGGATAATCTTAAAGTATACAATACCTGTTGTTTGAGATCATAAGGATCAGCGTTTTTCTCCTTCATCTCAGCAACCTTAGCAGCCTCTCTCTCGACTTCTACCTCGTAGGAGTGGAGCTCTTTCACAATGCGCTTGCAAGATGAAGTCTTTATCTTCACATTCCTCATAGCCATTCTATCACAAGGAGTATAAACTTAGCAGCACAACACAATAGAATAATTGAACTAAATTTCGATAAATTCATCAGAAACATCTCCTCAGAACAGCCAACAACATAGTGTTCGGTCAGACATTTAAACAAACACCTGACGTTCATTCAATTGAATTCCACAAATATCAAAACACACACATTTCCGAGTTCAATAATCGATGTGGATGATGAAAGTCGAAAGAATACCTTCAACCCGGTGCTCGGGACGGCGGATTTGGGGCAGTGACCTTTGAAATCTGGGACTGTGACGTTGTCTCCCTTCTTCTGTGTTGGACTGATTATATTTATTCGCCCCTAATTGTTTTATATTCTTACACAATTCACCCCTGTATTTTTCCTTTATTCTTTCTTCAATCCTCAAATTTCATAGTACTCCAAATTACAAAAATGGTGGAGTATATTAGGGCTGGCAAACGGGTAAAATATGGATCGGATAAAATACGGGTCATAATTAGCGTATATAAGTAAAATGATGTCGATCTGAAAAATAAAATATGTAAATCCACACTTATTTGAAAACAAATTTAATAAAAATTAATCGATGATGAAACTCCTTCCTCCCTGTATAGACAAGGATGAAAAATAAGATGGAAGGAATGTGGATTTAAGGATTAAAATTCATTTCCTAGATATGAATAGTTGGCATGGTACAAAATGTCAATTTAAAAATAAACATAGTCTTCTTGAGACAAATTCTACTTTATTAATATGAGAAAATGACAGAAATGGTGCCCACTTTATAGGAAAATGTCAGATTTTATTCCCATTTTTATGAGTTGTACCCGAATCGTTCTCAACTTTGCATCAAATGAATTATTTTTGTTCCTTCACCTCCAAATCACCGGTAAATCTCTCGGTCAACGATTAAAGTGGTAAAAAATTATAAGTATTTCTTAAGGATTATTTTACAAATAATTAAAAAGACATGCAAATAATAAAAAATGGGCTCCTTTACAAATAATAAAAAAGATTTGACTTGTAAATAACATAAACACAGTAGAAGGGTTGCCAAATGACCAATAACTCTTGATCGGAGACCGAATCGGAGAAGAAAACTTTACAGAAAGTATCAAATCAAAACCCATATATAGCTATTTGCTAAATGGGTTTTTCTTCAAAGGATTAATTACTGGAGGAGTCATTCTATTTTTCTCAAAGGTATTTTTGTCAACCAATTCTATTATCACTCGATTTCTTTGAAAAAGGTGGGTTAACGAATTAAAAATGATGTTTTTGTGTTTTAGTTGTAATTATTCATGAATCCCAACACATCGGCAGTTGTGTCTGAGTTTCGGGATGATTTGAGAGATTTCCAGAACATGGAAGTTGGTGAAGTAACTTCTGAATTTCGTAAGTTTACTGTAATTCCGGAGTTTATATAATATAATAAGTTTTCTAACTTTTTCCTAAGTTTTAGTTGTCAAAAGTTGACACACGTGAATTTGATATATTATACCATTTTTTTGCTATATTTTGGAGGGAATCTCTACAGTCCCGTTTATCCTTTTTGACTGAAGGTTCAGTCAATTGTGAACCAATCCAATAAAAACACGTGTTGGACTAAATTAAAAGTCGATTTACAATTACCTGCTATTCAAGGTTTGGTTTGGAGTCAGCAGGTAACATCGACGTTACCTGCGCCGTCAATAATCAATAGAGGTTACGTCGACGTGCGACCCATCATTCATTCTACTGCGCCAAGTATTTACCGTGAGGGCGGACGAGATCATAATCGAGTACTGCGAGGCTTGAAGTTTCTTCTTGCCTGAAATTCCGTCGCCGATATTCCTTCATGTTAAGAGTGGATGAACAGAGAGTTTTTCATTTGAATGATAATTGGTACATATGCTGAACTCAAATCGGTGAGTATTTGCTTTTTCCAACTATTTGCGCAATTCTCTATGTCCTGTATCCATGGGGGAGGTACGCTTTGAAAAAAACTTGTGTGAATGATTGATTATTACCATCTGTTGATACAGTAGATAAGTGTCCATTCTTTCCTTTAAGGTGTTGAATCTGTGGAACCTAATATTGATGGTACACCTGTAACCCAGGCTCATGTACATGTTTTATCTCTTTGGTTTGTTTATATAACTGTGATAAAACTTTCAGTTTGATGCTCTCTAGGAAATTCCGTTGGTGAATAAATCGAGAAAAAGCTTTGATCAAAACATTCTTAAGAGGGCTAGTAAGAGTCTTGCAGGAAAGTGTCAATCTTGTGCCTCCGAAGGTTTGATTTGTGCTTTTGATTTTCACTTACTATATGGTTTTTTGATTTTGTTTATGGCTATTTGCTGATTTTATTGACTTTGAATTCTTTCTTTTGGATGATGGGGTCCTTGAGGAGTAGAAAATGTCTGTGCCTCTTTCAAATCGTCCCTACAGACAATGGGGATGGTGGATATGATTATGTAGTTCTTTGCTACTTAGTTTTAATGTTGATGCTCTAAATAATAATGCTCCACAGTAAAACTTGCCCTCTTGTAGATTTCTTTTGAGTTATGGTCTCAATTGTTAGTTTTACCATAGACTAGAGGTATGATTAAACTTGAGGAGATGTTAAATTCTTACTATTTGATGCTCCCTCCGCTACACACGTGAAGATTCCTGTTGTTTCTGTAACTGAACTAGCATAGAACCCTGTTCCAGGGGAAAAATGATTAGTTTTAGGCTCTTGTTCGGTCATATTTGAACTATGAAATGAGCCTCACCAGCCTATTACATTCAAACTATCACAGGTTCAACCTGGAGGTCTTGGTCTCGAGTCTTTGTAAAGCTAGAAGATATGTAGGAGTCGGATGTGTCATTAAGGATAATTTACTAATCAAAATTTGATAAAATACAGCGTTTGTGAGTATCGTGTCAGCACAGTTAATCTGCAAATATATTCTTGCCCTAGAGTTAAATACTTATAGTACATTTCAGTAATACTGAACCTGGACTTAGTTAATGATATGTTATGATAGTCAATAGTGGAACAAAATGAAGTTTCAGTACTGTGGCACTAGTTGGGTGAATTTATCTCAAATTTTGTTGTATGTTTGAAGGGACGCAAATATTACTCATGCTGAGAGTGTGTTACACAAGAAACTCTCTTTTCACCTGGGGTCTCAGCGTTGGCATGATGTACATGATGTCAGCTGGGAAAACTAAAATTAGTAAGCTTTAATGCTCCATGGTCGAGACTGCACTGAAAGCTGAACTTCATCAACGTAAGGCAGTGGGACTGAAAAACCGTGATTATGAACAACATATACACTTTTCAATAATTCAAATGGTATTCATCTTATACTTATTGGTTGGAAGAGATTATAGGCATCATTTTAAGTTGCCCAAACCATTGATTTTCAGGTTTTGATAATCAGAAAATTTTCAGGTTGGCAACAAAGGGTCATCAGTTTTGGCCAGTTCTCATGGACCTTCATTGGATCATGAAATTTCAGAAGATAATGGGATCAGTGATGATACTAGTGAACTGAGAATCAATGTAAGTGATTGTTTCCTGCTGCTTCATTTTAGACAGATATCAAGACTGTCGCAGTATATCTATTCGAGATGAAAGCTCGTGTGTTTGTTGCATTGGTCAGACTCTTAAATTGTATGGCAAGATCATTCAGAGAGAAGGTTTTCTTTTACAAGAAGCTGTCTTGGCCTTTCTTTTTGGATCGAACACTGCTCAAACAAATAAACACGCACTGGTTCAGCAACAGGAGCTAGAAGTTGCAGATGTTGATACTTGGATTCAAAGTGCTGGGAACTCAGGTTCGGGATGAGTACACAATGCACATCCCTTTTGGAATAAATGGTTCATTCCAAGACTAGAGTTTCCCTGCTGCAAATGCATATTGCAGCATGAAAGGTACTGAGAATTAGAGGCATTTTCAGAAGCTTGGATTTCTTGAGTGCACTAATTTGTTGCATGTAGCATCCAAGTTGTATACAGATAAAATATTTATATTGTCAACTACACAACACAATCTAGTACGAAGAGCTATTTTTTATTGTACATAGAGCAAAAATGAGCGAAACTTGTGATCATAAGTAACAACAGATCCAATTAGGTATAGCCTTACCACTTCGAATGTTTATAATGACAATTGAAAACAAAGTAAAACTTCAGGAATCACAGTCTAAAAACCTACTGGTACTCCATCGAATATAAGTACACTGCACAAGAATCATGATAAAAGTTGCCATTGCCTGGCTTGATCGTAATGTAAGCTTTGGCCTCTTCTTTATCTGTTCAAGAATAGCATCAACAGCAGAAGTAAAGCCAGCTGTGGCTTTGCCTCTTTCAGTGGCTTCTTTTAAGTTGGCATTCGACAAGCTTCTTCACTTCGATTGCCTCACGAGCAATGTCACGAACTTCAGTTACCTGCAAGCATAACAAATTGAGAAAATGTACCAGAAAAATCAGATACATTCTGCGATGTCAAGTGAAAGAGCAGTAAGACATTATTTTTCTGATAAATGGCCCCATCTCTGCTGAACAAAAATAAGAAGTCTTACTACTCTAACAAGAATTAAAAAGTACCACTAGTGATGGTACTTTTGATCCCTAACATTATTAGTACTAGCAGTGAACAAATATTTGCTCTCAATTTGTTAAAACTCCAGGGGAATATTTAGTCATGTCTGTTTTCTTTTCAGTTGGCAAAACAAAACAAAAGAGACATTGTCCTTTTGGCAAATAGCATGATAACAGTTATGTAGTTGCAAAGCCAATTAGTTTCAATTGATGCTCTTAGTTCCATAAGTTCACAGCATCCATCTGATTAGCTATAGTTACTGAAGCCAAAACATGTAATGCTGGATTATAAAATTTTGACACAATTTGCAAAGAGAGGAAAACCACATTAAAAATAAATGATCCAACAAACTGATCACCGAGAACCAGGTTGATCGCTGAGAAGAGACCGCAAAGAATCAGGTTGAATCTTTGGCATTAAATAGACGAGAAGATCGCCGAGAACCAGAAGAAGAAAACCTCGGTGGGGATTTTCGTCCTGAGTAATATTTAGGCGCAGAGAAGCTTTCGGTCGAAAGATAAAAATAAAGAGAGGTTAACTTGGTTCTCGAAGTGAGCTTTCTGTCGAAAGATGAAAATTAAGATAAAATCAACAATGCTTCACCCTGCTACAAACAGAAAGAAAAATGAATACAAGTATACAAAAGTGGTGACTTTTATTTCATTTAAAAAGTATGAAGAGTATAATGCACATTTATCAAGACGGGGAGATAATTTGCTAATTACTCAATTTAAACAGCTTAACACCCAGAAGTTTCGAAAAATCTTCCATCACCAGTATAATAAATGTACTAATTCAGTAAAACACTTGTACTCTTATGAGATGGCAGTGTCATTGCCTTTCTGAACCAAACTTTTAAATTGTTGTATGTATGTAACGTGTCCAAGCTACAAGTGCCAAATAATGAATGTTAAACGTGCCTCATGAAAATTGTGGGAAAAGCAAAGGCAATGTATATCAGTAGGCATGAGTATGGTGATTAAACCTGCGTTTGAAAGAGCCTTCAACACAGACCATCGTACATTGAATTAATCATTAATGGTTTCAAAAGAAAAAAAACAGAAAGAATCTGCTTAGCACACAATGGCTTTTAAAACTGCCTTAAGAGAAGAACATTGTATAAATCAAAAGAAGAACACTAATTAAAAACCTAAGGCAGAAATTAAAATTGAAATAAAGGCATCACTTTTGTAGTTGGGAAACAAGCATATATTAAAAATCAATCACAAGTCAAGAAGAGTATGTTACCACCATAAATAGTTCAGAGGCAAATGTAAATGCAAACAAGCTATCATCTTTCCATCATTTCACTCATCATATGCTTCAAGTGCTTCAGATCAGTTATTGTGACAATTCACATTATGTCAACCTCTGATATTTATGTCCCTTCAAAGTTGCAAATTTGCAGCACAAAATATCACCAACAGAGAGGAAGAATTTCATCACCAATACATGAACAAAATTTGCGTAGTTATAGCCTAAAAATATAACCAACAGAGAGGAAGATTTGAATCATCAAAACATGAGCAAAAACACCACCTGAATTGCGTTTAAATTCTCAAAGTTGCAGAATTGCAACATAAAAATCACCAACAGAGAAGAAAATGCAGTAGTACATGCTCGCATTCATATCAGATGCTTTCCAGCCAAATCTGTTTTGCCATTCAGCTTGTTCTTGAGCGAACAGTCGAAGAAGATTGCTTCTCCTTTGCAGCAACAAGGAGAAGAGCTGCCACACATGTCGCAGTTGAAAACAAAGCCTGCTTAGCAACGCCTCGGGAGATGTTATCAGATCATGCAGCAGCGCATCAAATTTCGTGATTCAAGATTGCACCAACATGGTGAAGAACTTCTGCAGCGACAGAAGTGCCTGAAGCAACGAAATTTGGTCAACTCCACCTTCTTATTGGCCTTCTCCCCTTCAAAGCCAACGGCTTTGACCAGCTCAGTGGAGTAACTGTATGCTAGCAATAGAGAGCACAAAGCTTCATCCTGGGCTTTTTTAACTTGACCATCGGAGTAAAAGTGTGCTTCAAGAACTGATGGTACATTAGCCATAGACATCAAGGTACTCTTCAAAAACAGCTAACAGCTGGAGAGTACTCCTTTTGACACTCTGAATTCGAATCAAATGAAAAGCAATTACCAGCAGTTTAAACACTAGAAAGAAAAGAAAAAAAAACAGATTTGACTAAGTGCCTTACATCTAATAATGAGTTGTTGAGTCTGATGCCAATCTGATCAGTTGAACATTTTCTGTAATCACCACCACATTCCTTGGATACCAGGGGATTCTCACTTTGTAATTTCTCCAACTCCTGCACCCATAAAGCTTGTTCTTTGCTACATGCTTCAAGTTCTGCAATTTTTTGTTCTTGCTCGGATACTCTATGCGTAGATAGTTTGGATTCCTTTATACACAGTCGAGCTTTCAACCACCAGACCAAAGCCAACCTCCTCCCTAGCATTAATGGCCAGCCTTAAAGAATCACCAAATAATTATCAATCAATGAGATTACAAGCTGCAGGTGAACGTTAGAGTTTCCTAATGTTACTCGAAATCCATTTTCTACAATAGGTGAAATCCAAAAAACAGACACTCATTTATTATCCTATTTTGATGTTCAGGGATAATAAATAGATAAACTTACAAGGATTGTAAAGTTGCAAGATAAAAAAATCGGAGTTGTGGTTTATCAGATATAAATCTTTAAAGAAAACTGAGCATCAAAAGGTCTTTTCCTCTGACGCGTTTCTGAACCAAATCTATTCTACGATATAAGAAGTTGGACTGCAAGGAGATATAAATCATTCAAATGGTTCTACGGTCTAAGAATTGCAACCTTTTGAGGTTCATCTCCCCTTTCTGGAATGTAATTTTCCAGATTTCAAAAGGTTGATGCATTAGAAAACCAAAGACGCCAAGCTAAAAGGGGCAGATTCACTTCTTAAAGTAACTGAAGGTGCAAAGGGGACTAACATTAGCTTGCAAACAAAAACGAGAACTCGTAGAGACCTACTGACTATTGTGCCCAAACATTATTCATATTCAACATAGGAAAAGACTTAGCAATAGCCTAATAAGTATAGTAAGAATCAATTGATCATAAACCAGCCAAACAAAATGGAAGCTAAACAAATAAAATTCACTAACCTGGACCATAAGAAAGATTAAATAAAGCAGGCAACTAGTTCATATACAACAGCACAAAAACAAGGATTGGTAAAAGTTATCAGTAGGGTACAGATGAAAAAAGAGAAGAATTTCACCTGAAGATGCAATTTATGTACACAAAATTTTGAAGGACAATGGAAGATAATTTCAATAGTTAGCTAAATTTATTGAGAAGGGAAACAGCCAGAAAGGGATTAATATGTATATGCAGGGCATAATGTTGAACTAACATGAATCACACAACCAGAAAACATTACAAACATCAACAATACACATTAATATCCTAAAGAGAGACTAATAACATCTTCTCTTAAAAATCAAAACAAACTCTAGAAGAAAGTGAAAGAACAAACTTTGTTGAATGGTGAAGCCCTACAACAGGCTGCAGGCAATGTACTCTCAATACTCTACACTCTACACCCCACCACCCCATGGTATAAAACACATGCTCCTCAAAGCAAAAAGTAAATAACTAGAATCCTTAACACTAACACGTGCTATACCATTTGTTAATTTTAAGCCAAATCACTTAAAAAGGCAAAGGCAATTCAGGTTTTAAAAAAACACTAAGTGACAGGAAGAGAATCGCGTCCAGCTAATTTAAATTCAACAAGTTTCTGAATGACAAATTTTGTACGTATGCAGTGTAGACCCGGGAGATATAAGTTTTGATATTCAACTTCACTACGATTCAGAAGTATCACTCGATATTATTAGTCATGCAAGTTTTCTTTTCCACCATATTATCTGTAGGCTATCAAAACAAACAAACCAAAAAAACCCCCAATTCTCAAGAACACAAATTCAATAGAAGGTTTCCTTCAAAAAAAAAAATTCAATAGAAGGGAGAAAGAGAAAAGAGCATACTTCTATCCATATTAGAGTCGAGAAGAAGAGCATTTTGGAATTCGATCGGTAGTTAACGATCTTCGATTAGCGGAGTCGGGGTGGAGAAGGGGTGCCGTTGGAAAGGTGTCTGGAAAAGGGGATATTCCGACCAGCTTTTTAGAAGGTCCAGATTGAACTGCGGCGGTAACAGGCGGGTTTGAATCCATTTTCCAGCACATTCCAAATCGTTACAAAGATGAACGTCGGCGGGTTGATGGATCTACATTACGGAACATGTGCATAAGATAACGGAAATTAATCATTGGCTAAACCGGTTACCAGTAATTTCCATAATTAAATTATTAAAGGAAATTATTAAAATTCAATGGATCAGATTGAAAGCAAGTAAATCAATGGTTAAAAATATAATGACTGAACCTTCAGTCAAAAAGTATAAACGGGACCGTAGTACTCCCCTATTTTGGAACATGTAAATTAGTTGATCGTATTTCAAGCGAAATTTTCTTTTGTATTTCTTTAAATATATTTATATAAATATTTGTAAAACACTATCTGAGAAATACTATT
The DNA here is from genome assembly GCA_948330725.1 of Sherardia arvensis. Classification (NCBI taxonomy): domain Eukaryota; kingdom Viridiplantae; phylum Streptophyta; class Magnoliopsida; order Gentianales; family Rubiaceae; genus Sherardia; species Sherardia arvensis. The sequence continues at coordinate 26,789,021 of OX415243.1, read as the reverse complement.
ATTAAATCATGACACTTTAACCGTTGACCAAAGTGTTGACCGGGTCATCAAGTGACAGAGGAACTAAAATGGTGCATTTAATTGAAAGTTGAGAACGATTTGGGTACAACTCAAAAAAGTGGGAATGAAATTTGACATTCCATATAAAGTGGGCACCATTTCTATCATTTTCTCTTATTAATATGATCATCATAATGGCCGCAAATATTCATTTTTTAACATAAGTACTTGTTTATGTAATGATGTTAATTATAAGAGAATAACATTCATCTGGATGATCCTGATATAGGCCTTATCAGGCACCAATAAGATAATGACACGTGTACAATTGTAATGTTTTAATTGGTTAAGATATTTTTAGTAAAGTTCTAAAATCCTAATTTAGAATGCCTAAACCCGTCTGGGTAATGATTGAACACGTGGCCCAATCATAAATTAGTTAAAGATGATGTGTCGTTATTTAATTGGTGCCTGATATTGCCAATATCAGGATGATCCTGATATATATTAAACTGTAATTATAATACATAATATTTAAAAATCATTACAATTCGGATTCAATTGATCAAGTTTATGTGACGGAGAACAAAACAATTCGCTGGTTTTAAGCGTTTCACCCACACGATACTATAAAATTTGGTGAAAAGATAAGTCATGATATCCCAAAATCAGCAGAAATTTTTTTATGTGGGGGTTTTGTGTGTGTGGGGTTGTGGGTCGAATAAGATATCGACATGTGGCAGACGGAATATTAGGCAAACAGATCAAACTTTCTCCGTCAATTTTCATATTAATCCTTTCCTTTTGTATTTTTTCTTTCCTTTTCCCCTTATTTTCCCTGATCTTTTTCCCCTTTTCACCTCCTTCCTGTGAAATCCAGTTCACTCCTCCGATCTTCTTTATAGACAGATCAAACCTCGCCGGAATTTAACTATACTTGCCCGCTCAAGCCGCCGGCAAATCCATCCAATCGAACTTTACCAATCAAACTCTTTTCGTATGAATGTTCAACCAGCGTGTTTCCATTACACAATGATTTGGTCAAATTTTGGCCGGAAAGAGAAAGTTTCACATTTTACCAGTCAAAAAAATCAACTTTCTAAATTAATAAATTGTTACAGGTTTAAAGCAAATCAAGTTTCAGAAAACTGAAGGATTATTAGAATGGGATCTATATAGTTAGCATTGAATAATTATGTTGGTTACCGAAACATCTGCTGCTACATGAGTTTGCACAAAAATAAGTTTGATTAGAAATCGATAGGATAATCATCAACAAGCAGAACTGATTAACATATGTGATAAAAATTGATTGAAAGGAGTCGTCGAAGACTGGAGCGCCGAGAACAAAGATTCCGGCAGCTTTGGTTAAATACCGCCAGGGAAGGTTTGGAAAATTACCGGTAAATTACAGTGGTTTCATAAACCAACGTAGGGAGGAGCAAGGATTCCGACGAATTTGGTGAAATACTAGTAGGGAGGGTTTGGAAGATCACCTGTTAATTACAGTGGTTTCATGAACCAACTTAAGGAGGAAGCAAGGAAGAAAACAAGATTGGGGACGAACCCAGGGTTGAAAAAAAAAGAAAATTTTGGGAAGATAAAGAAAAGAGAAAAGGAAGGGACTAATAAGAAAATTGACGGAGAAATTTTGATCTGTTTGCCTAATATTCCGTCTGCCACATGTCGATATCTTATTCGACCCACAGCCCCACACACACAAAACCCCCACATAAAAAATTTTCTCAAAAATCAGCATCAATTGAGCGTCAGTTATCTCGGTGTGCATAATAAATCTTGCAAGTAAGAAATTATACCCACACTATTACTGCTGAGACTCGAATCTTAAACCATGGAGTTTCAACCGCTTGGTACGCCCGTGGGTGTAATGATCAAGTTTATTTGAGTTATCGGATATAGTCCCTCCGTTCGGGTAAGATTGTCTTAGTTGACCATTTTAAAATTTTGTTTGACCGTTGATAATTTTAATTACATGCATTAGATGACGGTAAAAATTGTTTATTTTGAATATACATGTTACGGAGAATCAAAAACTATATCACATGATTATATTTGTATTGATGTGATACTGTAAATTGATGATCAAATATGTTATAGTGAATGGTGATATAAGACATAGTTAATCGAACGGATGGAGTAACGCGAAATTTATAGTCAGCGGCCAAGATGTCGGAAAAAAGGGTTTCGATCGATCTTGCTTCCTTAAAGTTGATGCATGCATGGACCTGTATCTATCCGTGTTTTTCTTTTTGACAAAAATCGGATTTTCTTACTTTAAGTAGCTTTCTTTCGTTAATAAATGCTTAAGTTCCAATGAACCCGGACTCTTACTGAATACTAATCAACACCGTCCAATTCATGCTAATTTTTAATTAGTAAAGTAATTAGCACATGATTCATTCGATTCCAGGTTATATTTAAAAATATTATATTTCATTATAAAGACAATAATAATCATTTGGGTTTTCAGTCAACACGTGACCGTGTATGACTCTCTCCACTCTTCAGTGGTACTCCGGAGAATTACAGGCCGGAGAGAGCTTTTGGCAGAAGAATGTTCCAAAGGTTTTAAATTCCTAATCAGTGTATAATTTGTGTTACCTACTTTATTATAGGTTGAGCAATCAACACAGGAAAAAAAAACATGAAACTGAGATTGATTGGATCAAAAAAATTGTGTATATGTAACGATGTTTTCTTAAGTTCATTCAAGGTATTAAGAAATGCCCAATAGCGGTTATAGTTGATTTGACATTTAAGAGTAATTAAATTACATATTTAGAGGCAGCTTTAGAAAATAATATTAAGTATGACTGAACAGAACTAAAACAGTGATAATGGTCAAAACAAAACTAAAATTTTTCACAGATCATAAATATCGGCTAATCGGTATGGATTTGTGGCGAAAAAATAAGTCAAAATAGATAATAAAATTCACTACTCAATAATAATCGGCTACTCCGACAATTTTTTGTATGATACCAATAGATCTGCCCATGCTAATATTACTGGTACCATCACTGATTTAAAGATCCAATTAACTAATAATTTTAATACCACCCTCGGTGATATTAATTTACTTTCGTGAAAACCACCAAAATCGCTTGATAAAGAGGGCTTCTCGTACATTAAATGGGTATATGTTACAACTGAAACACCACTTACTTTAGAATAAGATTTATATTTTCCAAACTAATAACACCTTAAAAGATACAAATCAGGAACTAATACACGACTTGTTTACCAGATTGAGAACAAAACACGACATGCACACCAGATAGAGGGTAAAACAATGTTATTTGGATTAATAAAATTTGCAGCAATCAGAGCCTCCATTATTCGTGGAATGACATGATTATATTAATTTTAAACCTTATAGTTTTGGTCTTCAAAAAAAAAAAAAAAAAACATTATAGTTTGGACGGCGGTAACTCAACACTGTATTTGGACTCTATTATTAATCCCACATCCAATGAATGCATCATGAAAACGTCATGTCAAGATCATCTCCGCCCAGTAGAATTCTGAGGGAAGTCATCCGTACACATCTGGGGAAAACAATAAAGAAATGAACAAAAGACTATTTGAAGAATCAAAAGGAGCCCTTTTTGGACCAAAAAACTTAATTCGCTAAACTTGGATTAACAGTCACTTTCCTGCCCTACTTCCTAATCAATTATTTAATCATAAAACCAGAGTATTATATATATTCATCATCCATATTCTCTCTCCACCATTTACAGCCTGCAATTTAAACAACTTAATCTCACATTCATCAAGAATTCCATCGTCAAGATCATATTAAGGTATATATAATTTCCATTTTTATCTTTGATGCATTTTTTTCATTCCCTAATTAGTAAGTGCTCATTTTCTTTTAGGGCATGGAGATGAACATGATGAACTACAATGATCATCATGATCATATGGTTGCCACTCCCATGGATGACCTAGTTTTCGACGATTTCATGTTCGCTACGAACTCCAAGCAACCATTTATTCATCAACAAGATCATTTCTCATCATCATCATTCTCACCTTCTTATAGCACCAATTCCAGCAGCATATATTGCGCGCCAATCCATCATCAGCATCCCCAAAATGTGAGTATGATGATGAACAATGGTCATTTTCAAGCACATCAACACTACACTCCTCAAGATCAGTTGTGTATGACTCAGAAACCCGCAAATAATGCCTCCAACAACAAGTCTCCTCAGATCATTTCCTTTGGAAACTCGGCCTCATCGTTTACTTCTGATCATGAGCACAAAAACTACTATTTTAAATACAATGGTAGTACTGCAAATGATCATCCAGAAATGATGTCCCTTGTTGAAGCCGAGTCATTCTCGTTTTGTACTAAAAGTGCTTCTAAGAACAAGGCTAACCCGAGCATTAATCTCGATGATTCGGATGATGATCAGGATGGAATCAGGGTTCCTAAAAATGTCAATTCCCAGCAAGCCTTGTGTCATGTTCAAGCTGAAAGAAAACGCAGGGAAAGGTTGAGCGCCCTATTCATTTCACTCTCAAGGGTTGTTCCTGGTCTCAAGAAGGTACATATATATTAGTTTTCTGGGTTTATTTTCTTCATTCATTCCAAATAAATGGGATTATGAATAATGTTTGAGTACTTGTTTTGTTTCAGCTGGACAGAATTTCGGTTCTTGAAGATGCAATAAAGCACATGAAAGAACTTCAAGAACGACTGCAGATCCTAGAGGCTGAAGAGAAAATCAAGAAAAACTCTGGAGATGATGAAGATTATTCTATGGCAGAAACTTTCATCGATCATGGTAATCATGATACTCATAATGATGATGAGAAATGCAGTTTAATGCAGGATATTAAGGTCAAAATGCTGGGCAAGAATGTGCTCATAAAGATCATGTGTGACAAGAAATATTATGGATGCATATTATCCATGTCAGCCCAGCTTCAGAAACTGCATCTCACAGTCTTGGATACCAGAGTTCTTCTCTTTGGGGGATGTGCCATTGATATCACTTTTGCTACCCAGGTAAATTAACATACATACACTTTTGCTGCCATTGGATAGATTTATTTCTAGGCTCGGGCAGGCGCCAGTCTGTCCTAAAATCCGTAGGATAGGTCCGTAAATAGTAATTTCTGGCTATTCAATTAGTGGGCGCCACCACTCTGCACTACTGCCTACCTTAATATTAATTTCTAAATCCGCTACTGCTTATGCCGATGTCCATATATGTATTGAATTTAATTGGTTAACTTTGATATTGCAGATGGAAAGTCAATTTTCAAGCAACGTGAATGATCTGGTGCAACATCTACAAAGAGCTCTTGTTCAGTCTCAGATTTAGCTCAAATAAGTTTTTGAATTTCAGTTTATACTAACTAAATGTAGATCGATCGTGTGATTTTTATGGCCAGATTAACCGTGTGTACTTCCCGGTACACCGTTAGTGTTGAGCTGAGACACTTATCTTTTTCCCCTGTAATAAAGACACTTAGTTTTTTATCTATATGTTTAGCTCAACAGTTCAGTTCATAACAAGTATCTCTGGTATAGAAAGTAGTGACAAAATCGATCGATGACCATTTGACCTAATTTCCGATAAAAATTTTAAACATATAAAAATGTTTTCTTGTGATTTTATTGTAGTATTCATGGAGAAATATTATGGTTTGTTTGGCTGTTAGCGCTTACCTAGGTGGGGCAAAAATAGACAAGTTAATAATCTCCTCGGAATTCCTGGTCATTAGCCAAAACGTTCATACGAGTAAGGTTTGATTTAAGAAATACACGGTAAATAATATGATAGTTATATATCACAAAAGTGGTCAATATACTTAGGTTTATATATTTGTTATTGAAAATAAATAATAAATAGATTATTTTAAGGCTTTATACTAATGTAGACTTTTAGATTCATAAATATTAACTTTGCCGTAGTTTCTCCCATTGTTCTATATTTTCTCAATATCAATGTTCATTTGTATATAATTGCCTTTATTCATGTTTTTATCATGCAATGTGTTAGAAAATCACAAAAATAACAATAAATCATATCAAATATAATAATCGAGGTGAATGAGAGTAAATAAAAATAAAAATAACATGAGAAGTTAAACGAAAGTGAATAATAAGAAACAAACTTCGAATACATGAATCTTTCATTGCATACATGCTTAGCTGGGTTATTGAGTTTTTTGTTTGTTTCTGATCAATATACATATATATTTTTACCCGCAACTTTTTATGATTCCTACATGTTTAGTTGCCTCTCTAAACGGTCGGAATATAGTCCGAACTCGAATGACAAACTGAAAGAGGTAGCCAGAAGCATAATCTTCCTTATAATACAAGTAGAATTCCAGCTCACACACTTGAGAAATAACTCCGTGTAATTTGAGAGACGTCCATTAAATACACACTATGCTAATGTCCGTGATTCAATTGAATATCGTGAGTGATTAACTGTCAATTAATTCGAAAAACTTATTTTTCTTATATGCACATTTGTTTGAAGGTGTGTAAATAGTAGAATTTAACATTAAACTATCGAACATACACGCTAGTTTGCAATATGATTCGAGGGTGGTAAACTCGAATTTAACTTAGAGAAATAAGGATACGATGAAGAATAATGTGGAAGAGAAGGAAATACACGAACCAGAGAATAGAGAAAGAAGGAATGGAGAGAGGGAAGGAAATATATATTTTTATAGTGAATATGTGGGAAGTAGAACACATTTTTATTTTTATTCCTTTAGTCTTCACTTGATAAATTTTTATTTTGAATTTGGTAGTGACATTTCGGAATGCTACAATGTAATAGCATCAACAAGTAACGAATTAGCTCATGAAACCAATTTGCCATTGAGAAAACGAATGAATGAATAAATTTAGGTCCCTAAAACTATACTATTCTCTTTATGATATGCTAATTACACCAAAGTGGAACAAATAGCGGTGGAAGGATCGTAGAGAGCCGGAAGCAGATATTTCCGGCCATTTGTGCCCTGCGCATTGTAGCTCGCACCCGTGGTCGGGTCGACCAAGAGATCACCCGGGTAGCCCGGATAAGCCCCCTTTGCGTAAACTCCCGGGCAAGCCGACGACGCCTCCAACGGAGCCTCCGCAGGGCCCTGGTAGTAACCGTTTCCGAACGGGTTCGTGGCGGTTCCGGCGAAGAGGCTGGCCAGGTTTATCACCATTCCGTCCATTCCCACGTCGCCGTTGGGTGCCACCAACGGCGGGCTCTGGGGCCCGTACTGCGGCTGGTGGAACGGCCAAGCGCAGAATCCCGGGCACTGTGTCTCCGAATTTCCGACCACGATGTATGCGAACCTGTACCTCTTTCTCCCGACCACCGCGCCCTTGGCGGAGCCGTGGGATCCGCAGTTGTTCCGGCAGAGCCCGTCGAAAGTGACGTCAGCGGCGGTGAGGACGACGTTGATGGCGTTCATCTGCTCGCCCTTGGACGCCAGCTGCACGATCTGCCTCTCCGACAGGGATTTTCCGAGCGAGCATTTCTCGTCGGAGATCTGTTTCCCCAGGTGGAGGGAGAGCGAGGAGGGGTTCTTCGAGTTCGCCAGGCGGTAGTACTTCTCGGTGCTCTTCCACCAGGTAGCGACGGAAGGCGGCGGGGTTTTCGCCGGAGCTCCGGCGGGCAGGGAAGAAAGCGAGGAGATGAAGTCGGTGATGATTGCTTTCTGGGAAGGCTTGAATTTGCCGTACCAGATCAAGTTCACCGAGATCTTTCCGGTCAAGAGAGCTCCTTTGTGGTATTTCAAAACCTGGAACTGCTGCGAATCATCTGACTGAAACAAGGCTCTGCTGCGGATCATTCGTGAGCCCAGGCACACATTGAAGAGACAGACCAGCAAGAAGAGCTTCAAGGAAACTGAAGCAGCTGAAGATGCCATTTTTTCTATGGAGAATTACTGGAAAGAACTGGTTTTGTTTGTGTATATTATGAAGATGATGATTAGATGAAGAAAGTGGATGAGTGAGTTGGATGGTGAAGGTGAGAGTATATATAGGGAGGGGAAATAGGTTTATCCGGAAGGATACAGGCTGGAATATTAAATGAAGAGAGATTTCTGAGACACGCAGTTTCTGCAGCGTAATTACAAGTAAACAGCCAAGCAAATTGGCCTACTCGGTATTGCATATTCGGGGACCGATGGCGCGTTTGTTGATTGCAATTTGCTACATTAACTTAACCGCAATTTTAACATTGTTAGTTATATAAATTGGGTGGTTCTAAATGCAGGTCCACTTTACTTATGCAGATCCAAATTAAATCAGAAATGACAATAATGTCTCTCTTAATTTTTTATTATAATTTATGAAAAGTAATTTATAATTTGGACACGTGTTCAATCATTACATTGAAGGGTTTATGCATTAAAGGTTAGGGTTTTAGAAATATATTTATAAAAATTAATAAACGAATGAAGGGTAAATATGATATTTTCACACTTTCATTAGACCTGCAGAAGCAAACAGGACCTGCATATAGCAAACACCTATAAATTTACCCTAAATAGTAAGTTAAAATTAGTAGAATTGACAATTTGATTGGCGGTTCTTCTGCCCTATTTGCCCGAACTTATATGTAAAACAGTTCAGTTCAATACAGTTTAAGTCGTCTCAGTTTGACTTTAGAAATTTAACTAGAACAATTTAAATTGGGCGGAATGAGTACATATTTTTAAATATAGTAATAAGATTCAAGTACAAAATATGGCCTTCAAGAGTTTGAAATGTATTGTTTGTGCAGGAGCTCTAAATAAAAAGTGTATACTTCGTAATTTCTAAAATTTAAAATGTTTGATTCGTAATCTTTATGTATTATAGCCTCTAAGGGTATAATTGAAAATTCACATATTAAAAAAATTAAGAAAATGAAAAATAAAATGATGATAATCATCTTCTCCCAAATCCCTACAATTTCGCCGCAGTCGATCAATTCACATTCCATCTTCCCCGTCAGCCGGTCACTTCATCTACCAGTTTCACCATCTGTTACCGCCTTTTTCCACCACCACACCAATTAACTGAATAATGGCCAATGTGATCTCTCAGCAAATAGTTGTTGCCAACGTGCGATGGTAATTCACCGTCGATTAATAGTCGGCAACAGATTTAAATTATTTACAGATGATGGTTGAAGTATTATTCAGTCATTGGTAGGATTTGGTTGACATGATTCGACCTTTATATACTGAACGAATATGGAAGGGTCCAAGGTTAGATATTCAGTAAGGATCATTTGGTCGGTGTCGGTATTATCTCCGATTAGGTAACATATGCCGTGGAAGAAGGTGGCGGGTTTGGCGATGCAGATGCAAGATATAATCATACATCATCAACATTTTTGTTTATTTTTATTTTTAAAAGCTGATAAAATGTGAATTGACTAATATACCCAATAGAAATTAAATTTTTCGATAGATAGTAGTTTGGAGTCATTTACACTACATTTTTATTTTTAAGGGTCATGAATCATACATTATTAATATTTAAGGGTCACAATTTATACGATTTTTTTTATATTTAGAAATTAGAAGTTATAAACAATATATTTCAAACTTTTAAAAATCATATTTCGCAATTTCAAACACTCCTAACCACTTTATAAAGAAAAATAATTGTCCTATTTGAGTTTAGTAACTTAGAAATGGGAGATGCTTGATTTGGTCGGGGGATGGGTGTTAACATTTTACACACTTTGAAATTTAAGATGTGCACTAAATTTGTGCCATTGAATAATATATGGGAGCCGAAAGTCTGAAGCTCAGTTTCTTCCGTAGCATCAAAGCTGCCCATGCGTGTTTGGGGTAACCGCCCATACCAAAACATCAAAGTCAATGCCCTCCCTTATTGTAATCTACTTCTAGTTTTGGTGTTATCAGAAAAATAGATTCAATTTACCTAACTTTTTGCCTAATGAAGATAAAAATATTATAACAAATATAAAAAGGTTACATGGTTTGATATAAATTGTAGACGGTCGAATCTGCGAGATAATTATTTATTGAACTGAACTAAACTGCACAGAAAGTACTTAGCATAAGTTGAATTTTTTTTTAAAGGAACATATTACTTTCTAGGGTTCTGAAAAACGTCTATAATCGCTTGATATAAAGATACGAGGAGATGTTCAGGAATTAAATACCAAAGCACTCTACTTAGTAAAATTAGGAACAATATGAGCAACAAAATTTTGATTTCTAAGAACCCAAAATAAACCAGAAACCATATGTTGAATGCGACGAACTGGTTCATGGCAATCCAGGAAAGACGCTGTATGGTTGTTTACCATATTAAGAATCATAAGTGCATCACCAAAAATGCTCATATTGCTTAAATCTAACTCATTTGCCAATAAAATTGCTTCCTCAAGTTACAAGGTTTCAGCCAAGACCGGGTCATAAGTTGAAGTTGACATGGCACATATTATGATAAATTTACATATTACATGAAATTTATATTCCATTCATTCATTTAGGCATGTCTACTCCAATTAAACTAAACTGAACTAAAAGGTGTTGAATTTGTTGGAAAGTAAATTATTCAACCAAACTAAAACTTAATTGAAAGATAATGAAAATATTGAGAATTAGCTGAATTAAACAAGATCTCAGTCTACAAGACACAAGATTAAATGGATAAAATAATAGATTGACTGTTAAAATAGATATGATAGTGAAGATTTTATCGGATCTTAGATTAGATCTACCAAAGGGCAAGTATGTAAATAGATTTAAAGTCCACTAAGATTAAGTTACAAGTTAGGGACCGGTGATGAGCTTTGCACCAGCTAAGCAAAACCACACCTTCTCGGCAGCTACTTAATAGAGTCAAGATTCCCACAGCTTGCAAACCAAAATTGTCAAAAATAAATTGATTAGTGCAAAACCAGAATTTTACGTCAAATTTTGCAAAATGTGGTCGTGCAATGACAATGATCTATACTCATCTGGCTCTGGCTTGCTTTTTTTAGATACAAGGAAACAACGCAGCGGGATCGTTCTTTTTAGTCCACCGTTTTTTTCAATCAAAAAAGATTAAGAAAATTCATTTTTAATTAAGGTAAAGTATTATTAACAATATCTCCTCAATCCAAAGTTTGACATTACAAAATAAATATTTATTCAGAATTTATACTAGATAACAAGTACATTCTTTCTATCTAAAAATTCTGACTGTTTCTGTAAATTAAGAAGTGTAAGGTATATACAGGCCCGGCCCGGCCCGGCCCGACCATGAAACAAGTGAAATCCGCGCTTTAGTCCCCAAAAAATGAGTTAAAATAGAGTCCCATTATTTTAAAAAAATTCAGATGTAGTGTACTTAAAAAAATTTCCTTTAAACCCCTATATTTTATAGAAATTGGCCAAAATAAGGATCCCATTTTTTCAAAAACCCATTATTTTTACTAATTTTAATTATTTTTCTTTGGACACTTTATTAGGATCTTTAAAAAATTTATTCGATTCAAACCCCCAAATAGTTAGTGCCGGTCTTGGGTATATAGATTCAATAGATTTATACACAAATTTAGTGATATTTTATCATAAAACCCAGTAGTATTATGCACAGTGACCCTCAAACTAATATACATAACATCATTAACTTCGTTTTCTTATATAGAATTTACTCTAACACACTCATTCAAGAACAAAACTCACCCACTTCATTTATCGATGTAGAATTTCACGTAACACCCTTCCAATTGACTGTAGGTCCAGGCCACAAATCTCGGACTGTAGTGTCATATTAGAAACCCAAACCATGATTCACATTACATGTAAATCAGAAGATATAGGAGCACATGAACCAATAATTTCAGCACACAGTCTCATCTAGCCAATAAGACATTGAATAATGTAGTACTAATCTTTTAGGAATTTACATAGGGAATATGAAATGATCAAATTAGTGATCAAGTAGTAGACACTTGTGAAATGTATATTTGATGAGCAGTTTTCGAGTGTTTAATAAAAAATTAGAGTGGTTTCAATATTTCTGTACAATTCATTGGAAAACACGGGCAACCAAAGATGGATGTTTAGAAACAATTTTGAAGAGATAAGGTTAGGCCTAATTAACTCGGTCCCCTGAGTGGCCTTTTGCTGACCTGATCAGTATGGAGCTTTTGTTCATTAACAGGCAGACTCAACAAACACAGGAAAATTGTAGGAGGCAGCCCAGACATGATAAACTGGAATGCAGTATACTCATTTTCTAGGTTGTAATTTTAAAGATCGATAATTTTGTCATTTCTAAATATTTATTGTAAAAAATGTAGTTTAGTAAATGAATCCAAATTATTTAAGAGGGCCTTGTTGATCAACATTTCTAAATGACCGAGATTGTGAAAAAATTATGTACTGGAAAACTTTTGATAAAGGGCGAAACATTCAATTTTTTAAAAAATTACATAAAAACTTGGTAATTTTTATTGTGCAGTACACAGGATGTCCTAATATGAAGACAGTTTGTAGAATTAGGGGATTGTAAAGTTATGTTTATCAAATGAGTCTCCTTCGTTTCATTATAAATGATTATTCAGAATTTTCTAAGCATGTAAACAGACTCACGTTCTCCATATCAATAATGATAATGCCATGATAAATTGGCTAGTTAAACCTATAAAAAGGTTAACATATATATAAAAAATAAGTTTAGGTAAACATGTCTTAAGTATCTTTAATCTACAATACTTTTAGAAGTTACATAAAGATTATGTCCTTCTTTGAAATAACAAAAGTTGCGGCTCTGTTTGGTTTGATGAGTTCTTGGAAAATTGACTTTCAAAATTCAGTTTTTGTAATTTTTGTTTGTTTCATATAGTTTTTGAAAGTCTTGTTTTTTGGCCCCAAAGTCCAGTTTTTGTGAAGTGAAGTTCAGACTTGCAAAATCAAACATGATTTTGTTTTGTACTTGTAAAATCCTTACGAACCAAACAAGGATAATAATTTTGTTTCAAACTTACAAAATCCCAACCCAACCAAACAAGATTTTTGTAAAATCAGACTCTCAAAATCCCAAACAAAAACTCAAACTCTCCCGAATCAAAATCAAAATCCAAACTTTCAACTTTATGCTAGCTTGAACTTTTTCTTTTCTTCTAAAATTCTATATATTTTAAGAACTGAACTGCTAGTTGCAACGTCCTGGTTAACATTGAAGTATGTATCTGGAGTATCCAGCTATATCACACAATTAACCAACCAAGACAATTCCAGAATTTTTCAAAAAAAATTCCAGCATTGTGCTAGCTTAGATTCGGTATGTAACTGAAACTGATCATCTTGGATTGCATGAAAATGCAGAGTGGAAATAATATAAGTTTTGGTATTATCTAACTGTGCTGTTTTCGAATAATGGAACAGATGCATGCAGGTGATGCACCTCCATCCGACACGCTGAATTATTCATATTCATATTCATTCACTCCTTTCGGGGTTTCAGAACAGTGCATGGAGAACGTCTTTCCAAACATTTTAATTTGTTTATAATTATCCGATAATTAAACTAATGCTTGATTCTAATTACCGATGCAATTAATTAACGAATTCGTACGAGCAAAGCTATTGGTGAATGGTGATGACCTCACTTCTTGATTTAATATATTACTCCCTGCTCTGTTTTTTAGGCCTCCGATAATTGCAGCTTGGCAAGCATTTTTTATCAGCAAGAGCATGTTTTTTCCCACTGATTTAATGTTTTTCAGTTCAATTTTAATTAGATATATAAATAGTAAACGTATAATCTTCTAATAATATAGTTTTTATAAATCAATATTTTAAACTATTTGCTGAGATTAAAAAATATACTACCCTTATTTCAGAATTTATGCTGAGAAATGTGCCTTTTGGAACATTCACTCATTTCAGTTCCTATGATATCGTTATATTTATTACTATAGTTTATATAAAATATTACAACACTTCCTATTGATTATGTTGATAGGGAAACCTAGCAATATACAAAGGCAGGAATATCATTTCATTGATATTTCAAGACTACGCTGAGTGAAATATTGATCTACACATAGCGCTTCTTTTAAATAAAAATGGCGGTCATGTGTGAATGATGATTGGTTGAAGTGGTAAAATTTACCTTCTTATAACTAAGAGGTTCCAAATTTAAATCACATTCCTGATAATAATTTGTGAATTTTAGAGTAATTATTAAATGGGCATATACTCAGTCAATAAGATTGTCCAACCATATTACAGTTGGTTCAAAATTGTCCGATTAATGATTCCGCCTTCGATTTCAGTGGTTGGTGGCTCATTAGTCAATAGATGAAGTGCAAAATTTTACTATACTTAACGAATTCAACTGTGATGTTTCCTAATATAATTCTAGATTATGATATTTATCGATGCAGTAGATAGGTGAATTTAAAATTTTTGATGGGTAGTATTGAGTGTTATGGGGAAGGGCGGGAAAGTGGAGAAATGAAGGGCGCCCATACGAATGAGGATGACATGGCAGGGAGGTAGATACAGCTGTCAATGAATGTGCTGGTCCAGCTGGTAAAGTCACGAGTGATTTGTGCAGTGAGTAAAGACCACGTAGGAGTAGGCGCGCTTCTCTGTTCATGTTTTGACGTTACATAGGCGGATAGGCATAGGATGCCCCATTTATCCAAATCCCCAGTCAGCGTCACGCTCAGCTGCGCCGCGGCTTTCGATGAATAGTAGCTCAGCGCCAGCCAATTTCCCATCTGGATTTTGCCTCATGGGAAACCCTCCCCCGCGCTCTCATCCTCCACCCTGTCAAACTTTTCCCATACTTCTCTTCCTAATTTCCTACCCTAATAATCAACCCATCTTAATTACTCTCCTTTTTCTAAAACTCACCATGTGCTACAAATAACTGTGTGGAAGTAAACTCACGTCGAAAATAGTGTTATACAAGTTTAGTGAGATACTTTATATATTTTTAATTGGTTTTATAATGAAATTTTACTGGGTTGTTAGACCTGTTGGATTAATATGCTCGTTTGTAACTCTACCGATCTTTACCTACAACGATATTAGAAGCCCAGACGGGGAATAAAAATTGGGCCACCATGCCCGACATGTCCACCAATCTAATATTATTAATTGAACTGGATTGAATTGAACTGAATAATTAACATATTTGTTTTTAAAAAATAAAAAGTATAATTCACTAAATTGAATAATACTGAACTTAACTAAAAAATATTCAGATAATTTGTACTAAACAGGCCATCAGGCTCTATCAATTGGATTATTTTCGATACTTTCAGCACCTTTCAGCCAAGTTCAACATCATATTCTCTCATAGAACAAACACATTTCAATATTTTTAAATTCAGTTTAGCCGTTTTCACTTCACTTCATTTTAATTAATCTGAAGTAGACATGAGCTGACTCACGGAATCCAGTATACTAGAGTGTGTTTGGTTGGACAAGTTTTTGCAAAACTTGGACTATCCAAGTCCAGTTTTGTAAAATCTTGTTTGGTTCACCAAGTTTCCCAAAATCCAAACTTGCAAAATTCTAAAAACCAATCAAAGATTTTGTTTCATACTCAAAAAATCCTACCCAACCAAACAAGGATTTTGCAAAACCAGACTCTCAAAATTCCAAACAAAAACCCAAATTCTCAAAATGTCAAAACAAAATCCAGACTCTCAAAAATTTTACGAACCAAACACACCCCTGGTGTTCTTACTCTATTACTTTTGTAACTCATTCATGCGTCTATTTTATCAGGATGATCATTTTAAATGAGTAGTACTATTAATCTATATTTTCCCAATCTTGCAATGCAATTTTCTCTCTTTTTCTACAAAGTGAATATAATTATGGGACCTTCTCTTTATGGTAAAATCAAAAGCCCCAAAGTCCAAAACCTGGTCCAACATTTTAGCAGGAACCCGGCACCCACCCACCTTTACTTAAAAACAAATCTGAAAATGATAGCTGTAAACCAGCCAGAGTTTACTCCAATTCCCTTTATTATACGCACAGTAATTACTTTTGACGCGTTTGGTTCCTCCAATTTCAACTTAGCTAGCCGTTGTTGGAGACAACTGTAGAATGCGGGTCACGTCGCTTTCCCTTTCCTAAAATCCTAACCCAGATTCGCCTCTCCAAACACGCCTTACTAAATGCGCATTATCACACTGTTCCAGCTTGCACCGTTTCATCCATCCTACTATAAATATCCCCTTTCTTCCTCACCATTTCATCCATCCTCCAACTTTCCAGTTCCATTCTTCTACTGTTCTACACACAGTCGAACCTTCTAAAAATGGCATCTTCAGCTGCTTCAGTTTCCTTGAAGCTCTTCTTGCTGGTCTGTCTCTTCAATGTGTGCTTGGGGTCAAGAATGATCCGCAGCAGAGCATTGTTTCAGTCGGATGATTCGCAGCAGTTCCAGGTTTTGAAATACCACAAAGGAGCTCTTTTGACCGGAAAGATCTCGGTGAACTTGATCTGGTACGGCAAATTCAAGCCTTCCCAGAAAGCAATCATCACCGACTTCATCTCCTCGCTTTCTTCCCTGCCTGCCGGAGCTCCGGCGAAGACCCCGCCGCCTTCCGTCGCAACCTGGTGGAAGAGCACCGAGAAGTACTACCGCATGGCGAACGCCAAGAACCCCTCCTCGCTCTCCCTCCACCTGGGGAAACAGATCTCCGATGAGAAATGCTCGCTCGGAAAATCCCTGTCTGAGAAGCAGATCGTGCAGCTGGCGTCCAAGGGCGAGCAGATGAACGCCATCAACGTCGTCCTCACCGCCGCTGACGTCACCTTCGACGGGCTCTGCCGGAACAACTGCGGATCCCACGGCTCCGCCAAGGGCGCGGTGGTCGGGAGAAAGAGGTACAGGTTCGCATACATCGTGGTCGGAAATTCAGAGACACAGTGCCCGGGATTCTGCGCGTGGCCGTTCCACCAGCCTCAGTACGGGCCCCAGAGCCCGCCGTTGGTGGCACCTAATGGCGACGTGGGAATGGACGGAATGGTGATCAACCTGGCCAGCCTCTTCGCCGGAACCGCCACGAATCCGTTCGGAAACGGTTACTACCAGGGCCCTGCGGAGGCTCCGTTGGAGGCGTCGTCGGCTTGCCCAGGAGTCTACGCAAAGGGGGCTTATCCGGGTTACCCGGGTGATCTCCTGGTCGACCCGACCACGGGTGCGAGCTACAATGCGCAGGGCACCAATGGCCGGAAATATCTGCTTCCGGCTCTTTACGATCCTTCCACCGCTATTTGTTCCACTCTAGTATAAAAGTACTACATTAATTTAAAAAAAGAAAAAAAAATAGCATTATATATAGAGAGAGACGAAGAAGATTAGGAGTATTGTAACTCAATTTATTCATTCATTCTAAATGGGCAAAATTCTTTTGCTTCTTAATTCATTGATTTCTCTGTGTTTAATTTTTCTCTTTACCATTACCATTTGCCATTAGCAAAGTTCAAAAAATAGAATAAAACTGCGTACCATTCTTAACGTTTGAACTCTGGAAATTCAATCATGCCATGAAAATACAGGTTTTAGTCTACTCCAGTATAATTGTACCATACATCCAGTCGTTGCTCTTTTATCTGATGTACATACGGGGATAAAACTTGATTTATGCTTATTCTTAACATTTGAATTGCTGACTTTAGAACGAATCGAACTTATACATTACGACACTGTGTCGGCTCTTCATACTTATTTCAGTTCGCCTTTATCTAAATATTAACGTTACCGTATAGTACGTATCAACTCTACATTTCTACTAGAACACATTTGGAGATTGTAATTTGATTTCTCCAAATATCAGTTGAGAATGACCCATAATCCGCTGGAAAATCCGGCTCATACTCTAAGCTAATGATCCATTTTTTCTAAATTGACAAATCTGATTAATACATCTCATCGAGTACGGCTACTCCATAGCTAATCAAATTAGACAACCAAGAAATCAAACTACGATATGGTAGAAGAGTACGAATAAAGTGTCTTTTTTTTTTCTAAATGATTGAAACGTAGTGGTTGTTGAAATGGAACTTCATCGATATCCCCACCGATAAGTTACAGTAACCCCACCTCTAACATAAATTTTAGAGGTTGATTGTGCCATTTCGAATTTTCGCCATGGATGTACCGTATGTTAATTATAGGAAAATTTGACAGGAGGGGAGGTGGTTTTTGTTTTTTTACCTTGTATCTTTTGAAGTGATTTGGTATCCAACCATAATTGAAGTTGGGAGAAATTCCTACTACTAGACTTTTTATTATGATTCCATCTTATTCAAACTGTTTCGCGTAATTCTGGCAATCTGACTAAATATGGATAATTTGAGTTTGGAAGTGGCTCTCTAAGGCGAACTTAGTGAGAGTATTAGTAATAGAAGAGTTTCAGAGTGTGGCTTTCCCAACGAAGATGAGATCCTATCATTTGGTCACACACATCTGATTTCTTATTTGTCTGGTTCGATTTGGTTTGGAAGGGTCAAACTTGATGAGAATCATTTAATTTAGTATGTTTAGGTAGAATTTGATAATTATATAAAGAACTAATTTGCATCTCTATATGAATTTCCCTTGGTTACAGCTTGCACACGGTATATGTCGAGTTTACAGTGCAAAATTTATATGCATCATTATACTGGATTTCTCACTTAGAAAAGGCAATTCTAAAAAAATTTTAATCTGCATCTCTACCTGAATTTTCTCAGTTAAAAACTTGTAATAGATTAACCTACACTCTTTTAATATACTCCAAGTCAAATGCATGATTCCTCGAGCTCACGTGCAACTCATACACTAATACTATTGGCTTCCAATGGCAGTTTACATTGGAAAAGAGTTGATTAATTCTGATTGACGCTATAATTAACCATTCGGGTGGCCGGCCGGCTGGTAGGAGCTCGGATGCTTCGTGCACGGCCAATATTCAACTGTTGGGCATAAGATTACCATATCCACTGCCATTTATTTTGCGTGTCTCATGGAGTTTTAATTTTTTTAGTTTAATTCTGAAGCTTTGTTTCAATTTCACCAAACAACAAATTACCCCGCTGTACTGTTTCCCTTCTTGCAGCAAACGTACCACACGAATAGATCCTTGTCATTGCACGACCACATTTTGATTTTAAAAGATATCCATTTAGTTCAAGGAAGTCACGACGTCTTTTACGGTGCGACGCTCACTAAATAGCAGAACGATTAATCGTTTCGGTGTTTATTTTAACGGTTGACAATATATATAATATTTTAAATTATAATATATTTTACATAAAATTTTAAAATTCAAACACATGATTTAATCTTATAAATTTCAAAATATGAATTTTACATAGCAAATATTCATAAATTATCAGAAATGAAGTTCACAAATTTTCCGAGAATAGAGAAATTCTTTTCTATTCTTGTGGGTTCAGAATCCTGGTCAAATCCTGAAATTAATAGGTTTAATTTTTTATTTTTTTTCTTTTGTTATAAAAACATTTTTATTTTTTATTTAAAATATTCGACCCGTTTTTATTATCTGGATCGGGTTTATAAGATTTACACGGGTCTGGTGGAGTTTGGCGTCTGGTTTTCAGCTGGTTTTTGGATGCCTCTAGAGTGCCTAGACGTCGTTCACGCCAAACCAACTTTCCGGCGAGTCGAGCTGTTATGGCGGAACCTCTAAAATGGCAGGACGACTTTTCAACGTCGTGACTTCCTTGATTTAGTTTGAGTATGAATTATTTTTTTCGATTTATTTAGTTTAATTTAGTTTTATTGGAAAACATTAATTGACTACTAGACGAAGTAGCTATGATCATTTGCCATGATCGTGATTCGTGATGGTGTCTAGCTGGTGGTTGGTTGGTGTATAATTGAATGTGGGTGCATGCTGGAGCAACTTCTGACCTAAAGGACAATCGGATGAGTTCATTGTCTTCATAGCGACAGACCTACTTAAATTTGCATGCTGATTTGTGTAATTAGTCAAACCTAAGTTAAAAAGCGCAAAACAAAGAACACAAGGATATTCACATGGTTCATCAATCAATAGTTGATTATATTTACGGAAAAGAGATGGATTTGCATTGGATAAGATCTCAGATTACACATTAATCTTATCGTATAATGCTCCAAAAACAGAATAACCTTAAAGTTACTGTTATTCACTAGAAATGAGAACAATCACGATTGTTTGTTTAAAAAATCAAAATTAGATCGGTTAAAAATCGGATCGAGATCGCTCATATAATAAATGAATCAATCATGATCAAAATTTTAAGATTCTTTATTAAATGAACTATCAACGATCGTAAATATAAAAATTCGATCATTATCGCAAACAGATCAATAAAGTAATCGAGATTGATCGATAAAAATAAAGTAATATAATTACATACATTAACAAGAATGGAGAAATATTTATTTTTTTAATTTTTTAAATATGTATGTGTATAGTTTCATGTGAATTTTTATTAATTTAGTATCTTTGACTTTTTTGTTTAACTTGTAAGTTGATCAAATATCGATCAATGATCGAGTTGATTGTTATAGATTTTTGATAACGAGTCGATAACGATTATCGTAATTTTTAAACGATCCGGAGATGATTATAAGTTATTTTGATCGCTTCGGTCGCGATCACCTGAAATTTTAAACGATCCGATCATAAACCTATTGATAATCATGATCGGATCGGCTCATTAACACCCCTACTCATCAATAACCACATACTAACTTGCAGTAGCGGTTATTGCGGCATTCACCGTATGATAATTAATTCGATATGCTTGCGTCTGATTTAAACTAAATAATCAAGGGAGATGCAAGTGTACATGAATACGGGACCATTGAGTTAGAAGTTGCAGATAGTCTCTTCATCTGATAACATCATGGGCGGTCATCCCAAACAAGCATGGAGAGGTTTTGATGCTGCGGAAGAAAACCATAAACTCTTGGGTTCCAATGCATGTGTACATTAAACGCTACGAGTTCAAGTTCAGAGCACATCCGAGTAAACAATACAAGATGCATGCATACATGTTATGTCTGAGAGTCAGATGCTGTACGCAGCGGGCATTTAGGCCCATGTAAATGGTAGGGTGCCCGTCCCCATGCCATACCTATGGATTTGAATGCACACCTTTCAACATAAGTATATATCTAAGACTGCAGTGGTGGAATCAGAAGAAAATCAACAGAGTGCTAAACAAGCTTATGTTAAAAAACAGAGTCTGCCGCCGCCTCACATCACCACCGCACCACCGTAATCTACAGTAAATTACTAGATGTTCTCTAAAATTTGGGGGTTGCCGCCGCCACCTCCAAAACAACCCCCTAGATCCGCCTAAGAGCAAGTCCAACAGATTTGCTACAGTTTCTCCATTTCATTCTCCATGATAAAGAATTTGAAGTAAGAGAAGATTTGCTTCCCCAAATTGAGAGAAGGAGAAATGTGTTTTTGAGAACCAACATTTAATGATACTTGGAAAGTTTTTGATTATTTCATTCATCAATTGTTTCTCTTCTATATTTTTAAATGATAATATCTTAAAAATAATTACAACTAAATTTGATCAAAAATACATATTCTAAAAATATGCATAAAACGATTGTAATAAGATCTCATATGACTATTTTTACATTCACATATCTATTGATATTTAATAATCAAATATAATCTATTTTCCAATATAATTTTGCTAAATTTTAAGGCCATACATATATTTATTTTGACGTTTGTTAGTAAGCCATAACGTCAAAACTAAATCTCTTTTTTGCAAACATTTTATTTCTAATGGTTGAAAAAATAAATTTTTACAAATAATTGAAAAGAAATGAGTCTAATTATTCATAATACATTACAAAAATAATAATATTGTAATTCATAATGTGTTATGTTTATAAAAATGTACTTTTATCATTTTACATTATGGAGTAATTAATTTTAAATATAAAATATTATTGTAACGTGTATTATAATTTTATTATTTGTTTGTTCGTTATTATTTGGACTTATTGAATATATGGTTTAAAAAAAAAAAAATTGGATAAATATGTAGTCATAAATGACAATAAATTTTAGGAAATGTGTCAAAGTCGCCAATATTTTATATGGCACGATGTCCATTTTAATTTGATCATGTTTTGTCTTTCACTGATTTTTGTGTGTTAAACTTTTTTCATTTGCAATATTTGCACACTTGTGGTATTGTATAGAAATTAAAGGAAACAAGGTGGCAACAAATTTTGATGAACTAATTTAGGCTTCTAATTAGTCTGAACTAAATAAGTCTGTCTAAACGTTTCATGAACTAAATAAGCCTGTCTGTGTTAAAATAATAAAGCATGTGTGTGAGGAGTGCATAAAAGTTTAGAGGTGTGTGTATGTACAAGTGTAAAGCATAGTTATCAAAAAAAAAAAAAAAGTGTAAAGCATATGTCTTGGAACAACGGGTAGAGGTGGATATGACCTAAAAATGGAATTGCAGGTGGGCTGGGTGGGTTTTTCCGGCCGGTTTTTCTGGCGACGATGAATAACAGGCAGATAAACCCTAGAATTGGAAATGCTGCTATGGCCATGCTCATAATTCAGTTTAGAAAAGAGTGTGTTTTTATGCCTGTTAAAATGCCCTACTTAGCTTAACTTTGTGTAATCCTTGGATATCTGCTCCAAAGTTGTCAACCTTCTTTTATCGCATGATATTTATTTTGATACAAACTAAACATGTCAGCAATTTAAATTTATTTTGATCTACTAAATTATCATATCGAATTATATGTGTTAATAAAAACGTGCAGTTTGCGTGCAAAATATTTTTTTATATGCTGAGTTGATGAATTCAATTCTAAACTACTAAAATATTATATTTAGATAAATAAATGATATCTTTCATAATAATAACACTGATATATACAATTTAGCTCTGCTACTGAATGGGACTGCTGGTGGGTTGGGTGGTTTTTACTGGCTGGTTTTTCTTGTGACGATGAACAACACGCACATAAACCCTAGAAAGCAACTCTAAAGATATGGGACCAAAATAAGCCTGTCTGGATATTTTTAGACTTAGTTTTTTCGTCTAAATCTATAGTTTCCTGATTGTTACAAGTTAATCCAGTTAATTTTCATTTACTACTCAAATCGAATTAACTAATTAACTGTCTTGGTATTTAAAATAGAGAAAGTGTCTGAGGAGACCGTCTATAATATAGACAGAGACTCGATAGCAAATATTGAAATTAGGGGCCAAAACTCGCGGGTTGGCCCGGTCCAATTTTATGACCCGAAATTGGCCCATCCCAACCATATACTCCCTCCGGCTTTTATACAATAGCCTAGTTTTATTGGCACAATTACAAAGGAGAGCAAAATGAATGGTGGAGATTGTATAGATTATTGGGAAAGTAAAATGTGTGGTTGTGAATGAAGGAATATTGCTAAAAGTGGAAACTAAGCCATTAACTAAAAACCTTCCTAAATTGGTAATTAGGCCATTCTATTAAAACCGGAGGGAGTATAAGCATATCCAGACCTTCATAAATCCACAATTCTGCCTCTCAAAACCCCACGTTTCTTCCCCAAATTTTCTGAATCAAAATAACAAATCACGGCATCTCTTCTTCAAACACGGGTTATGATCGAATCGAAACTTCAGTTCAATTAATTCGAAACTTGAATTCAATCGAGGTTTGATTGAATCGATATTCGGATCTTCAATTCAAAGCTCTAACCTGAAAAACCTAGCACTCTGGATCGGATTCGTCAAAAAATAGAGATTGAATCTTTGGTAAGTGCTTTGTATTGCTTGAATTTCATTCTAAATTCGATCCATGTGTGTAGCTGACGACGCTTTGTATTTGAGCATGATCGAACGATCATTGAAGAAGAAAGTGAATCAAGCGCTGTAATAGCTCTAACAGGTATGACACTACAAATCCGTGTGTTGTTTGATGCTAAAAAGTGGAGGTTTTGCTTGTGTGGAGTTTTTTTTGGGCGAAACGGTTAGGTTTTGATTTAAAATGCATAGGTTTGTTTGCTCAGAGTTTGCATGAAGGCTTGCATGTTTTGAGCTATATGTTTAGGTTTGTGTCTATGTTGCGGGCCTTCTGCACTAAAACCTTCATGTTCTGGACAATGTGAAACTTATGTGCCTAAACAGTGAGGTCTGGTGTGAAATTGCCTAGGTTTGGTCCTATATCATATTTGTTATGGACCGTGTGAAGTTGTTGTGATGAAACAGTGAGGTTTTGAGTAAAATAAGCATATATTTCCTTGCTTAGAGTTATATGCTTAGGTTTTGTTTACAATATGGACCTTTTGCATTATATCATGTTTGTTTGGACTATGTGAAATTTTTTTGGTTACATAGTGAGGTTTGGAGTCAAAATGTCTAGATTTGCATGATTAGAGCTATATGTTTAGGTTTTTGTTTATAATATAGACCTTTTACATTATATCAGGTATGTTTGGATTGTGAGAACTTTTTTTGGTTAAATAGTGAGATTTGCCTAGGTTTATATGCCTAGGTTCTCATATTCAATCCCTTGATTGTTAGTTCTTTATCTATGAAACTTTTGTGGTTAAATTTTGAGGTTTAGCTTGAAAATGTCTAGGTTTGTCTGCATGAAACTTCTGTGGTTAAAATGTGTTAAATTATTTGTTATGCATGCATGAAGCTTGTCTGTATGAAGTTTGTCTCTTATTGCTTCCAAATTGAAAAAAGAAACTGTTTTTTTTATTGGTAGAAATCGATCTAAGGATGCCGAGCTGCTTGACTTGACAAAAATTGACGTGACGTCATGTTTTGAAGACATCCGAGCAAGAACTATCTTTGAGTTGGAGAAACTCTATAGATTGCAATCAAATGCTCTTAGACTGTTTATAGGCTTTGAGTCATGTCTATAGACTGTTTTGTCTTTCCAAAACATTGGTGTTATTAGCAACAATGTTGTAGTTTTATGTCGAAAACTTGTTATGATACTGGTATTATTTGTAAGAACGTTGGAATATTATATTGGAAGCTTGTTTAATGTTAGTTTTATAAATCATTGATGTTATTTGCAAAAATATTGGAATTTTATATTGAATGCTAGTGTATGAGGTTGATTTTATACAAGTACTTTATACTTTTACTTACAAGGTACATGTTTTATAACATCAGTTAAAGCATTGATTTTAAACCTGTAATATGGACTTTAAAATTTTAAACTTATAATAGGGATCTTTTGAGTTCCAACCTGTTTGTTCAGCTCATATATACTTATGTTTGTATGGGTATGAGTTATAGTTTACAATCTGGACCTTTAAATATAAAAGTTGTTTGTTTTGATGGTGTCATGCTTCTGTATTAAACCTTTGAGGTTTAGGTTTAAAATGATTCAGTTCTTAAATGTAGTTTAGAGCTTTATACTTCTTAACTAAAACAATGACTGGAAAATTCTTTGATTTCAATTTAAAGACTGAATTGCACTAGTAAAAACAACAACACAAGTAAAAATTATTTTAAAACTTAAAACATTGATATTATAACACCAAACATAGATGTTGTAGTATAAATGCTACAACATAGAAATAAATCAAGTTTTTGCTGGAAATCAAATAAACTCTACAATGTACAGAATGAGCACGGAATGAACATATCAACTCTCCGATTTCTAAAGACCGCCATTAGGTGAGTCAAGATGCAAGTCATCGCAGTTTGTGTTTTTTTTGGGTTTGTATGCATGTACATATCGTCCAACATCTAGTGGAAATTAGGATCACATCAAAATTCTCGCCTTTCCCAAATCTCATCTCTCTCGGCACCGTGCTCTTCTCTTGCCTGCGCTCAAATGCTGTAAAACAGAACAACCACTGGATTTGTCTTCCCCATAACCATTGCACGCTGTTAAAAATCAATCAAGAAAATTTAATATTAAACAACGACCTTTGAATACAAAACATATACTTTTCTCATAAAAACATGTAACATCATAATATTGTAAAATAAAAATCTTTGAAACTTAAAAGTTAACCTTCGACAAAAAATAGAATGTTATGTATTCTAGAAACTTTTGATATTAAACAGCCACTTTCGAATATAAAACATATACTTTTCTCACATGTAACATCATAATTTTCTAAAATAAAAAATTTTGAGACTTAAAAGTTAACCTTCGGCACTAAAAATAGAATGTTATGTATTCTACAAACTTTTGATATTAAACAGAAACCTTTTAGTATACAACATATACGTTTTAACCAAAAACCTGGACCTTTCAATCCTAAAAGTCTAGGTCCTAAAATATAAATCCAAAAAAGTCATACGCTCAGTTTTATATCCACGGCACGAATAAAAACAAGACAACACAACGAAAACAACAGAACACGAATCAAATCGCTCAGTTTCACATCTAAAATAACACACAAAACACACAAAAAAGATGAATTATATACGAAAACATCACATAATCATGAAACGAACGCTGTAGCACAAAAGCCCCAACTAAAACACAGAAAAGCCCTATCAAAAACATCACAATTGATCTAGAACAATTAATATAACAGTTGATATTACCTTAATCATCAATCGAACCAGCAACGCTTGGATTCAATATCGTATTCACCATTATAGATCCGCCAAGCACAGAGTAGATGCAAAAAAACCTTATCAATCAAAGCAGATTAACCGTTATTGCTAGAAACACCTGGATTTGCTCTAATCATCACCATTACGCTCCGATCTGTAAAACAGGACATAAAAAATCAGAAAAAACTTCCACGAACAAAACGATTAAACGGACGAAATCAAAGACATCAGAAGCTTACTTGAATTGTGCACGTTCCGATCGCTATTGGAATCGAAAAACAGCAACAATTGGAAGAAATTTAGGGTTCTGGTTTGGGGGAAAACGAGAGCGGTTCTGGAGAAGATGAAAAGTGGGGAGAGAGAAAGATGGTTTTTATATTTATACTATACTATTTTACGAAATTGTAAAAGGAGTCCCCGCTTATTTCATGTCTTTTCAACATAGCCCCCACACGTTTTTTTCCCTTTACATTGAATCCAGTCTATAATTTGGACGGTGTTTTTTGAGAATTTCTATTTAAAATAATAATTTCATTATCTATATGTAAAGCTACATATACACATAATTAGAATAAAGACATGTAAATACTAAAATGATACTTTATATCATATTTATAATGTTTATATAACTAATTAACTAGTTATCGAGCGATGGTCTTCTTTCAGGTACATAGAATTCACTGAAAACTTTCCATTCGGCCATTTATTCCGTGCCCGTATGTCTGTTCCACCATGTCCCCGTAGCTGTATTCGTAGGATATCAGCTGCATCCTCCTCGCAGAACCATTCTTTCACTAAATCCTCCTCCCATCAACCTGTATTATTGTCGATCAAGTCCGGCACTTTGATGAGCTCTCTCGGGATGCTGCCAGGTTCCCTTAGCTTAAAGTCCTCCGTCACTGAGAGCCATGGATCTTGTGTGATACTTATAGATCTACTACTTCCGACCATCTTCTACAACCTAGTTTTAAAGCTTCCATCCCTTTTAGTATTCCAGTCCAAGCTGTCAAAAGTCGGTTTTATAAAGACTAATTTCCAACGTAATCTGTATTGACATACTGAACATGTATTTATACTTATAGAGAGAGTCCTAACTGTTACAAATTAAACCCTACGGGCATACAAACAATATACAAGAATTACATTAATTATCTTCTAAATCCTCCAAATTTTCTATTGTCACATGTTTCCCTTTATTGCTTCCAGAATCCTAGAGGTAGGAAAGTAACGGTCTTTGTATACCCTAGCCATTGCCCATTAGCTAGCCTGGGTTGGTTAACATGCGCCATGATTGTTTGCTTAAGAGCGCGACATTTGCTGCTTTTAGATCTCTAAAGCCCATCTCCTTTCTTCTTCGATCGTGTAAGCAAAAGATCCCTAACGGCACTTCGGTGATCTTCTATCCTATCCGCTTTGTATCAGAAATTATTTTTAATTGACCATTCACCTCCGCAATTTTAATGAAATCAATTTCTTTATTATTTTATCTCTTTCTACCCATATCACCTTTGTGACTATATTTCACGCTTCAAATTCAAACTATTGTGCAAAATGCAAAACGAGCCCATATCATGTCGATATATTTAGAGCAAGAATGTGCATCTAAAATATGGGCTGGAAGGTCCAGTTCCAATTGTTCATCATGCATGGGCCTTCAATATCGGTGCTGAAAGGTACAGTTGCGGCTTAAGTTGGATAAAACAAATTTCCAAGTTATCATATTCTCTATCATGAAAAGATCCCTGTGTACATTTATATTAGAAAAAAGTGCTGTTGTACCCCCAAGTGTTTCAGAAAGTGCTAATGTACCCCTATGTTTTTTTAAAGTGCCACTATACCCTCAAATGTATAATTTGAACAGAATTTTCTTTTGATAAATATTAAATGTCAAGAATACTCTCAATATTATTTAATGGTAAAAATGAAATATTCTAGGACGAAAATGCTCCAATCAATTCTGTTACTTCATCGGATAAACGCGTTTGAAATCGAGGGGACCAAAATCACAGTGCCTAGAAATTAATGTGAGCCGGGGGACCGAAACCGCCACACCCAGTAATAATTTGCGTGACTAGATCAAATTACCAAAGGAGAGAATAGAGTTTGCGAGACTATGATAAGTTCATCAATATTTTCAATTTGTTGAATTTTTGGATATAAAGGTTAACTTTTTTCAATAAAAATGTACATTTATTTTGTAATTCAGTGATATCGATTTCTTGAATTTTTTTTGTGCCCATGGGCATCTGGGTCAGGGAAAAAAATAGGCCAACAAGTGAGGGTAAATTTGTCTTTTAGTTCAAAATATTGTTGGAAAATTGGCCTTAGGGGTGCACTTCTTTATTCAATGTAATTATAGGGGTACATCACCACTTTTGAATTACTCGGGGTACATTGACACTTTTTTATAAACTTGGGGGTACCACTGCTTTTAACCCTTTATATTATTATATTATTATATTATTACTAAACTGAATACATAAGTTGTTTTGCTAGAGGTGGCCATTTGTAGAGGACGAAGAAAAAGATGAATACCAAGAAAAGGATGTAAACATTAACATTAAACGTCGTATAAATATTCTCAAATATGAATATGAGAATGTATTTCTTTCGTCTAATTTGTAAAATTTGAGAAGATTAAAATTTTTAAAATGAGTGGAGGGTATTGAATTTGAGAAAAAAGTGAGGCGAAAATGAGTTGATAAAAACAAGAGTAATTTACAAAATAAAAAATGTGCAATTCAAAATGAGACAACTTATTATTAATATGTAGTTCAGTAGCGAGTAGTCCGCATGGGCGGAACTAGGATTGTACGGGGCGGCGCCGGCAACCCCCAAACTTTATATTACAAGCTATATTACTGTAACTCGGGATAAATATATAGTATAATTTTGAATTCCAGCAACTTCCAGTTCTATTGAGCAATCCCAAAATTTATCGTGTGATTCCGTCCTGGTAGCGCCGAAAAATATATTTTTATATCAAATATAAAATATAAAAAAATTGGCTTTGGCTTAATCAAATTGGCCGTTTCGTGTGCTGGCTTACCGGCCATGGGGGCATTCGACATTTTAGAAACATTACAAATAAAATGGGGCGGCTTCAGGCTGCCTGCTGCCGTACGTCTAATGACCACCGCCACCGGCCACATGAAGCCAAAACATATTTGATAGTATCTCACATCAAATAAATAAAGCAACATGTGCGTTTTTTTTTAAAAAAAAACCACCCAAAATTGGGGTGAAATTTATTATACTCACCAAATCTGAAAAAATCTTACTAAGAAGGTAAAAAATTAATATTTGTTTAATAACATACAATGAGAAAAAAAAACTCTATTGTAATCTGTTGCATAAAGTGTACACCCATGTCTACTTCTACAAGCACTTTAGGGGTCGCTAAGCGACGCCAATTCTGCTGATAGGAGAACCCAATCATCGCAAGCATTTTAGGGATCGCCAAGGCGAAACCCAACTCTGCCGACGAGACGGGGTTCCACTAAAGCAACCTAAGAATGTACTAGTGTGAATAAGTATCATTCTGAGCCATGAGCTGTCTGTGGTATTGACTGGTAGTGACTTCAGTTCCATTGCATGGTTGTGTTGTGAATGCTTCAACTGCAT
Organism: Sherardia arvensis; assembly: GCA_948330725.1. NCBI lineage: Eukaryota > Viridiplantae > Streptophyta > Magnoliopsida > Gentianales > Rubiaceae > Sherardia > Sherardia arvensis. The sequence goes on along the minus strand of OX415243.1, from coordinate 26,758,814 downwards.
CCTTTCTTTATCAGTTTGTAGCTTCCTGCACCTGTACCAACAAAAAGAAACCATAACAGTATCCCAGTGTTTCATCGTAATCTCAAGTATGGAATTTTCCTACTGTTCTAGATCAACCAAGCCTTTTATTCTCCTTGGTAGGGTATAATGAGTGAATGTATGCATGTTGTTTTCATAACTTGCAAGTTTTGCTAGTGCATTAGTAACATCATTTGATTCTCTATCAATCTGAGCAAAGGAGATTTGAAACTCACCAGATATTGCCCAAATGTTCCTGATTACTGGCAGCAATCTCCGAGGGGGTTTAGCCTTCTTTTTCACAATCTGGATCAACAGCAATGAGTCCACCTCCACTTGCACCTTGTGAAAATCTTGGAAATAGATTGCTTCTAGGCCAAGTGATAGAACAACTGCTTCTGCTTCCAAACAGTCTTTTACTTTCGTCGGTTGTGCCTTTGCAATACTATTCTGCCGGTAGAGCTTCTGATCATTATACCTGCACCACCATTCCCATTTCTCAAGAAAGCACCATCAATATTAAGTTTACAATTCCCAATATCAGGCAGAGTCCATGTTACTCTGTCTTTACATTTCCCAGAAGATAGAGAGTGATTATCTTTCTTCAAGAGTTCTTGAGATATTAGCTGAATTTCATCTTGAATTCGTTTCAAGATCAGTCTTTTGTCTGTGGGAGTATTATCATATAACAACATGTGCGTAAATCAACGTAGTATTTATTAAATAGTAAAATGGTAGTTATTATTATAAATATTCATAACCCAAGATATTTTTAGATCATGAGAAAAATCATGTTACTCATCAGTTTATGAACAAATGGAGTTGTATTTTTAAGTTTTACCTGGTAGTGTAACTTGAGCAATAGCATGATTTTGCACCAGTTTAGTTTGAGCAATCATTTGATAATTTAGTCATACTATTGTTCCCCTATATCAATCAAACGCAGTTTATAAAATATTAACATTTTAAAACATTAAAACTATTTAAAATAGTTTTGTTTAACATTTTATTACGGAAGTTGTGGGAATCTCCACTGTAAAGTCCTCGACTTTGTTTGTTGTCAGTTTTGTGGACTTTCACAACTGTGGAAAGTTGTGAAGTTGGACAGTATTTGAAGATCAGTTATCTTAAGCAATGAAATATTATCATGGGATGAATATGATATTATCATGGGATGAATATGGTCAGAATCCAAGATCAATTCAGTAATTATGAGAAAGGAATTTTGGGGTGAATTGATATAGTTGGAAAAGAATATCAGAATATGGAAAGCAAAGCGTGGTCTTTTGGAAAGACAAGATCTTGCTTTATATGTGCTGAATATGTGAATTAAGCAATACCATATTTGATGTGGAATATCCCATGAAGGTTGAATGCAGTCGTCCAATCATGAAGCTTGAGGAGTGAATGATTTGGTAAATATGGAAGAAGAATATTCGGGTGTTATTATGGGTAAACAGCGAAGCATGTTTAAACATAGTCCTTCAGAGTTTCAAATATTTGTATGAATCGAAGACTGCAAACCAAGCCACTGTCATTGTATTGAAGTACAACTCGTGTGCGATCAAAGAAGATATTCGAAGATTGATTTGATGCTAATTTGATTAGATAGAGAATATATTCTTGAGTTGTAACTTAGTAAGGATTAGTCTCAAATAAGGAAAGATTATATTTCCTCAGATTAGCTATAGAAGTAGAGTATAGCTAGGAAACTACTTGTAGCTGTGATTAGCTGGACGATAGGATCAGCCTTACCGTGATTGAAGGACCGAGAGGATCAACATGGAAGCACAGCCTTGAACTACAAATAGAGAAGAAAGCTGCGATAGAAAGTATCCAACTTGTGCGAAAGTATTCTGGAGGGCAGGATAGCTTTACCTTTGGACCAGCGTTTGATTCGAGGAATCAACCAGGCCTTTGCCATCGCCAAGAGTCTGAAATCGGCAAGCCACAATACTTCTGGGAAGTAGTCATAGAAAGTTGAGTGAGGAGCTCGACCTAGTCAAGTGAGGAGCTTGACATTGACTGGCTGTGAGGGGAACTCACCGATCCACACGAGAGATAAGTCATAGATAGTTAATTGTTGTGTGAAACTTTGTAACGTATCGTGATTATCTAGTGGATGATTTTCAGACTGGGCAAGGCCCCGCAGACGTAGGTGTTTTAGCACCGAACTGCGTAACCAATTCTTGTGTTCTTACTTTCAGTGTTTAAACTCTGTCTCATGTTTAAACATACTTGCTAGAGTAAAAAGATTAGTTAAGAACACTGTGAAACTGATCGATAGTCTATTTCAATTGGTATCAGAGCTAGTCCACTGAGTTATACCTTTAACAAGGTCAGTGGAGATCCCTATCGATCATGTCGAACCAGGAGAAAGATGGTTCGTTGTATACACGCGCACCCATACTGGATAAGAACAACTACGGTTACTGGAAGGCAAGGATGAGGCATTACATTGATGCTCTAGATGAAGAAGCATGGTACTGGGTTGAGAACGAGTGGCAACCAGCCAGACAACCACCTGTAGCAGGCGCAACCGAAGGTGTTTTGAAAAACAAAGAGGAATTGACCGCTCAAGAGAGGAAGGACAAGCGACTTAACAGCAAAACACTCAACTGCATCAACTCTTGTGTTGATCAAGAAGCTTTTCGCTTAATTTCAACGTGTTGTACTGCTAAGGATGCATGGGAGAAATTGAAAGCCAGCTATGAAGGGGATGCAAAAATGAAACGACAAAAAATGCATACAGTAAAGACAACATTTGATACTATGGTTATGCATGATAATGAGACCATTGCTGACTATAATTCAAAGATCAGAGATCTGGTCAACACAGCTCATCAGTTGGGGAAACCGTTCGTTGAAGATGATGTTGTGCAGAAGATATTGAGGTCTCTACCACCAAGATTCAAAGGAAAGACTATTGCAATGGAGGAGCTACACGATACATCTGAAATGACCATTGATGAGGTCATGGGAGCACTTGCAGCCTTTGAAATGAAGGAGTCAGCTACATTAAGGCAGAATGATCTGGCATTCACTGCAACTGCACGAAAAACAGTTGAACGAAAACCTATGTCTAAACACAGTTCTGTGTCTAAACACACGACCAGGAGCAATTATGAAGATGCTGACGAGGATGAACTTGCTCAAATATCAAGGAGCTTTGCTAAGGTATTGAGAAAGACTGCAGCACGAAGGAATGAAGGTAGAGAGCAAGGTTCCAATGGAAACAGACGATCAAGCAATGATGAATCAGAATCCAAGTCTGTGTTTAAACATGCTGGAAAAATACAGTGTCATGAGTGTGAAGGGTACGGGCATGTTCAAGCACAATGTCCAAGTGGATCATCCAGCAAAACGGGAAAAGCCTACAATGTCACCTGGAGTGATGGAGATGAATCTGAAGATGAGCATGTCAGCAATCATGTAGCTTTTGGAACAACTACCATACAAAGTGAAGATGAAGAAGAGACCTATATAGCATTTGGTGCTACTACAGTGTCAGATAATGAGAGTTTAAACATGGACTCAGATGGAGATGACATTCATGAGTCATATGAAAAACTTCACAAGCTTTGGATCAAGGCATCTGAACGGATCAAAAGCCTAAAGAAAGACAATCACAACTTGAATGAAGAAGTTGAGCAACTGCAAATTACTCTTGAAGCCATGAGAAAAGAACTGAAGATAGCTCTTACTCGGGCAGAAAGTGCCGAAGGAACTATCTCCAAGCTAAACAAAGGAACTGCAGCATTGGATGATATTCTTGGAATGGGGAAAGCATCTGGTGACAGGCAAGGACTGGGATATGGTGCAACAACAAAGATGAAATCACTCAAGCAGGTAGAAAAGAAAGTTGTGGTGAACTGGTCTAACCATGATCAAGACAAACAAGAGCAACCAGTCAAAGTTCAAAGCAACGTCATGAAGACTCCAAGGTATGGATTGGGATATAGATCTACCTATCCTCAACAGAGAAACGGAACTCAACCACGATGGGAGGCAACGTGCAATTATTGTCAACGACCAGGTCATTACAAAAGACGTTGTTTTCAACTTCTAAGAGACTTGATGCATGGGAAAACAAATGGAGCATGTTACAACATGCGAGCAGGTTACAACATGGTGCAACCAAAAAGGGTTCAGCATTCAAAAAAGGTATGGGTTCCTAAAACCAACTACTGCTATGTTGTTCATACATGTTATAGCTCATATGTCAGAGACTCGTGGTATTTCGATAGTGGTTGTTCTAGACACATGACAGGTTCTTCTGAATTGTTGAGCAATATTGTTCCATGGACTGGAACAGTCAGATTTGGAGATGGAAAGAAATGTAGAATAATTGGAAAGGGGGAGTTACAAGTCAAGAACTTTCCAGTATTTCAAGACGTACTCCTTGTGGAGGGACTAAAGGCCAATCTTCTCAGCATAAGTCATCTTTGTGACAGCAACCTAACTGTTTTATTTGATGATAAAGTGTGTACAGTTAGAAAGGATGAACAAGGGGTTCTTATTGGCACCAAATCTTCAGATAACTGCTATATTCTGGATGACAGCAGTGGCATACAACTTGATGATGAACCTGACCTTCAAATCAGTTCAGACGTTAGTCCTACTATGCCAGATGTTACAACATCATCTGATGTTACAACAGTTCAGGATGTTACAACAGTCTCTGACGTTACAACATCTAATACGCCTGCACAAGCACCTACTGATAATACTCCTCCAGCTGGTGTGTACAACCTCAGGACTAAAGAACGGCAAGATGTTGACTTTGATACAATGTGTGCTCCTGTTGCAAGATTCAAAAAGGCGTTATATGGTCTTACGCAAGCACCCAATGCTTGGTATGAGCGTCTCACCCAATTTCTTCTGCAGAAAGGCTTTCGACGAGGGGGAGTAGACCGAACGCTGACCATTGAACCTATTCCTAGTGCTGAACAGTTGCAGACACTAAGGCAACACTTAGGTGTTGGTCGGATTTGAGGTACCTCTGATCACCTCGACTTGTTGTAAATTAGTGTTTACTGCTTTATGTATTTTATTCTTGAAAATGAAAAATACAAAAAGAAGATAGCTGTGTGAAAGAAGATGTTTAAACACTGAGGATGAGTGTGTTTAAACACATTGGAGTTAGACAGAAAACGAAGAGAAGAGGCTATTGGGTCAGATGAGTTAACTCTTATTGGGCTGAAAAATCCGAGTGGACTGAATTATTATGGGTCAGAAGTTTTGGAGTTGTGGGGCAATCAGAAATTCTGGAAGTTGTGGGGCAATCAGAAATTCTGGAAGTTGTGGACTGATGTGCAAATTATGGATTTATTTTCCAATTCGGGGTTGGATTTGAATTTCAGCAAAAATCTCAGGCCCTGGCGTTCCCAATTCCGATGAACTCTCCTGAACTGTAGTTGCCGGATGTTATCAGCAAGAATCTCTCCGATCACTTTCCGACGCTGGAACCGGCTGACCTGCACTCCACATTGTCTGATCAGAACCTCTACAACAAGAAGGCTCCTATCTTTATCTGATTTAAGCTATCCAGTTTTCTACCGGTGCATGCAAAAGGTATTTGGCTTGTCCTTGTCTCAAGATTGTATTCTTGTTGAGATTCTAGCAGTTAGAGTGCTTGCCGCACTTTGGGTTTCGATCTTTGAGTTTCTGGAGATTTGTTGTTAGTATAGTTCAGTGTTTGAACATATACATGTGCCTAAACAACTATGGAGTGTCCTCGATGACCAACCCTACCCCTAACGTTCTACCCACAGTCAATCTTGATCTAAATCTGGGTGTTCTCAACAATTCCAATCCTCCTAGAGCCACACCAGAATCTGTGGCTCCTGATGGTACTCCAGTTGTTAGGGTGGATATTGAGTTTGAAGGTGAACCAGAGTCGAAGTTCTTTTATGCAAGCTCTGAACTTGAAGAGTCTGAGGAGACTATGGAACCAGAAAGGGATGAATCAGCACCTGTGATTTCCAAGTTTTACCAGAGGAGAAAGAAGAAGGTTCAGAGAGATGGAGAAGTAGTTGTTGGACAAGGTGTCTTCAAATCTGCTGATGTGACTCTGCCTACTGTTGAGAAGGAGAAGCCCATGGAGTTTGAGCAACCAATAATGGAGAGAGTTGTTGAGAATATCCAAACTATGGAGGAACCACTTATTGAGAGGGTTTCAGATAGTATGGATGATAAGTCTCTGAGCCTCCAGATTTATGAAATTGCCGCAGAGTAAAGTTTAAACTGCACTCTACAGAGATTAAGAGATGTCTAGGACAGGGGGAGTGAATTCTGATTTTGGGTGTTGAATTTGATGCTCCAAGATGTTGCTGATCATGTTATAACATCCGAACCAGACCATGTTATAACATCATATTGACCAGAAGCGTGTTCTTGAATATTACAGAGATAATTAGTGTTGCTTGAGACTGTGTCTTTGGTTGATGGATTGATTGATTCAGATGTTACTACTGAGCCCTATTTAGAGTCAAAGGATGGAACTTGACGGGAAATGGCTAGGTATATGCATGAGTAGAAGGAGTGCCCTTTGCAGATACTTCTAACAAGAGCATTGTACGCAAGGACTGGAAGTATGATTGTAGACCGAAATGGGTACGGTCTTGCTGGGCTGAATTAGCTGGGATGATCTTTCTGAGAGTAGAAGTCAAATTTATGAGGTTCCCAAGATTGTGATGTGTATCATAGGAAACATAGGCTGCTAAGGCGAGGTCAGATCCATTCTTTACTCCCTATTGAACTCTACTTTCAGATATGCTCTGATATTTTGGGAGTTTGTTGTTTCTGGGATATTTTGGTGTTTCTTTGGCACATTTTATGGTCCAAAATGGGAGAATATGTTAATGAATATGGATGACGGAAGGCCATTTAGTTTGGTAGCTTGTTGGGATCAATTGTGTCCATTTTGGAACATTGTTTTGGCCATTTAGCATGAATGATTGTGGTTATCTACTTCTGCTGAGTAGGGGGAGCTTACTGAATATACATACATGCTATTTCTGATTACATTTGATGATTATATTATGGAGTTCTGAACCTGAGGGGGAGCTATGATGTTTCTCTGCATGAAAATAGTGTGTGGTTCCACAAATTGCCAAAGGGGGAGATGAAGAGTTCAGAAGTTTCGGGATGATGTAGTTGGCTATTTTGTAGAAGCCACTATGTTTAAACACTTGCTCCAGCGAAATCAGAAATTGAGCGGCAGTTTGTTCGAGCAAGTCTTTGCCATGTTTATGGTCCCAAGGGGGAGATATTTGGAAAGTGGCTGTAGCACATCATGATTGTTACGTTATAACATGATACAATGAGGAGTTGTTCTTATACATGTCCTATGGTTTAAGTATTCTAAGACTCGGGGCGAGTTACTCTTATTCATGTTCTAACGGTTTATTCATTGCTGTGTCCAAATGATGATGGGTCCACAAAATGCCAAAGGGGGAGATTGTAAAGTCCTCGACTTTGTTTGTTGTCAGTTTTGTGGACTTTCACAACTGTGGAAAGTTGTGAAGTTGGACAGTATTTGAAGATCAGTTATCTTAAGCAATGAAATATTATCATGGGATGAATATGATATTATCATGGGATGAATATGGTCAGAATCCAAGATCAATTCAGTAATTATGAGAAAGGAATTTTGGGGTGAATTGATATAGTTGGAAAAGAATATCAGAATATGGAAAGCAAAGCGTGGTCTTTTGGAAAGACAAGATCTTGCTTTATATGTGCTGAATATGTGAATTAAGCAATACCATATTTGATGTGGAATATCCCATGAAGGTTGAATGCAGTCGTCCAATCATGAAGCTTGAGGAGTGAATGATTTGGTAAATATGGAAGAAGAATATTCGGGTGTTATTATGGGTAAACAGCGAAGCATGTTTAAACATAGTCCTTCAGAGTTTCAAATATTTGTATGAATCGAAGACTGCAAACCAAGCCACTGTCATTGTATTGAAGTACAACTCGTGTGCGATCAAAGAAGATATTCGAAGATTGATTTGATGCTAATTTGATTAGATAGAGAATATATTCTTGAGTTGTAACTTAGTAAGGATTAGTCTCAAATAAGGAAAGATTATATTTCCTCAGATTAGCTATAGAAGTAGAGTATAGCTAGGAAACTACTTGTAGCTGTGATTAGCTGGACGATAGGATCAGCCTTACCGTGATTGAAGGACCGAGAGGATCAACATGGAAGCACAGCCTTGAACTACAAATAGAGAAGAAAGCTGCGATAGAAAGTATCCAACTTGTGCGAAAGTATTCTGGAGGGCAGGATAGCTTTACCTTTGGACCAGCGTTTGATTCGAGGAATCAACCAGGCCTTTGCCATCGCCAAGAGTCTGAAATCGGCAAGCCACAATACTTCTGGGAAGTAGTCATAGAAAGTTGAGTGAGGAGCTCGACCTAGTCAAGTGAGGAGCTTGACATTGACTGGCTGTGAGGGGAACTCACCGATCCACACGAGAGATAAGTCATAGATAGTTAATTGTTGTGTGAAACTTTGTAACGTATCGTGATTATCTAGTGGATGATTTTCAGACTGGGCAAGGCCCCGCAGACGTAGGTGTTTTAGCACCGAACTGCGTAACCAATTCTTGTGTTCTTACTTTCAGTGTTTAAACTCTGTCTCATGTTTAAACATACTTGCTAGAGTAAAAAGATTAGTTAAGAACACTGTGAAACTGATCGATAGTCTATTTCATCCACAGCTTGGCCTTTGAATGCAAAAGGCCAACTAATCAATCGTTTATTTCATAAACTAAATATCAACTCCTATAAATGATAGAAGTCGAGATTCATGACTGCATTTTCTATAGCTAACTAATCATTATTTAATTTAAAATGCATTATTGGTTGGTCGGATATTCTCTGGGAATCCGACTGGCGTGGTATTTTTTAAATTAGTAGTGTGAGATCATGGCTTCCATAGGTATAGTTTAAATATTCAATCTTAAACTATTCCATCTTTCATATTGAATTGATCGTAATATAAATATGGAGATTGAAGTTTGAAAAGGAAATTTAATGAAATAAATAAAGGAAAATGAAAAAAATATTACAATAAAGAGAAAATTTATAATTTAAATTGGAATACTCGAGAAGAAAATTGTGCAAGTTTAGATATACTTCTGAATGCGAATCAAAGTTGATTTTGAAGTTGGCAATAACAGGCAATGTTGACATTTTAATCTATTTTTTAATCCAAGGAGATTCCACTCAGTTTACATTAGGAATAGTGTCACGAAATTCAGTTTATATTAGTAGTTCAAAAATCAAAACTAGAGGGACGGTTCAACGATGAATTATAAAATTATCATATTCATACTTTCATTTTAATCATTTGTTGGTATTTTTTGTTATATTACAACGAACTAATTTAATATAAGAATTATTACATCTCTATTTTAATTTAATTCTACTCAATTCTATTTTACTGATCATGTATGTTGAGTGATCGAGATTCTCACCCTACTTGATGCTTCATTAGAGTGGGGTAAAGATCTCACTTACCCTAGTTTTAATGCTCCCCTGCTCTGAACACTGTTGATGTAATTCTCGTATCTTGATGGAGCACTTCGGAAAATTTGACCTAGGAAGTCAGGGGAGAAATGATTTAGAAAGATGCTTCAGAAAGATGCGGCTCTGAATTTCGCTGAGCACTGGATTTGTCCAAGTGGGTTGGGCCACTTGGTTCATTTGTTGGTAATTAGATCTTACATTCAGTTGCGAATTCAGAAAATATTTTTAGTGAGACTAATAATACACTTACATAAATTAGTGAGTGAATTTAGTGCTAATTTTAATAAAAATGTGATAAATTTAGATAAAATATAACTATGTTTATAACAAAAAATAACCCTAATTATTTGACAGGCGGGGCTCAAATCCCATGTAAATCCATTATTGCCAAATAATTTAAGGGACATGCTATCTTTAATCCATCCGTATTGTACAAATTCACAATCCAAAATAATAAAAAATTTGTTTTTAATATTTACATTATAATTTGTATCGGACATATCCACCTTATATATAAGAAGAAAAAGGTGTAATGTACTTATGCAAGATTAATAAAATATGGTTTTAGGCTGCTTCTTGATTTGCCCTTCTTCGAGTTTTTGTCTATAGAAACAGCAAAGGATATCACTGTTATTCCACCATCTTCTTCTCTTCTTCAACCTTGCAATCAATTACAGCAAAAGAATGGGTTCCATTACTTTGGCAGACAAAAAACCTCATGCAGTTTGCATACCATTCCCAGCTCAGGGCCACATAAACCCTATGCTCAAACTAGCAAAACTCCTTCATCACAGAGGCTTCCACATCACCTTTGTCAACACAGAGTACAACCACAAACGCCTGCTTAAATCCAGAGGCTCCGATGCCCTAAACGGCCTGCAATCTTTCCAGTTCGAGACCATCCCCGATGGTCTTCCTCCGACCGACGTCGATGAGATTCAGGATGTTCCTGCGCTCTGCGAATCGACGATGAACAGATGTATAGGCCCGTTTCGAGAGCTTCTGTCGAAGCTCAACGATACCGGAAGTTCAGGTGTGCCGCCGGTTTCTTGTATCGTTTCCGATGGGACCATGAGTTTTACGTTGGAGGCTGCGGAGGAGCTCGGCGTTCCTAATGTGCTGTTTTGGACCACGAGTGCCTGCGGTTTCTTGTCCTATATGCACTACAAAGACCTCCTCCAAAAGGGCCTCACCCCTCTCAAAGGTACTTAATTACTTGTTCATCAAGATTCAAATTATAAATTATTTTTCATTTAGTGTTAATTATATTTATGTGCTGTTCAATAGCTGATCTAGAAATTTGTATTAGCATAAATTATTTTTCATTTAGTGTTAATTATATTTATGTGATGTTCAATAACGGATCTAGAAATTCGTATTAGGGTAGGCGGTATTGAACGTCGGTGACGTAACAATAATACTTAGTTAAAAATAACTATTTACTAATTTGTTCAACAAGTTTGAGTGCAAGTTTGCATCTATTTAAATATGTGAATAAATCTGCCACCGGTGTCGTTGTTTAAGCTATATGAACGTATTTTTCTGATCGGAAGGTTAAAAATTGCTCATTTGCCAAAATGCAGGAACATGGCGCCATCATATGCTAAAAATATTAAGTTGCTCAGTCCAAATCCAAAACCTGATTTTATTTTGACTTTTTCCAACTAATGACACTAAATAACCATATTGCAAAATTATAATTCAAGAGTATCTATACTATAATGATAATAGTATAGTTTATAAGAATATATGGTGAACTTTTGATAAGTATTATTTATCAAATTATAAGTGATTGTGATTCTTCTCTCCTTTTCTCTCTCAAAACACTTTTGATGATAATTTGATGATAATCTATCCATGATCGATGAAAAACTTGAATCAATAATGATCTTATTCAAATATTATGTGTAATCATGTAAAAAAATCAAAAAATTTCGACTCATAAGCACAAAACATAAAAAAAATGTAAAAGTAATTGAGTATCGATCTAGTAATACTCAAATCATGTGTAAAGGTTTATTAATAGATGTTTGGGTCAAGATTAAACATTCAAGTTTTTATACTTAACCGAGACTATAGCAGAAAATAAGGAACGCTCAACCAATACTTGAGCATAAATTATTGAATGCATGATCTGCAGTTGAGCATTACTTGATGGATATTTAGTTCATTAGTCTGGGCCAATTTATTTTTCTTAATTTGTTTTGGCCAAAAAATTGATTTTTCTACGCTATTGAAGATGATTTTGATTTTTAAAAAATATGATCCTTCAAAATCTTCTTCATCCATAGATAGATTTTTATCAAATAAATGTTGTGAGGGATGAAGTAAGGAGGGAGAGAATAAGTAAGGGCAACGATGGAAAAAAAGTGACAAAATAGAGTTATACTTAGTAAAAGTAAGGTTACATTTAGCATCACATTTTCCCCCCTTCTAGAACCGGATAGTTTTGTTAAGGAAACACTTCTTCTACTCATCACACCGTAATAAAAATAAATTATTTCATAGTATACTTAACTATGTATTTTATTAGTGGGTTAATTAGTGAATTATTTTTGTAATTTTTCCTTCCTCACACCATAATAAGGGGTGTTTTGCCTAAATAACCTTATTTGTGAAACTAATTTCCAAAATAACGTTATGTTGAAACTAGTTTCAGAAGAACGTTATTTTGGGAACGGTAAGGGTTTTCGGATGATGTTTACTAACTTCTACTTACTCGACATTCATTCCTAACTTTTTGTAGATGCCAGTTATTTCACAAATGGATACTTGGATCAAACTCTAGATTGGATTCCAGGAATGAAACACATACGCTTGAAAGACATACCAAGTTTCATAAGAACAACGAATCCAGATGAATACATGATCAAATATGTGCTTCAAATAACAGAGAGGGCACATAAGGGCTCGGCAATGATCCTCAACACCTATGACGAACTCGAACACGATGTCATAAACGCTCTCCAGTCCATCCTCCCGCCTATCTATTCCATCGGGCCACTGCAATTCCTCGAGGAAACCATCAACGATGAGAGCCTAGCCCTCTTAGGCTCAAACCTCTGGAAAGAAGAGCCAGAGTGCCTGGATTGGCTAGACACAAAGAATCCTAATTCAGTTGTTTATGTCAATTTTGGAAGCAGTACTTTTATGACTCCTGATCAGCTTGTAGAGTTTGCATGGGGACTCGCAAATAGCAAACATACATTTCTTTGGATCATTAGACCTGATCTTGTTTCTGGTGATTCAGCCATTCTTCCTCATGAGTTCTTGGAGGATACTAAAGCTAGGGGAATGTTGGCTTCTTGGTGCTCTCAAGAAAAGGTTCTTGAACACCCTTCAATTGGAGGGTTCTTGACTCACAATGGATGGAATTCTACCCTAGAAAGTATTAGTTCTGGGGTGCCTATGATTTGTTGGCCATTTTTCGCCGAGCAACAAACTAATTGCAGGTATTGTTGCACTCAATGGGGAATTGGAATGGAAATTGACAACAATGTGAAGAGAGATGAAGTTGAGAGCCTTGTGACAGAGTTAATGGTTGGAGAAAAAGGGAAGGAAATGAAGAATAAAGTTTTGGAATGGAAGAACAAGGCCGAAGAAGCTGCTAAAAGTCCAAATGGTTCTTCTTCCTCTAATTTGGAGAAGATGGTACAAGTGCTGCTCCAATCCAAATGATTAAAGTATTTGGCAAATTAATTCTTCATGTACTTAATAAACAATGAATTTTACATGATTGTATTGTGTGGAGAGCGACGATTGTACACGGACACGCGATGTACCATGCACCCCTCTAAAGAGGATTCTGTTTGAATTTATTACTTTTTCAAATTAAACTCCCACAAGAGTTTTTATGATTATGATCGTTCATCGTTCGATTTTACTTATTACTCAAACTTCTTTAAGACACCCAAACCATTAAAATAAATACACATATCATCAAAACTCTAAGGTACAATGACATGATTTCATCTAAATTAGTGTGTACCTTTTTGTTATAATAGTTTTGTTTAGCATTTTTATTATGGAAGTTGTGAGAATCTCCACGGCTGTTGGCCTTTGAATGGAAAAGGGGGCTGAACTGTGAAATTGACCCTTAACTAATCAATCGTTTAATTTCATAAACTGAAACATCATCTTCTCGAAATCATGAACTCGAGATTCACGAACGCATAATCAGGTGCAGTATCACTACTTCTGATGACGATCGCTTGCGTTCGTTCAAGATTAGATTGGTTAAATATTGAATTGAGATCGTTTATTTAAATAAGTGAGTCGATTATGATTAAAATTTTAAATTTATTTAATGAATGGATGATCACCGACCAAATTTATTAAAAATCGATTATGATTGTGAACAAACATGACTTGATAATCGATATCGACCAATTAGATAATCAATCAATAAGGGGTAATATATTATACAACATAAATAATATATTTAGGAAAATATTTTAATTTTAATTTTTGAAATCATTACTGAAAAAATAAAAGTTACATAGATAATATAAATACCATTTAGCTTTTAGGCTGATCAAATGATCCATCACGATTGATTCTTGATAATTCATTATCGATTGATCATCTGATCGATTATATATAATGAATCGATCATGAACCAATCACGATTTTTGTAATTTATAAACAATTCGATCGTGATTACAAATTATTATAAACCGTTATTGCGATCGATCGTAATCACTTCAAATTCAATTTTTAAACAAGTCGATCATGAATCCAGTGATATCGTGATCGAATCGCCTCGTTATCGGTGATTTTGAAGCTCAACTTGTTCGAATCATCAACCCTCATCGACATCTGCTCTACGTTTTCAATAATTAATTATTATGCATTATTGATTGGACCAGATCTGGGAATACGACTGGCCTGTAGTTTATAAAATAATATTTATATTTAGATGAGCATGATCGTATGAGATCATGGCTTCCATAATCTTATAAATATATATTAAATATTCAATCTTTGTATATTGGACTTCTTTTTCCGAATCAAAGTCGTATCGATTTTGAAGTTGGCAACAGGCAATGTTGACATTTTATTTATTTATTTATTTAATTCAAGGAGATCCCACTCAGTTTCCACAGGAACAGCGTCACATAATTGAGTTTATATTGGTATTTCAAAATCATACTTTTTCAACGTTGAATTATCATACTTTATACGTACACTTTCATACTTTCATTTTTTTTGAAAACCTCACTTAAATAGTCAACTTATAATCTATGTTATCTATATTCTTTATTTCACTAATATTTATATTGAATAATACTTAAGAGGAGCATTGAAATAAAATAATGTAAATCTTAACTAGAAATATAAATAAATGAAATTAATAATCTAGTAATACTATTAATAAGAAAACAATATGTAAAAAAATATCGGATCAATAATTTATAATTATGTCCTTAAATGATGCAATTTTATAAAATCGCCAATAGTCAAGACTAACTTTACTTTTATCAGATATTATTGATCAATCAACAACCGTAAACATATAATCAAATAGATAATCAATATTTGCTGAATAGTTAGTCAAACAAAACCGATGCAACAATTAACAATTAACATCCAATAATTTATTGCCAAATAAGGTCTATATAATTATTAATCTTTGAAGTATAATCCGATTAATCTGATTTTTCATAATGCAAATCTGAAATTATTGCCTATATTTTAATGGGGATGTGTATACATTGTGTATGTAACGTGTACAAAACTTTAATTGTTTTGAAAGCAACCGCATGTCTCTATTGAAAACATATGTATAATTATATTACCAAATAATAATAATCTTAATTGATATCCAACGTTATATATATAATAATAAATCATAATCTAATTCAAAAAATTGAATCGCATATATTACATATAAATTAAAAATTATATATATATAATATTAATAGTACATAAAATTTCAACATATGATTCACATCCAAACATTTTATGAATGATAGACCAAATTCTAAAATTTTATGAAGAACTATTGAAATATATGTATATCTTAATGATAAATATAAATAAATGATATTAATAATCTAATAATACTATTAATGAAAAAGTATGAACAAAATATCAAATCAATAATTTGTAATTATATTCTTAAATGACGTGGTTTTATAAAAACGTTAATAGTCAAGACTGACTTTGTCAAACATTTTTATTAGATATTATTGGTCAAACAATTAACATCCAACATCAAACATCCAACAATTTATCGTCAAATAAAATTTATAAAATTATTAATCTTCATAGTGTAATCTCTGATTAATCTGATTTTTTATAATGTAGATTATTGCCTAAATTATGACGGGGATGTGTATACATTGTATAAAATTTCAACATATTATTCATATCCAAACATTTATGAATTGATAAACCAAATTCTAAAAGGTGAAAGCTTGTAATCCAAATTAAAAAAAAATGCACATTTTCTGAAACATATCAAACAGTCCAACCATCTCATTTGCCTAATAACTTTTTTAAAATACAAATAAAACAAAAATTGGCTTGACAATTTTGAGGTACCAGTCCCTCTCAGTACTTATTTTACTCCTTTTATTAAGTGATTGGCAGCCTTAAATTTTATATTTTATATTTCATCTTTAATAATTGATTTATAATAATATTATTGTACAATATATTTTTGGATTCTACGTGATATTTATTTTTTGTTAAAAATAAAATTTGATAAATTTATATGATTAAAATTATTGACAGTCAAGCACGCAATAAAAAATTGACATTGTAACGGATGCTGATTAAGATGAAACGGAAGGAGTATATGAATGCAAAAGATTAATAAAATATTGTTTCAGTCTCAATTTGCTGACTTCTTGATTTCCCCTTCTTCGAGTTTTTCTCTATAAAAACCGCAAAGGATCTCCCCAGAATTCCATCATCTTCTTCTCTTCTTCAACCTTGCAGTTATTTAGCAGACAAAAGATGGGTTCCATTAGTTTAGCAGACAAAAAACCTCATGCAGTTTGCATCCCATACCCAGCTCAGGGCCACATAAACCCTATGCTGAAACTAGCAAAGCTCCTTCATCACAGAGGCTTTCACATCACCTTCGTCAACACAGAGTTCAACCACAAACGCCTGCTCAAATCCAGAGGCTCCGATGCCCTAAACGGGCTGCCATCTTTCCAGTTCAAGACCATCCCAGACGGCCTTCCTCCGACCGACGTCGACGCGACTCAGGATATCCCTTCGCTCTGCGAATCCACGACCAACACCTGCATCGGTCCGTTTCGAGAGCTTCTGTCGAAGCTCAACGACACCGGGGCTTCAGGCGTGCCGCCGGTTTCCTGCATCGTTTCCGATGGGTGCATGAGCTTCACGCTGGAGGCTGCGGAGGAGCTCGGCGTCCCCGAGATGCTGTTTTGGACGACGAGTGCCTGCGGTTTCTTGGCCTATATGCACTACAAAGATCTCCTCCAGAAGGGCCTCACCCCTCTCAAAGGTATACTTCTGAGTTTTTGTGTGAAATTAATTACTCGTTTTGTGTGAAAATTTGAGTTTTTGCACATTTCCCTAATGCAAGAAGCCAAGAACGTGTCATCATGATATGCTAAATATAATAAACTCTGCCTTGTTGTAAAAATTTTTGTAGATATAATATTGCAAATTTATATTTGTAGAGTATCTATATATTATAATGATAATATTATAAATATATGACGAAAGTTTTGATCAATATTATCAACATCATCATCCAAAATAAGAAGTGAGTGTACAGTATAAATGAGACAAAATATTTCTTGAAAATTCGTATATATAACAGACAAAGTATCAATACCATTATCTTAAGAAATAAATTTTGGACCATATACTAGTTTTCTAAGCTTTCCCTGCCCAACCAAATTGTGCTTATTTTGTTAGAGGCTGAAATAGGTCGGCGGGCACTCAATATAGTTTTATTTTTGTCACAATATACTGGTTTTGTTTCAAGGAAGCATTTCTTTTATATAAAACCTTCTTATTTTATTAAAAACATAAATTAGGTAGGTACATTAATTATACAAGAAAATAAATATTAGAATTGAGTATTGATGTATTGTATATATTATTCAGTTTAAATACATTTGAGAACTTTCAGCTACTACTTTTAATTTTAGATTCCCTTACTATTGGGGCACATACATGTTAACATGTCTTGAACGAAAATTGCAAAATATATATCATTCTCAGCCAAATTGGTCATCCTTTTCAAAGCTAATAATTAGGACTGTTATTTTTCATTTATGCTCACCTCTACTGACTCGATATTCATTCCTAATGTTTGCAGATGCAAGTTATTTCACAAATGGATATCTGGATCAAACTCTTGATTGGATTCCAGGAATGAAAGACATACGCTTGAAAGATATACCAAGTTTCATAAGAACAACGAATCCAGATGAATACATGATCAAATTTGTGCTTCAACAAACAGAGAGGGCACATAAGGGCTCGGCAATTGTCCTCAACACCTATGATGAACTCGAACATGATGTCATAAACGCTCTCCAATCCATCCTTCCTCCTATCTATTCCATCGGGCCACTTCAATTCCTCGAGGAAACTGTAAGCGATGAGAGCCTCGCCCTTCTGGGCTCAAACCTATGGAAAGAAGAGCCAGAGTGCTTGGATTGGCTAGGCACCAAGAACCCTAATTCAGTTGTTTATGTCAATTTTGGAAGTATCACTGTTATGACTCCTGATCAGCTTGTGGAGTTTGCATGGGGACTCGCAAATAGCAAACAGACATTTCTATGGATCATTAGGCCTGATCTTGTTTCTGGCGATTCAGCCATTCTTCCTCCTGATTTTTTGGAGGATACTAAGGGTAGGGGAATGTTGGCTTCTTGGTGCCCTCAAGAAAAGGTTCTTGAACACCCTTCAATTGCAGGATTCTTGACTCACAATGGATGGAATTCTACCTTGGAAAGTATTAGTTCTGGGGTACCTATGATTTGTTGGCCATTTTTCGCCGAGCAACAAACTAATTGTTGGTATTGTTGCACTCAATGGGGGATTGGAATGGAAATTGACAACAATGTGAAGAGAGATGAAGTTGAGAGCCTTGTGACAGAGTTAATGGTTGGAGAAAAAGGGAAGGAAATGAAGAAGAAAGCTTTGGAATGGAAGAATAAGGCTGAAGAAGCTGCTAAAAGTCCAAATGGTTCTTCTTCCTCTAATTTGGAGAAGGTGGTTCAAGTGCTGCTCCAATCCAAATGATTCAAGTATCTGGAAAATTAATTCTTTATAAACTTAATTTTTTTAATAATGGAGTTTGCATGATTGTACCGTGTGGAGAGGACTGGTTTGAATTTATTACTGAATCAATATTGATATGCAATGAATGTTGATCATTGGAGAATGTTAACTATATAGATTAAGCCTCTATGTAGATTTATTATTATGAATTCATTTTGTACTTTATATGTTTAAAAGTCAAAACCTATATCTATTCCGTGGAAATTTAACATGGGAAAATTTTTATTAAGAGCGTGAGAATATTTAGAATTATTATGAAGGGTGTAACTATTTAATATTTATTATGAAAGACATTTTGATTATTTAATGATTATTTATTTGAAAAATGACATGTATAGCCTTTATTTCTTAACTATCTTTTTTTAAATAAAAAAATAGATTTTTTAATTTCCTTCTCCTAAAATTTTAATCTAGTTTAAACCCATAACTTATTTGGTGATAACAGAACTAAAATAAAATGTATTAAACTAAACTGGTGCAAAATCAATGTATAGTAATAGGATGACTAAATTAAGATGAATTTTACCAGAACATATACATTTAAAATGAATTTAAAAAGAAAATAGTCGAACTTAATTGATCATAACTGAGCTGAACTAAATGGAAATGTATTGAATCAATATAAAAATTAGAAGTACCGATCAAATTAAAATGAATTTATTGCATCATATTCCATCAAAACGGTACTGAACTGATTTGGAATAAATTAAATAGAACCAAACTGATTAAATTTCGTATAAGATGGGAAAACATGCCCTTAATTTAAGGTTTTGAATTCTTCAAAAAAATTTAATATAGATTGTAAAAATAAAGATTATTAATGTCATTTTTCAAGTAAATACTCATTAAAACAATTAGAATGCCCTCCATAATGAATATTAAATAATTATGATATTTTTTATCATTTTAAATCTTTTCACGCCCTTAATAGAAATTTTTCCATTAACATCTATTATAATCTTGAAGACGTTCACAGAATGAGAGGTCGTTTGGTTGGAGTTGGAACGTGTACGAATTTCGAAATTCCATACATTTTTCAGTTCAGTTCAATATTTTTATATTTTTTTCAGTTCAGATAATTTTTTTTTTCAGTTCAGATAAATATTTCCAATTTTTTCTTCAGTTTAGTACATTTCCTCTATATTTTTAAAATGAAGCTTTCTACAGTTTTTTCAGTTCAGTTCAAGTCAAATATATTCAATTCAATTCAGATCAGACCAGTCAGTTAATGTTTTTTTTCAAAATGTGTTTTGATGCAATCCAAAATAATTTAGTCATACTATTTTCAGTATAAATGCTTTGGTTCAATTTGAGTAGTTCAAATCAAAAAAAAAATTAATTTCGTCGATGCTATTCGACCTAATGTAGGTTTGCTATTAGTATTTTAGTATTTCCAATCAATAAACCTTGTTCGATCAAAGTAATCCAATTTTGTTTAAACCAAATAAATTAAATTTTGATGAATTTCAGTTTCGTTCAGTCGTATAATTACCGTGTTCTTCAGTTATAACTCAATTAATCTTTACTAGATTAATGCAAGTTTATTATTTGTGAATACGACGAAATGCATAAATCTTTGTACGCTTTTTTTTAAAAAAAAATTAGAAACCATCATAGATTGAGGGATCTTTATTAGGTTCCCCATGCCTTCATTAATCTCCTCAAAGGGAGGCAATTTGAGAGATTACAGAATAAGTTGAAAACCTAAACTGTATCTAGAGCGTAGTGTACGTTGTTCCTAAGTTGCGATGAAATACATTTGAACATCCTAAAGTCTAATGCCCGAAAGCATCTAACTATCTGGCAGGTAAAACATCAGTAACTTGCACCAACCCCAATAGTAAGGTCAGAGTCAACCAAGTCTACCAGTCTCAATTCATTCACAGAGTTGCAAGAAATACGTCGTCAAGACTACTCTGACTTGGATTTCTCCTGCACTGTTTCAGAATAGAGACTAGAAGCCCAAGGGATTTTCCATAGCGCGGCTAATCCGTTTACAAGGAAAACAACAGATAGGCACTGAATACTCGATAAACTAGTCCAAATAATTATGCAAAAAGACCCAAATGAAGCACATATTTCATCTGACATAAATAAATAAAGAAAAGAATAGAAACCATTCATATGCAACTGGATCCAGATACTGTCGGTAGGGGAGGCTGAGGAGGTGTGGCGCGTGCAGTCACGCTCCGGCGCCAGAAATCTTTGTACGCTATTGGTTTAATCATATATCTGAAGATTTTTAGAACCAGTTCATTTCAATTCAATTAAAATGATAATAAAGTCTCTATTTCAATCATGTACAAATGTAAATTGGTCAATTTCAGTTTAGTTTAGTGATGTTGTTATTGTCTTCAATACATTAAACTATTTTCAGTTTAATTCAATTTAGTTGTAAACAATTGTGATTTGATGAAAATTAGTTGCATTTAGTCATTATTTCAATACATTAAACTTTATTCCATTCCATTTCTATTTAATTCAGTACAATTCAATTCATTTTATTTGTCAATAATGATTTTTTTTTTACTATATTAGACTTTATTTCAATTCAGTTCAAATAAATATATTTAATCTTTTTTCAGTTAAGTATTTTTATATGTTATTCGGTTAAGTTAAGTTAAGTTAAGTTCAGTATTTTTATATTTTTCAGTCCATTTCAATATTTTTATATTTTCCAGTTCAGTTATGATCATTTCATCGAGAAATAAACTCCAACAAACAGGGGTTTACTTATCACATCATAATAAAAATACTTTCTGTCGTAGTATATTTAACTAGTAGTTTATTTTTTAGTTTAATTTTAATTGTATTTATTTGGAATATTTCTTTCCCAATCATACCATAGTTGTTTTCTTTGTTATTTAGAGAAGGTCTCTCGAATTCCTAACTTCCTAACCTTTCAGGAAAGTTTTAATACGTTTCACCTTATACAGTGTGTTTAGATTTGAACCGTATATTTTGTTACTCTAAATATGTAAATTTTTATATGTAATTTCTTGATTTTTGCATTAAAACATGTTTTAATATATGTTTACTTTAAAATGATCAATTTTTTAACATAAAAATGTATAATTCGAGTTTAATACATAGTGGTAGTTTCATAGCATTTAGGATAGTTGGTCTTTCAAGAGAATTTGCCCATTCTCTAAGGTATAATCATGAGATAAACTTGAAACTGTAATTTAATTCATTTAAAAATATTAATTCCTTTAGTTTAATTAATCTAATTTAAACAATAAATTATAAATTTTGTATCTCATCCTTAACCGGTGAATAGGTAATTATATTAATTAACGATGAGTGATGTATCTAATATATTATTTTTACATAATTTTAGGAAATTGTATACATATATGTTTCAAAAGTTTTAATGGAAAAGGTTTTGTGAGCACACACCAACAGGGGAGCACTACACTCAGGTTATACATGGTCAGGGAGCATGCAACTTCTGGTCATCCAATTTTTCAGGTATGGGGCCATTGATTGATCATTACCTACCCGAGCTGACTAGCATACCACTGGAATGTACTCTCTCTCAATTTATCATGGACAGACAACACTATCTCCCTTCCCTACAAGGAGCAATATGTCCACAGTTATACCACTTCCTACAGACAACTATCATCTGGGAGCATAGGGAAGATAAACTCATATGGAAACCTTCTTCAAAAGGTAACTTTACCTTTAAATCAGCCTATAATATCCTACAAATCCATATGCCTTCCTATTCATCCCTCCACCTCCTTTGGAAAATTAAAATTCCAAAGAAAATTACCTTCTTCATATGGAAGTTATTCAACTGCTTCCTTCCCTTTGATGAGGTCCTCCATCACTATGGCTTCAACCTGGCATCAAAATGTATAATGTGCAACCAATGATTCAACAGACCATTTTTTCAATTCTTGTGAGTTTGCCAGAAACATTTGGGCTGACCTTTTTGCAGTTATAGGGATCCTGGATATTCCATTCCCAACCATATGGGATAGATTCTCATACTATCTGACATATACAGGTTTATCAAGCTTCCATTCGAAGCTAATAAAAATGTTGTGTCCTATAGTGTGTTGGAGTCTGTGGAAAGCCAGAAACAAACTGATCCATGAGGAGATTAAGCCATCTGCAATATTTATCTGTAGAGAAATTAAGAAAACTCTGTATCTTGCTCTATCAGCCAATCCTATACCTACAACCTGCTCCTTTGACAAAGAATTGGCTACATTACCATTCATCCCAGCTGTTCCTAAGCCCTCAAGGCCTAAACCTAAGGTAATCTCCTGGGAAAAACCAGCTTCAGGTCTTAAACTGAATGTAGACGCAGCATGGATTGACTCAATGACAGGGATTGGCATCATACTCAGAGACTCTCAAGGAAATGTAATCTCTGCAAGAACATGCTTCTGCAGGTCTGAGTCTCCCTTACAAGCAGAGATTAAAGCCATATATGCAGGCTACTTATTTGGCTTTCACTATGGCAACAATTTTGTCATAGAAAGTGACTCCATGCTTGGGGTCTCTATGATAAAAAATCCATTGACAGCCCATTGGAAACTTTTTGAACTCTGTGATGAGGTAAATACAGAAATTCGGGTTGAGATCAAGCACACATTCAGACAGGGTAACCAGGCAGCTGACTCCCTATCCAGACTTGCACTACACCAGAGAATTAACTCAGTCTTTGATTGGCAGACACTACCTCACTCCACCAAGGCCATATGCTCTCTAGATCAGGCCAACCTCCCAACAATCAGAATATAACCAGCCTCTTAGCACCTGTACTTTGTTTTTTGACCTACAACATGTTTTTCGCCACATCCATAGCCTATCTGCGACCGCTTTGAGTTTCACCTTGGGTGATTCACTAACAGGTTTCGGATTTTGGTTTATGAAAGTGGATAGCTTATCAGGTAGAGTATGTTCATAGTATAGGCTTTCATTTTTACTCTCAAACTTCTATATGTTTAAGCAGACTTGTATTTTTGGGCCATTTAAGGCAAAATAGGCCTGGTAAACCTATAACAACTTTCCCCCACCTTTTGGTGGTTTAATCTTAAAAAAACAAAGAAGGAAAGACTGAAACCTCTCAAGTTAAAAATCATCTTCCCTCATCAAACTGCTTTTTTTGAAGAATAGAGACATAAGTGATAATGTCCTATACCTCAATGAGATGGTGAGATTTTTAAACAAAAAAGGCAGAAACCCTAAGGGTGTGTTTGGTTCGCAAAATTTTTGAAAGTCTGAATTTTGTTTTGGATTTTTGAGAGTTTGGGTTTTTGTTTGGGATTTTGAGAATCTGGTTTTGCAAAATCCTTGTTTGGTTGGGTTGAGTTTGTGAGTATAGAACAAAATCTTTGCTTGGTTTTTAGGATTTTGCAAGTCTGGATTTTGGAAAACTTGGTGAACCAAACAAGATTTTATAAAACTGGACTTGGATAGTCCAAGTTTTGCAAAAACTTGTCCAACCAAACACACCCTAACTGTATTTTAAATCTTGACCTGAGAAAGGCTTTTGATAGAGTATGTTGGAGATTTCTCACCAGTATACTTATAAAATTTGGTTTTCGTGGTCAATTCATCTTTTCTATTATTAAAAATCCTTCTCAAGCATGGTTCTCAGTACTAGTTAATGGAAATCATGTTGGATTTTTTCAAGCCACCAGAGGAATTAAACAAGGTGATCTTCTCTCCCCTTTTCTCTTCAATATCTATTCTGAGACTTTTACTAGAAGCTTTGCTTATATTTTTGAGATAGGTAGCTTACAATATTACAATCTGCCCAGAAATGCATCACTTATCTCTCATGTATCTTATGCTGATGATACTGTAATTTTTATGCAAGCTAGTAAAGCTAACATCACTAAGATGAAATCATTTCTTGCTGTTTTTGAAAATGTTTCTGGACAAAAAATCAATTATGACAAGAGTGATTACAATATCAGTAAACATGCATCACTGGCCATTATTAGAGAAATGAACACAGTTCTTGAAATGAAAAAATGATCCTTTCCTTTTAAATATTTAGGTGCTCCTATTTTTTCTGGTAGAATAAAGAATATATTTTTCCAGCCACTCCTTGAGATGATTGATAATAGATTACTTAACTGGAAAAATAAATGGCTATCCTCTGGTGCTAAATTAGTGCTCCTTAATTCATGTATTTATTCTCTACCTCAGCACTGTTGGGCTGTCATGAAGCCAACTGCTCACATCATGAAACTGATAAGAAGAAGAATTTCTATATTCTTCTGGGGATCAGTGGATGATAAACCAAAAAATTCATGGAAAAATTGGAATGATATGTGTTACCCCATTGCTGAGAATTACCTAGGTTTTAGAAATCTCAAATCAATAGTTACAGCCTTCTCTGTTAAGTTTTGGTGGAAATACCAAATTCTTATGCCCCATGGACTTTTTTCATGGTTTCCCTGCCAAAATCATCACAAACTTCACACACTTGGAAGAGAATATGTGAAGTTAATGAATTTTCTGAACTACACACCAAAGTTATTCATGGCAAAAGCTCTTGAAATTTTTGGAATGCCAACTGGACAGATAGAGGCCCTATTACAGATATTCTCAATTCACAGTCCACCCCTATCCATGACAGTTGTACTGTGGCTGAATTTATTGTGAACATACAGCAATATATCCCTCATATCTCCTCTTACATTGATACTGCACTTCTTCATTTTTTACAGGAAGCAACCATCAAGGACCAGAGGGATGATAAGTTGATTTGGAAGCCAAACATTACTGGTGCTTTCACTTTCAAGTCAACCTACAACCAAATCAGGCCCAAAAGAGGTACTTCTGTATCTCTTCCTAAACTATGGAACTCTAGAATTCCAAAAAAAGTATCTATCTTTATGTTGAAGAACCTAAACTCTCTCTTACCATTTGACAATGTTTTGAAATATTATGGCTTTAACATAGTATCTAAATGTTGCTTCTGTAACAATATAGATTCTTTAGACCATTTTTTCAATGACTGTCAACTGGCTACTCATGTCTGGGAAGGAGTGAATAATTTCATAGGCATCAGAACTCCCCCTTTCTCTACAATTTGGAATAGAATCTCATATTACTTATCCAAATCTGGAATCTCTGCTATCCAGTCCCTAATGATACATAACATGGCTCTTTTCTCATGTTGGATATTGTGGAAATCTAGAAATAAATTTATCTATGATAATATTACTCCTAGTAGCCCCAGTATCGTCCACGAGATTAAAGCAATGATATATGATTCTTTTGTAGCTAAACCTTTCTATATACAATCTGATCATGATATGGATATAGCTGCAAATGGATACTTTCCAAAAATTCTCAAACCCCCTAAGCCTGTCATTTCAAAAGTCTTGTGGACTAGACCAGTCTCACACTTCAAAGTCAATTCTGATGCCTCTTGGCTCCCACATGCAACTGGTCTAGGTGTTATCATAAGAGATTCTCAGGGAACACTAGTTGTTGCTAAATCTATGTATACCCAGTCATCTTCTCCTTTGCATGCTGAACTGTTAGGAATAGGGCTGGGTATTAAGATTAGTACTGAAATGAACCTTAAATGCTCATATGAGACTGAGTGTAAACATGCAACAAAAATAATTAGGCAGCATGATGACGCCCCATGGAGACTGTTTCCGTTAGTCTATGACATTGCCCAAGCATGCTTAAATTATGATATATTGCACATTTTTAGAGAAGGGAACTATGTAGCTGATTCCCTGGCTAAGCATGCTATAAAAACCAAACAGACTTTATCTTTTAACTCAGTGCAGCTTCTTCCCCATACAGTCAAGAGATTATACATTCTAGATAAAGAAGGAACTCCTTCTTTAAGATTACATCCCCCTTGAATTGATACTACTCTCAGTATTTTCTGTCTATTTGTAATGCAGATGAATAATGACAAGAGGAAGGCAGACAAGGACCAAAGAGGTACAACCAAGCTCCTGAAAACCGACACTGATTGCAGACTGGACAACCTGCTTAGCTGCTTCACACTGGCCTTGATCCCAGCTCTCAAAGACATATATCAATCAGAGATCTAAGCCTTTTTACTGATGATTTATGTGTAATCATGATATATATGTAGTCATAATTTCTGGGGACCGCTTTGAGTTTTGCTTAGCCATTCTCTAATAGGTTTCTAGTGATTTTTAACTACATTTTTTGTAAGGCTTATAGAGCCTCTCTTTTTTGAAAAGCATTTCCAATACTTTTGGAGTTTATCTCCGTGCAATTATGCCTGTTCTCGGGACATTAGTTGTATCATAGTTCTATTTATGTGGCATGTGATGCCCAATTAAATTTCCCCCACTATATAGTGGTTTGCTCAAAAAAAAAAAGTACACATATATGTTTAATAAAAGTTTTGAAAATTTTACTTTGGCAGATCTTGATTATTTATTTTTATTAAATATTGAGTGATTTTTGAGTTTATTTTAGAGTTGGCTGTAATGAAAGTGAATTTCCTGATTTCATTAGGAATCAACATCATTGTCCATGTTGAAATGACCTTCTACACTTTTAAGCAAAATAAGCTATTGAGATTAAAGAAAGAAAATAAAGATATTCAGTTTTAACATTATATTAGGAATAAATATATTTATATATATTACATTCTTATGTAGTAAGTTATTGTTGACTCTATAAATATTGTAATAGTTCTCTTGTATTATTTGCCCTTTCATATAGAAAAGCCTAATCTATTATCTATTATTATCATTATTATTTATCATAAGCAAAATACGAACTGCATGTAGCAATGCCTTTTATAAAATCTGTTTAATTGTTTCATGATAACATTTTTTAAATGGTCCATGCTATTGAAAATGGGACAAGCATGTGTTAAGAACTTGATCTAAACCTTGCAAGATTTGACCCATTGATTTGATCTTGGATCTAAAATTTTCAGACCTATCGATATAGAAGTCTATATTTTTCCGACCCCATTTCTTTAATCCCAGTAAGTTAATTATATTTCATTTGATATGTATTATGGATTCAAAATAAATCCTATGTATTTTATGTATTTTGCAGTTATGTCAACTGTAGGTTGATGTTTTATTTGGATGCTTTTTTTTAAAAGAAATTATTTATGGTAGTGGAAAATGCCCAATAACAATTACAGCGGAATTAATATCAATTCTAAAAATTAGACACTCGCTTTTCAAAAAGCGATTGTTTTTCTATTACAACTTTAAAATTAGAATATAATTATTAATGTTAACAAATTCTCTATAATATGGGAAAAATTTCACAAAAGGCGTAATAAGAGTTGAAATTCATATTTAGGACGTAAAAGTTTTAATAATTCTATGAAGAACATTCAATTATTTTTAAGATAAATTTACCCGTTTTAATTTTCATTCAGAGTGGGTTGATTTGCCAGGATTTGTCCACTTTTGGTCATTGTCATTAATAGCAACCTAACGTCTACTGCTTCCCGGCCATGATTGAAGCCATGTTTTGGAATCGCAACGAAGCGAATGAAGATGTGAAGTTGACCTATCGCTTTGAAAATCTAGATGATGATCTTCTCCAAATAATGGAATCGTGATTCACCGAATATAAGCCGGTGGACGGTCGGATAATATATCTGAGATGATGTATTCAAGTTGTTCACCTTTTTGTCTGTTTATACACTCTACGCATAAACTTGATATTTTACAAAGGGTAGGGGCGGATTCAGAAATTATATTTTTAGTGGGATTAAAAATACTAATATAAATTTGTGAGTGAATTTAGTGTTAATTTTAATAAAAATGTGATAAATTTAGATAAAATATAACTATATTTATATACATAAAAAATTAGTTCTAATTATTTGACAAGTGGGGGTTTGAGCACCCACAAACCCCCACTTCCATCCGCCCCTGTCTAGGGTACATGAACATATGATTCCCCCTTATGTTTAATAAATTTCAACCTGTCTGTTATTTTACTCAACAAAATTTAAAATATTATTAAAATTATAATATCGCTTTTTGAATATTGTTAAAATTTCCAATGAACATAATAAGTAAGGTATTTTCATAAATTTATACTGTATTTTAGCTAGGTTAGATAAGTAAAACATTGAACTGTGTATAAGAACATTATGCATTTAATTTAAACATTTTTACCATACATGTACAAAATCCTAGAGGTAAAACAGATGGAAATGTAAAGTTTGAAAACACATAAAATTAGGCACATAATATTTTCGTTTGAGACTAGTGAATGTCCAGTTGAGCTACTTGGAATTGTTTTTTAGCTGCTAAAACTGCTTGGAGCTGCTTGGGCTGCTTGGAGCTGCTTGGGCTGATTGGAGCTGCTTGGGCTGATTGGATTATTTTATTATTTGTGAATGAATATTCGTACGTGGTTTAAATGTAATTAGAAAAGTTCAAATAAATAATATTTTATTAACAACAATTAAAATAACCTCTTTAGTACCTACATTTCAAAATATTTTATTTCTTTTTAAAAAAATTCAAGTTGGATGAAGTAAGTTGCTTGAACTGCTTGGAGCTGCTTAAGTTGCTTGCTGCTTGGATCTGCTTGCAAAAAGTTGAACTTGACAGGGCGTAGGACATTCAAATATATAGATGATCATGTAGTCTGATACAATACAACTAAGCTGAACGATACTAAAGTAGTCAGTAGTGAAATTGAACTGAAATGAATTAATAAATTAACAATACTAATAATACATTAAATTAAGCTTGAATTCATCAAACAATGTTTCATAAAGAAATTATTTAAATTAAATTAAAATATACTAAATTAAACTGAACAATATAATTAAATTGAAAAATATTTGAATAAACTGTAATGAAAATTACCCTCATGTATTATAACTGTTTGATTGATAAATTAGAAGACATAATTGGTCATGCAAGATCTCTTATGATGATCATAAGATTGAAATGTTTTTTGCATTTATTTGGGGTTATTTGGGAAGAGTAAGATCAT
Source organism: Sherardia arvensis (assembly GCA_948330725.1). Taxonomy (NCBI): domain Eukaryota; kingdom Viridiplantae; phylum Streptophyta; class Magnoliopsida; order Gentianales; family Rubiaceae; genus Sherardia; species Sherardia arvensis. The sequence goes on along the minus strand of OX415243.1, from coordinate 26,729,015 downwards.
GCCTTGCATGATTCAACCTGGAACTGCATATATATTTAAAAGTAGCAAATTGTGAACTGGGCTCTCTTTGCTGAAGTTCAGAGACGTGTAGAATTTGTGGTTAGCCAAAGCCGCCAACTTCTGTAATTGGAAGATCCACCATTCAGAATGGAAAATGATTTGTAAATTTCCCACATCCCTTCGTTCAAGCAGGAAATGGAATTTTTTTGTTGACGACGTATTAGGATTGAGTTTGCATTTATGGATGAGCAAGTTTCTACTGATTGCACATATAAATTTAATCTATCCACTTTAACTCTGTATCTCGCTGTCGCTACATCTCAATGTCTGACATTGTTGAAAGGTCTCGTATATTGATGGTAGAAGCAGATTGTTTCATGATTGGGGCCGGTCTCATCCTTTAACCCGTGCGATACAGTTATATGGGCGATCGCACTAGACACCAAATTTGAGGGCCCCAAATATTTATATATCTCTCTATATATATATATTTTTTTATATCTGAAGTATAATTGGAAAGAATTTGTAGAAATTTTAAAAAATCGAGAAAGAAATTGAATTGGAGAATGTTTGAGGAGGCTAATTTTTATGTATATATTTCGTTATGAGTGAGGTATAATCGAAAATAATTTGGAAAATATTTTAAAAATCATAAAATTTTTGAACCAAAAAAGAATCGAAGGCTCATAATATTTTTCCGAACTAGACTCCAAAATTACGGGAACAACTCTGATTGGGGTAGTGAGTTTGTTCTCACCCCACCCATACTCTCTTGACTTTAGCCTCCTTTGTTTTACCCGACTATGTATTTTTCAGGTTTGTATATTATTTTTCTATGCAATCATTTGTTTGGGTCTTGAAAATTGAAATGAAAATTGAAAGTAGCATTAGGATTTATTATATTATTCAGAGATTTAACGTCACCTTGTGTACTCGTAGACAGTCATAAAAAATATTTTCTTCCTTTTTTTACCATATTTACTACCAAAATTAGACTATTAGAGTATTTAGTTTAATACTTCCTCCATTATTGTCTAGTTAATTGGCATAGAAGACTTTCCGAAAAATTATTGTTATACTACTCCAATGTGTTCGATTATACAAATAACCATATTATTGTATTATATAATTTTAGAATATATTTTTTATTTAAATATTAAAATTTTAGAGTGAGTTAATATATAACTAAAATTGTTAATGGAATAATAAAAATGACACTATTTCCTATACCAAGGAAGTATATCTCGAAAATTTGGATTCACTCTCTTATAAACCATAACAACACATACTTTAGTATAAAAAAATGTGTTGATTTTTGTATTGCGGCCAAAGAATAGATGCAAACTTAACTTTGATGGTTTAGATTTTCTAATTACCACTATGTATAAATTTAAATGATTCATTTTTAGTTAAAACACTACTCATATTAAAGTAAACATAGAGTAAAATATGTTTTAATACAAAAATTCAAGAAATCATATTTAAAAAGCTAAAATTCTTAAGTTACAAAATGTACAATTCATATTAAAAACTACACTATATAAACTAAACCGTATAAAAACTTTTACAAAAGATTAGGAAAGTCGAGAATTCAGAAAACTTTCTCTTTAAAATATTGGAATACGTACCTCTCTTCATTTCAGATATTTTCAGATGTTGACTATACTTATGCTTCGTACAATAAAGAAAAGTTGAGTGTGTGTGCAAGTGTTTTGCTTGAAAGTCAGAGCGAAATCTAGATAGAGAGACCTAGTTGAAGTTAAGCATTTGGAAGGATTTGATGTTTTCAACGGTCATAGATATGTTATACACCACTATAGTAACGTGTCTCATATTCCGTGCTCGTTGGCAGAGTTGGGTGTCACTTTGCGATCGATAATTACTTGCGAGTAGTGAATCCTTCCATCAACCAAATTTGGCTGTGTGTAACGATTTTTAATTTACTTGCGAAAGTAGACATGGATATTTTAACATTTTCTTTGTAGAGTTGATCAGATATAGATACTATCATTTAAATATAAGGCTTTGTCTCTTTTCTTATTGATTTTTTATATTAACTCTTAATTTTTAATTCTTACTAAAAAATTGGAGAAGTTATAAAAACCCTCTGCATCAAACATGGTTTAAACTAAAAAAAAAAATACCAAGTTGAAGAACTCAACAACGATTTCACTTACAAAATGTTAAACAAAGGTGTCGTCGATCACCTAAAAAGCGCCACCCATTTTGACCATTTCATTGGCGGCAAATTCATTTCACGGCCGGCATCCACCAATTACCATTTTGCCCTTGTTCATTTCAAATACTACTCTTTTATTTTTTTCGTATTAGCACTTTATTATATAAAAGAAAAATTGAAAATATAGAAATAGAAGTATTCTCAAACCATGCAGGTTTTATATGATATATTTGACTAGTAATAATTTTATATTTACATATTTATAATGTCTACAAATGTAAATAGATGCGGAAGTATAAAATCTTTTTTTTTTTTGAGGGGAAGTATATAAATCCTTAATGAAGCTATTTATACTAGTATCACTTTCGAACTTATTATACTTAATTAGTTCATGCAACTATTTAAAGGCCGTATACAGGAAAATGCATGCAAACGTACAAACATAAATAAGACTCCTGCGAATAAAATGATGGTGATGTACACAATTCAGTATTTTACTTTTATAATCAAATTCAGATAAAATAAGACTTTTGTAGATGAAACAGGTGTTGCTATGCACAATTCAGTTTGATATTTTGAACTATACTGAGTAAAATAATGAACCGTTTATACCAATAAAAATAAAATAAAGATGGTTTCACCATTTCTAGATAAAAACAGAGATAATAGTACAAGTATACAGATAAGTGCTTGAATAGAATTCCCACACGGGTTCCTTTCTCTGGCCTGTCTTGTCTTATAAATACCAAGATAGCAAGCAACAGCTTCAAAACATTATCTTCTTATCTTTCAATTGCAGAAAAACCATATCAGAAGAAAGAGAAAATGGGTTCTGTTTCTTTAGCCGATCAGAAGCCTCACGCAGTTTGCGTACCCGCCCCTGCGCAGGGCCACATAACCCCTATGCTGAAACTAGCAAAGCTCCTTCATCACAGAGGCTTTCATATCACCTTTGTAAACACAGAGTTCAACCACAAACGCCTGCTCAAATCAAGAGGCCCTGATGCCCTAAACGGCCTCCCTTCTTTCCAGTTCAAGGCCATTCCCGACGGCCTCCCACCGTCGGATGCCGATGCCACTCAGGATGTTCCCTCTCTCTGCGAAGCCACAACGAATACTTGCATCGTTCCGTTCAGAGAGCTTCTCTCTGAACTCAACGATACGAGTAGCTCGGGTGTGCCGCCAGTTTCTTGCATAGTTTCAGATGGGATTATGACCTTTACTCTTGAAGCTGCTCAGGAGCTAGGTGTTCCTGAGATCCTGTTTTGGACAACAAGTGCTTGTGGATTCTTGGGTTACATGCACTATGCTGACCTCGTCGAAAAGGGCCTGACTCCACTCAAAGGTATAAGCATTAATTTCCACTCAGAGATTATCTGTAGCAGTGGTGGAGATAGGATTTAAGGAGTGGTGTGGGGCGATTTTTGTCAAATTTTAAAAAATATATAATGAATAAATATTCATAATTTTTATGAAAATTTGACATTTTCTAGAATTTATAAGTAATTTTCAAAAGGTATGGGGGCAAATTTAAAAGTTTACAAATATTAACTCATAAAAAGTGTAAATTTTCGTTTCTTGGGTGGCTATGGTCACCCTTTGAGACAACGTGCTCCGCCTCTGATCTATATATCAATTCAGTTTTGTTCAACGAATTTATAATAATTTGATGAAATTCTTTTTAGTTTTGTCTTACTGTTCCCATCTTTCAATACAATATTATTTTTTATATCAGTTCAGTATAATTCAATTAGAAATATGCAGTTTACAACTTTATTATCCCTGCCATTTCTGGATTTAATACTAAGTTTTTTGTTTGTACTGAATTATGTCTAATAGTTAGTTATGTGTGATCAATTTGCAGATGAGAGTTATTTGACAAATGGTTACCTGGAGCAAACTCTGGATTGGATTCCAGGAATGAAAGATGTACGTTTGAAGGATCTTCCTAGTTTCATAAGAACAACAAATCCAGATGAGTTCATGGTCAAATTCGTGCTGCAACAAACCGGGAGAGTCAAGAATGCTTCCGCAACTATCCTAAACACTTACGACGAGCTCGAGCTCGACATCCTTAACGCTCTCTCATCCATCCTTCCACGTGTCTACGCCATTGGACCGCTTCAATTTCTGGAACAAGATGTTAAGGACGAGAGTTTAGCTTTGTTAGGATCAAACCTCTGGAAAGAAGATACCGAGTGCTTGGATTGGCTGGACATGAAGAACCCTAATTCCGTTGTTTATGTCAATTTCGGAAGCATCACTGTGATGACACCTGAGCAGCTTGTGGAGTTTGCATGGGGACTTGCAAATAGCAAACAAGATTTTTTATGGATCATTAGGCCTGATCTAGTTTCTGGGGATACTTCCATTCTTGGTCCTGATTTCTTGGAGGAGACTAAAAATAGAGGGAAATTGGTTTCATGGTGCCCTCAAGAAAAGGTCCTGAAACACCCTTCGATTGGAGGGTTCTTGACTCACAGTGGATGGAACTCTACCCTAGAAAGTATCAGTTCAGGGGTGCCGATGATCTGCTGGCCATTTTTTGCTGAGCAACAAACTAATTGTTGGTATTGTTGTACAAAGTTGGGAATTGGGATGGAAATTCACAATAATGTGAAGAGGGATGAAGTTGAGAGTCTTGTGACGGAATTGATGGTAGGAGAAAAGGGGAAGGAAATGAAAAAGAAATCATGGGAATTGAAGAATAAGGCCGAAGAAGCCGCTAAGAGTCCAAATGGTTCTTCTTCATCTAATTTGGAAAAAGTGATCAAAATACTGCTTCAATCCAAATGATCATTTCAACATAGAATCACAACAACTACTGTTTTATGTTTTATATGTATTGTGGAGAGATCTCATTTGATTTATTTTTGGTTTATAATTGGTTCTTCATCTTGATGTAAACTTGCAAGATGCAATCAATAAAGTGTAATGATCTTGTACAGTGGGTTTAATTAAGGCTTCCTTTTGCAATGAATGTCTTGCTTACTTGTCTGAACCAAGATAAAATAATCGTATGAAACTAGGTATTTAAAATAAAATTAAGTTCTAATCTAAGATGATTTTTGAAGTGATTTTTATTATTAATTAACTAAGGTGATTTTACCGTGCGTTTGCACGATATACTTGAACACCTACTAAGGTAAGGATGAGATGAATCAAGCGCTCAAAATAAGTTGTTGAATATATAGAAAGGAGAAAAGATTTCACGTGCACGCACTGATGCACATTCATTCAGATAAACAATAAAAGGGGCATATACGTAACTTAATATGGGAGACTTGGGCAAGTTATTGAAAGCACTACAACTGAATCCAATAAAGAAGGACAATCTTCAAGGTGCTATAAGGGCCATGTTGTCTGAATGCCATAATTAGTTATACGAAGATAAGTATAGAACGAAAACAAAGATGGGAGATTTTCACAACGTCTTAGAGTTTTTGGAGTTGCATTGTCAGTAGTTGGAGGAACAACAAAACTACACGAGCAATTTCTTTTCAGATTGCCACAGTGATTTGCAAGTGAAGGAGGAAAAACTGCTTATGGGACTTAAGAAACTCGAGGAAAAGGAGATGCAAATCAATGGAATGCCGAGCCAAATAGAAGTACAATTTGAGGAGACAGATTAAAAAAAAGGATATATCCGCCCATTAGATGTTTGAAGAAAATGTAAGTGAGTTGCATTCTCGAAATACTTTGAAAGCATGGGAATATATGCTGAAATTGAAGGGAAATTGACCTTGTTAAGAAATGTAAGGAGAATGAAAAGGAAGTCAATTGATTATTTCTCCTCATTCTCACAACTCTTCCCTCTTTTCTTCTTTCTCCACACCCCCATCCTTCTCTACATTTCCAGTTTGACTTCTTCGACATGAGCAGCAATCAGTATCGGCCCTGAGCATGTGCGGCTTGTGCAGCCGCACAGGGCCTCCAAAATTTGGGGGCCTCAAAATTTGTTTTACTATATATATATATATATATATATATATATTAATATGTGTAATATTTAAACTCTATTTTTATAGAAGGATACCTTAGATAAACCTTATTTTTTACTAACTTTCTTATATTTCATACGGGAAACATATTTTCCTTTTCTTTAAGTTACGGAAGAATTTTATATGATACGAATGGCTAAATTTCTAAATAAGAAAAGTCAATATATTAAATAAGTTATGTATTTTAATATAAACTCTCATCTTATAATACTTTGAAAATGGTTTCCTCTTCTCCTCTCATCTACATTATGGAGAAATTATATATGTTTCAAAATTGACACTTGAAATATATAACTCAAGTAGAGGGCCACCTTTTTATACTATGCACAGGGCCTCCTAAAAGTCAAGGCCGGCCATGACAACAATGAAGGCAAAAGAAGGTGAAGGGTGAAAGGAATAGTTCTCTTACCTTTAAGAGTTGGCATGTGCACTAGCAGTAAGGACAGCATTGCGCTCAGCTTCAACAACGGCTCTCTTCACAGCACGAGCCCCGTCAAGGTACTTTTGGCCATCTTTCCAAAGCAACGCTTGTTGCACATTGTGCACTTGCCAACAAAATCATCCCTTCCCATACTTGTGCTCTTGGTTCAACGAGCACAAGTTGGGAATTGGTCACAAGGAAAGCCCATCTTCCAATATCAAGATCAAAATCCACAAATCACATAATTAATCTAAATACGGATTGAACGTATGGATCTAAGAGCATACACAGTAGGAATATGAATAATTTTGAAAATTGAACACAATCTACACAAAATTCATCTAAAATACGAATTGAATGTACGAATCTATGAACATACCTAGTTGGAATTAATCTAAAAACGGATTGGCAGTACGGATCCATGAACATACACAGTAGGAATATGAATAATATTGAAAATTGAACTCAATATGCACATAAACGGATCTTTACCTTGACGCAGGACACACAAGGATGTGATGCTATAGTGGAGACACAATGATGGGATGCGATGGAGACTCAGATTTTAGATCTTAGGTGATAAGATTGTGTTGGTAAATATGTATAATCTAGGATGGTATAAATTAGGAAGGTGTAAATGAGTGGTGTAGGATCTTAATGGTGAATTAGAAAAAAAAAAAAAAAAAAGGAACTCAAATTAGTTCAAAGATGGACGCTGCTGAAAATTGGTAGAACGGGAATTTAAGTTGAAATAGAGTGAGTACACTCTTGTTCAGAAGGAAAATGAACTTTGTATTCGAGATAGAGAGGTCCAGAGGATGGAAGATGACATAAATTGTTATATCCATATGATGAACAAAAAAAACTTTATGATAAAGAGTGCTTCCTATTTTCAAAGAAAAAAAACCATTTAAGAAGTTGGAGAATGAGATTGATAGGAGAAAACTGGGAATCGGTTCAAAAGATGTTCGAGACAAGGAGATTGAGATGAAGGAAGACGAAATAAATCGATACATTCAAGTTCTTAAAAAAAAGAAAGACGAACTCTATGAAAAAGAGTGGTTCCTATTTTCAAAGAAGGAGCAGTTCAAGAAATGGGAGATTGAGTTGGAAGAAAGGGAGAAGAAGGCTTGGAATTTGGGACATGAGCTTCTTCGCTTCAGTGAGTCTTCTAGTGAACCTCCAATCATACACGTTTGAAAAACGTGGGAGGGAGGGAGGGAGGCGTTTGAAAAACGAGGGAGGGAGAGGGAGAGGGAGAGGGAGGGAGGGAGAGAGGGGGCGAGAAGTCTAGGAATCCCACGAAGGGTGTCTCCCTTCCCATGGGACCTTGTGGGCCTATTTGTGGGCCTACTGAATTGTGGGGATAATTGTATGATCAATTTCGTTTAGTTATATTTTTTTTCCAATTTAATTCAGTAAATTTATATTTTCTCAGTTTAGTTCGGAATTTTTTATTTTTTTAGTCCAGTTCAGTATATTTATATATTTTCAGTTCAGTTCAATATATTTTATATTTTCAGTTATGTTCAATATTTTATATTTTTCAGTTCAGTTAAGTTCAGATTAATATTTTTATATTTTCCACCTCAGTTCAATTCAGATAAATATTTTTTTCAGTTAAGTAATTTTCCTCTATTTTTTTTATCATAGCTCTCTACAGTTTTTTGAGTTCAGTTCAATTTATATTTAGTTCAATTCAGATCAAATCAACTAAAATGTGATTTGATGCAATTCTAAATACTTAAATTAACGTTTTTAGTACAATTTCAATAAATATTTTAATTTTTTTCAGTTCATTACATTTAAATGCTTTTCAGTCAGTTTAATTCAGTATATTTATATTTTTCACTTCAATTCAGTTCAGTTTAATATATTTATATTTTTTGAACCCATAAAAGGAAAATACAATGAATCAGGAAATGTTTTCACGTTAAAAATAACAGAATCGGAAACATATTTTTCTCACTTTCAGTGAATAATCACATTATTTTGATTAACAAAAGAAAAGATTAAAAATGTTTTTTTTTCCAAAAATAAAACCATTCGCATAATTAGGTCCGCATTAGATCCTATTAAATATTTTAAAAAAAATAAAAATTAATTTTCATACATTAACCAATGAGAAGGCTACAACTAATAGGGAGGGAGACTCCCTCCCAAGGGAAGCCTATCACTCTCCGAGAGGGGGAGGGAGAGAGAGAGAGAGTAGGTGTGAATATTAAAGGTAATATTTTTACTTCAAATTATTTTAATTTGTTCTATTTTGTGTTACATTGTTGTATAGATCTACTATTCGGTGAAATTTATTTGCATCTTACATTCTATATCAAAAACTTGTCTAAAAAAAGGTTGTAAATAAATTTACATGATTAGTTGTTTTGTGTTTCATCCAAACTTGAAAATGTATAAGCTAGTCTAATATCAATGCAAGAATAAAAATGTAAAAAATGAAGCTTTTTTGTTGCTATGTCTAGTTAAATGAACAAATACAATGTTAGATACGTAGAGAGATTAGGATGCAGGTCGAAGGACAAAATGATGATTGTACTTTTTTTCCCTATTCTATTTATTTTCTAGCAAATTTAATCTTGATTTCATAAAATGCAAGATAGTCTTAAATCTATTTTGTTATATAAATGGTCATAATTTTAGCTACATCATAATTGACTAATCTATTGAACAGACACCAACTAAAAAAACCTTTTCTTTGGTAAATAGTTTGACTACGGATGTTTAAATGATAAAAACTTCAAAAAATTTTGGGCTAATAAGTTAAGAAAAAGTTATGGAAAATTTTTCACTTAGTTTCATGCTTCCAAAACAGTGCATCATCGTAATAATAAAATAGTGTAAATTTATTTGATAGTAAAGTCACATTAATTATCTGAAAACTATTCAAATGTTCACATGAGAAGCTTGATCAAAGAAGAATTCAGCCAAACTGAAATCAGGACAAGACAAATATACAAGTTATCGTTCCATACATCACAAAGAGCTTTGTCAAGCATCAAATTAGAATTTTAAGAGGATACCTCACATTTCCTAGTTGGATTGCTATATTTTCAGTAGTAATTCATCATCCTCTTGAATTATGCTCCATGGTTTAGAATATTTTAAATAATTGGAGTAGACTACTTAATAGACCACATACAGACTTTCATCTCGAGCGTATCATTTCTAAATCATTTCTCCTCTGACCTCCCCGGGTCAAGTCTTCCAAAATTCTCATACAACGAGTCGGGAGCTGTATCGACGGTGTCCAGAGTAGGGGAGCACCACAGGCCGGTGTAAGTGGAATCTTCACTCCACTCAAAGTAATATGGTGAGGACCTCGACAACTCAGCGTACGGGATCAGTAGAATAGAATAGAGTAGAGTATGATTAAAATAGATGTATGATCCTTGTACTTGATTCTGTCGTTGTTATTAAAGGCTAATAGTGCCTTCTCAAAAAAAAATAGAGACTTTCATCATGTGTAATTTTAAAAAAATGGTTTGAGCCACAAGTTTTATTAATTCCAAAAATTAGTTAGCTCATGCATACATAAATGTACTAAATTACCCCTATAAAATTTTATAAAATCAATCATGTTTTAACATCTAAGTAAATATTTAAAATTACCACGAGAAAATTTTCATTTATATAATTCACTTTATTTCAATTAAATTAATGTTGACTATGATTTCGTTATGCCAGGTTCATTTAAATTTTTTAGAAAACTTATGATTAAAAGCAGTGAAACATTTGTAATTGGAGTGTAGCTTTTGCGTAAGTCCTAAAAGAACGGTTTATACTATCATATAATTAGATAGTACTATTGTTAAATTTAAGAAACTTATACCCCTAATAATATATAATATAAATACAATTTTATTTAAGTTCAAGACTCTAATTCGAATAATGTTTCGATTTCAAGTTAGTTCAAATTTAAAGAATTAAATTTAGTTATTCCTCCCAATATTTGTGATTTTAGTCATTAAGTGAATTTTTTTTGTTAAAACCACTTAAAGAAATGGATTGAAAGTTATTAGGCTCACTAGGCCTTTAAGATATGTCTAAAAAAATCCTTTGTTCAGTTTATACAAAGTGAATAAACTGAAGAGTGAAAGTATTACAATTTGAGAAAGAAAGTATAGTATGTTTCTGAAACAATGTCAACTCTAGCAAGTAAGTTAGGGATTGCAAAAGTAAAATCCAAATTCGCCGAACGGAGGACTCCCTACTCGCAAGCAAGTTAGGATCGCAATGCGAAACCCAATTTTATCGACGAGCATGAGGTGTTGAGAGCATACTATTACAGGCTGGAAGGAGCCATCGATGGTACAATGCTGGAAGGATATCATAGTACAATGGTAGATCAATCCTTCCCACAACATCATGCTGTAAAAGTCAAATGTCCCAGATAGGTCAAACATATTCTCTATCAGTTTCCTCCACTCCGTGTATCCCTTCTCCCCATCAAATTGTAGCTTCCATACTCCTGCAGAAAAGAGCAAGAAGCAGTAAACAGTTCCACAAAAAACTATATGGACATTAAGTAGGGAAATTCCCTATTGTCCAGTTCAGCCACTAGCTATGTTGCAAGCCTATGTGCTAACGTATTGGCTTCCCTAAGAATGTGAGAGAAAGAGATTGAAAGTTCACCTGCCGAAGACCAGATATTCTTGAGAATCAGAACTAATATCCATGGAATCCTTGTCTCTTTATTAACTAGTTTCAATAAAACCATAGAGTCTATCTCCACCTGAATACATTGATGAAGTAAGCTGCCTCTATCCGCAATGCTAAAGCACTTGCTTATGCTTCCAGAATATCTTGCACTGTCAATGTCTAAGCTTTGGCAAACAATATTCTCCATGTGCACCACTTCTTCCATCTGTCATAAAAGAGCCACCATTGTTTAGTTTAATATTATCAGAATTAGGTAATTTTCAGTTTAAACTTTTTAGAATGAGCTAATATCTTTAATTGAACTAAAGTGAACTCATACCAAACTGTATTGAATTTAACTAAATAAAAATGAATTAATTTAAAACTTGAACGTAAGGTTATAAGTCACTTTTTTTATAAAAAAATAATATTGGGTAATAACTCAAATGAACCCAAATAAAATCTGACCCTTTCCTCCCTCACCTGAGAGTTGAACACATGATATATGGATACATCTACTAGTATCTTATCATTATCATTAGAGTCGTTCTCAACTTTCAAGATTATGAGTCTCTTTAATTCAACAATAATAGTATATATATAAATATAAGATAATAATTCACACTAGATGTTTTATAAATTATGTAAATTATTACATCATGCTTTATAATTATGAAAGTTCTACCAACCTTCATCATAATATTTCCTCAATATTTTTCAAGTTTAATTAAAATTAGGTAAAACTAATCAAAGAACTTGTCATGACCATGCCAGCTGGGCATAGGTAGAATTGATTGCGTGCTAATTGACAGCAGTATATCCCGATCCCATAATGCAATTTAAAATTATTGGGCCATCAGGAATTATTACGGACTGCTTTCTTTCCATTCGCATTTCTTAAATTATTTTATAACACCGTGCCATTATTTTAAATTTTAAAGTGGACATGAAAGATGATTTATAAATTTTAATTTAATTTAGTCATATTAGTATTAGTTTTTATAAAAGCATACTGCTACTAGTTAAAAACATTAATTTACTTTAACTCATTACTTTTTGATTTAATTTAATTCAGTTCATCAAAATAAGTAGGGAAAATGAGTTCCTTAATAAATCAGATTTACGTAATTAAAAGAAACAGATCGAGGAACTACGTGTCATTTTAAATGATCTGAGAGATATAATTAAATAAGTAATTTACATTACCCAATATAATATATAAGTAATTTACATTACCCAATATAATAAATAATTAATTTACATCACCCAATCATTCACAACCCGATCAATATGTAGAGCATTATATAATCATTTAATAAATGAACGGTGATAAATTCTTTTGTCAATTAGTTTTAGAAACTTTGTGGTAGATTTTTGTATTTTTGTAATATAAAATATTGAATATTAATTCAAGTGAACTGTTGATAAAATTCCATCCTTTCTCATCTCAATAAATTTTGTCGTATTTGTTCAAATTAGTTCTTTAACAATCTAATAAAATAATCTAATAACCAAACACCCCATAGAAAAATATGTAGAACTAATTAATTAAATAGAAAAGTATGTAAAACTAATTAGAGATCATCTAAAAATTCTTTTCTAAATAATTAGCAAAGAGTTCATTCAGGAAGAAAAGGACCACAAAATGTGTCATCACCACATCCATTAATCCTATCAATTAGGTTTAAAATTAATAAGACCTGAAATTGACCGCAAAATGTAATCACCAGATCTATATCAACCTATCGGTTAGGTTTAATAATAACTAATTAATAGTTTTTCTTAATTAAATAAATTCTATCAAAAATAAAATATTTTGACTATTTTATAATCTCTTTTATAATACTTCTAATACGTGAGAAATTATAAAAATCATATGAATCCAAGTACTAATTATTAAGTGACTAATCAATTAAATAAACTCAACTCCTTATATTTTATAATTCATAGATCCAGCATATATACATGAATATTACTTTTGAAATTAGTTTTGAAACAGTGTTATTTTGAAATTATGATAAAAAACTCGTCCAATTTGGCTCCATTTAAATTCGGTAATCAGCAAGCCAGCACAGTCAATTCTAATAATAAATTCCAATGTGTTAAATAGCCATACTACAATGCATGAAATTTAACATGAAATTTGAACAAATTTTATATTGTTTTTAAATGACATTTGAGCTTAAATCTATAGCTATTACTTATTCGTATTTGAGTCCAATAAATGATTTAACATTAAATATCAGAAAGAGGAGTGCGATAATGTTAATACTTGAGTGTATTGTACATCGTTCAGTTGTCTCCATTTTTATGTAAAACAAAAAAAATTGTAATTTAATATCATCAAATTTTATCGATATCCTAAGAAAAATTACTTTCAAACTTACAAAAAGCAATTTAAAAAGTTTAAAGATTAGCTATATATAAACTAACTGTTCGCATGACTACATATATAGCACAATCCCCGGTTGATCCCCAAACAAAGTAAAATTGATTAAATGGAAAATTTTCATAACTCTCAAATCTCTACGGGCTACATGATTTGATTATGCAAGATGCAGACTCAGATGGTGCTATCATTATTCAAACTAGTTTTATTATGATATTTTCGGACACAATAAGAATCACATCATCGAATTGGCCGGAGAAGAAATCATCCTGTAAAAGGAAAATTTATACCACATTTGCAAGTTGATTTACTCATGATAGTGGAAATGTGACACTTAACCCATATTATTCTTGTATGTCTTTAAAATTTTAAGGCTAACAACTTGCTCTACCTCTTATTTTGATTGCGTAATTGTAGAACAAGTTGCTAGACCTAAAATTTTTTAGACAAGATGGATGTATCACATAATCAGAATCATGAGCAAATCTACATGCAAATGTTGAAGGAATGTACTTTTTACACAATCAGTCCTCCTCCTGCCATTTCAATCTGATTGATCTCTACCATATCCAAAAGCATCCCCTGCTATGGTACGTCTAATTGATACGAAAACTATGCCGGCAATCGTCAATAGGAAAGGTAACTCTGAATGCCTCAAATCGGGTATCAATTAAATTAGTCGAGACATATACCCAACTTACTTTCCGGGCTAGATCAATATTTCAGCCACTCCGAGCTCATAGCCCATTGAACATTTGATACAGATAGTTCCACGATGATGATAATAATCTGGAGTATCAACAACAATACTATTTATTAACAAAAACATTCAATATTCTCAAATAATAATTATGAACAAGAAATAACAAGTTTGATTTGCCTCTAAATACGGTAAGAGGATATGGAATGTGAGGGTGGATCAGGTAAAAGGTAATTAAGCGGTTGAAATACTGGAAACTGGTACTACTACTAGATCACAGTTGATGAGTAAGCGTTTGTAAACTGGCTGTCATCTAAGATCGATCTGCTAATGTGATGAAAGGATTGAAAGATATAAACTACGATATGTTTGATGAATTATACCGAATTTGAAGTTGTATTTATACAGTTATTTAACTGTTAATTTATCTGATCGCTCTAACCACGCGTCGTCCATTCTCATCCTCTCTACATGTACAGTAACACGCGTTCGATATCCGACATGCATCTAACCAGGTGTCATCAATTCTGACCCTCCCTAAATGCAAAGTAACACGTGGCGTCCATTCTCACCTACATGCACAATAACACGTTCGACCGATATGCATATCTCTAACCACGCGTCATAAATTCTGACCCTCTCTGCATGCACAGTAACATGCATTCGACAACATATGCATCGATCTAACCACGCGTCGTGCATCCTAACCCTCCCCTACATGCACTAACACGCGTTCACCGATATGCATGTTTGTCACGTGTTACTTTGCACTATGAACACGTAGTTAACTCTCGTTTACATACTCGAGAGTCACTCTTGTATTTTTATTTCGTTTACCTAACTATTCCAAAATAATTATTTGTTATCATAATTAATTACCTAAAAGCATCGCTAATGGTAAGAAAATAATGAATGTTTCTTAAATTCTACATCATCAGATAATTGTTTCTATAATCATATTATAAGACAGTTATAGTATAATTATGAGCAAAATAACAATCAAGTGGTAAAGTCAATGACGACATTATAAAATTGACATAAATTCTACTCTTTACTTATGCATTTTATTTTCTCTTTTTAAAGAAAAAATGAGTTTAAAATATAATAACTATTTCAAACCGGGTTCGGAATAATTTTGGACCGAGCCCGGTCTAAGAAGTCATCATTCCGGACCGAATCTCGGACCAAGGATTTGGGAGATTCTGGATTCGGGTTGAACCGGATCCTGGTCGGGCCGGGTCAGATCGGTTGCACGCCATTACAATTATACGTCTAATTGAAAAGTCCAAAAAAATATGGAGCTAATACTAATCAGTTTTAATCCAAAAGTTTTTATAATTTATAATATGGTCCAAATATAAATATAGAAGTATTAGTTCTAAAATTAGTTTTGAATGAGTATTATTTTGAAAATTAATTTTAAAAATAATGTCATTTAGACAAAAAAACACTCAAGTTCTTGATGTAAAAAGAATTCATGAAAAGTTAAATTAGGATCATGAATTTCCCTTTCCTCATCCCAACATCAATAAGGGCAAAGTCTCCGATCCATTTAGCATTCCAGAAGGGAATTAAAAGTTTTATTCATTAAGTTTGTACAATTTGATTTAAACTTTTTTTTTTGAGATAATGATTTAAACTTTTGAGTTTGAGCAAGCTTAATGGAACTAAACGGAATTACAAAAAGTAAATTGAACTAAAATTAAGAATGAATAAATTTAATTCAATTCAACTTTTGATAAAACCGATCTACTTTGAAAATCAGCCAAATAGAATCAAATCTAAACTTTTGTAGATTGAGCTAAATTCTTTTATTGAACTAAAAACGAACTTTAGTGCCAAACTGTATTGAATTTAACTAAATGAAAATGGTATAATTCAAAACTTGAAAGTAAGGTTATAAATCTCTTCCAATTCACAACAGTAGAATCAATTCATCATGAAGTGGGCATATGTAGAATTAATTGCGTGCCAATTGGCAGAAGTATATCCCGATCCCATAATGCGGTTTAAAATTATTGGGGCATAAGGGAATTATTATCGGCTGCTTTCTTTCCATTCACGTTTCTTAAATTATTTTCAGAGAAATCTATAAAAACCTTAAATTTTCAAAATTAATATGCATTTGTTTATATTAGTCCAAGAATTTATAGTCATGACCGTTTAAACTTATAGGTCTGTCTTTAATTTATCGAATTTCGGATTATACTGTATGGTATTAAAATTCTAGATTAAAGTATAACTTTGAATTTCTCAAGTTAATTATTCAGCTTCAAACTGAAACCAAAATTACCAAATTTTAATTTAGGCTAGAAAGGGTTTTGAATAAATTATTAATTATTCTCCAACTAATAATCGAAGAATTTGTGATGTATGTGTTTAAATGTTTTCGGGCAAGCAAACATTTCAACATCTTCATTAAATTGAGACAAGGTAGACAACTGCAGTTTCCTTATTAGTTTCTTTCATTTTGAAATTATATTTGTTTATAATAATTTATGCGTATCTATAAATATAGGAAATATAGTTCAATGCATATATCACTTGTTTGGAGAACATAATTTTTTTTTTAAAATGTATCATTTAGGTTTTCTTGATGAAAACTATTTTCTGCTCTTTCTGCTTCTTACATTACCTATGATGTTTCTCTATCTTCTCAAATGGTTCAGTTCTTCCTATAATAAGAACCTCCCACCTTCACCACCAAAACTTCCCATAATCGGAAACCTGCATCAACTCATCATGAGTACCAGCACAATCCCAGAACGCTGTCTCGAATTATTAGCCAGAAAATATGGATCTGTGATGCTGCTTCATCTCGGAGGCAGACCAGTAGTCGTGATATCATCAGCTGATGCAGCCAAACAGGTCCTCCAGCAGAAGCAACAGACCTTCGTCGAGCGGTCTGAACCGAAGTTCGTCGCACGGCTCACCTACAATTTCAGAGACGTCGCTTTCGCACCGTACGGAGACTACTGGAGGCAAGTAAGAAATCTCTCTCTGCTCCATCTTTTAAGCAACAAGATGGCGGATAAACATTTGAGGAATAAAAAAATTCGCGAGGAAGAAACTGTGAAAATGTTGGATGGAATTCAACAATCCTGTGCCTCGTCTGGTTCGGTTATTTGTATGAGTGATATTCTGACCACTCTTACTAGCAACATAATCGGACTCGCCGTCACCGGAAAGAAATGCTTGGAGGAAATCGACCGGAGAAAACTAAAGCAATTAACGGCTGACGCCACGATGATAGCAGAGTATTTCAACGTCGCAGTATCCCTTGGCTGGGATGGATAAACCATTTTAATGGCTTGGAGGCGAAGGTGAGAAGGGTGGAAAAAGAATGTCATGCATATTTGGATGATATTGTGGAAGAAGGTTTGAAGAGATCGGAGAAAAGAATGGTTGATTCTGATCATGAAATGACTCAGAAAGAGCATCAGAATATTGTGGATGTTTTGCTTGATGCACACAGAGGAAATGCCGCCACCGGCTTTTCCATTGATCTTGATTCGATTAAAGCTGTCGTTGCGGTAAGTTTCAAAATTGCCCTAATTCATTTATTTAATTTCATGTTTTTCATGTTTTATATAACACTTAGATTGTGAATTAATTCATTAACTACAGTTTTTTTATCAACTAAAATTTATATGAGAATAACATTCGTCAGAATGATGCTGATATATCCTTTATCAAACACCACTAACAATATGACACCTGTACAATAAAGATGTTTTAATTGGCTAAAATATTTTTAGTAAATTTCTAAAACTCTAACCCTGAACGCCTAAGTACGTCTGGGTAATGATTGAATACGTGGCCCAATTATAAATTACTTTAAGATGACATATCACTAATTTATTGGTGTCTGATACATGCCTATATTCGAATGATTCTGATAAATATTAAACTTATATATATAACATGCAATTATTTGGTGAAGGACATGCTTCTTGGCGGAACGGCCAATATCTCTCTACTTCTAGAGAGCGTAATTGTGGAGCTCTTCAGGAACCCGAGTGTCATGGCCAAGCTACAAAACGAAGTGAGGCGATTCCCAGAATATCACAGAAAACTAAACCTCAGGATAATCAAAGAGGACGATCTAGAGAAGCTTGCATATCTCAAAGCCGTCGTCAAGGAAACCCTCCGGTACAACCCTCCGGTGCCATTATACACCCGGCAATCACAGAAGCCCGTCCAGATTCAGGGCTACGACGTCGCACCAGAAACCAACGTGGTCATAAACGCATGGGCGATCGGAAGAAACCCTAAATTATGGGAAAATGCAGATCAGTTTCTGCCTGAGAGGTTTCTGAACAGAAGCCCCGATTGCGATTTCAAGGGAAAGCATTTTGAGTTCATACCATTCGGTTCAGGATTGAGAAGCTGTCCTGGAATAGGGTTCACCATGCCCACGGTTGAGCTCGCGCTTGCGAATCTGATTTTGAACTTTGATATCGGAACGCCAGGTGGAGCGAAGGGATTGGAGGGGTTGGAGTTGCAGGGTAGGGGGATGCGAGGAAAAATACCACTGCTCCTTGTTGCAAGTTTACCTAATTAATGCTTGTGAATTTCATTTTACTTTGTGTGTAATAATTTGAACTTATTCTGATGAATATTATTATCTTGTATAGTTTTGATGAAAGGTGATTTATACATTTCAATTTAATTTAGTCATATTAGTATTAGTTTTTTTTGAAAGCATACTACTATTAGTTAAAAAACATTAATTTTACTTTAATTCTGTACTTTTCAATTCTATTTAATTCAGTTCATCAAAATATGTGGAGAAAATAAGTCGTAATAAATCTTTTTTACGTAATTAAAAGGAAATAGATCGAGGAACTACGTGTCATTTTAAATAATATAAAACTTAAGAGATATTATTAAATATAAGTAATTACATTACCCATTCATTCACAAACTAATCAATATTTAGAACATTATGTAATTAGTTATTTTTAATGCAAATGAATTGTGATAAATTCTTTTGTCCATTTACTTTAGAAATTTTGTCGTTTTCTTGATTTTTTAATTAAAATATTAGGTAAAAACTCAACTGAGCCTCAATAAAATTTCACCTTTTTACCGTTCAGATTGTTTTGTGGTATTTTTGAGCATGTGAAATTTTGTTTTATTTTGTTTTTATTTATTTGATTGATTGAATCTTCTGTCTACATACTTGATCAAATCAATTATTAAAACCACCTAATCAAAATAATCTAATACCATAGAAAAATATATAGAACTAATTAGAGATAATCTAAAATTGCTATTCTACATAATTAGCAAAGAGTTCATTCATGAAGAAATTGACCACAAAATGTGTCATCGCCACATCTATCAATCCTGTCAGTAATTAGGTTTAAAATTGATGTTTCCTCAAATACTAATAAGACTTTTTCCTAATTAAATGAGATGTTTGCCAATAAATGTTGATTAAAGTATACTGAAATAAATTAAATAAAACTTTGACGAAATAAATTTCAATTTTATATAGTTAGTAAAGAGTTATTTAGCTAGAGATGAAGAAACTGACTGCAAAATGTCCTCACCACATCTATCAACCCGACCGGCTAGGTTTAAATAATTAATAGTTTTTCTCAATTAATTAAATTCTATCACAAATAAAATAGTTTTATTATTTATAATACTTCTAATACGTTACAAATTATATGAATCATATAAATTAGGCATTGTTATATGTAGTCCATTATTGACTTATGCAGTTCTTATCTTTTTGTAAAGTGACATTAATACCCTCAGTATCTATTCAAAAATAAATGTGATTCACATAATTGAGGGTATATCAGGTATTTTAAATGCAAATACAGACTGCAAAAGTAATGTTGGACTGCGTCTATCAATTACTTATAAATTCAAGTATAATGTCCTTACACTGTACAATATGTACATTAATCAAACAGTTATTAGATATAAGCTAATTTTACCAAATATTTTGTTCAACCAACTGATGCAATTAATTAATCAAATCAACTATTACAATCATTTAGCCAAATAACCTAATCCCTTTTTTTTTAGGAAATATTAACTTCATTCACTTCAAGTTTCTAGAAATCGTCCAGAATCGAATGACAAGAAACTCGGGGAGAATCCCAAGAGTCATACAGTAGGGGGCTTGTTTTTGCATAGGTCGCTAGAGAATGCGCTATAAAATTTCTATCACGCGGAACCCAAAAAAGCCCTAAAATAATTTCTATTCTCTAGTAAGTCTTGTAGCCTGGGAACGACGGATTCACAGCTCACATAGCACTCCATGTCTCCATGCAACATGTTGATAACCGCAAGCGCATCGCCGACAAAACAAACCTCCTGCTGCCTCAAATCTGCCGCCAATAATAGCGCCTCCTCCAATGCTAAGCTCTCAGCTAGGTAAGGGTCTTGGACATTCGGCCATCTTCTTGCAACCGCTCTCAGGAACTTCCCCATCTCATCAAAAGCCACTGCCCCCACTCCGGCTGCACCATTAAGAATGCCGGCATCGAAAAAGATCTTGCATTTTCCGTCAGGGGGTCTGAGTAATGATGCAGGTAATAGTGAGCCGGAGACGGGTTCCTTCCATCCGTTCGCGTCTGTGAAAGTTCTTAAATTTGCCACCACCGCAGCTCCCATCTGTCCCGGGTTCATATGCACTTGCTCAAAGATCCGTTTGTTCCGCTGGAATCCTGGAACCACACACCATCACAAATCATTAGAGCTAATTTGGAAAAATCCTCGTCATCACTTTTAAGAACCTCTCTGAACCAAACATCCCCTCTACCTCTGCGACAATCCAGCACTCTCTCAAGAAGCCCCACTGAAGTCCATGCATCTCTAGCAAACGGGCAGTCAAAGAACAAATGTTCAGCCGTGTCCCCATCCTCCAGACATAATGGGCATGTAGGCTCAATCTCGATGTTTCTCCGCCTAAGGTTCGCCACCGTCGGAAGGGAATTTGTGCATAGCCTCCAAGCAAAGTGGAGCGCCCTCTTCGGAACACGCATCTTCCAAAAACGGTTCCAGAATGCTGCATTCTCATCGTACTCCGGAGCCTGCAAGACATGGTGCAGCTCATTCTGAGCATTTTCAAGTGCCACATAGTACGGCGTCCTCACGGTGTAGGTGCCTGACTTCGTGTGATGCCATATCCATTTGTCCGTGGAGTTCAAGTTCTGCAAGGGGATCTCCAGTATTCTAGCAACATCATCGGCTTCAAAGTGCTGGTGTAGCAAATCCACCTTCCACCAAGACGTGTCTTGGTCTATCAGGTCCGCTACCTTCCCCAAGTGACTCGGAATCGACTCTGCATTGCGCACTCTGAATTCCCCGACTCTGGGTAGCCATGGATCGTGCACGACACTCGTGTTTCGACCGTTCCCGATTGATCTTCGGCCGCCTCAATGTAGCAACTTGAGCGCTCCGTGGATGCTCCTCCATGACCAAGAGGGTCTGTTTCCCAATGAAGCCGCGAGGATATCGCCTTCCCTATAGTACTTACCTCGGAGTACCTGCGCCAACAGCGAGTTCGGCTGTGTGACTAGCCTCCAAGCCTGTTTCCCAAGCAATGCCTGGTTAAAAGCTCCAAGGTCCCTGAAACCGATGCCGCCATCCTTCTTTGCGCGAGCCATCTTCTTCCACGATGCCCATTGTATTTTTCTCTCTGTAGAGGCAGCTCCCCACCAGAACTTGCTGAATAACCCATGTATCTCCTCGATCGTGTATTCATGTAGCTTGAAGCAGCTCATTGTGTAATTAGGTATCGCCTGCAATACAGATTTAATAAGGATTTCCTTCCCAACTTTAGACAGAGTCTGCTCACTCCAACCATCGATCTTCTGTCTGATCCGATCTTTTATCATTGGAAAACCTCCCCTTTCTTGCGTCCCACCACAGTTAGCAATCCCAGATACTTCCCGTGTGCCAAATAACCTATTCCCTGAACACCTAATTCATAGAAAAACATACACATAACTAATTAGAGATAATCTAAAATTGCTCTTCTACATACTAATTAGCAAAGGACCACCAAAATGTGTCATTCCGACATCTATCAACCCTATCGGCTAGGTTTAAATTGATGTTCCTCAAATACCAATAATATTAATTGTTCCCGAATCAAATGGAATATTTGCCAATGGACTTATTAATAAAAATATGGAGAAATCAATAAATATAAATTTGACATAAATAAATTGCTATTTTATTTATATAGATATAGTAAAGAGCTAGAGAGCAATTACGAAATGACCACCAAATGTGTCATCACCACATCTATATATCAACTGTTGCCTAATCAAAAAGGATGTTTGCCTGATTTAATTATTTGACTAAAATGCAAAAATTAGACCAATCATTGGTCAAAATACCTAATTTCTAGACCCAACATTCAAAATGCTCAATTTCTAGTGTCCTACATTTTAAAAACACCCAATTTCTAGACCTTGGTTAATTTCCTTTGTTAGTTCAGTTAGTTTGAGGGGTATTTTAGTAATTTATATTCTAAAAAATCATACTATCTATTTTTTCATCTCATCTCCACAAAAGAATCACCGGGTTGATCCGGGAAAAATTGGATGACCCGAATCGACCCGGACACGGAAAGTCAAACTCGGAAATTGAAAAAAATGTGGTCCGGGATCCGGCCCGTAATACTAAAAATCCGGACCGGGTCGGATCAATTTTCTAGGTTGGCTACGTGGGCGGTAGTGAGTTGCAGAGTAAAAAGAGGAATTGGGAATTTTTGTGCAAAAGATACGAATAAAAATGGATAGTATGATTTTTTAGAATATAAATTACTAAAATACCCCTCAAACTAACTGAACTAACTGAGAAAATTAGCCAAGGTCTAGAAATTGGGTATTTTTAGAATATAGGGTATTAGAAATTGAGCACTTTGAATGTTGGATGTAGAAATTGGATATTTTGACCAATATTTGGTCTAGTTTTTGCACTTTAGACTTATTATTTATTTGCCACCAAACTGCATGACTGAATTTATTTGACACTTTTTTTAAAAGATGCTATTCAGGTAGTGTAAATGGATAGAGTGGGTGTAGATAACTCGAACAACTGCAAAACAAAGGCCTTGGAATACTAATCTAAGTTTCTTGTCCTTTGTTCCTTCACGATGTTAAAACCTTGAAATAAAAGTTAGTATGTTTTCAAAATTACATCCACTAAGGATGATTTTAATATCAAATCGAGCCTTCTAAATGGCTTCTTTATTTTTATTTTTTAATCGGGTTTAAGGTGCATAATAAATCCCCTCCACCAAGTGGTGATATTTACAAGGCTGTGTATATTTATGCTAATAACGTCGAATGATATATTAAGACTATATTTTTTATTAAGTTTTTTTTGTAGAATTAAATTTAACTAGTAAAATTAATTAAAATTATAGTATTGAAAAGTAAACAATTTGAAGTCCGGTTCAGAAAAGAAGCAATGTGAAAATTAACCTATAACTTAATTCAATTTTATTATATCTCTAATTAAATTGATGTATATATAGATATGCACATGGAAACTAATTAGAGCATTTTCAAAGCGTTGTATCTTGTATTATTTCAATCTAATTAAAGGTAAAGTACATGACATTGTATTTTGTATTATTTCAATTTAATTAGCTAGCAAGTTACAAGTATCTCTAATGTTTCTATGACCCATAGCAATACACATCCAAATATATTAATTACTGATGTAGCATTTATTAAATGAGACTCAAACTAGTAACTTGTGGAAAATCTGATCAGTTTATGAAAATTAATACTCGTGGATGGTAAAATAATGATAAGTTACTGCTAAATATTTTGTAAAAATCATGAAGCAACTCCAAAAATATAATCATTAGAGATACTCTGACACTCATTCATACAAATTCTTTTTGTGAGAACATTAATAGAAATAAAATTTAAATTGGGAAATAATCAGATTTCAATGTCTTCCAGAAAGATTGCTAGTAATTCTCATACTTTGAAAAGTTGTTTTTAGACTTCGTGATTCTTCTGTTATTTCAATGATCGATACTGCATTTCAGTTGAAAAAGAATTGGCAATTGGCAAATTATCAATCTTGTTTTCTAATTAATTAACTCGCAATATAATCATACTTTGAAAAGTTTAGTCTCTCGTTCTTTCTCTAGACTTTTCTGACTTCGAAACTATAATTCCTGATATTTCCATAATCAATACCTCATATATTATAAATTAAATACAATAGTAACTGAATTTCGGTTGGAAAAATAGAAGAAGTTGGCATGTGGTTAAGAAAATAAAATACTTTCATATATTATGTCCCTTTCATTAAACTTTGACCGAAACTTTGGTAGAATGATTCAGTCCAAGATTATGTTGACCGGAAACTTTTATTGTTAGGACTGGCATGTAGTTGATTGAATATGTAAAATAGAGCAGCTGACCGGACCAGCACCGATGGATATTTTGGGTTTTTTCTTTTATCAACAACGGCAGTTAATCGAAAAAGAGCCTCGGTAGCAGATAAATCTCTTTCCATTTTTTTTGGGGGAAGCAGTCTAAAAACTAATAATTTTATTTTTAAGAAGTAGATATTTTAGATTGAAAGCAAACATAATCATACAGTCTAAAAAACAAGTAATTTATTCTAAAAAATATATTATAGATTAGAATTAAACATAATCAAGCATTTTATTCTTAAAGACATGTATTTTAGACTGAAATCAAACATAATCACACAATTTGAAAAAAACATTTTATTCTAAAAAACAGACACTTAGGACTGAAAGCAAACAAAATCACAAAATTTAAAAGACAATCGTTTTGTTCAAAAACCAGATATTTTAAACTGAAGCCGAACATAATCACACAGTCTAAACGACAACCATTTTATTTTAAAAATGAGACTTTTAAGACTAAAATCGAAATTTAGACACAGGGTGAACAATAGACCGATCAAACGAGATTCAACTGATTCTTCACAACAACAACAACAACAACAAGCACATTTAGATCAAAACAAACACAAATTAGTATAGTATGTTCATATAAACCTTTAATTGAAGTAAAAACGAGAATACAAAGCAAAACCGCCGGAATCAGTTTTAAGCATGAATACACACAAAATTGGGCGAAATATTAGAGAACCCTAGGTTAGAAAACTCTAGGTTAAGTTCCTTGATCTCGGTCGGCAAAGGATCTCGTCGGTGAACAGATCTAAGTGGCACCAGGTAAAGAATCTCGCTGGAGAGCAAAGTCGGCGTATGTGAGAATTTATGGCGAGGAATCCACGTGGAGAAGAGATTGACGAGCTCCACAATATCACAGGATGTGAATTGGATAACGCTGATATGGATTGGAATCACATGGATATTTTTAAATGTTAAAAGTAAATGTTAAAAATATTACGCAATCCTGATTATTAAATGAGAAACAGTCAATGTTTGTTTGAAAACTACTCTCCCCCATATATATACCTATAAATATAAGAAATTTGGTTCCCCATATACCTATATCAGTTGTTTGAAGAGCAGAAATAGCGAAAATAAATTTGTAACAATGTATCATTTATTAGGTTTTGTTGATGAAAACTATTTTCTGCTCTCTTTGCTTCTTACACTACCTATCATGTTTCTCTATCTTCTCAAATGGTCCAGTAACTATTCCTATAATAAGAACCTCCCACCTTCACCACCCAAACTTCCCATAATCGGAAACCTTCATCAACTCATTACGAGCACCAGCACAATCCCAGAACGATGTCTAGAAACCCTAGCCAGAAAATATGGTCCAGTAATGCTGATTCACATGGGCAGCAAACCGGTAGTCATAATCTCATCGGCAGATGCAGCCAAACAAGTCCTTCATCGGAATAAAAAAGCATTCGTCGACCGGTCGGAACCACAGTTCGTCGGCCGGCTCACCTACAACTTCCGGGACGTGGCTTTTGCGCCCTACGGAGAATACTGGAGGCAGGTAAGAAACATTTCTACCCTTCATCTTCTAACCAACAAGATCTCTGATAAACATTCGATAAACAAAACCATTCGCGAAGAAGAGACTGTTACGATGTTGGAGGGGATCCGACGATCTTGTGACGTCACTTCTGGTTCGGTCATATGTATGAGTGCTATCTTAACGACACTTACGAGCAATATAATCACGCTGGCGGTGACCGGAAAGAGGTGCTTGGAGGAGATCGATCGGAGCAAACTGAAGCAATTAACAGCTGACGCCACTATGATCGCAGAGTACTATTTCAACGTCGCAGATTACATCCCGTGGCTCGGATGGATCAACCATTTTAATGGCTTGGAGGCGAAGGTCAAGAGGGTTGAGAAAGAATGCCATGCATATTTGGATGATATTGTGGAAGAAGGTTTGAAGAGATCAGAGAAAAGAATGGTCAATCCTAAAGAAGAGTTGAATATTGATCAGAAAGAGCGTCTCAATATTGTGGATGTTTTAATCGATGCATACAGGGAAAATGTTGCCACTGCCTTTTCTATCGACCTTGATTCGATTAAAGCTATCATTGGGGTATGTTTTAATTTAGCATTAATCCTTTTTGTTTTTCTGAATTGGTACATGCAATTCATTATTTCAGTTAAAATATTGTCATTTTAAATACTGCTAAATTTTCCAATAAAAAAAATATAAGAATATCAGGATAAATTAATGAGAAATTTTACTGAACTACAAACTTTTCTAATTTTTCAGGAATGCGTTCTAACTTATATAGAATACATTTGAATTTGAACTACATATTTTGTTACTTAAAATTTTAAATTTTTTCATATGATTTTATTTTATTTTTTTGCATTAAAATGATCGATGTTACATTATATATGTTTACTTTAAAATTATCAATATTTTAACACAAAAATATATCATTTGAGTTTAATTACATAGTGGTAATATCACAATTAGAAAAGTTGGTCATTCAAGAAATTTTACATAAATTTATATCATATTTTAAATTATAAAAGTAATATATACTGGACCATCGAGCCACACACTTCTTTATCAATCATGAAAACTACGTACGTACGCGCACATTACTTCGTTGAATTTTGGACATGATTGAATTTGATTTTTTGAAGGAAAGTTAAATATCAAGGTTCGGCCAAGTACTAATCAACACTATAATGTAAACTTTTGTATTTTCTAGTGTTAATGATTATTATAATTTTGTGAATTGAAGGACCTGCTTCTTGGTGGAACGTCAAACATCTCTCTACTTCTCGAGACCGTAATTCTGGAACTGTTAAGGAACCCTGGCGTCATGGCTAAGCTACAAAACGAAGTGAGGCAACTGCCAGAATACCACTCCATATCGAACCTCAAGATCATCAAAGAGGACGACTTAGAAAAACTTGCATATCTCAGAGCCGTTGTCAAGGAAACCCTCCGGTTCAACCCTCCGGTGCCGTTATACACCCGGAAATCACAGAAATCCGTCCAGATTCAAGGATACGACATCGCACCAGAAACCAACGTGGTCATAAACGCATGGGCGATCGGAAGAAACCCTAACTTATGGGAAAATGCAGATCAGTTTCTTCCGGAGAGGTTTCTGCAGAATAGCCCTGATCGCGATTTCAAAGGGAAGCATTTCGAGTTCATACCATTCGGCTCTGGAACGAGAAGCTGTCCTGCAATAGGGTTTACACTTCCCACAGTTGAGCTAGCGCTTGCCAATTTGATACTTAACTTCGATATCGGATCACCGCGCGGAGCGCGAGGATTGGAAGGATTGGAGCTGCAGAGTGGTCAGGGTAGGGCGATGCGGGGCAAGATCCCTCTGCTTCTTGTTGCAAGTTTACCCAATGCCGCCTGAGCCCTCATTGGAGAATAATAGTGTTACTAAATAAATACCATCTTTTACTATTTGTTTGAAATGGTAAAAGTGTGATTAAAAAATAACGTCGAATATCTTTTTAAATGTCAAATTTATGGATTTTTACTATTACGGATACACTACTAGAGGTGTAAATGTAACGTTTGGATAAATGCAGAGAAAATATCGTTTATGGAATTATGATAATAATAAATTATTATTAATAAATAAAAATAAAAGTGATAAAATCGAGCTTGTTTTGATAGTTTTAGAAATATGAGTATCATATTTTTATTAACAGTTTTATACTAAGAAGAAAATGATTTATGAGATATATAGTCCGCGTGCATGCATGCACTAATAATGGGCCGTGGAAGTTTATTTGTAATAAAAAAAATTTACGTGCACGAAATAGATGTTGCATTTTGCAAAACATGGAGATAAATTCATCGCTGTCTCGATCAAATTTACTCGAGTAAATTTACTCGAGTAAATTTGATCGAGATGGCAATGTATTTATCCCCATATATAATTAAGGTTTTGTCACTTCCCTCCGTCTATTAAATTTTGTGATTTTGCTTTTAATTTTGAGGATCATTCAATTCTAATTAGGGAATACGTTCATGAGCTGAAGAATGCGATTTTTCAAGAGAGAATTAATGGTTTCTGAATGGAAAGAAACCAAGATTGATTTCTTGTTATGTTGAGCTTTTTAATTTCAATCAACTGAATTCGCATGAATGCTCTTTCAATGACAGATGAGGCATGTTAATTACGATAAAATGAAATTGCCAGTGTTAGTAGAACGATCGATGAAGAAATTGTGCTGCGATAACTCTAGTGTCGGCTTCTCGGTGAAAATCTGCAAAGTTTCGAATTTTTCAGCTATTAATACATGACTGTAGATAGTGCTTTCAAAATATGCAACATCTATTTCGTGCACGTACACACTTGTTTATTCCTAATAAACTTGCACGATCCATTATTAGTGCATGCACACGCACTATATATCTCATAAATTATTTTCTTCTTAATTTAAAACTATTAATTAAAAATAATTATGATACTCACATTTCCAAAACTATCCAAACAAGCCCTTTGCCGTGACATCATTTATTTCATTCCTTCTGGGTGTAAGCAACGTACGACTCTACCACCAGTGTCGGTCCTAGAAATATCGAGATTTTAAATAAAATATATAAAATTGAGGCTTCAAAATAAAAAATTATGCATATTTAGACTGTATAAAATATTTAGACTGTATAAAGTATATAAACTGTCACTAGTAGAAACTGACCGGAACACGGCGCCTCTACACGGCGGTTCCGCGTGAATTTAAGGGAACCGCCGTGCAAGGCATCCGGCTAAGTTTCCGAACTCGGAAACTTAGCCGGAACTCAATAAACGGCGGTTCCGCGCGAGTTTTGAAGAAACCGCCGTTTATTGACTTCCGGCTAAGGTTTCCGAGTTCGGAAACTTAGCCGGATGCTTGTTATCAGACACGGGTATCCTTATCTCCCCTTCATTCTCCTTATCTCCATTCATTTTTCTTATCTCCCTTCATTCATCTCTCAATCTCTCCCTTGTTCTTCTTCTTCTTCTCCTTCATTCCTTCAATGTGTATTAGGTTTTAAGAACTTCCTAGATCCAAAAGCTCCACACCTCGCTCCGCAACACCGACTTCGATCTCACCCATGGGTTCATCTTCCAGATCTGCAAAGTTATGATTCACGGCCGTTTTGGTATCTATCTAATTCACAGCTGTTTAGGTGAACTCCCATGAATTCTCTTTCTTTTATATGTTGTGGACAAGCAACGAATCTAACACGGTCCATGATGGTGGTGCCATGTTTTCGGTTCGGGCACAAATGTGGGTCAAACCTGCTCATGAGTTTGATCCATGAGTTCTTCCCGATCTGCAACCTCGGATTAGCACATGTGGTTTTTGATTTCGCCGGCCAAATTGGCCGGCGTTTTTTTTGTTCTATCCGGCTAACTTTTCCGAATTCGGAAACAATAGACATCCGGGTAAGTTTCCGAATTCGGAAACGTTACTCGGCGGTTTTAATCGCCGTGTAACGGTGGCGCCAATTGCACGGCGCCACCATGGACGGCGGTCAAAACCGCCGTCCAACTGGGACGGAACCGCCGTGTTCCGTCCCATATTCTACTAGTGTGTATAAAATTGTAAAAACATTGAAGGGGAAAAGTGTTGGAGTGGAAGTAGGGGAAATCACACCACCTAGTGGAATGAACCCTCTGAGAAATTTAAGATCGTTGAAGAAAAGAGCTCGTACCATGAGCCATGGAAAGCTTGCAATCCAGGAGGCTACACACATAGATGCCAGTGAGGAGAAATTCCAACCTAGACTTGCTATCTCATACAATGGTCCCAAAAGGAAGTTGTTCATGGAGGAAGCAAATGATTAGCAGTCACGTAAAGATTAGCAGCTGGAGCAAGCTACACAACAAACTCAGCCTAAACTGTGACAGGTTCTGGTAAAGCACAGACAGAGACTGTCGAGGGTTTCCAGGCCCATGTATATCATCAGCTAGAACTGTCGAAGGTTGTCTGACTGCGGTCCGGGAGCTCAGGCAGTTCAGAATTGCGTACTATTGTATGCATGAATTCGCGACTTCATTTTTTTGTGAAACCAAGATTTCCGTTTTTTATATAGAAATTTTTTTAAAACAGTTAGATTTTGAGGGAGTTTCTATAGGGTTGCAAGACAGTCCGGAGGCCTTGCTCTTTTATGTCAAAGGAATGTTCAAGAATTAATGTCAAAGTTCTTTATTTTCGTTACATAGATGTGCATGACTTTATTATGGGTAGAGAAATATAGGTTACGGGTGTCTACGGAGAACCAAATGTTACTCAGAAAAGAAGATGGTGGGAGACCTTAAAACAGGAAACTTGATCGAGAACCTCATATTCCATGGCTTTGCATGGGGGATTTTAACGAAGTTCTGTCCCAGGATGAAGAATTAGCAACGCTCCAAGGGCAGGATGAAAATCGACAGCTTCATGGATGCATTGGATCACTGCAGCTTGTTCAATTTGGGATATTGAGGACTGAAATATACTTGGAGCGGACTAGCAAAGAGCCCTAATACGAAAAAGGAGCATCTTTGATAGAGCCACGTGTTATCAAGGGCTGCATGACCTTTGTCCATGGACGAAAGTGAATACCATTAAGATGGATTACTCTAAATAATTTCTTGGTGCACATACAGCTTCGACTCGAGATCTAGGAGATGACGGAAATGGAATGGCTTTTATATTTGAAACAAAATGGATCAAGTCCATTGATCTAGAGAACATGGTGATGGAGGGCTGGAGCTCAGACGCCTTACCACTGAATGTCAAGATGGAAAATTGTGCTATTGGCCTTCTAAGATGGGGTAAGAAAGCTTTACCGAATGTTCTGATACATTAAGAAGAAGTGAAGAAGCTCCTGCATGAAGCAGAAAGTGGCCACATTGATGATGCAACAAAATAGGAAATTGTGGAGCTCGGGAATTAATACGAAACACTTCAAGAGGCTGAAGGGATAAAATGGAGACAAAAAGAAAAGCAACACTGGCATAAAGTATGTGACCGGAATATAAACTTTTTCAAGAAGTGGGCTACAAAGAGAAGAAATGCAAACCAAATCGAATAACTCGGGGATGCAAATCAAGTGTTGAAGAGGGATGGTGAGAGCATGGAAAGGATTGTGCTAGATTACTTTGGTAGCCTATTCTCCACTTCAGCGCCATCAAGGGAGGTAATGGAGCAAGTTTTGAGTGAAGTTCAGCCCAAGGTCACACAAGAGAAGGCAGTCGAACTAACCAGGAGATATACGGCAGTTGACGTAGAGCAAGCGGTCAAGCAAATGCACCCTTATAAATCACCAAGTCCGGAGGGGATGAGTCTAGTATATTTCAGAAGTTCATGCATATTGTAAAGAATGACGTGGTACGATTTGTGTTGTATTTCCTAAATCATGGAGTTTTTTATCCGAAGATGAACTATACGATGCACTTAGTATTACTTCCAATAGTGGAAAAGC
Organism: Sherardia arvensis; assembly: GCA_948330725.1. Classification (NCBI taxonomy): domain Eukaryota; kingdom Viridiplantae; phylum Streptophyta; class Magnoliopsida; order Gentianales; family Rubiaceae; genus Sherardia; species Sherardia arvensis. Next base: position 26,696,805 of record OX415243.1, on the reverse strand, counting down.
CAAAGTTGGTTACCCGGTTCAGACCAATCAGTTTGTGCAACGTGTCGTACCGGATAGCTCCGTATGCGGTTGCAAACAGATTAAGGCCAATCATCCTAAAAGTCATATCCGAGTCGCAACCAGCTTTTATTTTAGGGCGTCCTATAACTGATAATGTTCTTGTAGCACATGAGTTCCATCACTCGATGAAGAAGACAAGGTTTGGAAAATTGGGACACGTGAGCGTTAAGCTAGACCTGAGCAACGCATTCGAAAGAATTGAATAGAGTTTTGTCAGGGCAACATTGGAGAAGTTGGGATTTCCTGCGCTGTTTGTCAACCTGATATGGCAATGTTTGTCTACATCATCATTCTCTTTTATACTAAATGGAGTAGATCTTGGTTTCCTACTGCCAGAACGTGGGATATACCATGGTGACCCTTTTTCGCCCTACTTATATATTATATGTGCTGAAATATTCTCAATTCTGCTGAGCGGCCTGATGGCAGCAAGGAAGATAAAGGGCATAGGAGCTTCAAGACCCGGCCGGTCCTAAGCATATAAAAAAATTAAAATACGTTGCATAGTCATAAGCTCTGAGTTTTTAAGAGTTGTTTGAACTCTACAATGTCTAATTACTTCCAGTACTTTGGTTGTTTTATTATATCAAACATAAAATAAGAAGCATGATGATTTATAGTTTAGCAATAACGGTTTCACATCGAATCAAACTAAATTTTAAATTCTTGATTCAAATAATAATTATTCAAGATAATGAAGATTGAAACTTTACCTCAAATATGGTCGGGGAATCACTGGAAAACCACGGGAAACAAAACTGTTAGATTAGTTGCATGCCTAATTTACTTGTGCAGGTCTGATTTTGATTACAAATGTTCATAATTTTATTATTACATGTCTGTTGATTTAAAATATAATGAATAAATATTTTTTTGTACTGCACAAATAAATTGGATCTGCACCTAATAATGGCCAAATAAAATTAAGCACGCACTTTGCTTGAAAGGTGATATGTCTGATGGATAAGTTGCCTTGCAGTCCTGAAGAAAATGATATCAAAATGAATGCCACTACATATAAGTTAAATAATTTTAGTAAAGCGAGTAATAACTAATGGATTCAAATTTGGATTCAAATTAAAGTTTGAATTCGTTTTATATAAAAAATAAATACATAATTGTTCCAAGTGAGAATGAATGAAATAAAAAAAGGAGATCAGATTAGACACCCATCGCTGCTCATGAATGGATTTCCCTATTTAGAATTGAATGATCCTCAAAATTAAAGGCAAAAACAAAAAATTCAATATATGGAGGGAAGTGACAAAATCTTGAAGCATTTATCGGGCACCTTTATTTCCACCGTTTCTATACTATTCACCGGTTAAAACCATTCATGGGGAGAAATTCATTATTGTCTGGATCAAATTTACTCGACAAGTACCGTATGAATCGAAGATGCTGGCTTGCAACTGTGGTGCTTGATTAGAATTATTGATTCAATTCATCGAACTTGTTTGATGAATAATGAGAAGTGACTATTATCCAACATGTATCACTGTTGGATTGGTTGAGGTTTAATCTGTCGGAATTGATGAGATGAGAAAGGATCAGAATTAGAAAAATTGATTGATAGTGTGAATTTGGGGAATATATATGTGTGTGCGTGCGTGCGCGTTAGATAACGCGCGTGCACTTGCACGGTTTTTGAATTTTAATATTATTATATGAAGAAAAATATATGTCTATATAATTAAGAATAAAATGATTTTTTTTGCCAACAACTGGTTAAATGAAATTGGTTATAAATATGATTTTAATGTTTTTACTAAATTACTAATAAAATAATCATAAATTTTAAAATGATAGCATGAAATGTTGGAAACATGAATGTCAATCATTAGGAAAAAGGAAAGGAAAGAATTTAACAAGGAATATGGATTGTGAAATTATGAATATAGCATCCACAAGTTAAACTTTTAACAGCAAATTTAAATATATAATTTAGAAATTTAACTTTGCACTTGATTGAACATGAGCACTTCTGAAATAATATACTGCTTTATTAGAAAACATTTTCAAGAGAAGTAGTTGAGCAAGTTTTGAGTAGAATTCAGCCCAAGGACACACAAGAGACGGCAGCCGAACTAACCAGCAGATATGCGACAGTTGACGTAGAGTGAACGGTCAAGAAAATACACCCTTATAAATCACCAAATCCACATGGAATATTATGAAGAATGATGTGATACGATTTGTGTTGGATTTCCTAAATCATGGCGTTTTTTATCCGAAAATGAGCTAAACTCACTTAATATTACTTCCAAAAGTGGAAAAGTCAAAGTTGGTTACCCAGTTCAGACCAATCAGTTTGTGCAATGTGGCGTACTAGATAGATAGCTCCAAATGTTGTTAAGAAAATTAAGCAACTAATCCTGATTATCAAATGAGAAACATTTTCTAGTGTGAAGGACATGCTTCTTGGTATTATCAAATGATTTTGACATTTTCTAGTATTTTCTAGTGTTAGTGATTATTATAATTTTGTGAAGGACATGCTTCTTGGTGGAACATCAAACATCTCTCTACTTCTTGAGAGTGTAATTCTGGAACTGTTAAGGAACCCCGGCGTCATGGCTAAGCTACAAAACGAAGTCAGGCAATTCCCAGAATATCAGTACTCCACATCGAACCTCAAGATCATCAAAGAGGACGATTTAGAAAAACCTTGGATATCTCAGAGCTGTCGTCAAGGAAACCCTCCGGTTCAACCCTCCGGTTCAACCCTCCGGTGCCGTTATGCACCCGGAAATCGCAGAAGTCCGTCCAGATTCAAGGATACGACATCGCACCAGAAACCAACGTGGTCATAAACGCATGGGCGATCGGAAGAAACCCTAACTTATGGGAAAATGCAGATCAGTTTCTGCCGGTGAGGTTCCTGCAGAATAGCCCTAGTTGTGATTTCTGTTAGCTTTCACACAGATAAGCTGAGAAGAGGAGAAAGAAGAACAATGATGTTGTGCAAAAAACTGGATACTGCTTTTCTTTCATATCATCCTTTATATACACAAACTCTGAAAGAAAAAAGGAATACGAAATAATCTACTTCTACGGAAGAAGGAAACTAAATAATCTAATTTCTACGGAAAAAGGAATGGAAAATATCTACTTCCTACGGATGCTAATTAGCATCTTTATTTTCTAGAAATAGCTGCAGAAAATAAACAAACAAGGAAAAGAAAGATGACTAGAATATCTCACAAATCACCCCCGTAATCTTGTCATCACTTTATCTCTGCAACTCTGATTCTGCCCCTAAGTTCCTGAAAACGAACTCGTCCGAGAGGCTTTGTCAAGATATCAGCGAGCTGAGCTTCTGTGTTGATGTAGTCGATGTCAATATCGCCCTGCTCCAGATAATCTCTAATCAAATGGTAACGTATATCAATGTGTTTACTTCGATCGTGAAACACAGGATTTCGGCTTAGATCGATTGCTGATTTGTTGTCCACCAGTAACGTTGGTGCTTGTGGCTGTTCACCTTGCATTTCACCAAGCAATCTACTAAGCCAAACACCTTGGCAAGCGGCAGTGACAGCTGCAATATACTCTGACTCGCACGAAAAGAGTGCCACCACCCGTTGTTTCTGTGATTGCCAACTCACCGGAGATTGACCTAGGAAGAAAACTAGCCCCGTCGTGCTCTTCCTATCGTTGACGTCTCCGCCCAAATCAGCATCACTATAACCTGCCAAGAGTAAAGGTCCAGCACTTTTTCCATATGAAACTCCAAACTCTAAAGTTCCCGCCACATAGCGTAGAATATGCTTCACTGCTGCCATATGCTCAACTCTTGGCTGCTCCATGAATCGGCTAACATAACCAACTGCAAAAGTAATGTCTGGCCGAGTATGAACTAAGTACCTGAGGCTTCCCACCAAGCTGCGGTAGTCCGTGGCGTCCACCGGTCTCCCGTCTCCCATCTTGCTTAGTTTGAGCCGTGCCTCCATTGGTGCCGCGCATGGATTGCACTCTTCCAGTCCGGCCTTTTGTAAAAGCTTCTTTGCATAAGATGATTGGCAAAGAGTGACCAAACCCTTCCATTGTTGCACTTGGATGCCGATGTAGTAACTCAGTTCGCCGAGGTCGCTCATCTCAAATAGATTCGGCATCTCCTTCTTGAACTTCGTCAGTTCTTCGATTGAAGTTCCGGTGAGGATCAAGTCATCAACGTAAACTCCAAGTAGCAGTTGCTCCTTCTCGTTGCTCCGGCGATATACCGCGTGCTCGGCTTCACATTGTACAAACTCCAAGTCGCGAAGACTCTTGTCAAGTTTGGCATTCCAAGCCCTCGGAGCTTGACGTAGTCCGTAGAGAGCCTTCTTAAGCCAAAGAACCTTGCCTTCGTTGCCTTGAATTTCGAAACCCGGCGGTTGCTTGACATAAACCTCCTCAATCAGATCACCGTTGAGGAACGTGGTCTTGACGTCCATGTGGTGGATTGGCCACCCGTGGTGTGCAGCGAGCGCGATCAGAACCCGCACCGTCTCCATTCGTGCAACTGGAGCGAACACTTCCTCATAGTCCACCCCCTGCTGCTGCACGTAGCCTTTTGCCACTAACCGTGCCTTTCGCTTCACCATCTCCCCGTTCGCGTCCTTCTTGAGCTTGAAGACCCACTTAAGTCCGATGGCGCGGTGTCTCGGTGGTAGATCGGTGAGGCGCCAAGTCTGGTTTGCCTCGATGCTTGCAAGTTCCTCTGTCATCCCCGTTCGCCATCCTTCGTCCTTCTCAGCTTCAGCTAGGCTCGTTGGTTCGTCGACTGTGAGAAGACAAAACTCCTCATCCTCAGCTTCAATCTTCTCGGTGGCGTTGAGAAGGTCCTCCATGGTTCGATACCGTCGTTGTGCCTCAACTCTGGAGGGTGGTTCCGATGCGTTTGCCGGAGGTGACACAAATTCTACGTTGGGTGGTGGTGATGCACTTGGGGTTCGTGGAATTGACACCGAAACTTCACTTTTAGGCCTGCTTCTGGTGAAATTCTCATTGTCTGAACGAAGGATTTTCTGGGCTGGTTCGCTATCTACACCAAAAGAGACAAAACGGTCGAAGTTGGAACCCTCAACATGCCCGTGGTTTTGTTGCTGTGTCGATGTGGTCCAGTCCCATACCGTGTCTTCATCAAAGACGATGTCTCGTGATACTTTCACCCGGTCTGTGGCAGGGTCGTAGACGCGGTACGCCACAGTTCCAGTTTCATACCCAAGTAGCACCATCGGCTTGCTCCGGTCCTCCAGTTTCTTCAGCCCTGGCTGCGTGGCCTTGACATGGGTGACACACCCAAACACCCGGAGATGGCTCACGCTCGGCCGGCGCCCGTGCCATGCTTCGTAGGGTGTATTGCCGCTGACGCTCTTCGTGATTCCCCGGTTCAGAAGGTAGACCGCCGTTGTCACTGCTTCTCCCCAGAATCTCATCGGCATGCCTTTGGCCTTCAAGAGGCAACGTGCCATGCTAACCACCGTTTGATTTCGTCGTTCGACCACGCCGTTTTGCTAAGGCGAGTATGGCGCCGTTGTTTGTCGATGCACACCGTGGTCGGCAAAGTACTCGCTGAGTTCTTGAGACGTGAACTCACCTCCACGATCGGTCCGCAGCATCTTCAACTTGCACCCGCTTTGTCGTTCGGCTACTGCCACGGTCCTTTTGATGGCTTCCGCCGCTTGATCCTTCGAGGTCAGCAAGACTATCCACATATATCTACTAAGATCATCTACCATTAGTAGAAAGTATCGTTTACCTCCAGGAGTTTGTGGCTCAATGGGTCCACACAGATCGGCGTGCACGAGCTCAAAGCGTTCGGTCGCTCGGTTCTTGGCTTGGCTTGGGAACGAGCTGCGTTTCTGCTTCCCGGCCAGGCAGGCGTCACACAAGCGCTCAACGTCATCGAGCAGCGGGAGTCCGTCCACCATCTTGTTCCTGACCATGCGTCGAAGGGCCTCGAAGTTCATGTGGCCGTATCTCGCGTGCCATCGCCACCCATCCTCGCACCCATGCACCGCAAGGTACCCTGGTCGTGTCAAACTGAGATGAAGGAGGTAAAGGCGCCCTTGGCCTCTTGGCACCCGCGCGAGCAAGCGCCCGTCTTGATCCCGTAACGTGAGCCACCCGTGCTGGATCCTCGTGTCGTATCCGTCCTCGTCCAGCTGACCAAGGGAGATGATGCCGCTGTGGAGCCGAGGTATGTAGTACACATCGTCCAACTTTAGGTGCTCTCCGTTCCGGCACGTAAAAAGGATCGTGCCAGTGCCTTCTATTTCCACGGAGGTGTCGTCTCCCAGTTTGACCGAGCCTCGTACATCCGTGTCTAGCTCGGAGAAGAACTCCCGTCTTCCGCACATGTGGGCACTCGCACCGGAGTCAAGGAACCATGCCGTGTCACTCTGCCCGGGCTCCTTCGTTGACCGTGCTTTAGATCGCGTCTCGTTGAGTAGGACGTGCTCCTTGGTGGCTGAGTTCCCGATCGTGAGTGAGTGAAGCCTTGCTACGAGGAGCGTCTGTTCGTCCATTTCAGCTTGCACGAGGTTGGCACGTCCCCTTCGTTCGCGCCGTGACTCGGGGCAGTCCTTGGAGATGTGGCCAGCGTATTTGTTACAATTGTAACACTTCAAATTCGTCAAGTCTCTGTCACCGCTCACCGACCGTTGGCTGTCGTCTCCCTTTTGGCTCGGTTTCTTCCCTTTCTGAAAACCCTTGCCTTTGCCTTTGTTCCCGGAGCTAGAGCTCCGTCCTCGTGCGATCCACTCTTGCTCCGTGAGCAAAACTTGGCCGTTGGAGTTGTTCGTGGTGTTGATGGAGCACTGATCTGCTGCTGACCTAAGCCTGCCGATGAGTTCCTCCACTGTCATGCCGTTCAGATCGAGCAACGTTTCGATCGAGCAAGCGATCTGGGCGTACTGGCTCGGCACCTCCCGCAAGAACTTTTGGACCACTTTGATCTTTTCTAGAGATTCACCTAAAGAATGAAGGTTATTGACGATACCTGTAATCCGCATGCCGAAGGCGTCGAGCGACTCCCCGTCCTTGAAGGCGATTTGCTCGAACTCCTTGCGTAGACGTTGTGCCGTGGCCTCACGCACTCGATCCACGCCGACTCGCATCATCCAGATTGCCTCCCAAGCTTCGTGTGCCAACGTTTTGACAGCTAGCGCCGGTACCATCTCCGGTGGCACCGCCCGAATCAAAGCCGAGAGGGCCGCCATGTCTTCCCGTTCGGACGGATCTCCAACGCCGGAAGTGGCCTCCCATAAACCTTGTTCTCGTAGGTTTATCTTCATCACGAGGGCCCATTCGATGTAGTTCGTTGCCGTCAACATGGGGTACACAATGTTGGCGCCAAGTTTGGTACGTTCTTGGATGACACGTTCGTGGATGACAACTTCGCCGTTGTTGCCGCGTCGTGGCCTGCTGCGTCCTCGTCCTCTCCGTGGTTCCGTTCGTGCCGGTGATCTCGATGCATCCGCCATAGGATCGTTGAAGCTCTTGATACCACTTGTTAGCTTTCACACAGATAAGCTGAGAAGAGGAGAAAGAAGAACAATGATGTTGTGCAGAAAACTGGATACTGCTTTTCTATTCATATCATCCTTTATATACACAAACTCTGAAAGAAAAAAAGGAATACGAAATAATCTACTTCTACGGAAGAAGGAAACTAAATAATCTAATTTCTACGGAAAAAGGAAAGGAAAATATCTACTTCCTACAGATGCTAATTAGCATCTTTATTTTCTAGAAATAGCTGCAGAAAATAAACAAACAAGGAAAAGAAAGATGACTAGAATATCTCACAATTTCAAAGGGCAGCATTTCGAGCTGATACCATTCGGCTCTGGAACGAGAAGCTGTCCTGCGATAGGGTTTACAGTTCCCACAGTTGAGCTGGCGATAGCCAATTTGATACTTAACTTCGATATTGGATCGCCGCGCGGAGCGCGAGGATTGGAAGGATATTGGAGCTGCAGAGTGGTCAGGGTAGGGCGATGCGGGGCAAGATCCCTCTACTTCTTGTTGCAAGTTTACCTAATGCCGCCTGAGCCCTCATTGGAGAATATATAATAGTGTTACTAAATAAATACCGTCTTTTACTATTTGTTTGAAATGGTAAAAGTGTGATTAAAAAATAACGTCGAATATCTTTTTAAATGTCAAATTTATAGATTTTACTATTACGGATAGGGGTGATAACGAGCCGATCCGATCACGATCATCACTATGTTCATGATCGGATCGTTTAAAATTTGAGATGATCGTGATCGATCGCGATCAAAAAAATTCATGATCGTGATCGGATCGTTTAAAAATTACAATGATCGTGATCGGCTCGTGATCGGCTCGTTATAGATAATCGATCAAATGATCAATGATCGATCGTTAACGTTTTTAAAAAGTAAAAAAACATACAAACTATCAAATTCATAAAAATTCACGGCACAACAAATTACACACATATACGGTCATTGCCAGTTTCTCAAGTACATCCAAAACTCTCCTAAGTTAAATGAGGGCACTGGGAATAAAATACAATCTTTGCTTGGCTGTAATTCAAAGTTTATACAAAATGCAACTTCTGAGCATGAGTACGAAAAGCCAGAACGCGGTTCTTGCATCTTGTAACTTGTAAGCAAAGGTAGCAAAAGGCAACACAAAATAATCATCTTCATATGCATCTGGAAATTCCCTTCTGTAGACAAAAAGTAGAAGCAAATGATATCATCAAAGTAATGCAAACAACAAACTCTTATAAAAACAAATCAACTCAAATCATGAATTAAAAGTGATACAGGAAGCTAAGTACCAGAAGCCATAAGGTGGTTCTTGCATCTTGTAAGCTAAAGTAGCAAAAGACATCACAAAATATTCATCTTCATATGATTATTGCCTGTAGAAAAAAAAAAGTTGAAGCAAATGATGAAACCAAAGTAATGCAAACAACAAACTATTTATAAAAACAAGTCGACCCAAATCATGAACTAAAAGTGATGCAATATAAAAACAAACAAATAGATTAGTAAAAACAAGAAGCTAAGTACCAAAAGCCAAAAGGTGGTTCTTGCATCTTGTAAGCAAAAGTAGCAAAAGACATCACAAAATATTCATCTTCATATGATTCTCATCTGTAGAAAAAAAGTAGAAGCAAATGTTGAAACGAAAATAATGCAAACAACAAACTATCTATAAACACAAATCATGAAATAAAAGTAATGCAAAAAATAAACAACAGATTATTAGATAAAACAAAAAGCTCACCTATAGAAATAACATCTTCAACTCAACAAGTAAGTTGAAACTCCTCCACGTCCTTTTCCTCCTGTATATGCATACGACGATATAAGAACTTGAGATTTAATTCACATAACTACAAAAAATGACATAGAGCAAAGAGGTTGTACCTTTTTCTTCTTTTTGATGTTATAAAAATTTCTGAGCCAGTCCCCTCCACACATTAAAATCTGCACCGTCTCAGTTCCCAAAGAAGCGCGATGAGGTTCAATAACTCTTCCACCTGCACTAAACGTGGATTCCGAAGCTACCGTGGTAATCGGTATCGAAAGGATATCACTGGCCATCTTAGACAATATCCTATACCGCAAATGGTTAGCTTTCCACCACTCTAGAACATCAAACTGCTCAAGCGAGTCACCTTTGCATATAAAGACTCCTTCTTCCAAGTATTTATCAAGTTCTGAATTTGTACTCTGAATGCTATCTTTTTCCATTAGCCTTTGCAAGTCCCTCAAACCAGGATTCAAAGAATTAGATGCATTTCCAACACTCTCATTTTGAGTAGAATATTCTTCAACATTCTCAGCCAAGCCAGCACTAACATGGTGATCAACATATTCTTGATATATTGAAGTTAAATTTTCACGTACCACAGCAAGTTGATCTCGTGCTTCATTTTCAGAGTACAGTGACTTATATATGTACTCAACAGCCTTTATTTTCACCCTGGGATCCAAAATGGCTGCAATGGATATCAATAAGTTGGAATCGCCCCAATACTTATCAAACTTTTCTTTCATCTTCAAAGCAACTCCCACCATGTACATGTCTGTTCCATTTGCTTCTTTATCCAATAAAGCTTTTATACCTCTTAGCTCTGGGAGAAACAAATTCACAGTAGGATAATCAGATCCTGCAATAAAATTAATTATTAGTAAATAAACATAATGAAACATTACATATTGCCGCTAAAAACACATCTAGATAGACTAGCATACAAAAAAACAGCAAAGACTTAGCGAAAATATTCTGTATTATTAAGCTACACGATCATAATCCAAAGACTTAAATCACCGGAAAACCAAATAAATGAAAGAAAATAGAAGACACTAGCACACACTAAAATAATACAGAATTCCAAGAATTGGTGGCCTTGTTCAAAAGGCTTAACTCAACATATTAGGACAGGAAAGAATGATGATCACTGGCCAAAGAGGAATTACATGTACATAATGGTTTAAGCATGACAAAAATAAGGGAAATTGGGATTTAGCAGCAAATTTTATCCAATGATATGCTGGATTTTAGGCACAATTTTTAAGGAGGTATTTTTCAGAAACAACAAAGTGATCATTTTCCAAGAAAAACAGCCAAATATGAGACAAACTAAAGCAAATATGAGACAATTTAATAACAAGGTGTTACCTGATATGATGTTTGTAACTACATGGAAAAGTTGGAGAAACTTGCAAATTTTTCCAGCCTTTTCAAACTCTTCTTCAGATGGCAATGTTTTGAAGTTTGGATCTCTCTCTCCATATCTAGGAAATACCTTCTTAAACTCTAGAGCACATGAGAGCATGGCATAAGTTGCATTCCATCTTGTTGAGCAATCTAAAACCAACTTCTTGCTTGAACATTTCAGTTGCTTAGCAATTTCACTAAAAACAGAAAACCGCCCCGCGGAAGCGGTTATGTATTTAACACTCTTTCTGACATTTTCAATGATATCACCAATCTCTTCCATTCCATATTGAACCAAAATATTCAATATATGCGCACAACATCTAACATGAAACAATTTCCCACCCAAGTAAGGTAATGTCCTTTCCATCAAATTATCTTTCAATAGCCTCACTGCAGTATCATTATAAGATGCATTATCCACAGTAACGCTAGCCAACTTGTTTACAAGCCCCCATTCCTCTAAGCACTTATACAATGCATCACAAACAGCTACTCCCGAATGAGGAGAAGGAACATTAACGAAACTCAGCACACGCTTTTGCAGTTGAAAATTGATCACAAAATGACAAGTCATAACCATATATTCAATCTTTTGATGCTGAGACTTCCAGATATCAGTAGTAATGCTAACTCTACTAATATCTTTCAAAATATTCACAGTTCGTTTCCGTTCATTAACATAACTAGTATCAATATCATTCCTAGCAGTGAATCGAGATATCTCTTTAAATTCAGGGCAAGCATTCTTCATCAAAACATTGAACAGGTAATACTCAACGAACGAAAAGGGCAACTCATGTACCATAAGCATATGAGAAATAATTTCTCTTATATTTCTTTGATCATACCTCCAAGGTCGCATACTAGGCCCAGATTCTAAACCTTCACTTTGTGCTCCAGGAACCGATGGTGAAACCAAGATTCGTTGCTGTCCACGAAGTGTACCCTTACGACAAATAGGTATGTGCCTCTTCATGTTGGTAGTATTTCCATGATACTTAAGCTTATCTTTGCAATTGTTACACTGAACCTCTTTGCTACCATCGGGTGCCTTGTTAGGAAGCAAAGTGAAACTATTCCAAACATGAGAATACTTTCTTCTTTTCCTTTGCCCATAACCAACAACTTCCACTTCTTCTTCTTCAGTCCCTGTTAAATCATGAACTTCAGCTACTGGAGTTTGAGGATCATCTTCCTCAATCACATCCATGTTGTTGATTCCAATGTTCAAGTATCCTGCATTACAGCATTAAAAACTAATGAATATGTGAATCTCCAACCAAAATAAATGCACATTCCCAAATTTAAAGCCCAAACAAAATTCATATTCAAACTTTAAAACCTAGAACTGCAAATCCCCAAATTTAAAACCCAATCAAAGTACATATTCAGAGTATAAAACCTAAAACCGCAACCAAAGTAACTGCAAATCCTCAAATTCAAAGCACAATCAACATCCTATATACATAAACGATTATTTTCATATGAATCAAAATATACAACACAAATTATAACTCACGAAAGCAAAAGCCCAAGGATACCTGGTGGTGATGTATCATGAAACTGTGAAAAATACGTTCAGAGATTGGATTCTGTCGGAGATTAAGCTCAGACCGACTGCGGTAAATTTCGAAAACGAACTGCGTTGTGCTGGAGAGGATAAGGTAAGGATGAGGTTTTTATTTCGTGAATAGGGGAAGAATAGATTCCGTTCTACTTGCGGTGAATTAATTAATAAGACACTGAAAAGTCAAGACACGTATATATTAAAAAAAACAAGTTTACCTTTTTTGTAATGGCGTGGGATTTCAAAATTAAAATTAAAATATATTTACCTTTTCTAATATTTTAATAATTACATTACTTATTTTATCAACCATTATTTTATTGATCATTTTCGATCACCTTAACGATCGATCTCGATCATCTTAACGAACGATCATTTAATCGATCTGTTCGCGATCATGATCGAGTTTTAATATTAATGATCGTTGATCGCTCATTTAATAAACGATCATAAAATTTTGATCATGATCGGTTCATTTATTAAATGAACGATCTCGATCCGATCTTTAACCGATCCGATCTCGATCTTTTTAACGAACGCTCGTGTTCGTTCTCACCCCTAATTACGGATACACTACTAGAGGTGTAAATGTAACGTTTGGATAAATGCAGAGAAAATATTGTTTATGGAATCATGAAAATAATAAATTATTATTAATAAATAAAAATAAACGTGACAAAATCGGGCTTGTTTTGATAGTTTTAGAAATATGAGTATCATATTTTTATTAACAGTTTTATACTAAGAAGAAAATGATTTATGAGATATATAGTCCGCGTGCATGCATGCACTAATAATGGGCCGTGGAAGTTTATTTGTAATAAAAAACAATTTACGTGCACGAAATAGATGTTGCATTTTGCAAAACATGGAGATTAATTCATCGCTGTCTCGATCAAATTTACTCGAGTAAATTTGATCGAGACGGCAATGTATTTATCCCCATATATAATTAAGGTTTTTTCACTTCCCTCCGTCTATTAAATTTTGTGATTTTGCTTTTAATTTTGAGGATCATTCAATTCTAATCAGGGAATACGTTCATGAGCTGAAGAATGTGATTTTTCAAGAGATAATTAATGGTTTCTGAATGGAAAGACACCAAGATTGATTTCTTGTTATGTTGAGCTTTTTAATTTCAATCAACTGAATTCGCATGAATGCTCTTTCAATGACAGATGAGGCATGTTAATTACGATAAAATGAAATTACCAGTGTTAGTAGAACGATCGATGGAGAAATTGTGTTGCGATAACTCTAGTGTCGGCTTCTCGGTGAAAATCTGTAAAGTTTCGAATTTTTCAGCTATTAATACATGACTGTAGATAGTGCTTTCAAAATATGCAACATCTATTTCGTGCACGTACACACTTGTTTATTCCTAATAAACTTGCACGATCCATTATTAGTGCATGCACACGTTCTATATATCTCATAAATTATTTTCTTCTTAATTTAAAACTATTAATTAAAAATAATTATGATACTCACATTTCCAAAACTATCCAAACAAGCCCTTTGCCGTGACATCATCTATTTCATTCCTTCTGGGTGTAAGCAACGTTCGACTCTACCACCAGTGTCGGTCCTAGAAATATCAAGATTTTAAATAAAATATAAAAAATTGAGGCTTCAAAATAAAAAATTATGCATATTTAGAAAGAATTGTATAAGTAAAGTACATAAACTGTTTAAAATTGTAATAACATTGAAGGGGAAAAGTGTTGGAGTGGAAGTAGGGGAAATCACACCACCTAGTGGAATGAACCCTCTGAGAAATTTAAGATCGTTGAAGAAAAGAGCTCGTACCATGAGCCATGGAAAGCTTGCAATCCAGGAGGCTACACACATCGATGCCAGTGAGGAGAATTTCCAATCTAGACTTGCTATCTCAGACAAGGGTCCCAAAAGGAAGTTGTTCATGGAGGAAGCAAATGATTAGCAGTCACGTAAAGATTAGCAGCTGGAGCAAGCTACACAACAAACTCAGCCTAAACCGTGGCAGGTTCTGGCAAAGCATAGACAGAGACTGTAGAGGGTTTCCAGGCCCATGTATATCATAAGTTAGAACTGTCGAAGGTTGTCTGACTGCGGTCCGGGAGCTCAGGCAGTTCAGAATTGCTTACTATTGTACGCATGAAGTCGCGACTTCATTTTTTTGTGAAACCAAGATTTCAGTTTTTTATATAGAATTTTTTTTAAAACAGTTAGATTTTGGGAGTTTCTATAGGGTTGCAAGACAGTCCGGAGGCCTTGCTCTTTTATGTCAAAGGAATGTTCAAGAATTAAGGTCAAAGTTCTTTATTTTCTTTACATAGATGTGCATGACTTTATTATGGGTAGAGAAATATAGGTTACGGGTGTCTACGGAGAACCAAATGTTGCTCAGAAAAGAAGATGGTGGGAGACCTTAAAACAGCAAACTTGATCGAGAACCTCATATTCCATGGCTTTGCATGGGGGATTGGGACACGTGAGCGTTAAGCTAGACCCGAGCAACGCATGCATTCGAAAGAATTGAATGGAGTTTTGTCAAGGCAATATTGGAGAAGTTGGGATTTCCTGCGCTGTTTGTCAACCTGATATGGCAATGTTTGTCTACATCATCATTCTCTTTCATACTAAATGGAGTAGATCCTGGTTTCCTATTGCCAGAACGTGGGATATACCATGGTGACCCTTTTTCGCCCTAATTATATATTATATGTGCTGAAATATTCTCAATTCTACTGAGCGGCCTGATGGCAGCAAGGAAGAAAAAAGGCATAGGAGCTTCAAGACCCGCGGTCCTAAGCATATAAAAAAAATTAAAATACGTTGCATAGTCATAAGCTCTGAGTTTTTAAGAGTTGTTTGAACTCTACAATGTCTAATTACTTCCAGTACTTTGGTTGTTTTATTATATCAAACATAACAAAAGAAGCATGATGATTTATAGTTTAGCAATGACGGTTTCACATCGAATCAAACTAAATTTTAAATTCTTGATTCAAATAATAATTATTCAAGATAATGAAGATTGAAACTTTACCTCAAATATGGTCGGGGAATCACTGGAAAACCACGGGAAACAAAACTGTTAGATTAGTTGCATGTCTAATTTACTTGTGCAGGTCTGATTTTGATTACAAATGTTCATAATTTTATTATTACATGTCTGTTGATTTAAAATATAATGAATAAATATTTTTTTGTACTGCACAAATAAATTGGATCTGCACCTAATAATGGCCAAATAAAATTAAGCACGCACTTTGCTTGAAAGGTGATATGTCTGATGGATAAGTTGCCTTGCAGTCCTGAAGAAAATGATGTCAAAATGAATGCCACTACATATAAGTTAAATAATTTTAGTAAAGCGAGTAATAACTAATGGATTCAAATTTGGATTCAAATTAAAGTTTGAATTCGTTTCATATCAAAAATAAATACATAATTGTTCCAAGTGAGAATGAATGAAATAAAAAAGGAGATCAGATTAGACACCCATCGCTGCTCATGAATGGATTTCCCTATTCAGAATTGAATAATCCTCAAAATTAAAAGCAAAAACAAAAATTTCAATAGATGGAGGGAAGTGACAAAATCTTAAAGCATTCATCGGGCACCTTTATTTCCACCATTTCTATACTATTCACCGGTTAAAACCATTCATGGGGAGAAATTCATTATTGTCTGGATCAAATTTACTCGACAAGTACCGTATAAATCGAAGATGCTGGCTTGCAACTGTGGTGCTTGATTAGAATTATTGATTCAATTCATCGAACTTGTTTGATGAATAATGAGAAGTGACTATTATCCAACATGTATCACTGTTGGATTGGTTGAAGTTTAATTTGTCGGAATTGATGAGATGAGAAAGGATCAGAATCAGAAAAATTGATTGATAGTGTGAATTTGGGGAATATATATGTGTGTGCGTGCCTGCGCGTTAGATAACGCGCATGCCTTGCACGGTTTTTGAATTTTAATATTATTATATGAAGAAAAATATATGTCTATATAATTAAGAATAAACTGATTTTTTTTGCCAACAACTTGTTAATTGAAATTGGTTATTAAATATGATTTTAATGTTTTTACTAAATTACTAATAAAATAATCATAAATTTTAAAATGATAGCATGAAAAGTTGGAAACATGAATGTCAATCATTAGGAAAAAGGAAAGGAAAGAATTTAACAAGGAATATGGATTGTGAAAGTATGAATATAGCATCCACAAGTTAAACTTTTAACAGCAAATTTAAATATATAATTTAGAAATTTAACTTTGCACTTGATTGAACATGAGCACTTCTGAAAAAATATACTGCTTTATTAGAAATTATTTCCGAGAGAAGTAGCGGAGCAAGTTTTGAGTAGAATTCAGCCCAAGGACACACAAGAGACGGTAGTCGAACTAACCAGCAGATATACGACAGTTGACGTAGAGTGAACGGTCAAGAAACTACACCCTTATAAATCACCAAGTCCAGATGGAATATTACGAAGAATGATGTGATACGATTTCCTAAATCATGGCGTTTTTTATTTGAAGATGAGCTAAACTCACTTAATATTACTTCCAAAAGTGGAAAAGCCAAAGTTGGTTACCCAGTTCAGACCAATCAGTTTGTGCAATGTGGCGTACTAGATAGATAGCTCTAAATGTTGTTAAGAAAACTAAGCAACTAATCCTGATTATCAAATGAGAAACATTTTCTAGTGTAAAGGACATGCTTCTTGGTATTATCTAATGAGTTTGACCTTTTCTATTATTTTCTAGTGTTACTGATTATTATAATTTTGTGAAGGACATGCTTCTTGGTGGAACGTCCAACATCTCTCTACTTCTTGAGAGTGTAATTCTGGAACTGTTAAGGAACCCCGGCGTCATGGCTAAGCTACAAAACGAAGTCAGGCAATTCCCGGAATATCAGTACTCCACATCGAACCTCAAGATCATCAAAGAGGACGATTTAGAAAAACTTGCATATCTCAGAGCTATCGTCAAGGAAACCCTCCGGTGCCGTTATGTACCCGGAAATCGCAGAAGTCCGTCCAGATTCAAGGATACGACATCGCACCAGAAACCAACGTGGTCATAAACGCATGGTCGATCGGAAGAAACCCTAACTTATGGGAAAATGCAGATCAGTTTCTGCCGGAGAGGTTTCTGCAGAATAGCCCTAGTTGTGATTTCAACGGGCAGCATTTCGAGCTGATACCATTCGGCTCTGGAACGAGAAGCTGTCCTGCGATAGGGTTTACAGTTCCCACAGTTGAGCTGGCGATAGCCAATTCTCTACTGTCAGAACGTGGGATATGCCATGGTGACCCTTTTTCGCCCTACTTATATATTATATGTGCTGAAATATTCTCAATGCTACTGAGCGGCCTGATGGCAGCAAGGAAGATAAAGGGCATAGGAGCTTCAAGACACGGCCGGTCCTAAGCATATAAAAAAATGAAAAAGGTTGCATAGCTGTGAGTTTTTAAGAGTTGTTTGAACTCTACAATGTCTAATTACTTCCAGTACTTTGGTTGTTTTATTATATCAAACATAACAAAAGAACATGATGATTTATAGTTTAGTACTGACGGTTTCACATCGAATCAAACTAAATTTTAAATTCTTGATTCAAATAATAATAATTCAAGATAACGAAGATTCAAACTTCACCTCAAATATAGTCGAGGAATCACTGGAAAACCACGGGAAACAAAACGGTCAGATTATGTGCATGCTCAATTTACTTGTGCAGGTCTGATTTTGATTTTAAATGCCCATAATTTTATTATTACATGTCTGCTGATTTAAAATATAAAGAATAATATTAATTTTTTTGTACTGCACAAATAAATTTGATCTGCACTTGATAATAGCCAAATAAAATTAAGCACGCACTTTGCTTGAAAGGTGATATGTTTAATGGATAAGTTGCTTTGCAGTCCTGAAGAAAATGATGTCAAAATGAATGCAACTACATATATGTTAAATAATTTTAGTAAAGCGAGTAATAACTAACGGATTCAAATTTGGATTCAAATTAAAGTTTGAATTCATTTTATATCAAAAATAAATACATAATTGTTCCAAGTGAGAATGAATGAAATAAAAAGAGGAGGAGATCAGATTAGACACCCATCGCTTCTCATGAATGGATTCCCTATATAGAATTGAATGATCCTCAAAATTAAAAGCAAAAGTAAAAATTTCAATATATGGAGGAAAGTGACAAAATCTTAAAGCATACATGGGGAGAAATTCATTATTGTCTGGATCAAATTTACTCGACAAGTACCGTATAAATCGAAGATGCTGGCTTGCAACTGTGGTGCTTGATTAGAATTATTGATTCAATTCATCGAACTTGTTTGATGAATAATGAGAAGTGACTATTATCCAACATGTATCACTGTTGGATTGGTTGAGGTTTAATTTGTCGGAATTGATGAGATGAGAAAGGATCATAATCAGGAAAATTGACTGATAGTGTGAATTTGGGGAATATCTATGTGTGTGCGTGCGTGCGCGCGCATTAGATACATTATCTAACGCGCGTGCACTTGCACAGTTTCTAAATTTTAATATTATTATATGAAGAAAAAAATATGTCTATTTAATTAAGAATAAACTGATTTTTTTTGCCAACAACCGGTTAAATGAAATTGGTTATTAAATATGATTTTAATGTTTTTACTAAATTACTAAAAAAATAATCATAAATTTTAAAATGATAGCATGAAAGTTGGAAACGTGAATGTCAATCATTAGGAAAAAGGAAATGAAAGAATTTGATAAGGAATATGGATTGTGAAAGTATGAATATTTTACCATCCACAAATTAAACTTTTAACAGAAAATTTAAATTAATAATTTCGAAATTTAACTTTTCACTTGATTGAACATGAGCACTTCTGAAAAAATATACTGCTTTATTAGAAAATATTTCCAAGAGAAGTAGTGGAGCAAGTTTTGAGTAGAATTCAGCTCAAGGTCACACAAGAGACGACAGCGGAACTAACCAGCATATATACGACAGTTGACGTAGAGTGAACGGTCAAGAAAATGCACCCTTATAAATCACCAAGTCCAGATGGGATATTATGAAGAATGATGTGATTCGATTTGTGTTGGATTTCCTAAATCATGGCGTTTTTTATCCGAAGATGAGCTATACACACTTAATATTACTTCCAAAAGTGGAAAAGTCAAAGTTGATTACCCACTTCAGACCAATCAGTTTGTGCAATGTGGCATACTAGATAGCTCCAAATGTTGTTGCAAATAGATTAAGGCCAATCATTCCAAATGTCATATCCGAGTCGCAACCAGTTTTTATTTCAGGCGTCTTATAATTGATAATGTTCTTGTAGCATATAAGTTCCATCACTCGATGAAGAAGAGAATGTTCAGAAAATTGGGACACGTGAGCGTTAAGCTAGACATGAGCAAAACATTCGACAGAATTAAATGGAGTTTTGTCACAACAACACTGAAGAAGTTAGGATTTCATGCACCGTTTGTTAACCTGACATGGCAATGTTTGTCTACAATTACATCATCATTCTCTTTTATACTAAATGGAGTAGATTTTTTTTTTCTACGACCAGAGAGTGTGATATGCCAGGGTGACCCTTTATCCCCTTATAGTAATTAATATGTGCTGAAATATTCTCAATGCTGCCGAGCGACCTGATGGCAGCAATGAAGATCAAGGGCATAGGAGCTTCAAGACACGATCCCAAGCAATAACGTTTATTCTTTGTCGATGACGTTCTTTTGTTTGTTTGGAGAAGCGACGGAGAATGAGGCTCATTACTTACAATGGGCGATTAGCCTGTTTGAAGGTATACCGGGCCAGCGCATCAACTCTGACAAATCTGACATCTTATTTAGTCCTAATACACTAGATGAGATGAGGAATAAAATGTGTGACATATTGAATGTTTCAAAAGTGGCCCCTCGGGAGAAATATTTAGGGTTATCGTCGGAAATTGGCTAAAATAATAAGCAACTCTGTCAATATGTAAAGGACCCCGGATCCAAGCCAAGCTTGATAGTTGGAGGGATAAAAAAAACCTATCGAGATCAGGGAAAGAATTATCTCATCAATTATTTTCTTCTTAGCACAAACCATTTGTGAAAAACAATCATGATACTGATCTTTCTAAAACTATCCAAACAAGCCTGATTTTGTGGTTTTATTTATTTCAATAAATTACTATTAATATGATTTTATAAAAATTATTTTCTCCGCATCGAACTAAACGTTACGTTTACCTCTAACCTACTATATATATATATATATCATAAATTATTTTATTCTTTGTATAAAAGTCATTTATGAAAAATAATTATGATACTCGTGTTTCTTAACTATCTAAACAAGTCCGATTTTATCACTTTTATTCTTATTTATTTCAATAATTTTGTCAATATCATTAGACCTGATTTTGGTAAAATGTCAACACCACAGGTCTGTGTAAAAGAGTTTAGCTTTTTAATCAATTTGTTGGTAGTATCTGATCCAAGAATTTGGTAATGACGGTTTCACATCGAATCAAAATAAATTTTAAATTCTTGATTCAAATAAATAATAGTAAAGCGGGCGGACTAGATGCAATCTAATTTAATTGTGCAGATTTGATTTTAACTTCAAATATAATACAGGTTCGATGATTTAAAATATGAAATATAATATTATCATCTCTGGATCCTGCACAAATAAATTGAATTTACACGGCCAAACAAAATTAAGCACGCACTTTGCTTGAAAAGTGATACGTCTGATGGATAAATTATTTTGCAGTCCTGAAGAAAATATGTGAAAATGAATGCAAGTATAAATAAGTTAAAGAATTTTAGTAAAGCAAGTAATAACTCACGGATTCAAATTAAAGTTTGAATTCGTTTTATATCAAAAATAAATACACAATCATTCCAAGTGAGAATGAATGAAATAAAAAGAGGAGGAGATCAGATTAAACACCCATCGATGCTTAAGAATGTATTCCCTCAAAATTAAAAGCAAAAGCAAAAAAATTCAATAGATGGAAGTAAGTGACAAATTCATTGTTGTCTTGGATCAAATTTACTCGACAAGTACCGTATAAATCAAAAATGTTGGCTTGCAATTGTGGTGCTTGATTAGAATTATTGTTGGCTTAAAGTATGAATATAGCATCCACAAATTAAACTTTTAACAGAAAATTTCAATACATAATTTAGAAAATTTAACTTTGCACTTGATTAGTATAACAATATTCATTAGAACATTATTTTGTACACAAGATCAAATATATATATAACTATAGGACCAAATTATCTTAACCTAAATACAGGAATCATTTTTCCGAGGTGTTCCTCATAAGCGTTTAAATCTTTAAAATGGTTGTAAAAATAAAAATTTACAGAGTTAATTAATAGGCAATCTTAAGATTCCATTTATAGTAGCAATACAAAGAGTAATACAGAGAGTAAACATCATCTATTAATTTTGTTTTGGTTAAACAGTCATAACAAATCCGACTTCAGCACCAATTGAAGTCAAAGGGATCAACCGAAGCATCACGCGACTACTGAATTCGCTCATGGAATTTGCGGTAGTAAAGGTCAATCGTTCTTTGCTCGGCAAGAAATATACACTGGCCACAAATCTTAGTTGTAATATTTGTAATAGTATCAGAACAATTTCCTTTCTTTAAATTAATAAAATATTTGTTATAAAAAAAATACAATCAACCGTGACTAGTCCACCAAGACCATTCCTGTTTCAGATTAAAAAAGAGTGTCATTCTATCATATCTTCTTCTGTAGAAAACATATTTATAGCCAAATAAGAAACGGTAGTTAAAAAGATTACACAAAATAAAAATTTCCTCACAAATTCAATCAATGTCCATGAGAAATTAACACTATCCATATTGGCATGGTAAAAATAGCTCTTATCGGAAAAAAAAAATCAACAGAAAACCCAAAGCTAGTGCTAGTTAAGAAGCGTAGAAGGAGGATGATAGGAAGCTATATGAGCCTGAGGTGGATGACCATATGAAAAACCATTATTATTTTTATTTTTATGAAAAAAATACGAAATCTCATTCAAATCTCTGGAAAACGTTCAGAATCGTTGGACAAAAAGAAAGACGGAGCAATGTCCCAAACTCTATTCTCCTCTACACTAGATTTTGCATAAGCAGCCAGCTGATGAGCCATACTATTATTAATTTGTGGTATCCAGTAAGGAAAATCAGAGTTTAGAGTATCCATCCTTCTCCGTAAAGTCTGCACCAAATTCTTACACCATGTCGGTGGTTCATCCAACTCCCTAATTGAGCGTATCAAGGTAAGCAATCTCTCACAATGATGGGCTTATTAGCTAGCAGGTGCTCCACCAATTCCATCGCATCATATGTCCCAACAACTTTTTAACTGGATTCAAGCAGCACTCTAATCACCTTCTCCAAATTTAATAAAGAGGAACCATTTGGAGTTTTAGGAGCTTCTTCAGCTTTACTCTTCAGATCGAGTGCTTTTTTCTTCATTTCCTTTCCTTTCTCACCAGCCATTAATTCAATCACAAGACTTTCAACTTCATTCCTCTTAACGTTATTGTCTATTTCAATTCCAATCCCCCATTGAGAGTAACAATACCAACAATTAGTCTGTTGCTCGGAGAAAAATGGCCAGCAAATCACAGGTACCCCGGAACCAATGCTTTCTAGGATAAAATTCCATCCACAATGAGTCAAGAACCCTCCAATTGAAGGGTGTTTGAGAACCTGTTCTTGGGGGCACCAGAAAGCCAACATTCCTCTACTTTTAGTCTCCTCTAAAAAATCAGGAGGAAGAATGACAGAATCTCCAGAAACAAGATCAGGCCTAATAATCCACAGAAATGTCTGTTTACTGTTTGCAAGTCCCCATGCAAACTCCACAAGCTGGTCAGGGGTCATAACCGTGATACTTCCATAGTTGACATAAACGACGGAATTAGGGTCCTTCTTTTCCAGCCAATCCAAGCACTCTGGCTATTCTATCCAAAGATTTGAGCCAAGCACAGCTAAACTCTCATCGTCGACCATTTCTTCGAGAAACTGCAGCGGCCCTATGGACTAAAGTGGTGGAAGGAAGGATTGCAGAGCGTTTATGGCCTCGTGCTCGAGTTCATCAAAGGTGTTTAAGACAACCGCGGTATCTTTCTTGGCTCTTCCTATTTCTTGCAGCATAAATTTTATCATGAAATCATCTGGATTTGTTGTTCTTAAAAAACTTGGAAGATCTCGCAGGCGGATGCCTTTCATTCCTGGAATCCAGTCTAAAGTTTGCCCTAAGTATCCATTTGTCAAATAACTTTCATCTGAAAAAATAAATGGATATAAAGGCTATTAACATATCTGACATATATCTTAGACTCAAATATATATATATATATATATATATATATATATATATATATATATGTCAAAAATTAGTTGCTTTTCACATTAAAATTTCTATTACATGTGAGATATTTATACATTCACCATAACATTCATTTTCAAAGTTGTTATTTTTAACTATAAAAAGATCCAAGTCGGTTTGAAAATGTTTTTTGAAAAAAAAGAAGTCAATTTACACATTTTCAGTTGTATGAAAATACCTTTGAGTGGGGTGAGGCCCTTTTCAATAAGCTGAGGATACTGCATATATTCCAGATATCCACATGTACTGGCTGTCCAATGTAGCACTTCAGGTAGTCCAAGTTCCTCAGCAGCTTCAAGGGTGAAGGTCATGGCTCCATCCGAAACTATGCAAGAAACCGGCGGGGGCTTCTGAGCTACTCGTATCGTTGAGCTTCGCGAGAAGCTCCTTGAACGGCGCAGTACAAGTATTAGTCATGGATTCATTGAGAGCTGGGATGTCCTGAGTCGCGTCGAGATCCGAAGGAGGAAGGCCATCCGGGATGGTTCTGAACTGGAAAGAAGGCAAGCCGTTTAAGGCATCAGGGCCTCTGGATTTAAGCCGTTGAACTCTGTGTTGACAAAAGTTATGTAAAAGCCTTTGTGGTGAAGGATTTTTGCTAGTTTCAGCATAGGGTTCATGTGGCCTTGTGCTGGATATGGCCAAGCTACAAAACGAAGTGAGGCAATTCCCAGAATACCACTCCATATTGAACCTCAAGATCATCAAAGAGGACGACTTAGAAAAACTTGCATATCTCAGAGCTGTTGTCAAGGAAACCCTCTGGTGCCGTTATACACCCGGAAATCGCAGAATTCCGTCCAGATTCAAGGATACGACGTCGCACCAGAAACCAACGTGGTCATAAACGCATGGGTGATCGGAAGAAACCCTAAATTATGGGAAAATGCAGATCAGTTTCTGCCTAAGAGGTTTCTGCAGAACAGCCCTAGTTGTGATTTCAAAGGGCAGCATTTCGAACTGATACCATTCGGCTCTGGAAAGAGAAGCTGTCCTGTGATAGGGTTTACAATTCCCACAGTTGAGCTGGCGCTTGCCAATTTGATACTTAACTTCGATATCGGATCGCCGGGCGGAGCGCGAGGATTGGAGTTGCAGAGTGGTCAGGGTAGGGCGATGCGGGGCAAGATCCCTCCGCTTCTTGTTGCAAGTTTACCCAATGCCGCCTGAGCCCTCATTGGAGAATAATAGTGTTACTAAATAAATACCATCTTTTACTATTTGTTTGAAATGGTAAAAGTGTGATAAAAAAATAACGTCGAATATCTTTTTAAATGTCAAATTTATAGATTTTTACTATAAAAATTCTCAAAAGAGACCGTCCAGATTATAGACGGGACTGGAGAAAAAGGAAAAAAATATGCGAGGGCTTGGTTGAAAAGAAACTCAATACGCGGGGGTCTTTTTGCAATTTTGTGAAATATGATTGATATAAATAAGAAATTTTCATTATCTCTCCCCACTTTTTGATTTCTCCATAACCGCAGCTCCTCATTCCTCTCCCCCAAATCCAAAACCTAATCTCTTCCATCTATGGTGGTTTTCCGATTCATATGTTAATTCAAGCGTGCAGAATAGCAAGTAAGGTTCCTGATCTCTTTAATTTGGTCTTCTTTGTCGATTTGTTCGCGGATTTTGTTTTTTTTTTTTTGATTTGTTAGTATTCAGTGTTGTAGATCTGAGCGTCATGGTGTTCATGTTCATGTTTAGATGATTTGATTTGTTTAGATATTCGTGTTCATGTTTGGGACTATAATGTGGACCTTATGTTCTTAAAACCCCATGTTCTGATATGTTTGAGGCATGAATGACCAGATGTGAGGTTTGGTGTGTGAAAATTGGCTAGGGTAGCATGTGTAGATGTTCGTGTTCATGTTTGTACCTATA
Organism: Sherardia arvensis; assembly: GCA_948330725.1. Taxonomy (NCBI): domain Eukaryota; kingdom Viridiplantae; phylum Streptophyta; class Magnoliopsida; order Gentianales; family Rubiaceae; genus Sherardia; species Sherardia arvensis. The sequence goes on along the minus strand of OX415243.1, from coordinate 26,671,145 downwards.
ATGTGGACCTTATGTGCTTAAATCCCTATTTTCTGGTCTGTTTGAGGCATGAATGGACATATGTAAGGTTAGGTGTGTGAAAATTGGCTAGGGTAGCATGTTTAGATGTTCGTGTTCATGTTTGGGACTATAATGTGGACCTTATGTACTTTAAACCACATGTTCTGGTCTGTTTTAGGCATGAATGGTTATATGTGAGGTTTAATGTATGAAAATTGGCTAGAGTAGCATGTTTAGATGTTCGTGTTCATGTTTGGTACTATAATGTGGACCTTACGTGCTTAAAACCCCATGTTCTGATGTATTTGAGGCGTCAATGGCTAGATTTGAGGTTTGGTGTGTGAAAATTTGCTAGGGTAGCATGTTTAGATGTTCGTGTTCATGTTTGGGACTATAATGTGGACTTTATGTGCTTTAACCACATGTTCTGGTCAGTTTGAGGCATGAATGGCCAGATGTGAGGTTTGGTGTGTGAAAATTGGCTAGGGTAGCATGGTTAGATGTTCATGTTTGGGACTATAATGTGGACCTTACGCGCTTAAAACCCCATGTTCTGATCTGTTTGAGGCATGAATGGCTAGATGTGAGGTTTGATGTATGAAAATTGGCTGGTGTAGCATGTTTAGATGTTCGTTTTCATGTTTGGGACTACAATGTGGACCTTATATGCTTAAAACCCCATGTTCTGATCTGTTTGAGGCATGAATGGCTTGATGTGAGGTTTGGTGTGTGAAAAATTGGTTAGGGTAGCATGTTTAGATGTTCGTGTTCATGTTTGGGACTATAATGTGGACCTTATGTGCTTAAAACCCCATGTTCTGATCTGTTTGAGGCGTGAATGGCCAGATGTGAGGTTTGGTGTGTGAAAAATTGGCTAGGGTATCATGTTTAGATGTTCATGTTCATGTTTCTGCCTATAATGTGGACCTTATGTGTTAAAATCCCCGTGTTCTGGTCTATTTGAGGCATGAATGGCCAGATGTGAGGTTTGGTTTGTGAAAATTGGCTAGGGTAGCATATTTAGATGTTCGTGTTCATGTTTGAGACTATAATGTGGACCTTATGTGCTAAAATACTCATTTTCTTGTAGAAACAAATGCAGAGATCATGACGCAGGTCGCCTAGTAAATAGTGCAGCCCAGTGAATAGTGACAGATCAGTGAATAGTGCAGCCCAGCGAATAGTAACGGATCAGTGAATAGTGCGCATGAATAGAAACAATTTTGAGTAAATTGCAATTAAGGACCTCTTTGTTTTATTTTACTACACCATTACTATATAGTTCTTGGTCTATAATATAAACGGTCTCTTCAGAGACTTTCTCTTTTTACTATTATGGATACACTACTAGAGGTGTAAATGTAACGTTTGGATAAATGCAGAGAAAATATCTTTTATGGAATCATGATTATAATAAATTATTAATAATAAATATAAATAAAAGTGACAAAATCGGGCTTGTTTTGATAGTTTTAGAAATATGAGTATCATATTTTTATTAACAGTTTTATACTAAGAAGAAAATGATTTATGAGATATATAGTCCGTGTGCATGCACTAATAATGGGCCGTGGAAGTTTATTTGTAATAAAATAAATTTACGTGCACGAAATAGATGTTGCATTTTGCAAAACAATGAGATAAATTCATTGCTGTCTCGATCAACGATCAAATTTACTCGAGTAAATTTGATCGAGACAGCAATGAATTTATCCCCATATATAATTAAGGTTTTGTCACTTCCCTCCATCTATTAAATTTTGTGATTTTGCTTTTAATTTTGAGGATCATTCAATTCTAATTAGGGATTACGTTCATGAGCTGAAGAATGCGATTTTTCAGGAGAGAATTAATGGTTTCTGAATCGAAAGAAACCAAGATTGATTTCTTGTTATGTTGAGCTTTTTAATTTCAATCAACTGAATTCGCATGAATGCTCTTTCAATGACAGATGAGGCATGTTAATTACGATAAAATGGAATTACCAGTGTTAGTAGAACGATTGATGGAGAAATTGTGTTGCGATAACTCTAGTGTCGGCTTCTCGGTGAATATCTGCAAAGTTTCGGGTTTCAGCTATTAAGACATTGCTGTAGATAGTGCTTTCAAAATGCAACATCTATTTCGTGCACGAACACACTTGTTTATTCCTAATAAACTTGCACGACCCATTATTCGTGCATGCACACGCACTATATATCTCATAAATTATTTTCTTCTTAATTTAAAACTATTAATTAAAATTAATTATGATACTCACATTTCCAAAACTATCCAAACAAGCCCTTTGCTGTGACATCATTTATTTCATTCCTTCTGGGTGTAAGCAACGTTCGACTCTACCACCAGTGTCGGTCCTAGAAATATCAAGATTTTAAATAAAATATAAAATTGTAAAAACATTGAAGGGGAAAAGTGTTGTAGTGGAAGTAGGGGAAATCACACCACCTAGTGGAATGTACCCTCTGAGAAATTTATGATCGTTGAAGAAAAGAGCTCGTACCATCAGCCATGGAAAGCTTGCAATCCAGGAGGCTATACAAATCGATGCCGGTGAGGAGAAATTCCAACCTAGACTTGCTATCTCAGACAATGGTCCCAAATGGAAGTTGTTCATGGAGGAAGCAAATGATTAGCAGTCACGTAAAGATTAGTAGCTGGAGCAAGCTACACAACAAACTCAGCCTAAACCGTGGCAGGTTCAGGCAAAGCACAGACAGAGACTGTAGAGGGTTTCCAGTCTGTCCAGGCCCATGTATATCATCAGCTAGAACTGTCGAAGGTTGTCTGACTGCGGTCCGGGAGCTCAGGCAGTTCATAATTGCGTACTATTGTACGCATCAAGTCGCGACTTCATTTTTTTGTGAAACCAAGATTTCAGTTTTTTATATAGAAATTTTTTTTAAACAGTTAGATTTTGAGGGAGTTTCTATAGGGTTGCGAGACAGTCCGGAGACCTTGCTCTTTTATGGCGGAGGAATGTTCAAGAATTAATGTCAAGGTTCTTTATTTTCGTTACATAGATGTGCATGTCTTTATTATGGGTAGAGAAATATAGGTTACGGGTGTCTACGGAGAACCAAATGTTGCTCAGAGAAGAAGATGGTGGAAGACCATCAAACAGCAAACTTGATCGAGAACCTCATATTCCATGGCTTTGCATGGGAGATTTCAACGAAGTTCTGTCCCAGGATGAAGCAATTAGCAACGCTCCAAGGGCAGAATGAAAATCGACAGCTTCATGGATGCATTGGATCACTGCAGCTTGTTCAATTTGGGATATTAAGGACCGAAATATACTTGGAGCGGACTAGTAAAGAGCCCTAATACGAAAAAGGAGCATCTTTGATAGAGCCACGTGTTATCAAGGGCTGCATGACCTTTATCCATGGACGAAAGTGAATACCATTAAGATGGATTACTCTAAATAATTTCTTGGTGCACATACAACTTCGGCTAAGAGACTCTGGAGCTAGGAGATGACGGAAATGGAAAAGCTTTTATATTTAAAACAAAATAGATCAAGTCCATTGATCTAGAGAACATGGTGATGGAGGGCTGGAGCTCAAACGCCTTACTACTGAATGTCAAGATGGAAAATTGTGCTATTGGCATTCTAAGATGGGGTAATAAAGCTTTACCGAATGTTCTGATACGTTAAGAAGAAGTGAAGAAGCTCTTGCATGAAGCAGAAAGTTGCCACATTGATGATACAACAAAATAGAAAATTGTGGAGCTCGGGAATGAATACGAAACACTTCAAGAGGCTGAAAGGATAAAATGGAGACAAAAAACAAAGCAACACTGGCATAAAGAATGTGACCGGAATATAAACTTTTTCTAGAAGTGGGCTACAAAGAGAAGAGATGCAAACCAAATCGAATGACTCGGGGATGCAAATCAAGTGTTGAAGGGGGATGACGAGAGCATGGAAAGGATTGTGCTAGATTACTTTGGGAGCCTATTCTTCACTTCAGCGCCATCAAGAGAGGTAATGGAGCAGTTTTGAGTGAAGTTCAGCCCAAGGTCACACAAGAGAAGGCAGCTGAACTAACCAGGAGATATACGGCAGTTGACGTAGAGCGAGCGGTCAAGCAAATGCACTCTTATAAATCACCAAGTCCGAATGGGATGAGTCTAGTATTTTTTCAGAAGTTCTGGCATATTGTGAAGAATGACGTGATACGATTTTTGTTGTATTTCCTAAATCATGGAGTTTTTATCCGAAGATGAACTATACGACGCACTTAGTATTACTTCCAATAGTGGAAAATCCAAAGTTGGTTACCCAGTTCAGACAAATCAGTTTGTGCAATGTGGCGTACCGGATAGTTCCTTATGCGGTTGCAAACAAATTAAGGCCAATCATCCTAAAAGTCATATTTGAGTCGCAACCAGCTTTTATTTCACGGCGTCCTGTAACTGATAATGTTCTTGTAGCACATGAGTTCCATCACTCGATGAAGAAGACAAGGTTTGGAAAATTGGGACACGTGAGCGTTAAGCTAGACCTGAGCAACGCATTCGAAAGAATTGAATGGAGTTTTGTCAGGGCAACATTGGAGAAGTCGGGATTTCCTGCACTGTTTGTCAACCTGATATGGCAATGTTTGTCTACATCATCATTCTCTTTTATACTAGATAGAGTGGATCTTGGTTTCCTACTGCCAGAACGTGGAATTTGCCATGGTGACCCTTTTTCGCTCTACTTATATATTATATGTGCTGAAATATTCTCAATGCTGCTGAGCGGCCTGATGGCAGCAAGGAAGATAAAGGGCATAGGAGCTTCAAGACACGGCCGGTCCTAAGCATATAAAAAATTAAAATATGTTGCATAGTCATAAGCTCTGAGTTTTAAAGAGTTGTTTGAACTCTACAATGTCTAATTACTTCCAGTAATTTGGTTGTTTTATTATATCAAACATAACAAAAGAAATATGATGATTTATAGTTTAGTAATGACGGTTTCGCATCGAATCAAACTAAATTTTAAATTCTTGATTCAAATAATAATAGTTCAAGATAACGAAGATTCAAACTTTACCTCAAATATGGTCGGGGAATCACTTGAAAATCACGGGAAACAAAACGGTCATATTATGTGCATGCCCAATTTACTTGTGCAGGTCTGATTTTGATTTTAAATGTCCATAATTTTATTATTACATGTCTGCTGATTTAAAATATAAAGAATAATATTATTATTTTTTGTACTGCACAAATAAATTGGATCTGTAAAAATAGTCAAATAAAATTAAGCACACACTTTGCTTGAAAGGTGATATGTCTGATGGATAAGTTGCTTTGCAGTCATGAAGAAAATGATTTCAAAATGAATGCAACTACATATATGTTAAATAATTTTAGTAAAGCGAGTAATAACTAACGGATTCAAATTTTGATTCAAATTAAAGTTTGAATTCGTTTTATATCAAAAATAAATACATAATTGTTCCAAGTGAGAATGAATGAAATAAAAGGAGGAGGAGATCAGATTAAAAACCCATCGCTGCTCATGAATGGATTTCCCTATTTAGAATTGAATGATCCTCAAAATTAAAAAGCAAAAGCAAAAATTTCAATAGATGGAGGGAAGTGACAAAATCTTAAAGAATACATGGGGAGAAATTCATTATTGTCTGGATCAAATTTACTCAACAAGTACCGTATAAATCAAAGAAGATGGCTTGCAACTGTGGTGCTTGACTAGAATTATTGATTCAATTCATCGAACTTGTTTGATGAATAATGAGAAGTGACTATTATCCAACATGTATCACTGTTGGATTGGTTGAGGTTTAATTTGTCGGAATTGATGAGATGAAAAAGAATCAGAATCAGGAAAATTGATTGATAGTGTAAATTTGGGGAATATATATGTGTGTGCGTGCGTGCGCGTTATCTAACGCGCGTGCACTTGCACGGTTTATGAATTTTAATATTATTATATGAAGAAAAATATATGTCTATATAATTAAGAATAAACTGATTTTTTTTGCCAATAACGGGTTAAATGAAATTGGTTATTAAATATGATTTTAATGTTTTTACTAAATTACTAATAAAATAATCATAAATTTTAAAATGATAGTATGAAAAGTTGAAACATATGAATCTCTATCATTAGGAAAAAGGAAAGGAAATTTTTTATTAAGGAATATGGATTGTGAAAGCATGAAAATAGCATCCACAAGTTAAACTTTTAACAGAAATTTCAATATATTATTTATAAATTTTAACTTTGCACTTGATTGAACATGAGAACTTTTGAAAGAATATAGCTTCATTGGAAAAAGAATTGTAGGTTTTCTTCGTAGGCCTTTTCATCAGTATAAAAATATTCATTATAACATTATTTTGCACACAAGATCAAATATATATATAACGGAGCTGCTCCATGCAGTCCTTCAATTACTTCATGCAGCCCTAATTTCTATGTGAATGGTCTATATTGTCCTTACTTAAATTTTTATTTCTTCTGCTATCACAGGATTTTACGAATTTTCTCAATTACCCACTTACTCATACTTCCTTACCAGTTACAAGTCTGGCTTCCTTCGTGTCCAAAGAAACCCAGAAGCTTCCCCAAATAAAAAGCTCTGCACCTACCTCAACCAAATCGATCCATCAAGAATCTGGTCCGAGCATACGGGTCGGACCCAAACTGGATCCTTCCAGCAGAGCTTCTGTTACGACCGCTGTAAGTGGGGCTGGTCCTTCTCCGTCTCCTGGGGCTACTCCGTCCAGATAATTCTGTTGCAGTTGACGGTGAAAGATCAGGACACGAAAGTAGTGTGACTGAGCTTCAAATTGGGACACAAAATCTTTGTCTCTACTTGTCTAAATGGCCACGTATATAATGTGACCCACAAATGGATCGGCCGCATTCATCTTGTGTCTTACAGACAAAGAAGTCACGCAGAGGTAGTGGCCGGATAGATAAGCAGTCACGCAGATCTAGTGGCCGGATAACAGAGCAAATCGCATGGTTTTTATCAAAGAAGAGGATATTTTTCTTACTAGAATAAGCATTTCATGTGTGAAATTCAAACATACACATTTATACTCACATTTTGCATCTTTTCACCACGCTGTTCGTCAATCCTCTTCTCTGTTTGATATAAATGAGCCTTTGGAAGAAAATGAGTAGAGTTTTCTGAATTTTGGAGTAAGATGGAAGTGTTGGGGTCATTGTGGGTAAAACAGAAAAGTTTGGGACATATCTTTAAATTCTGAAAACTATACATGCTACTTGATTTTAAGGGTATATGAGTCATTTTCTTCAACTTTTGGGGCTGCATGGAGTAAAACAGGGACTGCAAAAAGCAACCCTTATACTATAGGACAAAATTATCTTAACCTAAATACAGGAATCATTTTTCCAAGATGTTCCTCATAAACGTGCAAATCTTCAAAATAGTTGTAAAAATAAAAATTTACAAAGTTAATTAGTAGGCAATCTTATGGTAAAAATAGCTCTTACCGGAAAACAAAGATCAACAGAATATCCAAAGCCAGTGCTTGTTAAGAAGCGTAGAAGGAGGATGATAGGAAGCTATATGAACCTGAGGTAGATGACCATATGAAAAAATCATTATTATTTTTATTTTTTATGAAAAAAATACGAAATCACATACAAATTCCTGAAAAACGTGCAGAATCGTTTGATAAAAAGAAAGTCGGAGCGATGCCCCAAACTCTATATTCTCCTCTACACTAGATTTTGCATAAACAGCTAGCTAATGAGCTAAACTATTATTAATTCGTGGCATCCAATAAGGAAAATCAGAGTCTAGAATATCCATCCTTCTCCGTAAATCTGCACCAAATCCTCACACCATGTCGGTGGTTCATCCAACTCCCTAACTGAGCGTATCAAGGTTAAGCAATCTCTCACAATGATGGGCTTATCAGCTCGCGGGTGCTCCACCAATTCCCTCGCATCATATGTCCAAACAACTTTTTAACTGGATTCAAGCAGCACTCTGATCACCTTCTCCAAATTTAATAAAGAGGAACCATTTGGAGTTTTAGCAGCTTCTTCAGCTTTACTCTTCAGATCAAGTGCTTTTTTCTTCATTTCCTTTCCCTTCTCACCAGCCATTAATTCAATCACAAGACTTTCAACTTCATTCCTCTTAACGTTATTGTCTATTTCCATTCCAATCCCCCATTGAGAGCAGCAATACCAACAATTAGTCTGTTGCTCGGAGAAAAATGGCCAGCAAATCACAGGTACCCCGGAACCAAGGCTTTCTAGGATAGAATTCCATCCACAATGAGTCAAGAACCCTCCAATTGAAGGGTGTTTGAGAACCTGTTCTTGGGGGCACCAGGAAGCCAACATTCCTCTACTTTTAGTCTCCTCTAAAAAATCAGGAGGAAGAATGGCTGAATCCCCGGAAACAAGATCAGGCCTAATAATCCACAGAAATTTCTGTTTACTGTTTGCAAGTCCCCAAGCAAACTCCACAAGCTGATCCGGGGTCATAACTGTGATACTTCCATAGTTGACATAAACGACAGAATTAGGGTCCTTTGTGTCCAGCCAATTCAAGCACTCTGGCTCTTCTATCCAAAGATTTGAACCAAGCACATCTAAACTCTCATCGTCGACCATTTCTTCGAGAAACTGAAGCGGCCCTATGGAGTAAAGTGGTGGAAGGAAGGATTGTAGAGCGTTTATGGCCTCATGCTCGAGTTCATCGAAGGTGTTTAAGACAACCACGGTAGCTTTCTTGGCTCTTCCTGTTTCTTGTAGCACAAATTTTATCATGAAATCATCTGGATTTGTTGTTCTTAAGAAACTTGGAAGATCTCGCAGGCGGATGCCTTTCATTCCTGGAATCCAGTCTAAAGTTTGCTCTAAATATCCATCTGTCAAATAACTTTCATCTGAAAAAATAAATGGATATAAAGGCTATTAACATATCTGACATATATCCTAGACTCAAATATTTTGTTACTTGCTACAAGGTTTAATTTCTGGGAACAAAAGAAAAGGGTTTAAAACATTTTAAAAGAGGATTTGCTAAATTTAGTCCATGTTTCAAAAAATAATTAATAGATAATAGTCTAAGGCTCTAATCTCCCAACTTATGTTTGTTGAACTTAACTGAAATAAAAATTAATGTGTTGACAATAAATATATTATGACTAAACTAATCTGAATTTTACAAATTATATATTATCAATACGAAATTGAATTGAACCCAAAAATATTGAATGTGTATCAATATTATGATGAATATGGATGATAATATTATGAAAGAGTACAGTATATATACCTTTGAGAGGGGTGAGGCCCTTTTCAATAAGCTGAGGATACTGCATATATCCCAGATATCCACATGTACTGGCTGTCCAAAGCAGCACTTCAGGCAATCCAAGCTCCTCAGCAGCTTCAAGGGTGAAGGTCATGGCTCCATCCGAAACTATGCAAGAAACCGGCGGGGCTTCCGAGCTACTCGTATCGTTGAGCTTCGCGAGAAGCTCCTTGAACGGCGCAGTACAAGTATTAGTCATGGATTCATTGAGAGCTGGGATATCCTGAGTCGCGTCGAGATCCGAAGGAGGAAGGCCATCCGGGATGGTTCTGAACTGGAAAGAAGGCAAGCCATCTAGGGCATCGGGGCCTCTGGATTTAAGCAGACGTCTGTGGTTGAATTCTGTGTTGACAAAAGTTATGTAAAAGCCTTTGTGATGAAGGATTTTTGCTAGTTTCAGCATAGGGTTCATATGGCCTTGTGCTGGATATGGTACACAAAGTGCGTGAGGTTTTTGATTTTCCAGAAAATTGGAGCTCATTATGTCTGTTTTTTTTCTTTTTCAGCTGCCTGCGCATGCCTTGATGATTGATGGTCAGATCTATATATACTACGTTTACGAGGATGTTGAAACTTGAAAGAATGTTGATATCTACAATCTCATATATTACTCTTATTATTTAAAATACGATATGAAAGTATGAGAACGTCCATCAAATGTATTTTGAAAGTATGAAAAATTATAGGTGATAATGTTGTTCACATGTATTTTGGACTGTGATGGTAAAATGTTGGACTAAATATATCATTTCGGGGCAAAAATATATACAAATCTCGAGTCAACTAAGGCCCTGTCAGTTCAGATTCTTCCAATCAGTTTTAGTAGCTAGCAGCTCAAAGCATTTTAAGCAATTCCAAACAGTTCAAGCAGTTTCAAGCAGTTCAAGCAGTTTTAACCGTTGACTTCATCCGACTTGTATTGTTTTAAAAAAGAAATAATATGTTTTGATATTTAGATACTAAAAAGGTTATTTTAATTGTTATCAATGAAATATTGTATATTTTAACTTGTCCAAATACATTTAAACCACATACGAATATTCATTTATAAATAATAAAATAATCTAAACAAGTCCAAGCAATTTTAACAGTTTTAACTTCTAACAAGAAGTTTTAACAGTTCAACTGACAGTGATGCTTACTAAATATCTATAAAATAATTCTATTATTGTAGTGGAGCCACCTAAATTAATTTCATTAGTTTCAAGAGTTTAATGTTGCACCTAACCACTGACTCTTGGCTTTAATATTGTGAACCCGCTTTCAATGGTTTTATTTATTAAATTTTGTTTTCTTGCTTACAATATATGTCGGTTTATCTCATAGAAATGGGCAGATTATCTGAGTTGATGTCATTCTAGCCGATCATTATAATATATAGACCAATTATCATTATTCTCAGATTATTAGCAAAGACTTCGAGTCGTGTAAAAACGAATTGATGGCATAAGATATATTTCTTATCCGATTCTAGTCTACTGCAAAACCCGGCACGTCTTTGAAGAATTATGCGTAGGCCATGACCTCATGCATACGCTTCTCAAAACATAAGGTATATATGTTTAATAATGAAATTATTTAAAAAATTATTAGACTCACACTACACTCTACTTTAAAGTTATCAAATTTGTATAGATAATTTATAAACGTAAATCAAGTTATTAATGATCAAACATACCTTGAAAAGATTAACTGAAAAATGTGAAGAACAGGTTGAGATGGAGTAGTACGCAGTTTACTACTTTCTCCGTTTAACATGAATCCGCATATTTTTCCACAAATTTTACTAATCATATAATTTGATCATAAATATCAGTAAGTATATTATAAGATATTATTATGCAAGATACTATTTGGTTTACAATACACTCTATTTATTATGTATAATAAATAAAGTTACTAATACTCAAACATGATCTGGAAAAAGTTAACTAAAAATGACATATTCAGTTGAAATAGAAGGCGTACTTAAAATCAAAAGAATTGAACATAAGAAATTCAACATTTCCAACTGTTCATAACTAATATTCTAAATAATCCAATACAAATTTCAATATTTTCACAATTAATTTTACAATTCTTATGTGGTGGTAGTGTATATGTATCCGATCAATTTATGTATGCACAATTATACATAAATTGAAAATACACATTCATACATTTTAAAATACAAAAGTAAACATATTGAAAGCTAAATTGGCTAACAATTGGATTGAAGCAGCACTTTGATCAACTTATCTAAATTAGATGAAGAAGAAACATTTGGAGTTTTAGCAGCTGCATCAGCTTTACTCTTCCATTCTAGTGCTTTCATCTTCATTTCCTTTCCCTTTTCTCCAACCATTAACGCTATCACAATACTCTCAACATTGTGCCTCTTAACATTATGGTCAATTCCATTCCAATTCCCAATTGAGTGCAACAATACCAACAATTAGTATGTTGATCAGAGAAAAATGGCCAGCAAATCATAGGCACCCCGGAGCATATACTTTCTAGAGTAGAATTCCATCCACAGTGAGTCAAGAACCCTCCAATTGAAGGGTGTTTCAGAACTTGTTCTTGAGGGCACCAAGAAGCCAACATTCCTCTACTTTTAATCGCCTCTAAATATTCAGGAAGAAAAATGGCAGAACTCTCGGAAATAAGATCAGACCTAATGATCCATAGAAATGTGTGTCTACTATTTGCTAGTCCCCATGCAAACTCCACAAACTGGTCAGGAGTCATGACTGTGGTGCTTCCAAAATTGACATAAATGACAGAATTTGAATCCTTAGTGTCCAGCCAATCCAGGCACTCTGGCTCCTCTTTCCAAAGATTTGAGCCTAACTCTGCTAAACTCTCGTCCTTGACCATTTCTTCGAAATACTGAAGCGGCCCTATGGGGTAGATTGGTGGGAGGATGGACTGCAGAGCTTTAATGGCTTCATGCTCGAGTTCGTCATAGGTGTTTAAGATAACCGCGGAAGCCTTCTTGCTTCTTTCTGTTTCTTGCAGAATAAAATTCATCATGGTTTCATCTATATTTGTAGCTCCAGGAAGATCTCTCAAACTTATGCCTTTCATTCCTGGAATCCAGTCCAGAGTTTGCTCTAGGTATTTATCTGTCAAACCATCACTTTCATCTTGAAAATGTAAATGGATCATCAAAGTCTCATCATGATAAATCAGTAAAAATCCATATACGGAGAGAGCCTAATACCTTTTAGTGGGATGAGGCCTTTTTCGATAAGCTGAGGATATTGCATATAACCCAAAAATCCACATGCACTTGCCGGCCAAAGTAAGATTCCAGGTAATCCAAGTTCCTCAGCAGCTTCAAGGGTGAAGGTCATGGCTCCATCGGAAACTATGCAAGAAACCGGCGGCACTGAGCTACTGGTATCGTTCTTCAGCTTCTCCAGAAGCTCCATGAACGGTCCGATGCAAGGATTATCTGGGATGGTTTTGAACTGGAAAGAAGGTAAGCCATCTAGGGCATCAGGGCCTCTGGATTTAAGCAGACGTCTGTGGTTGAATTCTGTGTTGACAAAAGTTATGTAAAAGCCTTTGTGGTGAAGGATTTTTGCTAGTTTCAGCATAGGGTTTATATGGCCCTGTGCTTGATATGGTACGCAAACTGCATGAGGTTTTTGATTTTCCAGCAGATTTGAACCCATTTTCTGGGTTTTCAGCTGTTCTTGACTGATGGTAGAATGAAAAAAGGCCAGAAATTGAAGTCTCAAGTATAGTCAACCAAATTACTATAAAATATACATCTTAACGACATGGCTCCAATCATACTAAAAATCAATAGAGTGACTAAAAATTAGTTAACAATTATTTTATTTTAAAAAAATCCGTTTATTAATTTGTCATTGCCACAGCTATTATGTCTATTAGTAATTAGCATAATTGAATCGCGCGTTGCGCGGTATATTTGAAATACTTTTGAGTGTAATTTTTATTGGGGTTGTTACTCAAACACAAACCCTACTTAATGAATTTGATAGAATTAAGTGAGAAAATTGCAATGAAATAAAATTATTAAATTCAAAATTTCAAACACTTTAGACATTTTAGTTTAAAATATACCTACTTAATTTTACAATATAAATTAGAAAATATCAAGGGAAACAAAATTTTAATACTTGAATTTATTTTAATGATTAAATAAATGATAAATTGATTTTTCTTAAATGAAGTATGAGTCCCAAAATAATATCGTCTTAGAACATGTTTTGATATGTTGTGCAATAAATAGCATAAAATATTTAAAAAATAACCAAATGAAAGAAATATATTACATCAAACGCAAATGCGAGTTTAAAATTTGACTAACATCTCCCATTTCTTAGTGTCATGTGAATTTTCATTAATTTTTAGTGTTTGATTTTCTTCGTTTAAAGTATTAAAATGTGTTCAGTTGCATTAATTTATTTTAAGGCAACGTAGTAAAAAGAATGGGTATGAGGCAATAAAAAAATGCAAAATACATACATACATACATACATATCAAACATGTGCATCTAAATGAAATATCCCGCATGGAAAAAGTATGAAATAATAGTATAATTTTGGCATGTAATATTTATAAATAATATAATAGTATCATACTTGAAAGTTGAAAAGGTAATTAAGTATATAGTTACTTGAATTTTATTGATCGATTGAAATCTACTTTTTTCACTTTAGTTGAATTCAATTCAGTTCAACTAAAATATATTAAATTAAATTAAAATTAATATAATTATATTCATAAACACTCAAATTATTATTTAGATTAGTTTATTTTAATTTAGCTCAATTCAATTCAGTTCAGTTTACCACAAAATAAACTCATTATAAAATTTTATACCAAAAACATTGATCCTCTTTCCACCTGATGCTACCAGCTTCCAGTCCCGGTCCGGATGATGATGAGTTTCCGACCCGGATGAGGCTTTGTCCGTGCTCCGCGCGCCCTCCCCTAATGCCCTGCAAAACAACGCCCCGGAGTATCCCGAGGATAGCTACTCCGGCGTGATGATGAAAGAGGGGCCTTTGAATAGGAGAGAGAATAAGGATATATTGAGAGAGTTTTTATCTGATAGAACATACCTTTCTCCACAAGTCCAAAGCTGTATTTATAGTTGTGAGTGGTCAGCCTCCAGCCTAGAGGCAGTGGTCCTGTCCTTTTGTCCTTATCCGGAGACAGGTCATATTCATGTCCCTTTGTCCCCGGATAACGCCATTCTAGCTGACGTCATATGGACCGGACTACTCTCTGGGCCGGAACCTAGATATGGGCCAGAGCCCATATCACCACTAGCCCCCCGAGACATGGGATTCATCCGAAAGTCCTTTCCGGAGGAGGGGTCCCGTGTCTCATCACGTCTAGTCTAACCGTTGGGATCCGCCCGGAGGCATGCGATCCAACCCGGATCTCTATTTCCGGATTGTGCGTTATGCGTTAGAACACGCGCTCGGCGCTTGAGTTTCATGCGCGCGTGTTTATAGGCGCATTTATGAGGCGTGTTACACCGTCATAAATGAGCTGTCTATTCGAGAAATTCCCTTTTCACCTTTTTTTTCAAAATGGCAATCATGTTGCCTTGGGACTCGGTCCCCCTTTTCTCGTTTGTGTAACTTATCTTCTATAAATACTGAACCATCTCATCCACTTTCATTTTTTTCACTTCTGCTATTCTTCTTCTTGTATTCTCTCTGTTTTCACTTTGCTGCATTCTCTTTTCTTCTCTTTATACAAGCACATTAGCGCTTTTCGATCTCACATATAAACATGGCACTGGAAAATGAAGAGAACAAGCAGCTCGCCGGTTTGTCTGGTGGGGATGTGCAAATCGGCCTGAATCCGGAGCCGGAGGTTGACGATCCTGCCGAGGGTGATGATGTCGATATTTCCCCGGCGGTGAGGGAGTTGGTGGAGGCGATGGTGGTTCCGCTCGCCATCGATGCTGGGCTGAGTTCGTTTCCAGGTGACGTTACCACTGTTGCTGCCATCCCCCGGAGCCATTTTCTTTATGGGATAACTTTCCCTCTTTCCCCCCTCTACTCCGCCATCTTTCATCATTTCGGCATCTCTCCGGCCCAACTACAACCGAACGGAGTTGCCGTAGTCCGAGCGTTCCTCCTGAACTGTTACAGATGCGGGGTGACGCCATGTTTAGATCTGTTCCGGGCCTTCTACCACTTGGAGGGCACTAAAGATGAGGGGATTTTCACCTTTCAGAGGCGGAAGGGGGTAAAGGATCCTAGCAAGGGTCGGCGCGACAGCTACTCAAACTGGCAGAAACATTACTTCACCTTCGACCTCGATAAGTATCCGTGCCCGGTCTGGGGTCACACTGCCAAGAAGGAAGAAAAGACGACGTTCAGTCCGGAGGGACAGGAGAACATCGCCAAGCTGGCCGCCAACCAGATCGACTTAGATCCGTTCTGGAAAGGAGGGAAGTACGTTTTCCCTTTGAGGGCATACGAGCCGGAGGTGTTCTTGAAGTGTCGCTTCTATGTCCCCCGGGATCCATCCAGTAAGTTGTTTTGGTATCCTCTGTTTTTCCTTATGCTTTTCTTGCTTTCTTCTAATCCGTTTCGGGTGTTGCCAGTTTATCCTGAAATAGGGAATGGCGTTGATCCGTCCGGACGCCAACTCAAGATAACCAACAAGGCGGAAAACCCACCAACCGGTTCGGTAACCGGCATGAAAATACCGACAGAAAAGCAATCCGAGACGGAGAGGAAGAGGAAGCGCGCTCAAGAAGATGCGCTCACCAAGGAGAAGGGCACCGTGGCCAAGAAGGCGGGAGAGGCGTCCATCAAGGAGAAGGAAGCCGCGGCTCGGAAAGCGAAGGAGGCCGCGGCCAACAGGCCGGATGGGATCGCGGCCAAGAAGGCTGATAAGAAGACGGGAGAGGCGTCCATTCATACCACCGCGGATTCGGCCGGAAATAGGGCCGAGCTCCTACAAATCCGTGTTCCGTCCTCTTCCGATGAGGAGGGAAAGGAGTCCTCCCGGTCCCATAAGCCCCCAAAGCTCCGGATTCCCAAATCTCCTCGAATTCCAGAGCAAAGTGAGCATTCCCGCGCTGGTGATCATCAGGGGGATGGGAGGAGGCTGGCGGCCGATCCTGACAATACACACCCGGAGCTTACTCACAGCAGCAGCCGGAGCGAGACTAGCAGGGTACACTAGATTTCTTTTTCCGTTTCAGTTTTGTCGTCCTGTTCGGAGTCTTATTTTTTCTTTCCTTAGGACTTTGCTGCTTACCTGATTGCTCAGCCGGGAGTATCCGAGGCCATCAACAAGGCCTTCCATGTTCAACAAACAAGGCAAGCTCAGAAACGGAGCGCACTTGAGAGGGCCAATGGGATTCTCCGTCGCGAGCTCGAGGCATCGGAGATCCGAGCTGCCGAGACGGATGCTCGGATCAAGGAGCTGGAAAGTTTGGTTTCTCCGTCCGCCCAGCGAGAGATGTGTGTGGCCTTCACCAATAAGGTACTCCGGAGCCAGGCTTTTGAGAGCAGCTTGACCGGACTCCTCCGTTCCTCCAACCAAATCTCCGCCCATCAAGTATATCAGAGCATGAGGGGTTGGGTCCCGGAGCCTAAGAGGGAGCGGTTTACCAAGTGCTACTATAAACCAAAGGCCGCTCATCAGTACAACTTCGACGTGGATCAATTCTACCGGGGCGGAGTTGAGAAGATGAATCCCTCCGTGCTGGAGATCTTCGAGGAGAATGTCGAAGAGCCGGTGTCGGCTGGGGCTATCCGTGCTTATGGCGAGGGGCTGGTGGATCTGAGTGTTGCTGTACCCCCGCCTGAAGAGGACGTCCGTCCTGAATCTCCTGTCAAGCCCAAATATCTTAAAGTGTTGAAGATGTATCCATCAGTTGACGAAGATACTGATCAGGGCGAAGGTGGAGGGGACGGGGATGGTCATCAGCCCGGTGGCACGGATAGTGAGGAAACCGATGTAGAATAACTTCCTAGCCTTTGCATTTTTCTTTTGTAGTTACCTCCGTCCTACTAGTTCTAATTTTGCTCTATTTAGTGTAGGAAGGATGGTAGCGACGACTCGGATGGGGATGACAACCCTCCGAACGATGTAATTCTCTTCTATTTATAAAACAAGTTTCCTTCTACTTGTGTGTTTATTCTCCTTATATTGTGTGTTTATTCTTCTTATATCCGTGCTTGTCCGCAGCCCAGAGATTCCGGTCCGGTGCTCCGAAGCGGAGGTGCGGATGTCCGTACTTCACCTGCTAGTTCTCACTCAACAAGCCCTCCGTGCTCTAGATGCGCGGAGTTGGAGTCTGAACTTTCCGGGTGGACGATGGGTGGAGAGCGGACTCGTGAACTTTTTATCCGCTCCGGAATGGAGCCTCTAATAGAAGAGTTCAAAGACATTCCGTCTCTGGCCGCTTGCCTCCGGGAAATATCAGAGGAGTTCGGCACTCTGTCCCAGTGTCGGGATTTTGCTCGAGAGCGGATCAGCGCGACCAGTGATGCGGACGAGACGATCTCCATGCTGCAAGCGGAGCATGAAGACTACAAGGCCAAGTTGAAAACCGAGTTGGATTTAGTTTGGTCCTTGCTTCCATTCTATGCCGAGAAGTTGAAGTGGCTGGCCAGCCGGACGGATTTTCAACGAGATTATCTGAAGCTTGAAGAAGAAAATCAAGTGCTTGCCGGACGGGTGATGGTCCTCCGGGAGAATCTGATGACCTTGCAACTTTCATACCATTTGACCGGACTACGCCTCGGATTCGTCACCCCAACCATATACCGCAACTTCCCTCATGATGTAAGTGCTCTGATCGTCCGGATGTTTAAGTTGGGGTGGAACGACCGAGAGTCCCCATACCGCCCTGCATTCGAGGAGGCTGTTGAATGGTGGAAACGGATGCATGCCGGCAGTTCTCTCCCTCCTTCGCTGACCCTCATTCCGAGTCAGGTGGCGATAGACTTCACCTTCGAGAGGTATACTGGCATCCAGGTTTCCGTCGATCCGGAAGAGTCTGCCCGTCGCGTAGAGCGACTCCGTCAAGATGCCTCCATCATCCGTCCCTTTATCATTAGGGAGTTGGCCGAATTGGCGAGGCGACGTCAGGCTCGTCTCCGGGGGGTCCAGAATGCTCGTGTCCGGGGGAGTCAGAATGCTCGTGGCGGGAACAGTCGGGGCCTCAACTGTGTCCTCAACCGAATGGCGAAGCAAGCAGCAAGGGGAAGGGGAAGAAATACTCAACCAGCGCGCCGTCCCCCAAGTCCCCGTTCGGATTCGCTCTCCTTCGCGATATCCGAGCCAAAATCCCTTCCGTCCGTCTCGAGCTGGTCCTCCGGTCAAGGGCAAAGGGAAGGCCAAAGCCACAAAGGAGACCATGCAGTCCTCCGATTCTGACTCTGACGGAATCTTTGGCTCCGATCCGGATGGAGCTGGTCCATCGGAACTTCCACCCATTCCTCCCTTTCCGTATCGAGGACCAGTGGGTCAAAGCAGTGGGAATGAGGTCCATAACCTTGAAGACAACATTCCGGAGCGGACTCCTACTGCCCTGAATCAGGAAAGGGCTCAAGACCCCAGGCCTCCGTCCCCAGAGAACGGAGCTATGTTACCTCCTACTCCGGAGCCCACCTCTCCTCCTGTCGATTGGGACATACCTTGGCCCAATAGATAGGTTTTATTTTTCTTTTGTATCTGCGTCCGTCCGGACGTAACAGATTGTACAATTGTATCATTTATTCAAATGTGATTTCTTTGTATGTCGAGATAGCTTATTCAAGCGTTTTTCCTTGTTGTTTGATCAAACCATTTCGTCCTTTTGTTTTGCTCACCTCCGTTGGTTTATTCAAACACTTCGGAGGACTTTATTTGTTCGTCTTTGCTCACTCCGTCCGTTTGTCCAAACGATCCGGAGGATTCTAATTGTGCAGAATTGAAAAATAGTACATAGTAAAATTGAACAAGTATAAAATTTAACAACTCTTCATTCAAATAATCGGACTCCGGCTAGACATACCCTTTGTCTAAATGCGGCCGGAGCCAAGTACATAGTAAGTAGGACGGAACGGAATCCTAGGCTCAACCCTAGCCAGAGGACCCGGAACTACATACTTGCTGAAAAGAAAAGACAGCTTAAAGAACTCTATCGGAAAGCATACCTACTCAGGATGCTCCGTAGAACCTTCGCAAGTTGGTGATGTTCCACCTTCTGGGGATTGCACGTCCGGACTGATCCGCCAGCTCATAACTCCCACCCGGATATGAGGCTGTGACTTGGTACGGACCTTCCCAGTTTGGTGCCAGTTTGCCAGTGGCCTCCTTCAGACTCTTATCATTCCTCCTCATCACCCAATCTCCGGGGACGAATGATTCCTTCCTGACACGCTTGTCGTGGTAACGCTTCATCCGCTCCTTCACCTTGGCCTCATGCAGCGCTGCCTGCTCTCGTTTTTCCTCCAAGAGGTCCAAATCCAGCAGCCTGCTTGATCCGAGCGGAGAGCTCCGTCCGGCTTGGTCTTCATCCCAAGTGAGGGTCCGGAGACTGGGGACTCCCACTTCAGCTGGTATGACTGCCTCCGCCCCGTATACCAAACTGTACGGCGACTGGCCCGTGACGGATCCTTCGGTCTTCCTGTATGCCCAAAGAACGCTTGGCAGCTCATCGACCCAGTTTCCTCGTGCCCCCTGCAAGCGAGTCTTCAGTCCGTTCACCACTGTCCGGTTGGTAACTTCCACTTGACCGTTGGCCTGCGGGTGGTAAACCGATGTGAGCCGCTGCGTAATTCTGTACTCCTTACACCAAGATCGAAACGGGTCATTCTCAAACTGAGCTCCGTTATCCGTGACGATGTACTTGGGGATTCCGTAGCGGCAGATGATGTTCTTCCAACAAAACTTAACACAAGTGCTACCACGGATGTTTGTGAGAGGTTCGGCCTCAACCCATTTGCTGAAGTAGTCGATTGCTACTATCAGGTACTTGAATCCTCCCAGAGCGGAGGGGAAGGGTCCGACCAGATCGATGCCCCATCTATCAAAAGGCCACGAGCCGGTGATCCCGACCCTTTCTTCTTGCGGAACATGAATGAGCGGAGCAAACCTTTGGCACTGCACACAGGAGCGGACGTACTTCTGCGCTTCTTCGAACAGGGTCGGCCAGTAGTAGCCTGTGCACATTATCTTTCTCGCTATGGTCGTGGCTCCCTGGTGACTACCGTTCGGTCCTTCGTGCATCTCCTTCACAATCCGAGCTGCCTCGTCCGAGTCTACGCACCTTAACCATGGTTGGAGATATCCTTGTCTGAGCAGGGTTCCATCCACTATGGTGTAGTGCGGTGCCTTCTGTCGGATTTTCCGTGCCAATGCTTTGTCTTCCGGAAGCTTTCCGTGCTGCAGATAGTCGAAGAAGGGGGCCATCCATGACTCCTTTTGCACCTCCACTGCTGCCACCAGAGGGACGTCATAACTCCGGGCGGATAGGGTCTCCATCATCAAGTTGCTCTCCGCGTCCGGTTTGATCTCAGAAGAGGCAAGTTTGCTCAAGGCGTCCGCCTTACCGTTGTCCTCGCGAGGGATCTGTGTCACGGTAATGCCACGGAACTTGGCCAACAATGGCTTAACCGCCTCAAGGTACTTTTGCAAACTCCGTTCCTTCGCCTCGTATTCTCCGTTCACCTGCTGAACCACTATCTGAGAGTCGCTGTATACTTCAACGTCTGTGACCCCTATCTCCAATGCCAGCCGGAGTCCGGCCAGGAGGGCCTCATATTCTGCCTCGTTATTTGTTGCCCGGAAAGCGAACTGGATAGCATACCTGTACTCCATTCCTTGTGGGCTAGTAAGCAGGACTCCAGCCCCGCCCCCATTAGCATGAGACGATCCGTCCACATGCAACTTCCATCTGTCGGAGGGTGGTTCCGATCCGGACGGCTCTCCTGAAGGTTCGGTCATCTCTACCAAAAAGTCCGCCAGGGCTTGCCCCTTAATAGCCTTCCGGGGATGATACTTGATCTCGTGCTCTCCGAGCTCAACTGCCCACTTCATCATCCGACCCGAAACTTCCGGCTTCAGCATGATCTGTCTTAACGGATGATTCGTCAAAACTGTGATCGGATGACCTTGGAAATATGGTCGGAGGCGCCGGGAAGCATGGACCAACGCTAGTATAAGTCTTTCCAAAGCAGTGTACCTTTTTTCCGGACCTTGGAGTGCCCTACTCACAAAGTAAACCGGACGCTGTACCTTACCATCTTCTCGGACCAGAGCAGAGCTTATAGCGTGTTCCGTCGCCGCTATGTAGAGGAAAAGCTCTTCTCCGGGCAACGGCTTGGAAAGGGTAGGGAGGCTTGCTAGATGAGCCTTGAGATCCGTGAACGCTTGGTCACATGCCTCCGTCCACTCGAACGGCTTGGCTCTGCGGAGTATGTTAAAGAACGGGAGCTGCTTCTTAGCCCCCCGAGCGAGAAATCGGCTCAAAGCGGCTAGCGACCCGGTCAGTTTTTGTACGTCCTTCACCCCTCTCGGAGGAGGCATCTCCATAAGGGCCGATATCTTCTCCGGATTGACGTCGATTCCTCGAGCTGACACCATGTAGCCAAGGAACTTCCCTGCTCCGATGGTACTTTTTCCTGGGCTGAGCTTGAGATTCGCCGTCCGGAGTACATCGAACATCTCCCGGAGGTCGGACAAAAAAGACTCGTACGTCCGGCTCTTGACCACCATGTCATCAACATAGACCTCCAGGTTCCGTCCCATCTGGTTCCGAAACAGCTTGTCCGCCATCCTCTGGTATGTTGCACCTGCGTTTTTCAGTCCGAAAGGCATTTTCCTGTAACAAAAAGTACCAAAGTCAGTGATAAAAGATGTTTTGGGACGGTCATCCTTGGCCATCGTAATCTGGTGGTACCCTCGGTGCGCATCAAAGAATGCCAACACTTGGTAACTAGTGATAGCCTCGACCAACTGATCAATGGAGGGGAGCGGATAGCTATCTTTCGGACAGCATTTGTTTAGGTCTGTGAAGTCAATACACATTCTCCAAGAGCCATCGTGCTTCTTCACCAGAACTGGGTTTGCTATCCACTCCGGGTATGATATCTCCTCCACGATTTCGGCACTCAACAATCTACCCACCTCCGCCCGGATCTCCTCCACGCGTTCCGGGGCGAGAGGCCTCTTCTTCTGCCTGATCGGTTTCAACTCCGGAAAGACATTGAGCTTGTGGACTGCGATCTCCTCCGGAACGCCAGTCAAGTCCTCCGTCCCCCAAGAAAACACATCCTCGTATTCCGCCAACAGGCTTCGCAACTCCATCTTAACGTCATCCGGCATGTTCTTCCCCACACTGACTACCCCCTTCTGTCCGACCATCATATCCTCCACCTCATACGACGGTGCTTCTCCGTGGATGGCTCCTACCAAGTCCGCTTTGGCTTTTCCCTTGTCCGAGGCGGACAGCTTGGGTTGGCCCTCCCCGGACCGGGCATCCTTGATGGCGGTCAGCATGCAACTCCGGGCGGTTTGCTGGTGGCCCCGGACGGATGCGATACCGTTGTCCGTGGGGAACTTCATAATCAAGTGGAAAGGCGAACATATAGCCCGTGCCTGTGACAGCCACGGCCTTCCAATGATCATGTTGTAAGGGGAAACAGCATCAATGACGGCGAAATTACACTCCAACGTGGCCCGCTTCGTTGGGTCCTGGAAATCCGTCAGGGTAACTTTGAGAGGGATGACTCCGAGCGGATGGACGGTCCGTCCGGTGAACCCTGAAAGGGGGGGTCTGACACGGTTTTAAGTTTTGTCGTCCGATTCCGAGCTGATCAAAGCATTCCGCGAACATGATCTCCACACTGCTACCGTCATCTACGAACACTCGTTTGATCAGTACTCCTTCGACATCTGCTATTACCACCATCGGATCCGAATGGGGAACCTGTGGGGGTACCGGATCCTCATCCGAAAAGGTGATAGTCTCACTTGGCTTGAACCTCTTTTCTTGTATCTCACCCGGAGGCACGTATCTGCTTTTGGCCTTGATCGTCGTCATGGAACAAAGTCCGTCGCCGACGATTCCGTTTATCACATTGATCATCCGAGGCTGAGCTGGGGGTTGAGCTGGTGCGGCCTGTCTTGCTGCCGGGTTTGCTGGGTTAGCTTGGTTCCCCCCTCGGGGGCGATTGTTCCTATTTCTTTTCCGACCCTGTCCGGCTGCAGCTGCCGGGGCTTGGGCCGGGCGTCCGAGTCCTTCTCCCGCCACGCAATCTCTTGCTCCGATTAACCTTTCAATATCCGAACGAAGCGCCCTACATCCCTCCGTGGTATGTCCGTGTGACTTATGGAACTCACACCACTTATCCGCATTCGCTGGTGCCGGTACGCCAACAATGGGTTGCGGATCCGTAAACAAACCTCGGTGAACCGCAAGGATCTCCGTACGGGTCTTTGAGAGAGGGGTGTAGGTCGGACGAGCAGCGCCTGCCGGTGCTGGTGCTGCCGTCGCCGGGGCGGGTACTCGTCTGACTTGATCCGTCCGGGCCGGAGTCCGTGCAGCAGTGGTTTGGGTCCCTGTCACTGTGAGAGACCTTTGCTCGAAAAAGCCCACTGTTGTCATCCGGACTTGGTTGGCGTCGTGCACCGTACAATGCATCTCTACTACCAACTGGAGGTGGTAGTATGATGTAGGCATATTCTTCATGAGCTCGATGTAGAAAGCGTTGTCCCTCAGTCCGTTGACGAAGTTGTGGATAATGGCCTTCTCCTGCAAGTGCCGGTCCACCACCTTCATCGTCGCAGCTATGTACCGGGTGTAGAATTCCCAGGTAGTCTCCGTCTCTAGCTGCCTCATTGCCAGGACCATGGCGAGGTTCACAAATGTGTGCTTCATAGCGGAATAGCGCCGGACCAGGGCGATGGCGAAATCCCAAAAATGTCAGAGCGTACCGTTCGGCAGACCCTTGAACCATGTTAAGCAGTTGCCTCGCAGGTATGAAGGTACCATCTTACACTGTAGCTCTTCCGGAATGTCCCTAGCAATCATGATACTTGCATAAGTATGAACGAACTCCTCCGGATCACCTTCTCCGTTGTAGGTAGGTAGTCCGTCCGGAGCCTTGGTTCCGGCTGGCCACTTGAAACTCAACACCTCCGGAACCCAAGGTGACTGTGGCCCGATCCCATTCCGTCCGATTAGGCGATTAAGACGATCTTCAATGGAATCCGGACAGAAAGGTGTTTGAAAACCAAAACCTCCGGGGAATCCTCCTCCGGCAGGCGGCATCCCAAACGTCATCTGCTGCTGACCCCCGGGTCCTCCGGCAGGTTGCATCCCAAACATCATTTGCTGTTGTCCTCCGGGTGCACCCATCCCATAGCCTTGCTGGGTACCGTATCCCTGCTGGGTTTGTGCTCCCCAGTAAGGTGGTGCGTTCGGATTCAAACCAGCGGTCTGCTGTTGATGTCCGCCCGGGTATGGGTTTAGGTTTGGCGCTCTTGGTTGATCCGGAGGCGGCTTGTCCGCTTCAACTCGTTGAGCTGCCTTCCACTCTTGGAACTGTTGATACTCCGTCATGTTTGTCCTTAGGATGTTGCCCCCAAGTCCGGAATCGTGACGCTTACGCTCCTCCCGTCCGGCCTTTCGCCCAACTCGGGGTCTAATCGACCGGCTCTGAGCATCATCTTCCGTGCTATACCCTTCAGGAGACTCCTCAGGTTCATAATCCTCGGCTTCCTCAGAACCGGATCCCTCAGGACGATCCGGATCGGGCGTTTTATCCCCTTCCGACGACGCCTGGTCATCAAACTGATTCTGATTCCGCGCCTCACGTGCCGCTCGCAGACGCTCCCTAGCCTCGCGTTGTATATCAGCCAGAGTTCGTTCGGAAGCTGGCTTCTTCCCTTTCGCCTTCTCCGTTGCTAGGCGCTGTCGCCGACGCTCCTCAGCCGCGGCCCTTTTCTTTGCTGCCGCCTGCTTGGCTTGGAGAATCCGTTCCTTTTCGGCTGCTACCTTCTGAGCTCTAACTGTAGCGGCTTTTTTGGTTTTTGGCCCTCCTCCCGCTTCCTCCTCCGTCGGGAGAGGGTTCTTTCTCGGTCGTCCGCGCGGCATGGACGTGACTTGTAACTGGAAATATTTTTTATGAGGTCCCACCGGGCGTGCCAACTGATGCTACCAGCTTCCAGTCCCGGTCCGGATGATGATGAGTCTCCGACCCGGATGAGGCTTTGTCCGTGCTCCGCGCGCCCTCCCCTAATGCCCTGCAAAACAACGCCCCGGAGTATCCCGAGGATAGCTACTCCGGCGTGATGATGAAAGAGGGGCCTTTGAATAGGAGAGAGAATAAGGATATATTGAGAGAGTTTTTATCTGATAGAACATACCTTTCTCCACAAGTCCAAAGCTGTATTTATAGTTGTGAGTGGTCAGCCTCCAGCCTAGAGGCAGTGGTCCTGTCCTTTTGTCCTTATCCGGAGACAGGTCATATTCATGTCCCTTTGTCCCCGGATAACGCCATTCTAGCTGACGTCATATGGATCGGACTACTCTCTGGGCCGGAACCTAGATATGGGCCAGAGCCCATATCACCACCACCTCTCCATGAAAATTAATGTGCACAACCCCTTTGTATGACTTTCAGTTTAGATGATTTGTCGTAATATTATATACAAATTTTGGGAAATTTGCATCTGTTGATTATGTAATATAATATATAGCTTCATGCTTGAATATTTAATGCTAATTAGTAAAATATTTAATTGAATGGCAGAATGCAATGAAATCCTTCAAAAAGGAAAATCCATACCAATATAGTAAGTGAAAGATTACAACGAAAAATCACCGTTCCAAAATAAGAATTGAAAGGTTAATCATGGTAGTCGCCGGAATATGGTGATTTTATGATGATTATGCGGTGGTTTTACTCAAAACTACGTAGTTTAATGGTTTTTAATGTTTTTTATTAATTTATAAATATTCACCGGAACAATAATTTTTCTAGTTTTATTTAAGATTATTTATAAGTCTCAAACTGTTACGTAAGAATTTATAGATTAAAAAGTAGAAAGTACTCACTTGACAAAAAAAAAAGTGATCCACTTTCTAGTCAGGCCAAAAAAAAAAAAAAAAAATTTGAATTGCAAGGTATATGTGCTCCCATGCCACAAATAATTTAGTGGTAGATTTGCAGTAATGGATTTGATAAAGATCCAAATAATTGTTCGATTGACGTAACGACAAGGATTTGTTTGATAAGATTTGTAGTGATGCAATTTCTCTTTCCACTAGCTCATGGAAGATTGATTGCACCAGTTCATCAATTATCAATTATTGCATGTGTAGAACCAGTTCATCAATTATCAATTATTGCATGTGTAGAAGTTAGTAGCGGATCTAGTAATTTATATTATGATAGGTGGGTAGTTTAGAGTAATGGTAATATTTAATCAGAAATTACTATTTATATATTTGTCCGACAAATTTGAAGACAACCGCCAGTCTCTACTCAAATTTGTGAATAAATCTGTCATAAATCTGTTGTTGATAGGAGCTATTTTGAATGTTTGATTAATTTGACTGTTGCTCAAAATCAAATCTCCGAGCTTATTTTTCTATTTAGATTGAATTGAACTGAATCACAAACAAACGAGTTCAAAAAAAATTAAAGACTAAGCTAGAATTCATCAGTTCAAATTTTAATTTTAATTTGGCATTATGACATCCTTGATTAAATCATCAAGATTCTTGTAAGATGATCCTGTTTCAGTTATAGCCTCTTCTGCTAATTTCTTCAATCTCACAGCCTTGTTCTTCATTTCCTTGCCCTTCTCTCCATCCATCAGCTCATTCACAAGCTTCTCAACATCCCTGCTCTTCACATCATTATCTATCTCCATTCCAATCCCCAAGCGGTTACAAAAATACCAGCAATTCGTCTGTTGCTCGGCGAAAAAAGGCCAGCAGAGCATAGGCACACCAGAACCTACAGCTTCCAACGACGAATTCCACCCGCAGTGAGTCAGAAACCCCCCTATTGAAGAATGTTTAAGAACACCTTCCTGAGAGCACCAGCTTGCCAGAAAGCCTCTTCCTTTTGTGGCTGCCGCGAATTCTCGAGGCAGAATCGCAGAGTCTCCAGTGACTAAATCAGGCCTAATGATCCATAAGAAGGGCTTTTCACTCTTAGCTAGCCCCCATGCAAATTCAGAGAGCTGTTCTTGTGTGCAAACTGTGACACTTCCAAAATTGACATAAAGGACTGAGTTTGGCTTCTGGGAATCCAACCATTCAATGCATCCTTCATCTTCTTTCCACAGACTTGATCCCCAGGACTTTATATCTTCATGATCTGGAACTAGTCTGTCCTGGATGAGATGAAGAGGACCAATGGTGTAAATACCTGGAAAGTCTGGTGGAAATGAATCTAATATCTCTGGCTCTAGGTCATGGAAAGTGTTGAGAATGAGAGCTGAAGATTGAGGAATCTTCTCAACTTGATTCATAGCAAAATTCATCATAATATCATTTGGATCAGTTGTTCTGATAAAGGTTGGCAATTCTTTCAATCTGATTCCTTCCAATGCTGGAATCCAGTTAATAACAGTATCCATATAGCCATTTGTTAGGTAGCTCTCATCTGCAGAGTATTAGACAAATCAAAACTTGATAAATGTATTAAATCATAAGCCTCCTTATTTCTAGGAATACAAAGTCTTGTATAAGACTGTTTCAACATAAGTTTATAGTAGAACGAATGAGGTTATTCTTGTGTTGATACGTAAGGAACAAGCTTATGGTACGTAATATTACGAGTCCGTGCTTTCTTACATTGATTGAAATGAACCAAAACTTAAAATAACTAAAATAAACTGAATTTCATTAGATATAGTACACTTGAATTAAATCAAAACTTAATTAAAATGCAAATACAATTGAACTTAATACTCAATCATCATCAATCATCAATTATGGGCGGATCTATGTATACTAGTCATATGGCACCAGCCATTCCATACCAAATATGACAAGGTAATTAATAATTAATTATTGAATTGTGAATTTTTTATCTATTTCAGTTTATTAATTCACCACAGAGCCATGCTAAAAATTATTAAAATAACCGATATGTATTGAGTTTTGAAAACTTTTTAACTAATTTAAATGATTAATCTGCCACTGTTATAGGTGTTAGTGCTTTTCAGTCATATTCGGATAAGTTTTCTAAATTTCCCCACTGAATCTTTCACTATTTATAAAATGATTAAAAAAATTAAAGATAATGCTATATTTTATGAATACCATTATAACTACTATACATTTGATATCGTACTTATAATTTGATAAATTTGAATTTAATAGTGATTTGTAAGCAAATATTCTTCGCCAAACGGAAAATACAAAGTGAGGTGTGATGGATCGAAGCTCTTATTTTTCTATTTTCACAAATATTATTATTCTCTTAAAAAAAATCAAAACTACAAATTATTCTCAAAAACTAAGAGGATAGGGACGAATCACAAATCGGCTGTTTAAAAAACGATAAGAATAATAAAACAAACTTGACGCACTACTTTGTAAATTTAAACTAATCTTTTGCAGATGTTGCCAAATTTGTAAATAATAAAAAATTAATAAGATATAACTTCTATTTTTAAGTAATATATTTGTACTATATATCTACTTCCATTAATAAAAAAAACCAACTCGGTAAATTTACAGTGCACCTACCTTTTAGTGGTGTGTAGCCCTTGTCGATCAGTTGGCGGTAGTGAAGGAAAGCCATGAGGCCAACGGCGCCGTTGGTCCAGAAGAAAACATGAGGGATACCCAGATCTCCGGCGACCTCAAGAGTGAAACTCATGGCCGCATCAGAAACGATGCAACTCACAGGAGGGTGATTCTGATTCATATTGAGGCTGGACACAAGCTCTCTGAACGGAGCCAGACAGTTCTTGGTGATGGAGTCGCAGAGAGAAGGCACGTCCTGAGATTCTGCATCATCGGAAACCGGCAGGCCGTCCGGTATAGCTTCGAAACGGAAACCGGAGGCGCCGTCCAGCGAGGTTTTGCCCATTGATTTGAGCAGCCGGCGATGGTTGAAGTCTGAGTTTACGAAGGTGATGTGGAAGCCTCTTTGGTGGAGGATTTTGGAGAGTTTGAACATGGGGTTTATGTGTCCTTGTGCTGGAGCTGGGATGCAGATTGCATGAGGTTTAGGTTTGGTCTCCATGTTTTTCAGTTTCAAGATTGTGCAAGGACGAGGATAAACAGAAAGAGAGAGAGAGAAACCAGAGAGAATCAGGAGATGGACGACTGTTTTGGCCATGTTTGCTCGAGCATATTATAAGTACAAAATTTCAGTTCAGTTTAATTTAATTTAATATAATATAATTGAGTTGGTCTCTGGAGTGACAATATGGAAGTAAGGAGGTCCTTATTTGCAAAAATTGGGAAAAGTACTATTCACGGCCCTATTCACGACACTGTTCATGACACTGTTCACGACAATGTTCATGCAAAAGAATATGTACTCAAATCAGTCAATATAATTTCTGTATTTTAAACACTTGTAAACACAAAAGAATTCATGTTAGAAAGACAAGTTTCCATATTATACACACCATATTTTAGGTACATAAAAACTAGGGTGTTTAGGTTAAATAATGTTGTGTTAAGTGTAGTCAAGTTTCACCAAAATTTTCAGCCTAAAAATTCACAATCATCACAGTTTTCAAACTAACCAATCAAGTTTCACAAAAACCACAGTTTCCAGTCTAAAAAATCAAGTTTCTACAATCACACTAGTTTTCAGCCTAAATAATTAAGTTTTCACAATAAATAATCAAGTTTCGCAAACACCAAAATTTTCAACCTAAACAATCAAGTTTTCACTATAAAAACAGTTTTCAACCTAAACAATCAAGTTTTACAAACACCACAGTTTCAGGCTAAAAAATATAGTTTCTACAATCACTGTAGTTTTCAACCTTAATAACCAAGTTTTCACAATCACAGTTTTCACATTAAAAAATCAAGTTTTACAAACACCACAGTTTTCACAATAAATAATCAAGTTCAACACAAATCAAGAAACCTAGTTTTCAAGTTAAACACATAAAATTTCATATGCAGACAGAAACCACATTAAACAGTCTAGTTTTCATAGTAAAACACATAAAATTCATGGAAAAATTTTGCAGAGCAGTCACAAAGTACAAAAAAACAACAAAAAAGGGGGAAACCACAGCGAACAGAAAGTATCACCTCCTCTGGATTACCAGTTTCCAAAGATTTAGACATTTTCATTGTTTTCAGATCTGCAGAACACAAAGCAGTACATGAAAAACAGCACAAAACAACAGAATCATTAACAACACAACAAAATAGTTGGATTAATACCTGAATCAGAGATAGGATTAATCCACAATCGATTTGAAACTGAGCAACGAGGAGTTGCACTACATGAAAACGCCGATCAAAATCACAATTAAATAACAAAAACACAATCACAAATCAGCACCTGAATTGGATTGTGCTGGTTTGATTGCTAATCTCATGGAGGTCTACTTCCCCGACTAATTCCACCTCCCTCCGGCGACGACGTCATCTCCAAGGACGTGATCATCTCGCCGGAAAAGAACGTTGGTGCGCGGCTGTTCCTCCCCAAGACCGCCAAGCAGGAGGAGAAGCTCCCCGTCCTCATCTACTACCACGGCGGTGGCTTCCGGCCTGGTGGAAAGATTGCGCAGAGATTGAAAGAGGGTTTGGGGATGGGAAAGACGATTTGAGAAGGTTTTGTAAAATAAAAAATAGAAATATGGTATATATATTTATGGAGGAGGGTCTGTGATGCAATTTTTCTATATTGTTAAAAAGGACCCGCGTAAATAGTAATTGCAAAAGAGGGGCCGCTTCCTATTTTAATTGCATAAATAGGCCGTCTATATTATTGCTATAATATAAACGGTCTATTCCAAGACTAATATAATATAATTTGATCAAATTCGAATAAATTTAGACATATTCATTTAGTTTTTAATACATTAATTTCATTTCAGTTCGGATCAATAAGAACTAATCTCATGTAAACAGACCCTTAGTATGTTAACAGTATTCGATAGTGTGAAATAGGAAAATAGGGTGGGTGCTAGAAGATTATTGTGAATTTATTTGCAATAATGTAGATAGTATCTTTTAATTATTTAGTAAAAATAAGTAATTTTGGTTCAATGAGAAATTTTAATATTTTACTAACCAGGGATTTTGTGATGCCAGGTTGATCGAAGAATCCAAGTCTGTTTGTAGATTGACTTAGAGCATCATTTATGCTAAAACCTCACTTTCAATATTTTCTCCAAAAATCTCTTAAGAATTCATCAAAAAAACCATTATCCACTATCATAAAAATCTTCACTTGATTTCCACATCATCTCATCCATGTCCCACCTCAATTTCTATCTCATCCAACTCATCATTCTTTTTCTTTTACATTTTCATTTTCATTATATCAATATGTAATTAACACAATACTAAAATAAGATTGTATAGTGATAATTACATAACATTTAAAATTATTTATAATAATATGAATTTAGATAATGCAAATATACTTTAAAGTACATTGTAAAAAAATGAGAATTGAAATTACTATAAAAAAAATCCATGTAACAATATTAACGAACGTTTACAAAAATTATTTTTGTAACAATATTAACAAACGTTTAAAAAAAATATTGATGTAACAATATTAACAAACATTAACAAAATTAAACGTATGTCTTATGAACACAAACAAAGAAAATAAATGAATTAATCAAGGTAAGAAGTATATAAAGTAAATATTAATTAATAATCAGATTTTTTATCAAACAAATCAGGCACACCATTTGTAAAAGGAAGTATACGTGAAATTTTTTTTAAAAAAAAAGCATACGTGATTAATTAAATAATACGTGAAATTTTAATTAATAGGGAAAAGGAAGCATACGTGATTAATTTTAAAAAAGAAAAGAAACAGAAAGCACACGTCAAATAAACAAGGCACAAGTTGATTCATGTGGACCCATAACATGCAGAGGTGGACAGATTTCTTTCGGTTACTGAGAAGTAATCTTGGGCCAAATTTCTTCACGCGTTTTACGGGAAAAATAATTAGAATCCCTTGATAGTGGAGGAGAATCCTTCTTTTACTCAGTTTCTTTCCTTCAAAACCTCATTCAAAATCCCACATAACTGATGCTCTAAGAACAACAAATTAATTACAATGAATATTCGATGAACTAGGCTTACAATTTTATTTTATTTTATTTTTTTGGCTTGCAATTAGTTACAGTGATAGAATTACTCTTTTTCTCTTGTGATGAGTACGTATAGGGATGATCACGGGTCTCGGACCCGCTTCAAATCCTGCGTATTTACACACTATGGGTCGGGTTTGGATCCAATTTTTTTAGATCCATCGGATATGGATCGGGTTTGGATCTACGTTTTAGTAAACGGGTATGGATACGGATATATGGTGTTAAGATCCAGACCCAAATCCATATCCATATCCAGACCCATTAACCTATTATAAGATATAATTAGTAATATATTATTACTATATGATAATAAATATAATGTTTAATTTCTAATCCTAATTCATCATCTTCTTCTTCTCTCTAATAATAATTATTATTATAATTCCAAATTCCTGATACCGATAATTATGCTCTACCATAGAAAATATCATTTTTTGTTGCACCTACTACGTTCTTGTACTAAATTACAATTTCGATTTTAATGAATTGATGCATTTTGATGTGTATTGTGGATTGATAATTCATATATATGCTTACATTTGTGCTTATGGTAATAAAAATAAATAAATTTGGGCATATTTATATTCATTATGAAAATTTCAACATCTATTTAAAAAATTTATCAATTTCTTAGTTGACCCATTTATGACCCTTTTAAGATCCTTAGATCCATAAGACCCTACGGATATGGGTACGGATTTTGAAATTTTAGACCCTCCGGATATGGGTCGGATTTGGATCCGACATTTTTTATACGGATCGGGGCCGGATATAGCTAAATTAGACCCAGACCCGCCCCATACCGGAGGAATTAAGTCAGATATTTGATCCATTAATAATTTGCTAATCTCTAAATTTTGTTAGTCTCTATTTCTGCTTGATTATTTCTTAAGAATATAAATGTGTAACACAGCAGACTACGAACGTAACAGTGCATGTGTGTATATATATATATATATATCATTAAAAGTGAATAAAGCTCCTTTAAAGAAACGGATATATAAATATCAAATATGGGTAAATCTGTGAGTCTAATCGATACAGATAAATTTAGTCTCAAACCCGTAGTCAATCATACTTAACTCATACCCTTACCCCACATTTAAATTACTCATTCCAACTCATATCCATATTTTACCCATGTGAGATGTTAATGGCATGTCTGTTATTAGATTCTAGAGCAAAACTATTAGCCATGTCCTAATTTAAACTTTTCTTAGTTAATCACTAATATCTGCAGCAGAGGGCGGAGGTGTATAGGTTGCATATTTGCAGCTGCCACCCTTGAAAAAAAAAATATATATATATATATATACATACATATATATATATAGGGTTAAATTTTGTAAATCAAAATTTTGCCCCACTACTTTTCAAAATTTCTTGTAATGCCCCTAAATTTCAGATAAATTTTTCAATTAATTCCACCTTATAAATAAGAAAACCTCCAAATACAAATATTACATTCTCTTCCAAAAGCCCCAAACCCCTTCTCTACCAAAAAATCCCACCCCCTGCACATCCTTCTCCACCTCTGTTCAGCCCGCATCTCTTCTCGGCGAAATCTCACCACTCCATCTCCGACTTCAAAAAACATTTTTGACATAAATCGCCACCCTACTTGTCAAATCCTAGCTACGCCTCTGATCTGCAGAATCGGAGAATCCCATAACTTCTAACAAGTGACTCAGCACAAAGCTCCGAAATGGATCCACATTCTCTCTCCTCCGACGACTCGCCTCAATTTCTCCGTAACAACGATATTATCCACATTTGACCGGGCCGACAACCGGTAGAAATCCATATTCTGATCACGCGCCATTGTATCTAAACCAAGATGCAAGCAGTGTCAAATAACTCTAGTTGCTCAGTTTGTATACTTGTCTCTCATCGTAGCGGTGTAATATAAATTTTGAGTCCTAATCACATGTATTAGATTAGGATTGTTGGGACTGCCGAGCCCACCATAGCTATGATACTGATGCTGCCTGCCTGGTCAGTCCGGATAAGCCCCTGATCCCTGATCCTATATCTGGTCCTGCAAGACAGAACCCCGGGAGGTACCCGAGGGTAGACCCTCCGGCGTGATGATGAAAGATGGATCTCGGGAGAGAAAAGGGGTAATCACTTGAATAGTGAGAAGATACTTACTTGGAATAGTGCTGAGGGGCACTATTTATACAATAACCCATGCTTCCCGAGTGGTCCATGTTCCGAGTGTCCTCTAGTGTGTGTCGCTGTCTGAGTTGTACGAACCCGGATACTGCCAAACTAGTTTTATCTTGTGACGGGCCAAGCCCATACTATCAAGAGGTATTTGGGCTTGGGCCCGGTATCACCACTAGCCCCCCGGAAGCCGATTCTTCCGTCCGAGGGTATGAACTCCTCTGATCCGAGGGCGGGAGGATTGGCTTTTTGTATTCGCCCTGGCCCGACAAAAATGAGACGGGCGCGCTCTTTTCAAGAACAATTAATGGTTGTCATCATTATTCTCTCGCGTCCCAAGCCCATTTAATAGTCGCTTTTTCGCCTTCCTTTTCTTGCTTTCTATAAATAGGCCTTCTTCCCCTATCATTTTCACAAATCGCTTTCAACTTTCCAAAACCTTGCTGCCATTTTCCTCTCCAAATCTTCATATTCTCTCTCCTCTTCAATCACTATGGCACCCAACAATGCTCAGTCCTCCAATAACAATCAGTCCGATGCCATTGTGACTTACTCTCTTCAGAGTACTGCTCCTCCCGCTTCAGCTTCCGTTGGCTCGTCGGCGTCCTACAAGCCGATTCATCTTTGCAGCAACATCTCTCCATCTGGTCCCATCTTCAAACGCTTCAAGAACCGGGAGCAGAGGGAGATAGACGACGCCCGAAAGGCTGAACTGACGGCTGACGTCTGGACCACCAAGTGCCTCAGCGGCATGGGGGTTCCGATACCCTTGAACGCCCAGATCTCCTCTGTTTCAGCCGAAGAGTCCGTGAGGTCTGTCCGGTGCATCCCCCGGATTCACTTTATGTGGGGTTTAAGTCTTCCCTTCCCCCCGTTGTACTCCCGGTTTCTGGAGTTCTATACAATCTCACTGTGCCAACTGCATCCGAACGTGATTGCAGTGATGATGGGCTTTCTGGTCAGGAGCCTCCGATGCAAGATTGACCCCTCTTTCAATCTGTGGAGGTCTTTCTATATGCTTATCAAGTGCCCGGGTAAAGAGATGATCTATACCGTTCAAGCACGGCCCGGGGTCCAGGACTTCATCCTCGGCAAAAAGGACTCGACGAAGAACTGGCAACATAAGGGGTATGTGAAGGTCAACCCTGAACTCTTCCCGGTCCCCGGCTGGAATAACAACGTCGTCGTCGACGCCCGGGAAGCCTTCCTTCCTGATACTCAGCTTGCACCTCATGCTGCCCTGGCCTCGGACACTCTCAACCTTGACCAATACTGGCTTGCTGGCAACTCGCTGTATCTCTTCCCCCGCGTTATATACCCGGCCAGTGCCTTCCGGGACAGCCGTTGGGTCGTCACTTGGCCTGTTTTGGGTAGGTCTAACTTCTACCTTTTTCCTTGCTTCTTCTTAATTCAAATTCTAATCGACTATCTTCTTCCTTTCAGCCCCTACTTTGGAGAATAACCCTGAGGTGCCGATCCCCAAGAAGAAGGGCCGGAAGGTCACCCCAGCAGGAACTGGGGCCGACCCTGAGCCAGCTCCATCGGAGAAGAAAAAGAAGGGTGGCCCGCACAAGAATGCCCAGCCGGATCCTTTGGCCGAAACCAACCCGCAGCCGAAGGGTCAGCAGGTCGGGGATAAGAACAAGGCAGGGGGCGATCAGGACCGCCATGTCGGTCCTGACTCGCAGCAGGGGCGCCAACAAGACAAGAACAAGACAGGGGGCGATCAGGACCGCCATGTTGGTCCTGACTCGCAGCAGGGGCGTCAACAAGATAAGAACAAGACGAAAGGGACCGGTCAGACTCCTCCCCTTGGCTCGGGACCCCTCAACCTTGGTCCTATTGATATCATTGATCTCACACCCGAGCCTGAGGTTAGCCAAGGGCGTCCGGAGGTGCCCGTGGCCGAAGCGACAGCTCAGCAGGAGTCCACTCGAGATCCTGTCGAAGTCAATGCTGCTGTTGTTCCAGCCGGAACCCTAGGTACTCCCGTGCTTACCCCGGGGCTACCCCTTGGCCGAGAGATGCCCCTATGGCCCCCGGCTGGAGATGGAAGGTCACCTGTGTCTAGGTACACCACCATCCCCGCCCCTGAGATTCCTCCTCCCCCCCCCTTCGTTTCCGGCAAGCGGAAAGGGGAGAGCTCCGATCATGGCAGGAAGAAGCATCGGATGAGTGGATCTCCAACCCCATCATCCTCTGTCAATACTCCCCAAGTATCATCTGCCAACCCTAAGGTATCTTTCCTTTACTGTCCTTCTCTCTCTCTCTTTTTTTTTTCTTTTTTTTTTTTAAAAAAAAAAACTCATCTATCCTGCAGGTTCAGCTTCTCAGCTCTGAGTTTGCTAACTCCCCTGCTTTTCAAGCCGCCCTTGCTTCCTTCCTCTGGCATCATCTCGAAGGAAAAGAAGAAGAACTGAGGGCCGAAAAGGAGAACGAGCTTCGGGCCGAGAGAGAGGTCTCGGCTCAACTTCGGGCCAGGGTGAGCACCCTGGAGAAAGAACTGGAAGCTGCTCAGGCGGCGAACCACAAGGATCGGCTGGAGTTCGCCGAAGCCGTTGTTGACAAGGTTCTGGCAAGCCAAACCCTGTCACTCCGTCTAACCGAACTGAACATGGCCGCCAACGCCCACCAGTGCCATAATACCTACATGCAGGTTCGGGGCTGGTTCCCTCCTCCAATCCGAGCGTCGTTCAAACGACAATAGTATAACCCGAACGCCGAGGACCAACAGCTTCATCTAGTGAACACCCTCCAGAAAGGTGGCATGAAGGGCCTCTCTCCGAAGCTATGGGATGCATTACGGGAGAAGCAAATGTCGACCGAGGATGTCCGAAGCTGGTCGACTGACTTGGTTCGGCTTCCTGGCCCTCTTCCCCCTGCTCCAGTCTCCGGAGCCGATCTGCCCGAAGATGAGAACTTCCCTCAATACTGCACCGTATATGGGCATTGCAGGGGACTGTTCGATCCAAAGGATCTTGAGGCTGAGACATCTTCATCCCCAGAGGCCGGCCAGGCGAACCCGGGGACCGCCGAGACCCCTCTTTCTCCTCCTCTACTTTTTTCCGACGATGATTCGGACGGTGACAGCAGCGATGACGGGGACAACCAAGGGGGAGCAACCCAGAATGTTAGTTAGATTTTCCCTTTTTTCGTTTTCCAGTTTTGTAATTTCCTTCCCGGGTCTTGAACTCCGGACCTTCATTCTAATAATAAACACTTCCTTTGCAATTTTTGTCAGCGCTGGCCTTGTTTTTACTGTATATTTTTTAATATTCTGATTCCATCCTGTTGCCACCAGGATCCTTCCCGAGTCCTCAGCCCCCCAATTCCTTCCCAGGTTTCAGCTGGAGCCGGTTGTCCGAGTCTGACTGACCTTTTATCCGAGGGGGGGCTTGGTCCCCTGATCTCAGAGTTTTCCGACGCCGATTGCTTGATCACATGCCTGCTCCAGATTCAAGAGGACTTCGGTTCCCTACCGAAGTGCTACAGACTCGCCTTTGAGAGCATCGACAAAGTCCTCGAATTCGACCTTGTCCTATCGGAGCAGGAGGCCCAGCGTCGCAATTTCCAACTTCGGATCCATAAGGAATTGGATGAGGTATGGCACGATCTCCGGCTGTACTACGGCAAGTGTATGAGAATGCAGAGTACAACCGATCTTCGGAAACACGCGACCAAACTTGAAGTGGAGAATGAGAAGCTCGCGACCAGGAACCGGACTCTCCAGCAGCAGCTTGTACTAGTTCACCTATCATATCATCTGCTCGGACTGCGTCAGGGAGCGGTTAGCATTCCCCTGCTGACCGACGTTCCCCGGGCAGTTGACGATCTGATAGCCTGGATGGAGAGCTCTGAACGGACCTCTGGCGTCTGGGCAGCGGCCTACCAAGCCGCAATTGATTGGAGGAAGAACATTCTAAACCGGATTGTAGTCCCTCCCTCTGTGTCTCAGATACCTCATCTTGAAGATATTGATTTGGCTTATGAGCGTTACGAGCATACTCCTGAGCTCCTAGATCTGGAGGCTTCTGAACGACGCTTAGCCAGACTCCGAACCATTGCTGCCCAGTTCCGCGCTCAGTTTCCTCCTTCGGAAAGTACTCCAACTCCTGATCAACCCTCCGGTCCCTCTCCTGCCTCGGGCTCTCAACCGGCTCGAAATGACAAAGGGAAACAAAAAGCTACTCTAACTGGGAGTAACTTATCCAGGCCGCGAGCGGGGCAGCCTCCAGTCCGAATAGGAGGCCGAGGTGGTCATGCCGGCGTTCCCCAGCCTCCAGTCCGAATAGGAGGTCGAGGTGGTCGTGCCGGTGCTCCCCACCCTTCAGTCCGAGTAGGAGGTCGAGGTGGTCGTACCGGAGTTCCCATCCCTACCTCCAGATCAACCGCCGAGCCGGGTGATGGAAGCGAGAATCCAGATCTTCCCCGGGATCAAGACGAGGAACAACGCATGCTGGAGCAGGTTGTCCAACGGAGCCGACGCGAGACCCGGGGAGGTCCTCCCGGCGAAGCCTATTCGTCGGGGGCCCGCAGATAGGATCGGACTTCATGTCCTGTTGTAACCTTTCATTTTATTTCAGACATGTATAATAATTTTCAGTTTATGACATCTCTTTCTGTTTTAAAATTCTAATGCGCGCATTCATTCTTTAACATCGGTCAAAAGGGATACACCCTTGTTACAAAATGTCTCTGCTTTCAGGATACTTCCTACCTACCCTTCGGTCATCCGAACTCTAGGTTTCTATCCCGGGCTTCTGCTGCCGGGGATCTACCCTACCTAGGCATCTAGTGCCAGAGGCTATTCTAACTAGGCATCAAGTGCCAGAGGCTATTCTATCTAGGCAACAAGTGCCAGAGACTATCCATAGAACCGCCTGAGGTTTGCTATGTTCCACCTTCGGGGGACTCCCTTCCCCGCTGGATCTTCCAGCACATAACTCCCGCCCGGGTGGGCTTCTATCACCCGGTACGGTCCTTCCCAGTTGGGTGCCAGCTTGCCTTCCGGCTCCTGGTGACTCTTGTCGTTTCTTCTCATAACTCTGTCTCCTACCTTGAACTGCTCCTTCCTTACTCTCCTGTCGTGATACTTCTTAACTCTCTCCTTCACCTTAGCCTCGTGCAAGGACGCCCTCTCTCTTCTTTCCTCCAGCAGGTCCAGATTTGTTCTGATTTCCTCTTCATTCTTTTCTTCGGGGACCGGCTCGGCTGTCCGAAGACTGGGGATGCCAATCTCGGCCGGGATTACTGCCTCGGATCCATACGTCAGACTATAGGGGGATTCTCCGGTTGCCGAACTTTCCGTAGTCCGGTGAGCCCACAAAACACTCGGGAGCTCGTGCACCCAGTTACCCTTTGCTCCCTGTAGCCGGGCCCTAATCCCACTTACGATTGTCCGGTTCGTCACCTCCACCTGGCCGTTAACTTGCGGATGATAAACTGACGTCAGCTTCTGACTTATCCCATATTTCACACACCAAGACTTGAAAGGATCATTTTCAAACTGCGCTCCATTGTCGGTTACTATGGCCCTTGGAACTCCGAACCTGCATACGATGTTCCTCCAACAAAACTTCACGTAAGTAGACCCCCGGATGTTAGTCAGGGGCTCGGCTTCCACCCACTTGGTGAAGTAATCGATGGCCACAATCAGGTACTTCAAGCTGCCAGGAGCAGTAGGAAAAGGTCCGACCAGATCCAGTCCCCATCTGCTGAAAGGCCAGGCACCTGTTATCCCCATCATCTCTTCCCTGGGTATGTGCACTAGCGGTGCGAACTTCTGGCACTGAAGGCATGACCGAACCCTATCCTGCGAGTCTTCGAACATGGTAGGCCAATAGTACCCCATCCGTAAAATCTTCCGGGCCACAGTTCTGGCTCCTTGATGACTACCATTCGGGCCTTCATGGACTTCCCGGACCAGGTATTTGCCCTCCTGCTGTTCCACACATTTCAGCAATGGTTGGAGGTAGCCTCTTTTGTATAGTGCCCCTTCCTGGAGTGTATACTTTGGCGCCTTGACCCGGATTTTTCTAGCCACCACTCGGTCGGCCGGGACCTCTCCTGTCAGAAGATACGCTCGGATCGGAGCCATCCAAGAGTCTTCTGGCACCACCTCCACTGCCAGGATCTCATCAACCTGTTCATAACTTCTCCTTTCCAGTGTCTCCCTTCTGAGAGGCGCTTTCTGCCCAGGCTTCAACTTCGAAGACGCCAACTTGCTCAACGCGTCGGCCTTTTCATTATGTTCTCTCGGCATCTGCTCCAGGCTGAAACTATCGAACTGCCGGATCATGGGCTGGACCAGCTCCAAGTACCTCTGCAAACTTCTCTCCTTTGCTTCATACTCCCCATTCACCTTCTGAACTACAATCTGAGAGTCGCTGAAGGCCCGGATCTTTCCTATCTTCAATTCCCGAGCAAGCTTGAGTCCTGCTACCAACGCTTCATATTCTGCCTCATTATTTGTGGTTTTAAAATTGAAGTGCAATGCATAGTGGTACTCCTCTCCTTCTGGGGATGTTAACAACACCCCGGCCCCACTGCCTCCTGCGTGCGCTGACCCGTCTACATGCAACGTTCATCCCGGGCTTGCTTCAGGCTCTTCCTCGGCGACCGTGTCTGACCCGACCATCTCTGTCAGGAAATCTGCCATCGCCTGGCCCTTAATGGCTTTCCTCGGCTGATATGTTATCTCGTGTTCCCCCAACTCTATGGCCCACTTCATCAAACGTCCCGACGCCTCTGGCTTGAGCATCACCTGCTTCAGGGGGTGGTTGGTCAGGACCGCAATCGGATGAGCCTGGAAATACGGGCGCAATCGTTTTGAGGCATAAACCAGCGCCAACACCAGCTGTTCCAAGCTTGTGTACCGAGTCTCCGGACCCTGTAACGCCCGGCTGACAAAGTATACCGGACACTGCCTCTCGTCTTCCTCTCGGACCAATACCGCACTGACAGCCGATGCGGATGCGGACAAGTATAAGAGCAAATCCTCCCCCTCCTTCGGCTTCGAGAGGGTCAGGAGCCGGCTCAAATGTTCCTTCAGATCCCCGAACGCCTTCTCACACTCCTCCGTCCACTCGAACTTCTTTGCCTTCCTTAATATGTTGAAGAAGGGAAGTTGTCTCTCGGCACCTTTTGATAGAAATCGGCTCAAGGCTGCCAGGGAACCCATCAATTTTTGCACTTCCTTTACGTTCTTTGGCGACTGCATCCGGCTTATCGCCTCCACCTTCTCCGGATTGACATCAATCCCCCGGCTAGACACCATATATCCGAGGAACTTCCCAGCCGCTACTCCTACCACACTCTTCTCGGGGTTTAGCTTCAGGTTGACCTTCCTTAGAATGCCGAACATCTCTTCCAAGTCTTCTAAGAAACCTGGGTAGCTTCGGCTCTTTACCACCATGTCATCAACGTATAGCTCCATGCTTCGGCCCAGCTGATTTCGAAATATCGAGTCTGCCATCCGCTGGTACGTCGCCCCTGTGTTCTTCAAGCTGAACGGCATCCGCCTGTAGCAATAGGTTCCGAAATCTGTGATAAAAGCTGTTTTCGGCTTGTCCTCTCCCGACATTTGAATATGGTGATAGCCCCGGTATGCATCGAAGAAAGCCAAAGCCTCGTACCCGGTGATGGCTTCCACCAACCGATCGACCGGGGGAAGAGGGTAACTGTCTTTCGGGCAACATTTGTTAAGATCAGTGAAGTCGATACACATTCTCCAAGACCCATTGTGCTTCTTTACTAACACCGGGTTAGCCAACCATTCCGGGTATATAATCTCTTCTACTACCCCGGCTTCCAGCAATTTCAACACCACCTGTCTCACCACCTCGGCCCTATCCCCTGCCAAGGCCCTTTTCTACTGTCGGATCGGCTTTAACTCGGGGTATACATTCAGCTTGTGGAGAGCTAACTCCGGAGGTACACCTGTGAAGTCCCTCTCTTCCCACGCAAACACATCTTCGTATTTTGAAAGCAAGGATCGTAACTCTTCCTTCACATCGGTCGGCATCTTTCTCCCGACCTTGATCGTGCCTCGGCTCCCCACCTGCATATCTTCTACATCCCCCGGACCTACTTCTCCCTGCACTGCTCCAACCGGGGCCTTCCTAGCCTCCTGAAGGGCTGTGAGCATGCAACTCCTGGCCGTGGACTGGCTTCCTCGAACCGTCGCCACCCCCTGACTGGTTGGGAACTTCATGGTCAAATGGTACGTCGAGCAAATGGCCCTGGCTTGAGCCATCCACGGCCGGCCGATGATGATATTGTATGGGGACTGAGCGTCTATAACCGCGAAGTTGCACCGGACCGATATCTTCTTGCTCCTGTCCAGGTCGTCGACCACTGTTACAGTTAAGGACACCACCCCCAAGGGATACTCTGTGCGGCCGGTAAACCCTGACAAGGGAGAGGTGCTCGGGCGAAGGTTGTGGCGGCCTATTCCCAGCTGGTCGAAACAAGAAGCAAACATGATTTCCACACTGCTTCCGTCATCAATGAACACTCGCTTGACCGTGAATCCTTCTATCTCCGCCGGGATCACCATCGGATCCGTATGGGGCGTTAGACTGGGCACCGGATCCTCATCCGAAAAGGTGATGGCCTCGGTGGGGCGCAGTCTCTTCTCCCTGTCCTCACCAGCCGGCACATACCGGCTCCGGGCCTTAGCCGCTGCGTGGGACTGGGGCCCACCCCCTACTTCTCCATGTATGACATTTATCATCCGGGGAGGGACCTGATTAACCGGTTCCGGGGCCATAACCAGA
This sequence comes from Sherardia arvensis, assembly GCA_948330725.1. Lineage (NCBI taxonomy): Eukaryota > Viridiplantae > Streptophyta > Magnoliopsida > Gentianales > Rubiaceae > Sherardia > Sherardia arvensis. Next base: position 26,627,601 of record OX415243.1, on the reverse strand, counting down.
GCTGCCGCACCCGGCTGGGCAGCCGGAGCCCCTCGCTGGTTATCATTCCGCGGCCTGTTCCTCCAATTCCTCTTCCTCCCCGCTCCGGCCTGCTGCCCCGCCGCCGGACGCTGGTTCTCCTGGCTCACACAGTCTCTTAACTGCCCTCTCTCGATCAACTTCTCAATCTCCACCCTTAAGCTTCGACAACCATCTGTTGTGTGTCCATTAGACTTGTGGAAAGCACAATATTTAGCTGCATTCGCTGGAGTCGGATTTCCCGGTATGGGGGCCGGGTCTTGAAACAGGTTTCGATGAATTGTCAGGATCTCCGACCGGGTTTTCGTCAGGGAGTAAACGTTTCAGCCCGAGGGGGGTCTACCCTCGGCCTCACCGGAGCCGGGCCCGCTTCCCTCCTAACAAGATCAGCAACCCGATCCTTGTCACCTTTTCCCATCCCCTTGTCCTCGAAGTACCCTTCCTCCTTCCTCTTCTTGCTCCCTTCGAGAAGCGAACAATACATCTCCACCTCAAGATCCAGCTGATGAAAGGTGGTCGGGATATTCTCCATGAGCTTTGCCCATAGCACCTCGTCTCTCAGCCCTGCAATGAACCCTGCTATCAGGGCCTTCACTTGAGCGTCTCTGTCGATCACCTTCATAGAATCATCCATGTACCTCCTGTGGAAACCCCGAACTTCCTCCTTTGCCGACTGCCGACTATAAGCCACCTCGGCCAAAGGGAGGTACTTCTTCATTTTGGTCTCATATCTGTGCATCAGAGCCCTCGAAAAATCATAGTAATTCCTAAAACTTTCCGAGGGTTGCGCCTCAAACCATGAAAAACAGCTTCCCCTCAGATACGAGCTCACCAGCTTGCACATAAGCTCCTCCCGGATGTCACGTGTTCCCATGACGTTATGATACGTCCTGACAAATTCCTCTGGATCAGTCTCCCCACTGTAGGTCGGCACCCCCTCCGGGACTCTCATTCCCATCGGCCAAGGGAAAGTGCTGATGTAACCTATCCAGGGGGAGGTAGGCCTTCCTCCATTCCTTCCTATCAACCGGTCCAACCTCTCCTCTACTGAGTTTAGAGCCGCCGGGGCCCGATCTACGACCACCGGGTATGTGCCATAGGTTCCTGCGACCGGGGCCGGCTGAGCCATGGCGTATCCGGCCATCGGTGCTTGGCTCTGCATCCACACCGGTCCTTGCATCCCGGGGGCCCAGCCCCCCGAGGCTCCAGGGGGTTGGGCGTAATACCCTCCTGGTGCCGGGGGGTACCCCTGATATCCGTGTTGAATCATCCCGTGTCCTGGAGCTCCATAACCGGGATAGCCCCCACCTTGGCCATATCCTGGCACCATTCCGACTGGTTGCCCTACACTCCCAGCCTGCCTTTCCAAGTCTATCACCACCGGAGGCCGAAGACTCTCCTGCCCGTGAACGGCAGGGGGTCCTCGGCTGACCACCTCCGCAGCCAACGGAGGTAAACCCGCAGGAGGTCCCGTCGGGGTCGGGTTAGATCCTGACCCAGGCTGAACCGGGGGTACCCGGACCTCAGTCACCGGAGGGTTCGACCGTTCTTCAGTCGGTTTCATCCCCGACCCCGATCCTTGCTTTGCCGCCAGCCAACGACGGTACTCCTCCTCCTGGGTGGCGGCGAACTCCCTTCTGTCGCGATCGTCCTGCGTCATTTCCGGTTCCCTCTCTCCTTCCGGCTCTGAATCTCCTTCAGAAACGTCTGGATCCGAATGGGCTGGAGCCTTCCCCTTGCGCGCTCGATCCCTCATTTGGCGCAAGGTAAGGTCCTCCTCTACTGCTTCCGGTCTTCTTCCTCCTCTACCTCTTCGCGGCGGCCGACCTCGAGGCGGCATCTTAATGCTTTTTGTGAACACAGATCGTGTCCCACCGGGCGTGCCAACTTGATGCTGCCTGCCTGGTCAGTCCGGATAAGCCCCTGATCCCTGATCCTATATCTGGTCCTGCAAGACAGAACCCCGGGAGGTACCCGAGGGTAGACCCTCCGGCGTGATGATGAAAGATAGATCTCGGGAGAGAAAAGGGGTAATCACTTGAATAGTGAGAAGATACTTACTTGGAATAGTGCTGAGGGGCACTATTTATACAATAACCCATGCTTCCCGAGTGGTCCATGTTCCGAGTGTCCTCTAGTGTGTGTCGCTGTCCGAGTTGTACGAACCCGGATACTGCCAAACTAGCTTTATCCTGTGACGGGCCAAGCCCATACTATCAAGAGGTATTTGGGCTTGGGCCCGGTATCACCAGATACCACTTATTGAGTATGCTCAGTCCAAATCCCATATCAGAAACGGAGAGTGTCATTCCTCTCCTTATAAGGAATAGTCTCACCAGTCACCACACTGGTATGAGGCCAACAAGCACTTCGTTGAACAACATAGGAATGATTAGGAATTTAATCTGCACCTTTAGATTTCAAAATTGATTTGATTAGCTCCTTCAAGGACGCAGCATCATCGTCCATCCACCGGAAAATTGAGCTGGTTTTTGAAGGCAATGGTAGTGGCCTGTCAGACATGCTCTACAACGAGGTGGAAAACGGCGAGGGAGTAGTTCAGCTTTTATTGGTTAACTAATAAAAGGTTCACAAATTATACCATACACTAGGGGTACATATCCCCACGTGCATTTTAAAATATAAATATGTGCATTTTTTATGTGTATAAATGTGCATTGTAGTTTTATTTTGCTTATGATTTCTATAAATAGTATATGCAAATAGAATCCACTACTATAATTGTAGACACACACCAGAGATGGGGTACATACCCCTTGGGTATGGTATAAAAATTGTAAAAGGTTATTTTAGGAGATTTGCTCTGAAATTAGCTAATAATAACGCTGCCATTAATAGTCCCTTAAATACTCACGTGGGTAAACAATATTAATTATCCGTTTACCCACTGATAATGGGTAAAAATTGGCAGGCCTAATTACATTCATAGAGATAATTTTTATAATAAAAAAATACAAAGTCTTGGGTGAAACCATCTCACCATAAATTTATGCTGGGACCAACAAATTATCATATGTTTATGATGATAATTTGTATCTTTGTAATATTTGTTGATCTTTCCAACACAATTAATTCACCGATAATATTTAAATAAACCAAAAAACTTAGCAAATGGGGGAATATACAACAAAATTGAACTAATGACCGAAACGATTGAACTACCTATATAGACATATGTACAACATTTGAATGATTTTTTGTTAAAATATATACTTAAACGTATCATATTAAGAGTCTAATTAAACAAACACATAAATTTAACTTCTAAATATGTGAAATAAAAAGTGATCTTACCATAAGTTTATGATGAGACCGTCGTATCGAAGATTTTCTCATTACATGATCAGATCTAAAAAGATTTGCGTTCTCTTCTTCTCCTTGGGGTGGAAAGCGAAACCAAAGTAGGTCGGTGGATGCATGAGCATTGTTGGTCGGTATAACCTATGCCATAAGTGCAAGAAAAATTAGGTGATTCTCTGTAATTTGGAAAGATAGTCATCAATGTTTTAGTTCTACCCTTTTCTGAATCATACCCAACTATTACAAGATTCATATTATCAATCCAGACGGTAATTACACAGTCTACACTCAACATATAAATTGATAATGTGACTGTAAATTTATTCATCCATGTCCCGTTCTTTTCCATCACCCATACACCTTGTAATCTTTACTAATGTCATCAAAACCAAAACCGATGCCTTCCAAGAAAGTGAAACGGTGAACTTTGTAAGCATAAGGAACCTTCAAAGGACGTTCACGAGTAATAGGGTTATACAAGTAAATTAGGCCATCGCGAATGCCAACTATGCAAGCGATTCCATTGGATGATCTCAAACACCAAGTTTCTATACAATATCTTGTGTTTGAAACGACTCGGGATACGACAGGTAAAGATTTATAGACATCGCAGGTTAATGACAGGGATTCGATGTATCCTAGTCTATTAACGGAGAGTAAGATTGGATCACTATTTTTACCGTTTCCGTTGTTTAGGTGCTTTTCACCAAAATAAGGATTCTTCATAATCAAATCACGCCATGATTTGCACACGCAACTTAATCTAACCAGTGACTTGATAGGCATCCTTACAAAGATCTCCATCAACACATCTCCGGGTAAAATCATCACCATCCCTTCGGACAATATGGAGGGATTAGTATTTTCAGGCAACCTCAGCAACTTCAACCACCACTGTTCTTTCACAGATTTCATCCAACATTTTATCGGCTTCATCTTCACCAGCTATGAGTTGGATCCGATATATAATTGAATCCCACAATAATAAATCGTAGCTTAGATGAAATCGAAGTTGATTTATCACCTTGGGTATAATCACATATATAAGACACGAAAATTCTTAATTCGGTCTGGATTCTAATTATAATTTGATCACAAATATAGCTAGGATTATGAGCTGAACAAGAAAAATTGTACGAATTCATGGTCAACGCCACAGGGTAACTTCAATCCTTGTACAAAATAAATTTATAAGATAACATAAATGGTACAAGATTTATAAATTAGTTACTTTTTACTATTGAGGGTTTAAAAATTGTTACACGCATTACAAAAGATTACAAGCATCGGGCATATGAAGATATGGTTGTTCTTTGGCTTTGCAAGGTTTCGATTTTGCAGAGGGTTGATATTTAAGACTTGACAAAATATTTGATGCATTCTGTGGTGAACTTTGGCCAAAAGTTAAATCGTCTCTCGTATATTTAAATTTATTAACCTAGATTCAGTTTAAAGTTCGATTGTGATGAAATACGATTTGATAAAATATAGTTTCACTTAGTTATATCAATGAATTGATTGTTTTCTTAATTAGTTCGATTAAATTCAGTTAGTATGATTAAATTTAATTCAATTTAATAAATTAGGTCCAATTTGTTAAAAATAAAGTTTTGTCTAAGACGGTCTCATGATAAACTTATGGTAGGACTGTTTTTTATTTCGCATTTTTATAAGTTAATTAAGTTTATATGTATGTTTTATTAGATTCTTGACATGATACTTTTAATTAATTATTTTAACAAAAAAATCACTTAAATTGTGTATATATGTCTTATGTAGTTAGTTCAAGTATTTCGGTTATTAGTTCAATTTTGTTGTACATTCTCCGTTTGCTAAGTTTTTTAGTATATTCAAATATTATCAGTGAATTAATTGTGTTAGAACAACCAACAACAATACAAAAACGCAAATTATCATCATAAACATATGAGAACTCATTGGTCCTATCATAACATTATGGTGAGACGGTCTCACCCAAGACCGTATATTTAAATTTATTATTGGTTAAGTTCGGTTTTGATGAAATACGATTTGATAAAATACAGTTTCATTTAGTTATATCAATGAATTGATTGTTTTCTTAATTTTTTCAATTAAGTTCAGTTCATTATGATTATATTCAGTTCAGTTTAATAAGTTAGGCCCAATTTGTTAAAGAGAAAGTTTTGTCTTAGACGGTCTCACCATAAGCTTATGGTAGGTCCGTTTTTTATTTCACATTTTTATAAGTTAATTAAGTTTATATGTATGTTTTATTAGACTCTTAATATGATACTTTTAATTAACTTTTTTTAAAAAAAATCAATTAAATTTTGTACATATGTCTTATGTAGTTAGTTCAAGTGTTTCGGTTATTAGTTCAATTTTGTTGTACATTCTCCGTTTGCTAAGTTTTTTAGTATATTCAAATATTATCAGTGAATTAATTGTGTGGAAACAACCAACAACAATTACAAAAACGCAAATTATCATCATAAACATATGAGAACTCATTGGTCCTATTATAGCCGTAGGTGAGACGGTCTCACCCAAAATTTAAAATTGGTGAGATATGATTTTATAAAATTTTGCTAAATTAATTATATCAATACATACATTTGTTAGTTCAGCTTAATTGAGTTCGATTTAATGCAGTATGTTTTAGTTCATTTCAGTTTATCAAGTTATGTTCGATTTATTAAGTTTAGTGTTGGGTTCAACTCTCAGGGGAGAGGGCCGGAAAGGGTTGGATTTTATTGGGGGTCATTTGAGTTATTACCTTTTTTTTCAAAAAAAAAGTTTAGTGTTGATAAAATATGATGTTACCTTTGTCTCATACTACTATGCACATCGACTTCTCACGCTATCTAACACACACTTTTGACCAAAAAGTATATTTATTTACTTATATTATCGGCAAATAAAATTTGATATTTGAATAGTATATGTCGCGATAAATCTAATAATATAAGTATGATATTAATGATTATATATCTATTTAAATATATGATCAAAGTATAATATTGAATAGTATAAAAGTCATAGGGTAAAGTAGTCTGATACAAATGGAGTATGATTAAACGTACTATCATGTCTCACCTTTATCGACATAATTGACTTCTCACACTAATCAACATACATTTTGACCAACAGTATTTTTATTTATTTATAACACGGAAAAAAATAATTTGATATTTGAATACTATATATTTCAATTAATTTAATGATACCAAATATGATGATTTAATGATTATATATCTATTTAAATATATATGGTCAAGGTTTAATAAAAAAAAAATCAGAGTGCGGATTCAAGTGAGCCAAAGGGAATAACATAATTTGGTTATATCAATACATTTTTCATTAGTTCCGTCTAGTTTAGTTTAGTTCAATATTCTTTAGCTCAATTATATTTATTATCTAGGATCATTATATTAAGCGCGGTTCTGATGAAGTATAATTTGATAAAATTTAGCTAATTTAGCTTTATCAATGCAGTAAATTATTTCTCCAATTAAGTTTTGTTCAGTTAAGTTCAATTCAATATATTTCAAAGGTTTGTTATGTAATCAAAAATTTGAATATAAATATATTTTACAAAAAATCAATTGAATTTTAATTCAGTACAGTTTAGTAAATCAAATGAATTTTAGTTCAATTTAGTATTTTTCAGTTCAATTCAGTATTTTTTAATTCATTACTTTTCAGTTCAATTAAGTTAAGTTCAGTTACAATCCAGTTCAATTCAGGCGTATCAAACAGACTCTGAAGCTATACGGGGCCTAAATATAAACTGTAGGTGTTAGATTCAATCGGAACCGTCAATATTTTAACCAGTTAATCTTAACCGCTCATATATCACTTCACCCTTTCATTCTTTAACCTTTTACCCTTTCCACCAGTTAATCGCAATCCGCCACTGCTTCCCGTCTGTAGCTTCGTCGGCGCCGCCACTTTCTCTTGGGGAGGTTTAAGACTACGCGCCGACAATCCCCGTCACAGATTCAAAGCCACAGCCACCTGCTCAATTGAACCAAGCCAAACTCAGTTCTTCAATTTGTATAAGGTACCAAACTTTAATCTTGACAATTTTCAACTCAATAACAGTTAACATTCTTCTGACTTGCATTGTTAGAACTTAGAAATGAGCTTTGAATTAATCTATTTTCCTGCGTCTGAAAGTATTGAATTTCTGGGTTGAGTTTGTGTACAAAATGTTGATAGACATGTTGTGATAGATTTTGTATTAGTTTCTTAGCCTAGCTAATTTAATATAAATTCAGTCTACATGGGAGCATTCTAAAAGATCTCATTTTTGGATTTTTATGTTTATTGCATGAAAAAAGTGAAGCTAGCAGTAAATTTCACATTCATCAGTTATGTCTGGTAAGGAAGGGAGTGCAGCAAAGGGTTCCAAAGCTGAATCGAAGCAAGCTGAATCGAAGCCCAGTCGTAAGTATATTAGTTCACTGTCAGTTAATTGTCTTGAAGTTTTTATGTTTCCTGGTACTTTTACTTATGCTTATTTGAATGTTGCAGAGGGGAAGAAAAAAGAAGTGAAAAAAGAGACTAAACTAGGACTCACTCACAAGAAAGATGAGAATTTTGGAGAGTGGTACTCTGAGGTAATCCTCTGCCAATATGTACATCTTAAAAGCAGTTAACTTGTTTCTGAAAATCATTACACTCTGTAAATTTAAATAGTACTAGTTGTTTAGAAATGCAGTTCTGTATTAATCGCAATTTGAATACATGTGATTTGCTTGATTTTTAAATAATAAGTACTTTGATTTATCTAGGTGGTCATCAATGGTGGAATGATAGAGTACTATGACATATCAGGTTGCTACATACTGCGTCCCTGGGCTATGTCAATATGGGAGAAAATGCACGTAAGTGTGAAGTATCCCGTTTCAAGTTTGTTTCACTCTTGTTGAATTATAATATTGATTAGTCAGCGAGTTTTGTGTTGTGTATGTTGACTACCAATATATGCTCAATATTCAGGACTTCTTTGATGCTGAAATTAAGAAAATGAAGGTTAAAAATTGCTACTTCCCTCTGTTCGTGTCCCAAGCTGTTCTGGAGAAGGAGAAGGATCATATAGAGGGTTTTGCACCTGAGGTTAGATTTCTTTTTGCTCCGAGGTGAACTCACTTGTTATCAACAGATATGATTGTGACATTCTGCTATTGCTATCTATATTTATTTATAAAGGTTGCATGGGTTACGAAATCAGGATCAAGTGATTTGGATGTTCCAATTGCTATCCGTCCAACTAGCGAAACTGTGATGTATCCTTCTTTCTCCAAGTGGATACGAGGGCATCGTGATTTACCTTTGAGGCTGAACCAGTGGTGCAACGTTGTTAGGTGGGAGTTCAGTAATCCTACTCCATTTATCAGGTGAGTGTATAATTCCTCTTGTTAGCTTATATTATTCAGTATGGTGGTGTTGTTCTATTTTTGGTTTTGTAGGAACTTCTGCTATATTTGTCTATAGTAACACACATGTTTGTTGTTTTATTTTGCCCATCACTCTTATATTATAGCATGGTTGATAATTCATACATGAAGGTCTGGTTAATATTTCTAATTGTGTCGTGTTCTAGGAGTCGTGAGTTTCTTTGGCAAGAAGGGCATACTGCTTTTGCTACAAAAGAAGAGGCCGATAAAGAGGTAAATGTTATATCCACCGTGTATGTGTATGTACTTTAAAAGAGGTCATTTTTATTGCCATAAATCACTTCCACAAATTTTGACGTCAATTTTTTTAAAATTCAAATATAATTATTAAATACCCTAATATAATATAAAGTCCTTCATCTTTTCAATTATAAATTCCTCAAGCAAGAATTTTTTTTTATTCATATCCTTTCTCCTTCTCTCAAACTTTTTTTCATTACAGTCACCCCACACTTAGCTAGATTGTTAATATTTAAAAAATAATATGGTAAATCAAATAATATTGATGGTAATAAATAAATATTTGGTTTCTTTTTTTAAAAAAAATGAACAGAGTTTTATTGGTCAACGCTGACTAATTTATTGATCCTACTATGTAGATGATACTAATTAGTATAAATTCGGGCATTGGCCTTAGTATCATCTAGTTCTCAGAATGAATTTTACTTTTCTGATAGGTTACAACAATTTAGTTCATTAGATGGTACTCTTTCCTAGCATGGCCATTGATTTTCATGTGTTTATAGGTGCTTGACATCTTGGAGCTTTATAGACAAGTATATGAAGATTTCTTGGCTGTTCCAGTCATAAAGGGAGAGAAAAGTGAACTTGAGAAGTTTGCTGGTGGGCTTTACACAACTAGTGTTGAGGTGCTGATTCGATTGAGTTTACTCTCCTTTTCAACATTCCGTGTATGTTTATCAAATGTTTTTTTCTCTTTATTAGGCCTTCATTCCAAACACCGGAAGAGGTGTACAGGGTGCCACTTCTCATGGCTTGGGACAAAATTTTGCAAAAATGTTTGAAATCAACTTTGAAGATGAGAAAGGAGAGAAGTCTATGGTTTGGCAGAATTCTTGGGCTTATTCAACCAGAACAGTAATACATTGTCTCTTTGCTGCATTTTTTTTTTGTTTCTATTTTAGTAAGTCTTTAAGTCCTAATTATCATTTCTTACTCTGCCCCATTTGCTCTTGGATAGATTGGGGTGATGATAATGGTTCATGGGGACGACAAGGGCCTGGTGCTGCCTCCTAGAGTTGCATCTGTCCAAGTTGTTGTGATCCCAGTGCCCTTTAAGGATGCTGATACTAAGGCGATACTTGATGCATGTGCTTCCGTGGTGGATTTATTGACTGAAGCTGGAATTTCTGCTGAAGCGGACTATCGGGATAATTACTCTCCAGGTTGGAAGTACTCGCATTGGGAAATGCAAGGTGTTCCTCTCAGAATTGAAATAGGGCCAAAGGATCTTGCTAAAAAGCAGGTAAGTACTATGTCAACTTAGCAGCTGAATTCACTTTAAGCCATTGATAGCTGTGGTCGAGGATTTTGGCAGAAGAGTGACTGCTTGTTTTCGATGCATCTTAGGTACGTCTTGTCAGGCGTGACAACTCTGCTAAGAATGACATCTCCATGGACAACTTAGTTGAAAATGTAAGGGAAACATTGGATGCAATTCAAAAGAATCTGTTTGAGGTTGCAAAACAGAAGAAAGAAGCATGCATGCAGGTTGCAAAAACTTGGGATGAGTTCATGGATGCATTAAATCAAAAGAAACTGATTCTTGCTCCATGGTGCAATGAAGAGGTATCCTCTTTTCATGTATTCTCAAGTATTTTATTTTTGTGGTGATTCATAATGGCAAATAATCTGCAAGCGATGCAATCATTCTTGAAAACTGCTTTCGCTGCCTTCTTAAATACTCTCTGAATCCTTGGCTATTAGTTTGTGTGACACGTTGCTTCTACTGCTGTTATAGGATGTGGAGAAGTCGGTCAAGGACTGCACCCGAGGTGAGATGGGTGCAGTGAAGACCTTGTGTACTCCATTTGACCAGCCTGGAATGCCCGAAGGTTTGTTTCTTATCGTTACAGTCATCTAGTACAATATTAATGCTTGTAATTGGGTTGTTCCACGCATGTTTCTGAGTATCTTATCGAATCTCTCCCTTCATCTGCTTGCAGGTACAATCTGTTTTGCTTCGGGCAAGCCGGCCAAGAAGTGGACTTATTGGGGCCGAAGTTATTAGAACTAAATATATCGTTGGGAATGTATCTTTTTCCATACTAAATGAACTGGTTCGGGCCGGGAATAGGGATGAGCAGATTTTGCTAATTACAGCCAGTGGCAGAGCAAAAATATTCCAAAATGCTACTCCAAAATTACATCTGCTAGAATCCTCGGAAAATTACCAAGTAAATCCAAAATTACGCTACTGAAGATGCTCTTAATTATCGATTTATAAAAATGAGAGTTGCACTGAGTTCAGAAATTGAAAGAAAGAAACGGAAAAAGGAATGACAAGCGGTCGGAGTCTATCGGAGTTAGTCTAAGGAGGAGTGCCTGATTCGCATACTTTCAGGCAATCCTCACTGTATCTTTCGCAGACAGTATCTCCGGTTCCATAAAAGTTTTTACAATACGAGGTGGTAGTACCACAGTTGGAGCAACACTCTCCTTCTTCTCCACTGCAACTTGTTAGATGTTCTCTGCACCCGCTCATGCATCGGAGTTTACCTTTAGGGCAGTGCAGCAGACAGTCTTGAAAAGTAGCAGCATATTGAGCCGAGCAATCGTTGCAAAACAAAGGACATATAAGGTTGCAGAAGGTTTGGTTTGGTGTGCACACAACTTCGCAGGCGGCTGACGCTAGAACCCCTCCCGTCGAATTACTCAGACAGGCTTCGACGCATTCTGACTTGGTTTTCAGACAATCGGAACAGCAATCGGCGTTCACCATGACAGCCTCGTGTGAAGCTAGGATGGTGATCATCATCATTATGAACATGAAGGACTGCTTCTTCTTCATCGGAAATATTTTCGTAATATTTTGATCCTAGAATGGATGACCTGACTGAGCAAATTCTTCAGGAAGTGAGAATTGAGATCCATGTGTAGCTTGGCTGAGCAAGCCACAATGTCTGATTGCTAATGACGCAAATGATCATGTCTCTTCAATTATATATTATAATCATGCACGCAATACACGTATGTTAAAGTTTAGTTTGAACCTCTCCCAGAAAAAAAATTTAAAACAAAAGTCAGATGATTGACAAGCAGGGATGATCACGAGTCCTGTCCAGATCCTGCGGATTTAAACTCTGTGAGTCGGGTTTAGATTTAATTTTTTTAGACATCAGATATGAATTGGGGGTGTATCTAAGTTTTAATAAACAAGTATGGATAAAGATATATGATATTAAGATTATACCCGAATCCATACTCATATCTAGACCCATTAATCTATTATAATGTATTATTAATTATATTATTATTATGAGATAAATGTAATATTTAATTTTTAATCCTAATTCATCTTCATACATAGAAAAGGAAGAGGTGGTTGATATCATTGACATTGTAAATTTGATATACTGTACATTTGTCAACAATATTTTTTTTTTTTCAGCTTCAAATTTGGCTATTCTAAACTCAAAAATCATAATGCAATTCTTTGTAGGACCTTGACGATGATTGACACTGATTCAGGTTAAAGATGGCGTGACGTGGTGTTGACGGAAGTGCACAATGTGTCCTTTAGAGTGCTAGAATTTTTCTACCATAGAAGATATCGTTACTACGTTCTTGTACAAAATTAAAATTTTGATCTTAATGAATTGATACATATTGATATGTACTATGGATTGACAATTCATATATGCTAACGTTTGTACTTATGATTAAAAAAATAAATAAATTTGTGCTTTTTTGCATTCACTGTGAAAATCTTAAACATATATAAAGAATTTGTTGATTTCTAAGTAGACCAACTTAAGACCCGTTTAAGACCCTTAGACATGTAAGAACCTGAGATTATGGGAATGAAATTTTGGATTTTTAAATCATGCGGACATGGATAGGATTTGGATCCAATATTTTTTTTCAAATCAATATCGAATATAGTTAAATTAGAGTTAGACCCGCCCCATGATGATATATTGGAACTCGTTCATATTTTGTTGGATGACGTTAGATCAACAACCAGGCAAGCTCAACAGAAGTTTTAACGAGAATAAATTGAGAAAAATGAATGAATATATAGTTGTTTTTAACTTTTACAAGGTGAAAATTAAAAAATAAAAATAAAAGACCCTTAATCTGGTCACAAGTCCGACGTCTGGCATCGAAATTAAATTTTATCTTGAGCTGCCGGACTTGAAAAAAATTGTGAAATGTTCATGAGAGAAAATAATAAAAAAGGTTATTTGGTGAAGACAATTTATCTGTCAAGAAATTGATGGAATTAGCGACACTTTTCTTTCATTTAGCGACACACTTCTTGATTAGGTATTTGGGCTCTGAGAAGTGGCCGCCCCTGTTTCCGTTTCCGACGCCGTTGATGTTTGCTGAGTAGTCGGAGATTGCTCTGCCCAAACAAAAACACAAGATTCAAATTTAGTATTTGAAGAAAGTAATATCAACCAAGACTCAAAATTTTATTTAAATTTCTCAAAATATATTAATAAAAAAATAATAACAAGGTCCTTAGCTTTATTTGGTGAGTTCATGTTTAGTCTTGTTATCTTACACTTTACAATAACTACTCATAATATTTACTTTTGAAAATGTATAATCAAGTAAATACAGTTACATAAATTAACCAAATAAACATATAAACAAACACATCATCACTCATCATACTCCGTCCCGTTCTTTAAGATCAAACATATTCTTAAAAAATTGACTGAAAATTGTGAAAAACACTGAGACGTAATAGTATATTAAAAGTAAGTTAGAGATGCATATGGTGTTCAACAACATAAAACATTAGGGATTAGAAAAGGTGTTTCATGTTCATTTGAGTTATTAGGAGAAAAAGGAAAACAATATTATAATCAATTGTGGGCCTTGAACAGCTAGAAAATGAATTTCAGCCCCAAACATAATCTGCCAGTGGGCCGGGCTAACAGGTAGTAGTGAACAGATCCTAGTCAGTCAACTTTACTCGAACCATGTGAACTTGTTTCTTCTTACTACTATTGCATCATATGGAATGTTTTAATTTTCTTTTTTTGATGAAACCTATGGAATGTCCATTTATATTTATTTTGCCTAACCCCAAATCAACCAAAAGATGAAAAATGAATACAATCTTCTTTAATTATAAAAAGGCATATTCTTAAAAAAATATGACAGTCTAATATATTGATATTACTCCTAGTTCACTGTATTTAACACCAGAAAAACTATTTAACAGTAAATTTTATCATCAATAACTTTTGTTATGTATATTTTTAAAATTTATAATTTTAATATTTAGAAAATACATATTTAAAACATTCCAATAATATATCATATGATATATTACTTCTCACATAATACTTCAAATTTACTGTCAAAATTATAATAAAAGTTATAATGAATAATATAGTACCAAACCTAGTGAAACAAAGGGAGTATTTATTTACTATTTTGTACCTATGTTTCTTGATCCATTCTAAGATGGTAATTTTAAATCACCTAACTACTAGTGGCCCTAAGTTGGTCCTTAATGGTAAAAAATTTGGTGGCAAGATGCTACCACTATCACAAACATTATTAGAGTTACAATACTAATGTAAATCTTTTAGTGGACCTATGAAATCAATATGATCATGACATTCCACAAAATCATGTTTGTAATGAATTAGGTTATTGAAATAAAATCATTTACCGTTTCAAAGCATGTAATTTAATTTTTATCCTCGAATGTAAATAAAATATAATCAATTAAAAATAACCATAAAATTATTTCAAAGCAATATGTTCCCACTTATATTAATTAAAGGCCGGATTACATGTTTAACTAAACTACATTCATCCAGTTCAATTCAATTCAATTATAGTCAATTGTTGTATTTCAGACCAAACTTTCAACTGAAATAAAAAATAAAACATATATTGAATTTTTTATAACCTCTATATATCCATAATACATACTTATTAGGTTATTTTTTTATTCAGAAAAAGAATTCACCACATAATATGGAATTTGTCACACTATTATTTTACTCTAGTGACACTCTGGCTCGAGTGTGTGATTTGACAGCCCGAGACCATAATGTGTCACAGCATCAAACTGTCCAGCTATGGTCTCACATGGTATCAAGTCGTACTGGGACCCACCTATTACCACACTTATTATCATCTGTACATTCTGCATTATCCATCCCCCACTAAATTTTGCAATTTTTACGCACGTAATTAAAATGACCTAATATCAAAATGCACGTAAATATTTGGAAGAAAATTGTTACCGGCGGAAGAGGCGAAGTGGTGGCGGCCGGCGACCACCGTTGGTGGCAGTTGTAATAAAGGCGGGAAGTTTGGGGAGAATGGCGTGGCGGCTACCGCTGCTTCCATCTGGTTCTGAGGTTGTTGTGGTGATGGGTAGTACATGTATCCCGCTGGCCGCTGTGCAGGGTGGCCGGGAAATGCCCCCGGCCTGGCTGCCGCCATCGAGTAGCCGTACATGTACGGAGAACCGCCCATTCCCGACGATGAAGCTCCATACATTTGAGGGTAAAATTGAGCTTGCTGGTGTTGGTGATGAACTTGAGCAGGGTTGTAAATAGTCTGCAAATATGAATTTAATAGTTAATTAATACATACTGTTTTAATTTTAATGGGTGAAATAAGTTAAAAAAAGTATTTACCTGTGGGTAGCCATATTCAGCTGGATACGTTGCGTACCTGGGAAACACAGAAATGTTTATAGATTTTTAAATTTTTGGAGAATCAAATTAAATAAATTAAAAACATAATGGGTAACATGAAAATGACACAATTGTTTGCATAGAGCACCTAAAAAAACACATCTACTGCCTACATCACTTGGTTTTATTAATTAATTACTTGTGTACATTTCAATAAATTGGGGCAATCGACATGAAAAAACGACTGTAGAATAGTAAAATGGTTTAGGTGTAATATCAACGTCCTAATATTAATATGCATATGAGACAAATAGCGAAGGATAACCTTGTACGAAGAAAAACAAGACATTTTAAATCATGAACGATGATGAAAGTCCTAAAATCACGCATCCAATATACATTTTGGGGTCATAAGAATTGAAGTATTAATGCTCGTTTAGGAAAATATTATGAATAATTAGCCCAATTCATGCTAATTAATAAGCTACCAATTACTAATCCCACTTGATCCATCAACTTCAAACATGTTTACAAAGAGTAGCTACTCTAATTCAAAAGTAATTTAAAAACGAAACTGGTCTGCTTCTATTTTTCGTCACAGAAAAAATCAAAAAGTGTACATTTTCTTAAAACACGACCCCTAATAAAAAAATTAGTATTAAAATTATGAAACATTTTGTCATCATAAAGTATAAATTATGAACTAGGTCTTCATTATAATTAAGAAATAAATATTCAAATGCAATATCCAATCCAGCCCAATAATTCGTAACTGTCAATTAAACGCGTTATCCGATTCCCTAATTAATTTCGTCGGTAATCTCTCCACCTAAGCCGGCCATCTTAAACAATTCCCGCTATCTAAATATGAACATATTTAAAAGTAGAGCCGCACAAAGGTTCTTTTAGCAACACTTCCAGATTATTGACAACTCAGAAAACAGCACATTGTCCATTCATAACACAAACATTCAACTTTCATCTACCAACAACATGTCCATACTACACACGTAGCATTCTCATCAGATTCAGAAGAGGGTTCAGAATTATAATACATAAATGATAAATGAGAACGTTACAGTAACAGATACAGAATTATAATACACAGATGAGAACGTTATGGTAACGGATACAGAATTATAATACAAAGACGAGAACAATGACCTGATCTAATATATGTTTTTAATGTAATTCATAGAAATTTGAAAGATTCCATGTTACAAAAAAGTGATGACCAATAAGTTACAAGACAAAGGATGAGAACTTTCAAATTTTATCTCTATGGGATGCATTCAAAAAAAGATTAATTTAATTTAGTGTGGTTTTGGGGAATGGAAAAACCACATTGTGGTGTGGAATCACGTTGTGGGTGAGTCTTCTAGGATGGAAATTATTATAAAGACAGAGTCAGTCACAAACAATATGACAGTGAAGACAGGTGAGAAAAGGTCCAAGGAATACCCACATGACCTGCGTTGACTGGTAAACGGAGGAATTACCACTTTTGTAAACGGATACAATGGAGTGGTTGGACTGCCAAACGGCTCCTTATTTCCATTTTCAAAATTCAACACAAACCACCAACATACAGTATTTTTCGACCTAACTGTTAATGTAGCGTTTTCTCGATCTGTACTATCATCTGTCCTAATATTATTAATTTATAGATCCGCTACTGATCTTATTGATCCTACATCACATTATTATACAAATTCTATTTCATTTTCTTCTTATTGTATGTTATTCAAAACCCTAATTATATTTACCATGTAATTACCCCATGGTTACAACTACATATAAGGATACACTTCAAACACAAAAAAAAAAAAAAAAAAAAACATTTAATGTGCATGTTTTTTTCTGATCAAACCATGGTCAACTTGTACTACACATTGCCCACTTTTAGGTCGCTTTCCTTGAAATTCGTGAACGTATTTTACCTTTTATAAGGGCTATCATTGCCAGAGGGGTGGAGGGTGCAGATATTCATTATAAAAGTATGTGTATAATATACAATGGAGATGGTAAAAACAGGTATTTTAGTTGCATAGCAGCTTTGTAAAAAGATTCAGTTGTTTTCAGAGCGCATGCTCTGAGAGAAAAGGGAAGAAGGTTAATAAGATTCAGTTCATGATTTGACCATTTTGCATGATTTTCTAGGTTTAATTACACTGATTTCTAAAGTTCAGTTACAAAAATGACCAAAACACAAGAAGCAAGGAATTCGGAACAAGAATGATATGACACGGAGACATAAATTCCCAGATACTAGATTATATATGAATCGCGTTAAACTATTTATCTACTCCATTAAATATTCAGCAGTCACCTTCAATTTCCACCAAATAATCTTTATATTTATGCATAAATGCTTATTAAAAATACACTGGCAAGTCAGTACCGAAAAAATACCTATAAATTTCAACTAATTTTCGTAACCGAAAACTCTAATTTCTTATTTATGGTCTCGATCTGCCTATACCAACTGCATTCAAGAAAAAAAATTTCTGGAAAAAATACGAAAATATACGTTTTCCATAATATGTAATTTTATTTATCCCACTGGCAATACCTGCCATTTACATCTTTTTCCTTCTGCAGTACTTTCACATGGACCATTTCCTATCAGTATTATGGACTGGCAACAATGGCAGTCTATGAACCGTCCGCATAATAATTCTTTTTATTTAAAAAAACCTTAAACCCCCCAATAATCATGATCATAAAATTAAAATTAAAAATAAAAAGATTAATGACGTACCCATATGGTGGATAAACATAAGCAGGTGGTGGTGGTGGGGGTGGCAGTGGTGTTGGTGTCTGAACTCCACTATACGATGGTGAAGCTCCTCCTCCTCCTCCATGATACGGACTACTTCCTCCACTGTGCGATCTTCCTGCATATTTTCCCCCAAAACAATATAAATACATATATATACATATATATATATATATATGATGAATTGAATGAATACCTCTTTGGGGAGAAGGTCTGGGCCGACCTAGCGAAGCAATGTTACAGTTGGCTCTTCTTCCGTCAATCATAGGGTTTGCTTCTGCAACAGCCCGCCGCGCCGATTCGGGATCGCGGAAAGTGACCTGCGAGATGATCGGTTAATTCACTGTAATTGAATTAGGAGGAGGAGGATGAATGATTGAACTACTTACGAAGCCGTAGCCCTTGGATTTTCCGGTGGCCTTATCGGTGATGATGACGGCCTCGAGGATGTCCCCAAACTGTTCGAAGTAGCTTCTCATCACATCCGTCGGAGTCTCCCAGGCGAGGCCTCCGACGAAGACCTTGGTGAACGTCGTGTCACCGAACGGTGATCGGTAATGCTGGTAGGCCATGCCGGCATTTAGTTGGCAAACGACGTCGTCCCCCCGCGAAACCCTAGCTAACCCGAGGCGGTGATCGTTCAATTGTACTCGTATCCCATGCAACTTCTTCTCCTTCCGTCGCAGAATAGCTCTGGATGTGAGTGATACTCTTCTGGTTCTAGTTCTGGTGGTACAACTGTTCTGGTTCTGGAGAATTGAAGGGTGGAGATATAGAGGAGGGGGCGGTGGTGGTGGTGGTGGAAGAGAGAGAAAGAGGGGGGAGGAGGATGATCAGTGCGTGAGTGTGTGAGAGAGAAAGAGAGAAAGGGAAAAGGTGGAGGGGTGATCCGACAAGTGCAAACTCTTATTTGCTGTATACATGAAACAATTGTGGAATGGAAAGATTTTGGTCAATAACTTCAATACTCTCTTCCCATAATTAAATTACTCTAATTTCAATGTTTTTTCACGCTTTATTACTACTTTTATGGAAAAACAAATTCAGATCATGGCTTAAGTTGGGAAACTATATATATTCTGCTCTCATTTTACTTGATTAAAATTTGTCCACATTGATTATGTTGATTAACCGAACTGAATTAAACTGAATTGATAACGGAGATGAAGTCAAAAATGAATTTATTGAAAACAATAACCGTATAACTATATTAAGCTAATTTACATCAAAACTGAACTGAAATGAAAATACTCAATGAAGCTCAACTAAAAATATATTCAAATAAGTTGTGAAAAACGGGCCATGGTCTCCTGAGTTTATTCATGCCGAATTGAATTAAACTAAAATGAAAATATAGATTTAGTATGACTAGCTAGATTTACCTAAATTTCATCGAATTAAATTTACTAAATTAAACTGAACTGAACTGAATTAGTCTACTTTAAGATCGATCTATTAACAAATTCATCATATCTGTAAATTATAGTGTACAGTGTGTTAAGTAAAAAGTATCATGGTTCAACTAATTCATGCAATGGGTCCAAGATTTCTCATTTGTTTTTCGCTGTTGATACTATATTATTCGGCAAGGCTACAATTGAGGAAGCAACACATATGCAATGAGCACTTCATTTATACGAAAATGTTTCACGTTAGAGGGTTAATGTGGATAACTCGGGTGTTATGTATGATATGTTGAAGATTAAGATGTGATTTTACATGGCAAGTACATCGGTCTTCCAACGGTCATCGGTACAAAGAAAGGTGAAGTCTGTCAGTCACTAAATGACAATGTCCACCAAAAAATAGATTGACGGAGCAAGCAAAATCTATTCAAATCTGGGAAGGAGATATTGATCAAGTCTGTCTTGTAGGTGATCCCTAGCTAGACCATGAGTGATATTGCTTTGACATCATCGGAGCAGTAGATGATAAGACCCATATAACCTCTTGAGTAACTTTTGGTGGAATAGGAAGACGAGCGAACGGAAACCTATCGAATTTCCTAGGAGAAATTCGATATCATCTAGTCATAGGGACACGTCAATCAACATTGCACAACACAGGCTCTGGAAAGTATATGGTTAGATCGGGATATCATCTAGTCATAGGGACACGTCAATCAACATTGCACCATCACCTCCATGCTCTGGGGTATGGGGAGAACCAGGAAATCCGGTCCAAGTTTTAGAGGACACATGTACCAAAACGTGCACTTCATTTTGTCTGGCGTATTTGTCACAATAAACAGATAAGTTCTCATACTTTAAAATCACCATCTTTATCATTCCCAAGTCCTTGATTGGAAGTTCTGTCCTCAATGGCTTCTCAACGCCGATTTCCGGCTTAAACGAAGGAATTCACCTTTCACTTTTCCATCCACGTCCTTCTCCACCTCAATAAAACGCCCCAACCTATTTCCCAACACTGTTGCCATGGGTACGAGCATTAGATCATGCGGTAAATTCAGGACGTGAACTGAAAACGGGACTTTATTAAAAGGCATCCGTTGTGCAACCATCCATGAGATCGGTTCGCGAAATATCAAGGGCCACTCATCAAATATCCAAGGTTGATTCGAAAGAATGACAGCCTTAATCTTGATGTTCAATACGTTGGCTGCCTCCCTGTCTCCATCCTGATCTCATCGGTCGAGATCAAGTCCACCTCCTCTTTCATTGTAAGGGTCAGATTGTTGGTGTTCAAAGAAATATCGTTCATAATTCTTGACACCATAGTGATGATCAATAGAATGTTGATGTTACTTTGACGAATCCAAGCTTGCGATAAATTATTTCTCTTAAATCCAAAGAACAAAAAGATTATAATTATTTGTACATTCGAAAGGTAAAGTCGATCGTATGATCATTTCTAGTCCAACTTATATAATTTTTACACTTGTCAATTCTACTATTGCTATAGACAACTTCCAATTCTCCTCAGTTGGAGCTTAATTATCAATCTTTTTCTGGGGAATTAGTACGTGGAAAGAGGTACTAAATTGACTTCATCTAATATACATATGACAGCTGCACGAGTTAGAGCAAGCAAGCGAAACTTTGACTCGGTACCTCCTGTCACTGCTTCAATATACCCTTCTTCCTCCAATCGAACCATTTCCTTTTCTATTTTTCAGTTTCATGATTTATTCTTTTTTTTTTTAATCTGAAGTGCTATATGCAATACAGTATTTTAGTCGGTGTAATCTAAAATATCATTAAAATTATAGTACAGTCTCTTAAATATTACTAAATTTTCCAACAAACATTATAAATGATGATATTTTTTGTAAATTTATATCGTATTTAAAACTTAAAAAGTAAAAGACTGAACTGTATATAACGACAGTCACGTAATTGAACTCTAAATCAGTTGGTCCAATCATATAAAATAAGTGATCTAACTAACTATGCACTTGCTTTAAAATATATAAATTCTTAAACAATTTCGGATTAGTGGCCTGAGTTGATGATCTTAATGATGTAGGGATTCTAATATATTGATAGTTGTATACAGAATGTGTATGTGTAAGTTGTGTTCTTCCTGTCCAGTCCTATATTTTATACAAAGCGTTTGAACTTTGTTCTGTCCCTCTCTTAAAACAATTATTTATACATCATAATCCTAAAAAGATGAACTTTACCAATTTAAATCATGTATAAATCATAATATTGATGAGTGAACGAGGACTGGTTGAAGTGGTAAAACCCTTCTCTCATTACTGAGAGGTTCCAGGTTCAAGTCACACGCTTGATCATAATTTGTGAATTTTAGAGCAATTATTGAAATGACATATACCCAGTGTTAATGGGTCATGGATAGCCCAAGAAATTATTGAAATGGCATATACCCAGTGTTAATGGGTCATGGATAGCCCAAGGGACCGCTCGTTGGTGAAGCAGTCATGGGTCTTCTTAGGAGGGCGTCCCAAAACTAGTCAATGGATGGAGTGTTAAAAAAAAATTATAATACTAATGACATGGTATAAAACTAAGCTCAATACACTTCCAATCAATACAAATTTTATAATTTCATCTTAGTTTAATTATCTCAATCTAATTTAATCTCAATGTATATTCAATTATGTTTTAGTGTCGCAAAATCAAATATGCAGACTAAAGTGCAAAAACTGGACCTAACATTGATCAAAATACCCAATTTTTATATCTAACATTTAAAGTGCTCAATTTCTAGTACCCTACATTCTAAAAATGCTCAATTTCTAGACCTTGGTTAATTTTCTGCGTTAGTTATGTCATTTAGGGGTATTTTAGTAATTTATTTATCTAAAAAATCCTACTTCCCATTCTTTTTCCATGTCTCCACACGAAAATCACTCATTTCTCTTTTGCTCTGCGATTCACCGATGCCCGATATTACACTCACTAATCAGTTCGGATGTCTCTAAATCAAATACACAGATATGCACTGAATTTTACATACGTCTGAGTCATATTCTCGACTCTTTGCAAATTCAATCAAATTTTAAGAACATTTTGAAATCCAACTTTGAATAGTTAGGATAAAATCTGCAATCCCAAATTTCCACCGAATCCAACCGGTTCATTAAAAATTGATCAGTAGATGAAATTCTGCATTACTACTACATCATCTTCTCCACTTTCTGCAAGTACAATTTAATGAACCTGCAATCGAACTCGTCTTCACTAACCTTTAACACCAACGACAAAGGCATGCTCAATCCATACTCCACAATAATCCCATGCCGCTTCCAAATCTTCCCCTCTAAAATAAACGAGTAAACTGATGAAACTTCTTCAATTCATTCATATCCCCCAAAAAGTACTCCAAGAACGGCCGGAAATTCTTCTCCGCATCGTAAGTCAGCAGCCCTAAGGACCGGAGAATCACCCCTAACTTCTTCATACGAAAACGCATTGAAGGAAATCAATCTTCCTCTTCAATGTGTTCTCCACGTTTGAAACTAGCAGCACATTGGTTTTCGCCATGATCCATTTCGGACCCGAAAACCCGGGATTCTACAGTAATCGACCGGTATGAGCTAGCGATCGAGTGACGACGCTAAGAGGCTAGGGAATCTGGTGATAGAGGTACAAGGTTAATCTGACGCCAGTTAGGAAGAAGCTGAAGACTAGGTAGATATCAAGGAACATGTCCAGAATCCGATTGAGGGCAATTTGGTCGATTCCCATGGAGGCGATGCAGCTCTTGACGGATTGTAGAGACGGGAGCTTCACGGTGCAGATGTCGAGGTTTCGCTCGAGGGCTTTGATGGTATTGATGTTCAGAGCTTTCGAGGTATATGATTTTCACCCAAAATTGTATATCATAATCTGCAGCGACAGTGAGCCTTCGGTTTAAGGGCATTGAAAATTATCGGAGATAGGTTGGGCTGGACGGAGAAGAAAGTGACTTTCAATTCATAATTTTAGAGGAATGATAGGTGCATGTCCAAATGGAGTATGTAGGTCCAAAAATATGGTTAAATGACCCAATTGCCCTCAAGAATTCTTTTTTTTCCAGATTTTAACCCTAAGTTTATAAGAGTATTTAAGATATTTAACCATATTTTTGAATCTGCATAATCCGTTTGGACCTGTACCTAAAATTCCGGTAATTTTATCCTAATTCCATATATATATGCTAGCTATTAGTATATGGATGACATAAAAGAAACAAATGACCCGTGTACTCTTTATTTCATTGTAGCTACGCGACTATAGATGTGTTTGGTTGGGTAAATTTTTGCAAAACTTGAACTATCCAAGTCCAGTTTTGTAAAAAAAAAATTGGTTCACCAAATTTCCCAAAATTCAGACTTGCAAAATCCTAAAAACCAATGAAAGATTTTGTTTCATATTCACAAAATCCAACCCAAACAAACAAGGATTTTGTAAAACCAGACTCTCAAAATCCCAAACAAAAACCCAAACTCTCAAAATGTCAAAACAAAATCCAGACTCTCAAAAATCTTGCGAACCAAACACACCCTATATATACATCATCATATGAAAAACATAATCTATCAAGCTTTTAGTTTTATTTTTTCATGTGGAATCGTATATATTCCTGCCCCATATACTTGCTATCATTTTCTTAATAATATATTGGATGTAACGAATAATTCGGAATATAATGCATTAGTCAAACAAATATTGACAAAGTGCATGAACTGTTCAATTAGATACATTCGTCGATTCCAATCTGGATTTTGCATTTTATTCCTTTGAGATTGGTCTCCGATCGTTTATTTATGTTAGAGATTTTTTTATGCATGCTTATATAATTTACGATTTTCATTTCTCTTATAGCTGTTTACGCATGTATAGATATTATTTTAAAACCTATAAACCACACTGTGGTGGATTGGTGGAGTGAAATATGTGGGCATACCATACCCTGAAAAGAATCATACGGTACAAATATTCTCCGAAAATGAAGGTAGTTTGTGAGATTAGAACCTAAAAGGATAATCTAAAGTTATGTCGATCTATGAGTATCCTCCATACCATATGTGAATTTTCGAAAAATGTAAATATACTAAACATTGTTTGCATCAATGACAGTAATACCATAAACTAACTGACCGATAATACCCTATCAACTCAAATACTAGAAAAGATGAGTCTAGCATAGTCAAGAACGGAACTACGTCCAGGCTCGGGTAGGTCTGGGCATACCCTAAAATTGAAATTCAGCCTATATTACTGCTCACCGGTCAAATTTGGGCCTTTCCGGCCTCCGGCAATACGGCAGTTCTAAACCCGCATTTCCACCCTTTATTTTTTAAGTCATTTGAGCCAATATTTTTTTAGTCTATTTTCACCCTCATTACTATTTCCTAAAATAAACACCTGATTCCGCCACTGAAATAGTCATGATTGCAACCAGTATCGCTTTAAAAAAATTTCAAACTAACCGACTGCATACTAGATACAGTACTACATCTCCAACAATATCATCACTCTCTAGATATAAATACAAACTTTTAACTAAATTAGATGTTACATTGGGTAGGGTCCCTGAATTAGATGTTACATTGAGAGAATGTGAATGGTGTTTTAGATATAAGACTGACTTGTATTGGATTCATCTAAATGGCTCTCTATGGTTGTTTATATAATGGTGCTCTAGGCTGAATTGAATTGTCTAAATTCATTCTCATGAATATGTGAACTTGGTTATTGAAAACGTTATGTATTCATGATCATAAAGTTCTTTAAAAAGTGGCCTCTTCAGAAAGTTTTGTAGAAAGTTCAAAATTAATTGAAAGCATTTCAGACTTTCCAAACTTTAAAATAGACGAATTTAGATTCATCAATTTTTCCAAGTTAAACTAATCAACTTTAAGTATCGATATCTCATTCACCATTGATCTAATTTGAGTGTTTAAATAATCCATTTCATGGTACTCTTGGAGGAGTATCCGAAGACAGACACTATTCACTCGATCCAATCCATTTTGGGTCCCACTCAAATTTGAGCCCAAAAATTGTTAATAAAATTGCAATATCATCCCTTAATTTTTCTCATTTTCCAACACTTCTCTGTTATATTTTTATGACATTAGTTGAAGAATGTATTGCAGGTGATTTTCGACATACAATGCCTTGTTCTATAGTCCCACACTCCAGCTCCTCCATTTGCCACAACCACCATACATATATTTCGTTTGTATAATACTTATCTCAATAATACTTTCGTTTTATTTTATTTTTCAATTTAATTCTTTTCAAACTACTTTCTATTAATTGACTTTATTTTAGTTCAGGCAGAAAAAGAAAAAAATAACCTAAGACTATCATCGAGTTTTCTATGGTTGAAGTTTCAGAAAGTCCCACTTTCTCATCCAGGGAGATATGATGTGAACGAATATTAAATTAATCAGCTATTTTTGCCATTTTGCTCGATAAATCTCACAAATAAATTAAAAAATAAATCAATACCTGGCAAACAAATCAAAAGCACAAGCTCAATGATCTTCCCTAAAGAAAAGCTTTTTCTGATGGTGTAGAAGAAAGACGTACAGAATAATGTGCTTGCTTGGGACTTGACAGCTTCTTGATTATTGCCTGCTCTGGAAATTCGTGAATTTTTCTTATTCCTTTGATTCATAATCAATCTAATTTTGTCAATCGGATTGAAATCAACAAGTAAACAATTCCAATCAATTCAATTCAATGTATTTTCAAGTATAGAATTCTTAATTTTATTTATTTTCATTTCAGTTTATCACTATTATTCCGGCCACCCCCAACATCACCACTACTATGACCAACACCACTATTCCGACCACCCCTATTTTGGTCATCATCACCACTATTCCGACCACCACTACTCCATTCATAATTATCACTATTCCGACTGTCACTATTTGGCCATCACAATCAAACTCCAGTCACAACCACTATTCCGATCAACACCACTACTTAGTTATCATTGCTATTCCGCCCACCGCCACTATTCCGACCACTATCACTATTCCGGGCACCACCAGTATTCAGGTCACCACCACAATTTCGGGCACTATCGTTAATTTGGCCACCGCACTATGTCAGTCAACACCACTACTTCAGACAGTATCGTTATTCTGGACACCACTACCACTACTCTGACCAACACCACTTTTTAGACCACCACCAATAATATAATTAACACCACTATTTTGACCACCACTACTCCGGTCATCGTCGCTATGCAACCACCACCACTACTTCGACTATCATCACTATTGCGACCACACCACTATTACGACCAACACTACTATCTCGACTATTATCAATATTGCGGTCACCACCACTATTTCTGCCACTATCGCTACGCCAGTCACAATCACCACTACTCTGATGCCACCACCGACCGCCACTATTACAACAATGACCACTATCCCGATCATCACCACTGTTCCGGCTACCCCTGTTAAGGGAACAATTCAAACTTTGTTTATGAGTGCACAATTTTAAATGCTCAAAAAGTTTGGAATTATGTTTGTTTTCCACAATATCACTTCGTCTTTTGACCTAATGAGAGTTATTTTCTTGGTTGTACGTACCTTAAAATTTTTTGAACAGTTTCTGGAGTGCAGCAGTACCTCGCTAGCAGAATCTATATTATGCTAGCTATCCCCAACTTTCATGGCAATCATAACAGAAATTTTCAGATATTTCCCAATCATCATTATGTCACAAAGCTTTCTGCAGCCAACAGCTCTTTCTTTATTAACGTTCGAACAGATGTTTTTATGTTTATTGTGTTACGTAATTACTATTTCAATCTGAGCGAAGAAATGTAAACAGGCAGAAATTTTACTGTAATTATGTTTGTCAATAATTGAAATGAATTTATTTTTCTCATTATAAACTAATTTTGACTTCTGAATTTGAATTTAATCATTCCTTCATTCTATTTTTGAATTGATTTGATATGATTTAAATTTAGCTGAATTGAATAAAATAAGAATCATGTTAATTATTTGCAGGTTATATTTTACTTTTGCAATCTGTATTATTTTCGAGAAAGACAAATACACTCTCTTATCAGTGACTGCAATTTAAATCTGATAAATTAACTAATAAGGACAATCTTGTCAGTTACTGTTAAATTACATACTAAATAAGTTTTAAAAAACTCTGCAAATAGGAATTCTAATCACCAGCTGAAGAATCTCTTAAGAACAAGTTAATTGAGGTGCTGTTTTACAAGTATGTCTCATCTCATGCGTTGCTCTGATTATGACATCAGTAGTTAACGTTTTCTTAAGCACAGTATGCTCAGTTACCTGGTTTGTTGTTGTACTTTGCCTGGTCTTGGCTGTGTAACATGGTTTTAAACAAAAATGTTTTGGAAGTTGAATAATTGTGTGGCTTACCTCTATTAGGGCTGCTTGTTTAGTGCAGGTTATCGGAATATTTTTCAGTTCATTTTAATTCAGTATTTTTCAGTTCAGTGTATTATATTTTTTACTTTTGTAAAAACATATTATATGTTAATAATTTAGTTAAATTCAGTTCTAGTGAAAATATAATTTAATGATTTTAATTTATATTGAAAATTCTGTTAATTTCAGTTAAGTGTATTTCAATTCATTTCTATTTTCTATTATTGATTTCCACTTTCTCTACCATTAGGTAGGGATTACCCAATTCGTGTTGCTATATTGGTTGCAATATCCATTCAATTTCAAACAGTGCATTGATTTGTTTCTTCAATTTCTTCTTGTTCAATTAAGTTCATTTAAGCTCAATTCAATATACTCCAATTCAATTTAGTTTATTAAGTTAGGTTTAGTTTATTAAGTTCGATTCTGGTGAAATATGATTTGATAATATACAAATCCATTTAATTAGTTATATCAATGCCTTGATTGTTTTATTCAATTAAGTTCAGTTTAGTATGATTCAGTTCGGTTCGGTTTCATAAGCTAGGTCCAATTTGTTAAGTTCAGTTCTGAGAAATATGATATGATAAAATATTGCTAATTTAAATTATATCAATGCATAAATTTGTTAGTTCAACTTAATTAAGTTCAGTTTAGTTCAATTCAATATGCTTCAGTTTATTTTATTTTATCAAGTCAGGTTCGATTTATTAAATTTGGTGCTGATAAAATATGATTTGTCAAATATAGCATAATTTGGTTATATCAATACATTGATTTTTTTTTCATCAATTCAGTTCAATAAAGTCCAGTTTAGTATACTTCAGCTCAATTAAGTTTATTATCTAAGATCATTTTATTTAAGTTCGGTTCTAATGAATATAATTTGATAAAATTTAACTAATTTAGTTATATCAATGCAATGATTTATTTCTTCAATTCAGTTTTGTTCAGTTTTGTTCAGTTAAATTCTATTTAATATATTTCAATGGCTTATTTTGTAATCAAAAATTTAAATTTAAATATAAATACATTAATAAAAATGAATTTAGTTTAGTTCAGTATTATTCAGTTTTGCTCAGTTCAATCGTATTAAACAAGCTCTTAGCTTGTTTACTATCGGACAACTGTATTTGTGGTTGAAACAACCAATCAGGTTTGATGCAATGTGGTAACCTTTCTTAACTGTGTATCTTCCATCCTTGTTGTGCAACCACACTGGTTTATTTTCATCCTCTGAAAGTGATGAAATGTGCCTTGTCTGAATTTGGTTTCCAGTTTTCTGGAAACAGTATCCTCACCAAAGCATCTTCCATGAGTTATGATTTTTGTATTTTTTGTATCAAAGCTCCATTCTCAAATTAGTCTGCAACTGGAGCATTGATTCATCTGCTAGAGAATTGCTATATTATCGAGATCCATTAATCTGTAACACTGATTCTTTTCCCACTACCCAGCTTCCATGCCAAGTTGTTTCTAATTACTTCTTTAGCCTAAAAAGTCGATCTCCAACCCCATGAGTCACCTGCCTTTAGCACCATGATTCTAAAGTCCCTCGTTTTGATATACTTGGTTCTATAACTTTAACTAGCGATGAATCTGATCATGTAACAATGCTCCGTGCATGTTTGGCTAGAAGAGCCTTATTCATTCCCATGAAATATCTCATTCCTGAAGATACCAAGGGGATACACGGTCAAAGAGCTAAGAACACGCTTAGCCATTGTGATTCTGCCAGCCAAGTTTAATAGTGACGCTTTCCATGATCCAAACTTTTCTTTGAACGTATTTGACTTTTTTTGCTTCCGAAAGTTGACGTATATATTCATGTATTTCCCTCCAAATCCAAGGTTATGAATGTTTAGGGTGTACATCAAATATTGTCACTCTCTTCATTTGTTCTTTTTTTAACTCGCAGATTGTAGTGTTGATTTTGATGCATTTCATTCTTTTTCATTTAATTAATTATTCATTGTCGGCATTAAAATTAAAAACTTCTTTACAATCAAAAATTATAAAAGAAAATTCTCCGTGCAATGCACGACAGACACTAAACTAGTTCACTTTTAACGGAAGTATAGAGTAATTAGTTGTTGGCAACAATAAGATAACAAATTTATCTGATTTGATAATTTATTTGTATCAAAATATTATTAGTCATTTGATTGTAATGATAATACATATAATTATTAGTTGTTGGCAATCATCGAATGTTAATTCGGCTAATGTTGAATCTTTTGTCATTATTTTGTTTCGAAAAAAGTAATAATAATAATAATAATAATAATAATAATAATAAATAAATAAATAAATAATAAAATCATTCACATTAAATAGTTTACCCTTCTTGCACGGCCCCTCGTGCATATATAAGCAAACGATTCATCCATTCTCACCTGAATCAGAAATCCATCTTTTTCACAAAAAACACAATTTTATATATATATATATATATATATATATATATATATATATATATATTAACTCAAGTGGTGGCTATGATGAGGAAGCTTAGCTTAGGGAAACAAAAAATAAAGATGGAGAAAATTGGGAATTCCAACCATCTCAACGTCACATTTTCAAAGAGAAGGGTTGGGGTTTTTAAGAAGGCTCGCGAGTTCAACATCATGTACGGTGTCGCGCTGGATTTAATCAGCTTCTCTACATCTGAAAAATCATTCCCTCATGATAACATTATATAATGGTATCCGTGGTCTTTCAGTTTTGAGATTTAATGTGTCCCTCTCTTCATTAGCTTTTTTTTTAACTTGCAGATTGTAGTGTTGATTTTGATGCAGTTCATCATCTTTTATTTAATTAATTATTCATTGTTGGAATTAATATCAAAAACTTTCCTTACAATTAAAATTTATTAAAGAACATTCTCCGTGCAATGCACGGTGGGCACTAACACTAGTTCACTTTTAACTGAAGTATCGAGTAATTAATTGTTGGCAACAATAAGATCACAAATTTATCTAATTTAGTAATTTATTTGTATCAAAATATTATTAGTCATTTGATTGTAATGATAATACATGGTTATTAGTTATTGGCAATCATCGAATGTTAATTCGGCTAATGTTGAATCTTTTATCTTTATTTTGTTTCGAGAAAAGTTATAATAATAATAATCAAACATCATTCAACATTAAATAGTTTACTCTTCCTGCACGACCCCCTCGTGCATATATAAGCAAGGTGATTCATCCATTCTCACCTAAACCAGGAAGCCATCTTCTTCACAAAAAAACACAATTATATATATATATATATATATATATATATATATATATATATATAACTTCAATGGTGGCTATGATGAGGAAGCGTAGCTTAGGGTAACAAAAAATAAAGATGGAGAAAATTAGGACATCCAACCATCTCAACGTCACTTTTTCAAAGAGAAGGGCTGGGATTTTTAAGTAGTCTCGCGAGTTCAGCATCATGTACGGTGTCACACTGGATTTAATCAGCTTCTCTACATCTTGGAAATCATTTACTCATGATAACATTATGTAATTCTACCCATGGTCTTTAAGTTCTGAGATTTTGTCACTCTATTCGTTTGCTCCTTTTTAACTTGCAGATTGTAGTGTTGATTTTGATGCGGTTTATTCTTTTTTATTTAGTTAATCATTCATTGTCGGCATTAAATAAAAAACTTTCTTTACAATCAAAATTTATTAAAGAACATTCTCCGTGCAATGCACGGCGGGCACTAAAACTAATTCACTTTCAACGGATGTATAGAGTAATTAGTTGTTGGCAACAATAAGATCATAAGTTTATTTGATTTGATAATTTATATGTATCAAAATATTATTAGTCATTTGATTGTAATGATAATACATGGTTATATGTTATTTGCAATAATTAAATGTTAATTCGGCTAATGTTGAATATTTTGTCTTTACATTGTTTCGAAAAAAGTTATAATAATAATAATAATAATAAATCATTCAACATTAAATAGCTTACTCTCCCTGCACGACCCCTCGTGCATATATAAGCAAGGTGATTCATCCATTCTAACCTAAATCAGGAAGCCATCTTCTTCAAAAAAAATACAATTATATATATTTTTTAACTCAAGTGGTGGCTATGATGAGGAAGCGTAGCTTAGGGGAAAAAATAAAGATGGAGAAAATTGAGAATTCCAACCATCTCAATGTCATTTTTTCAGAGAGGCGTGCTGGATTATTTAAGAATACTCACGAGCTCAGCATCATGTACGGTTCCGTGGTGGGCCTAATCGGCTTCTCTACATTTGGAAAAGTATTCACAAATGGTAAACCTGATGTTGCCCTGGTGATGGATCGGTTCGAGCACGACAGCGGCGCAGTTCTTACCAATTCCAACGCACCTATCGTGTTGAGCGCGCCTAGAGCAAATTGACAGCTATCTTGAAGCAGAGAAAACAAATAGGGATTGAAGAAGAAGCGGCGTGAAGCGGTAGAGATGAACCAGCATTGGTGGTGGACAGTACCGGCCCTGGGGCTGTGCGGTTGGTGCGATCGCACATGGTCTCAAATTTCCCTGGGCCTCATAAATTAATTTTAAGTGTAGTTAATAATATGGTAAATGAAATCTTTGGAGATTGATCTCACAATTTGATTAAATTAAATTGAAAGTAGATAAGGAATGAAAGATCACACAAGCATATATTTAGGAGATCAACTCCGATATGTTTTAGGGAATATATTTTTCTCAAAAAAATATATACATAAGAAGTCTAACTACATTCAATCAACTAATTTTAACTAAATGATTTAGGATAACAATCAACATATATCAAATCCAACTTCAGTATTATAATCTCATTATTAATGGGTAATTATTTGATATTTTATAATTGTAATTTCCTTCAAATTGAAATTGGAATTAATGATTACACTTATTTAAAACCTTACTCTCTTTTATCAGCTAATCAAAAATCATATAATGAAAATAAATTTCTTTCTCTAAATTTCTAACATTTAATAATGATGAAATAAAAGTCATTTACAACCGCTTAACACATACGATCATATAAGTTTATATATAAATTTAATAATATTAAATACACAGAGCAAAAGTTTTATTTTCGCACAAGGATTCGAAAATCTCAGGGCCGGCCCTGGTGGTGGAAATGACCCAAATAAGTTTGAGATGGCAAAGTTTGAAAGACTAAGGGTGTGTTTGGTTGGACAAGTTTTTGCAAAACTTGGACTATCCAAGTCCAGTTTTGTAAAATCTTGTTTGGTTCACCAAGTTTTCCAAAATCCAGACTTGCAAAATCCTAAAAATCAATCAAAAATTTTGTTTCATACTCACAAACTCAACCCAACCAAACAAGGATTTTGCAAAACCAGACTCTCAAAATCCCAAACAAAAACCCAAACTCTCAAAAACCCAAAACAAAATGCAGACTCTCAAAAATCTTGCGAATCAAACACACTCTCAAACTTTCAAAGTTTGTCATGGAGGAGTTCAAGTCACGTGCAGTGGAGTAGGTTGAAATGGTGCAGACTGCAAGCCGTTACGGCGACTCTTTAGATTAACCGTAGCATTAGTGGATTTGGGCCTGGTCTTAAAGGTCCACGAGGGCCCAGGAATGTTGAAATTTTCAACATTTTGGTTTATTTATTTTAGTGTTTTTAAAATAAATTTTGTTGTTGTTTTGTTAAGCAAACCAATCATTTGGTTAATTTAATTTGATCAATTTTTGTAATTTCTTTGTTATTTTATTTTGCTTTTTCCTCTAAAGGATCACAATCCTATATCATTAGTTACTTTTTATCCGTCTCATTAAAATTACACTCTATTCCTTTTTTTTCAGACTATTAAAAATGATACGATATTCTGTTTTATATACTCTTAAAAATCACATTTTATTATATTACCACATCTGACAAAATAAAAATCATTACAACCGATGCCAAAATGAGAAATGTATTCACCCATTCAAAAAGAAAGGTGAATAATTTTGAACAACATAATGGGTGTTTTTAAATAAATATGAATAAAGCTATTTTTTACGGTCCCTTAATTTGCTAAAAATATAATTTATGGCCTCATTATAAAAAGTGTTCTTACCATGTCCCCTAATACTTGAAATGTAAAACTTATGGCCTTTGTATTTATTTTGTCTTAATATTGTCGGTTTGACCCACACGTATATCATGTGCAGTGCTGTTATTTGACCCGTGCGATATGGGCAATCGCATTGTGCCTCTAAATATAATGGGCCCCAAAATTTTTATATTTCTATATATTTTGTTATACTTCTTAGGTTTAATCGGAAAGGATTTGTCGAAATTTAAAAATAATTAAAAAATAAATTGAATTGGAGAAGAATTGAGGGTTCTAAATTATTTATATTATGTATATGTTTCATTATAAGTATAATCGAAATTTTTTTATAAAAATTAAAAAAATCGAGAAAATTTATGGGACACAATTTTTTTTCCGCACTAGATACTGATGTGTGATGGATTTACATATTTAACGAGGGGATACGTAATTGTAGATTCTTTCTGTCAGATCCTTAGCATACGAAGGAGTATGTAATCATGTAAGTATAGGTTTGCGGTGTTAAAGGTTAATCACGTAATTTTACATGATATACACGGAATATTTTATCATTTAGATAGTATTATTTGTAATAAATTTTTATATGGTTGATGAAATTTTTATTTTAAAAAAAAGAATTTCCATCCAATTATAGCAACGAGTTTGTAGTTTTAAATGCTCGTTGGGATAAAAAGGAAAATAAAAATGCACCAAGTCCATTCTTAATAAAGATTCAATGTTCTTGCAGCGATATCATAAATTCATATGC